>CM071801.1:37228822-38428822 GCA_036559045.1 Platycarya longipes | reverse complement strand
TATAACTTGCTTCATATGCATATCTTTTCCATTTTAAATTCAAGAGTTTGACTAAAAGCTCTAGAGGATTCAAGTTTTTAATTTTATTTTTTTATATTTTTCTTCCTTTTAATGGACAAGATCATAAAATTACTTCAAATGAAAGGTAGATCTGTTTAAGGGGTGAGGGATCCGGCAACAAACATTCAATAAAACTTATTCAATTATCAATAATGTTATATACAGTTGTAAAGTACGTAAATATCATGCAAAAGTTTTGAAAATGAGTAAAATTCATAATTAAAAAATTAGTATTTTCATATAATTAAGATCCGCATTTACTCAACTAAAGGCCGAAGTTTCTGACAACCTTGACACTAGCTAGAATGCTTCCAACTGGGTGCGTAGCCGTGAATGATGATGACTAATGGTTGCAGCCAGGGTTGAAATAAGGGAAGTTGGTTTGGGGCAAGTTAGAGCATTTTTATTGGATTGTTTAAAATTATTATTTTTTAAATATAAATTTGTATATTTATTAAAAAAAATTTAAGATTTTTATTGAAGAAAGTTTTAGTTTTACCATTCATAAAAAGTAATTTTCTTTATTTTTTCTACTTTTATCTCTTTACTTTTGATTGAATATAATTAATTTTTTTTTCATAAATGTGCAAATATATACTTTTTGAAGGGTAATTTTAAATAATCCAATGAAAATACTTTTATAAAAAAATAATTTAGGGAGTCCAAATACTAATTTATAGTATATATTATAAAAACACCTTTTAGAATTTAATTTTTATCAAATTTTGAGATTTTTAGAGGGCCAAAGCCTTCCCAAGGCCCTTAGTAGTTTTGCGCCTTGTTGTAGCTTTGATTTGAACTTTGGATGGTTTGCCTTTTGATAAGAGATTATATGAGTTGAGATAAAGTAAAAAATTAAATAAAATATCATTAAAATTTATTTTTTAATATTATTTTTATTTTAAGATTTAAAAAAAATTATATTATTTATTATATTTTCTATAAGAATTTTAAAAAATTATAATAATTAGATGAGATGAACCAAAAAAAAAAGCATATACAAAAGGAAAAAAATTAGAAGGGACAATCACAATGGATTAGCCGAAGGTTTTAAAATAAAATAAAATTTGCCTGTTGGGAGCTATTGGTGGTGGCATGGAAAGTTACTGGTTTCTCGTATTATTATGTTGATTAAGTTTGTTGACAACAACCATATATATATCAAGTAAAAGAAATACAAGAGTTGATGCTGGAATTGAAGCTTGGAGAATTATTTATGTGTGTGTGTGTGTGTGTGTATATATATATATATATATATATATATGAAGGATTAGCAAGAATAACGTCACGTTTGCCCAAGAAAAACCAAATAGTCAGATTATCTCAGTTTCATTAATGGGAGAAAATTAAGAAGAAAGAAGTCGATCGAGAATGAAAGCCTAAATATTATGTAGTCATGATTATAGCGAAATTATTAATTGTTCTAAAACTTAAACTGATGGAAGAAGTAAAATTTTATTATTTAACTTATATCTTAATATTTCTTCTCATGTGTATGCTAGACCTCTCAATAAATCATGAATTAATTGTATGAAATATTTAATTGAATAAAATAAAATGTAACGTTAGAATTTAAAATCAATATCTTATCTGTTTTAATATTATATAAAATCATTACTTATTTTAAAAATCTAAACTATAAATTTTATTATTTAATTTATATCTTAACGGTTATAATTAATTTGTCAAACGCTTCTAGCAGATGGCCTTTCAGTATCATCTGTAAGAATAATTATTGAGTTGGCCGGATCCATAATTATTATAATAAGAATATCGATCCTCGATCGTCTAGATATTTCGAATTAATTCGTAACTAGCTAGATAATGTTATGTGCGTGCTAGCTGCTGCAATATTATTGGCGGGTCTGTACATTACTAGAGCTGGATAATATACATATATATATTTTTTTATATGTATTGAGTCATGTATCTAAACTTGGGTGTCTATAATGAACGAAAAATAGATATATATGGTGGTTTTTATAATATTCATTTTATTTATTTGAGTAAATCGATCTTTCAAATACAATTTTTTTTAGCATCGTCCATTTTCCACGAAATTATGTGGAAGCTAACCCGAAATTCTGTTGTAAGATTCCAAAAAGTCAAATTCAACACCAAAGTATATATACTGAATAAGGAATATATTTAAACGGAAAGTATGTAGATGGCAGGCAACCACTTAGGTTAAATGCCTGGCTAGCTACTACAAAACCCCACACACACACACACACACACACACATATATATATATTATAAGGTTATATTAAGTCAGGCAGGATCATCTGAGGTAGGAGCATTTTATATATATATATATATTATAAGGTTATATTAAGTCAGGCAGGATCATCTGAGGTAGGAGCATTTTATATATATATATATATATTATAAGGTTATATTAAGTCAGGCAGGATTATCTGAGGTAGGAGCATTTGGGATGACAAAAATTGTTTATATGTGGTAGGGTCTGGTACTTAACTGCCCGGCCATCTCTTTAGCTCATCTCTTATCAATACTAGCACTTTTTATTAAACGATGCCCTTCTCGAAATGATGCCCTTCTCGACTTGTGAAGTGAAACTCAATCTCTATTCATTAGTTCAGCGTTAAGATATATAACTAGATCATATATGAGTTAAGAGATCTTCAATCTGCAGTTCACTTTTTACAATTCTTCTTAGTGATAAATAACTCTACAGACTATGTAGGGCAATATGAACTCAATAAAAGATATTATTTGCGACTTAGAAAATGAAACTTCCATTCAACTAAAATCAAAAGAAAATAAGTGTCAGCAGGCACTAAAAAGTTTTCTTTTTTCAAGTTGATTAGAATTGACCACAAAAAATAAAGAGAAAAGAGGGTTTGATACTATCCATCCATAGCATGGTTGGTGGTGATATTCTTCTCTAAGCATGTGAGAAATTGACACAAATAATTGGGGTATGGAAGTTGCCATGCAAATGCCAGTTATTTTATTTTATTTTTGTCTGTTTTTAACTAATTTTCATGTGTGTTTTTTGGTCATGGAGAGAATCTTTTTTTTTTTTTTTTTCAAACCCCTCTTCCCTTCAACAATTAAAGAAATGAAATCGAAAGTGATTATCTTGTATTAGTATATTGATTAAGTTTGTTGACAACAATTCTACATCAAGTTAAAAAGATGAGTTCATGTTGGAATTGAAGCTTGATCAATTATATCTATCTTTTATATCCTACTACTATAATATAAGTGTCTACACGAATGAACAGTCTTTAACAGTAAAATCAGCGTTTTTCAATTCCAATATTAGCCCTTAATTGTTTAACTATTTACGTTAGTTTATTTTCCTAAATCAGCGTTTTTCAATTCCAATATTAGCCCTTAATTGTTTAACTATTTACGTTAGTTTATTTTCCTGCTTTGACCGTTCCTTCATCTTAAATATATATATATATATTATTCTTTTCTTTTAATGTCCTTTCTTTGATTTTTTTGTCACGTTCTTTCTTTGATTTTTTTGTCAGACAAAAAATTTATGTTAGTTTATTTTCATGCTTCTTTATGTTAAATATATATATTATTAATCTCTTCTTTTAATGTCCTTTGATATTTTTTGTCGGCCAAACATTTGTTACAATTTTTTTTCATGTCACGTTCTTTATTTTTTTTGTCGGCCAAACATTGATTAGATGTCACGTTCTTTCTTTGATTTTTTTACAATTTTTTTTCATGTCACGTTCTTTCTCAATATTTTTTGTCGGCCAAACATTGATTACATGTCACGTTCTTTCTTTGATTTTTTTGTTAGACAAAATATTTATGTTAGTTTATTTTGATGTGGCCGACAATATTTTGTCGACAATTTAAATTAGATAGTTAAAGGTTAATATATTTAAAAATATTGAGATATAGATTAGATCGTTCAGGCTTCTCATTTTTCCAAGAAAACATTAACTGACTTCGAAGACGAACGCTGAAGGAAGTCGAAGTTCTTTCTTCTCTGGACTGAAGTTAAATCCTTGGGTAAATTTTTTACAATACGTATTTTTTTTTTCTCTTTCAGATTTCCTTCTTCTTCATGTATTTCTCCTCTCTGTTTTAGCAATTTTTTCATTGTTGTTCGTTCTGTGTTCTTGCTTTTTGGGTGCCGAAATAATTTGGCACTTGTTTCTTTCATTTATTTTTTTATTTATTTTATTTCTTGCTGGGTTTTCTCCATTTAAGTATTTTCTCTATCTTTGATTATTTTGTTTGTTATTATTGCTTCTGTTCTATTATTGTTTGCTGTGAGGGTGTTTGGGACATGGCTTCTGAAGCTTTCTTCAAGACGAAAGGGATTCAAATACAGTAAAATGATTTATATTAAACGAATTATAATATGATGACAAAATAAAAAAGAATTAAATATTTAAGAAGGTAAAATATAACATTAATTAAATCCAAATTTATTTTTTAAGTGAAATTATTTATTATAAGAAAACAAAATAAAAATATTCAAAATATCAATGCATTTCAGAATAATTCATATAATATTAAGAATTACACTATGATGAGAAAACATAAAAAATTCAAATAATTAACAACGTCAAATACAACATTAAATAAATTTCAAAATAATATTGAAATGAAATTATTTCTTATAACAAAACGAAATACAAATAGTATAAAGAAAATCAAATAGAAGGAAATAAATTATATTAAAGCACGTAAATACAATAATGTTCTCAACTAAATTAAAATATTATTTTCATGACAAAAATACAAAGTCATTCACATTAAAACAACAAAATTCTATTGCAGAATAAATTTTAATAAATAAATAAATTCAAAATCATAATCAAATACAATTAAATCGTTTATATGAAAGCACCTTAAATACAATAACATTCTAAAATAAATTAAAATATTTTTCATCCTAAAGTAACAAAATCATTCACCTTAAAAAGACAAAAATAAAATGTACAGATAATTCGTTTAAATTAAAATAGCCAAATTAACGCAAGTAAATAGTCATAATCCAAAATTAGTAAGAACAACTCAAAATTGCAAAAATAATAACTAACTAATGAATCACATAAGCATTTTCACACAAAATAATAACTAACTAATGAATCACATAAGCATTTTTACACAAAATAATAACTAACTAACTAATGAAAACTTACCAAGAAGTCATTAAGAAATCAGTAGTATTAATAATTAAAAATAACACAATTACTAAGTAACCAATGAATCAGCAAAAAATTTTATTCACAAATCAAAATGCAATAAGTAAAATTCACATGATATAATAACAACAAAAATTAAATTGAGTAAGGAATGCCAAATATATTTTACTCATTAAAAATGATATTAAAAATTCTAACAAATTGTTAAATTATTAAAATAGTGCATGACAGTTTTCAAATAATATTGCCTCTTATATTACTATTATTAAAATAATACATGATACTTTTTGAAAAACATATTAACTGTAATGTTTATTAGCAATTTCTTCTTTAGGTAACATTTTCTTATTTAGTTTATTCTTTATGGTAGATTTCTAACATTTCTACCTATTTTTATAATTAACATCAATTCAAAATATATTATATAATCAGTATTATTTATTTTTCATTTAAACTATTCTCTTTTAACATAATTACTAAATTATTTTAATCATTAGTAGCCAAATTAATATATATAACAATTTATCAAATTATTACAAATATATGCATCACAGCAACTTGAAAGATACCAACAAATTTCAATAGTTTCTTAATGCAAATACATTCTCTTCCAATAATTTCAGCCCACACATATTCCCTTTTAAATTGTTAATAAAAAAATTTTACAACTCAATTTCTTTATTTCCTTTAAATAATTGAAGTTACTATTATATTTAAAATTACTATTATGATTCAAATTATGATTTCAATCATAAATTCCATACCAAAAACATCTCTAATTATTTAAATTACACTTTCTTATTGGAAGAAGTCATGATGTATTATCATCCCAAAACAAAGAGCACCAAATATGTTTTTCCAATTAAAAACAGTTATTAAATAGTTTAATAGTATTTGAAATAAAATAAAATAACAACAAACCAGATTAATGATAATAACATATTAAGTTCAATATTTATTAGCAATTTGTTTTTTATGTAATATTCTCTGATTTAACTTATTGTTTATTGTATATTTTTAAACTGCTCTCTCTTATGTATTGAGCAGTATGATTTGTTCTTCATTTAAATTTTTCTCTCTTCATCTTATCTATTTTTTCTACTATTAGATACATGCCTGCCCTTTTTATTTGCTTTATTACATATTTCAAAATACATCAATCAGAATTTAACTTTAAATGACAACATTATTCTAAAACCATATCAAAATAAAATAAAATCGAATTTCTTTGAAACCATTTTCTTGTATTAATAAAATCAATTCCAGAAATCAACTTCATTTCTCATGTAAAAATAAATTACTTACATTAGTTGACAATTTATTAAAACCAAAATATAAAAGGCATATTCAAATAATCAATAACTACACAATAACCTAACAAAAAATCATTAAGAAATCAATAATAATAACAGTTGAAAATGAGATAATTAATAATTAACCAATCAATGATAAAACTAATTTAATAACAATTCAAAAGGCATCAAGTCAATTAAATTCCACATTAAAAAGCAAACAAAAATTCTTCCAACACACAACAGAATCACCAACTTATTTTAATCATTAGCAACCAAATTAATATTTATAACGATTTTTTAAATATATACATCACATCAGATTCATACATACCAACAAATTTCAACAGTTTTATAATACAAGCACATTCTCTTCCAACAACTTAAGCCCACACAAATTTCCTCTAAAATTGTTAATAAATAAAATTTAAATTCAATTTCTTTATTTCCTTCAAATAAAAAATATTAGTATTATATCTAAAATTACTATTATGATTTAAATTATGATTTCAATCATAAATTTAATACTAAAAGCATGTCCAATGATTTACGTTATACTTTCTTATTGAAAAAGGCTATGACATATTATTATTACAAAACAAAGAGGAGGATCAAATATGTTTTCCTAATTAAAAACAATTATGAAATAACTAAGTAATATTTGAAATAAAATAAAATAATAACAAACAAGAATAATGATAATAACTTAATAAGTGTAATGTTTATTAGCAATTTACTTGTTATATAACAGATCTTATTTAGTTTTTTCTCTATTGTATATTTATAATATTTCTAGCTACTTCATATAACTAACATCGTTTCAAAATATATTATATCATTTAGTATGATTTTTTCTTCATTTAAATTGCTCTCATTTAACCTTTTCCAATTTTTCTACTATTAGGTATATGCCACTATTGGAACGCTAATTCATAGAAAAAAGGTACAACTTGTCCTTCTTAGCATTGATACTAACTACAAATATTTTTATTTCACTATAAAATTCAATTAAGTTTATTCTTAAACAATGCAATATGTTTTATATTATAAATGGCTTGTGTTTCCATAACAACTGCTTCCAGTTACTATCATTAAAATTAGATATATAAGTGTACTTTATATATGCATGTATAGCATTGAATTTTACGATCGTATTTGTAATATTTTCCTATAAAACATCTTTAATATTACATTTTGTCCAATTAGACATTTTATTAATAGATGTATAACATTTGCTATTTCCTTATAGAGAGAAGGTTTCCCTTACCACTCTATTTTTTCAGTTTGTCATCTTCGATCCTTCTTCAACGAACTTCAATTCTTGAAGAAATACCTTTCTTCAATATACTAAAATGATAAATGGTAAGATTCATTAGAACATAAATACATTTAAATCTAAAATTTCATCAATATTCTTAAATTTAGATAAATTAAACTTTTGTTATAAAAATTCTAAGGTGCTGAAGATCATAAAAGAAAAAGGACTTCCTATAGTTCACTATCAGAGCAAGACAAAGATGCTCATCGTAAAAGGAATAGAGACAGATATGCTTTGAATAGAACATCTAGATATAACATTGTTCAAGATGAAAGTAATTTTCCAGCATCCAATATCGTTGCTTCTAGCCAACCAAGTCATTCAAAAGGCAGTCTTGTAACTACGCAGAACATTGACATCTCTCAATTGGTGCAAAATCCAATCCAATTCTACTCTGACAGTCAGGTTCCAACGGGTGAGATTTCTATTAATATTATAGAAAAAACATCTTTTCCTAATGTTGAAATTTCTATGTCTAATTATTTCATAGATGAAGTTCTCACAATGGAGAAAGATTATTCTCAACCAACTACTTCTACAAACTCATTAAGACCTACAATGAGGACTAGAAATCTACAAGATTTATACAATTTCCAACACATTCAGGATAAACAGGTGAACTATACATATTTTTTTATACGCTTTATTTCCAATCAACTCTCATGTGTTGATATGATGTTGTCTTCTCATGTGTTGTCATCTTCTTCTATAGACTGCATATTATGTTCATGATCAAGTTAATTATCAAACAATCATGTCAACACCTTTTGAAGGTACAAAAGAAGCATACAACTTGGTCATAATTGCCCGTCTTTTTTTTTTTTTTCTTACACTTCCATTCATAATAGTATAAATGTACTCAATTGAAACAACTAAAAATTTGCTCTCCTTATGTCATGTACGTTTGGTTTTCACCATAGAGATTGAACTTCAACGATCTGTTTGCTTTAGGCAAATACTTCAAAATATTCCGCTTGAAGCAAATTTCTTGCCATCAATGCCATCTTGTCAATATTGTGAAGCAAAAAGATTCCATCATGAAACAAAAGGCTTCTGTTGTGCTGATGGCACTATTTCTTTGGTTGCCGATCATGTTCCAGATCAACTTTATCAACTATTTATTTCGGAGTCAGCTGAATCTACCGACTTTCGCAACTATGTGCGTACTTATAACAACAAATTTGCATTCACATCATTTGGAGTCAAATTTGACAGAGATTTATGCAAAAGGAATAAAGGAATCTATACCTTTCGAGCTCAAGGACAAGTTTATCATTTCATCAATCAGCTGTTGCCTGTTCATGAACATCCTACTTATCTACAGTTATATTTTTATGACACTGAACATGAACTACAAAATCGAATTTATGACTCAGGAAGATTGGATCCTTCAATTATTGCTAAACTCATGGCTATTCTTGAAGTTAATCCATATTCACGTTTCTTTAGAAGCCTTGGTGATGTGCCTAATCTAGATAAATATGAAATCCAAATCAAATCTGATGTCAATCTAGATCAACGTGTTTTTAATGCACCTTCAGCATCACAAGTTGCAGCTATTTGGATTGAGAATGATGACTCTAATCCTTTAAGACGACGAGATATTATCGTTTCCAACCATTCAGGTGGGAGTCACACAGTTCAATACTATTATGGCTGCTACGATCCTTTGCAATATCCATTATTATTTCCTTTTGGAAATATTGGTTGGCATCAAGGCATACAAAGAGTCCAGAAAGGAATGACATCTTTGAATAACAGCATCATCAATTAACCCTGAACATTCTACATCTGCATATCAGCTACTTAGCTTGGAACAACAAGGTCAGAATAGCTCATTTCCTTATGTTTGTACATTCTTAAATTTTGAAATTTGCAACTTCCTTATTCTTTCTCTCACTTTTACAGTCTTGAACCAAAAAAGAAAAAAACCATCTGTTTCATGCCGTGAATATTACTGTTACAAATTGCAAATCAGAGTCAATCAGAAATCTATCATATTACTATCTGGTCGTTTGTTTCAACAATTTGCTGTTGATATGTATGTCAAAATTGAAACTTCAAGATTAGACTACTTTCGAACTCAACAACAGCAAATTCGATCTGAAGTATATCAAGGAATTGTTGATTGTATTTCAGTTGGACAAACTGACGCTTCAAAAGTTGGCAAACACATCATTTTACCCTCATCTTTTATTGGTGGCCCAAGAGATATGCGAAAAAGATATTTAGAAGCAATGGCTTTAGTCCAGCACTTTGGAAAACCTGATATTTTTCTAACTATGACGTGCAACCCAAATTGGAAAGAAATCTTAGATGAACTAGCACCACAAGAAGAAGCACAAAATCGGCCTGATTTAATTGCCCGGATTTTTAGAGCAAAGTTTGAGAATTTGAAGGATGATCTACTCAAACGACAAATCTTTGGAAAAATCTCAGCTTACGCTTATGTGATTGAACATCAGAAAAGAGGACTGCCACATGCTCATTTCTTAATCATACTGCAAAGAGATTGGAAAATTCATGCTCCTGAAGCTATTGATCAAATTATATGTGCAGAAATTCCTGATGAAAATGCAAATCCGCATTTATACAAAGCAGTTGTGAGGCATATGATGCATGGGCCTTGTGGAATATTAAATCCAACTAATGTTTGTATGAAAAAAAATGGTTCTTGTAAAAACCATTATCCAAAGAAGTTTGCATCCACTACTACTGTTGGAGCTGATTGTTTCCCACAATACAAACGATGCAACAATGGTGTTACTGCCAAAGTTCGAGGCCAAAAATTGGACAATTGTTGGGTCGTTCCATATAACTCATATCTTCTGGCAAAGTTTGATTGTCATATTAATGTAGAGATTTGTTTCACGATAAAAGCTGTTAAATACCTTTATAAGTACATCTATAAAGGCCATGATCGTATTGCATTTAATTTGGCTTCAAAAGATGTCACTCATGAAATAGATGAGATTCAGCAGTTCCAAGCAGCTCGATGGATTTCTCCACCTGAGGCAATGTGGAGAATATATGGTTTTATTCTTAATGAAATGTATCCATCTGTATATAGTTTGCATCTACACCTTGAAAATCAACATTTGGTATCTTTTCGTTCTTATCAAGATTTGACCAATGTTCAAACCTCTGATCGCTCAACAAAGTCAATGCTTACAGAGTTTTTTGCAACAAACCGAACAAATGAACATGCAAGAACATTGTTATATAAAGATTTCCCTAGAGATTTTGTTTGGAGTCAACAATACAAGATGTGGACTCCTAGAAAGAAGCTAACTGTTATAGGCCGAATTGTAACAGCAAGTCTATTTGAAGGGGAAAGATATTACTTGAGGATCTTGTTAAATCATATCAAAGGTCCTTTATCATTTGATCAGCTTAAAACAGTCAATGGTGTAATGGCAACAACATTTCGTGAAGCAGCTACATTGCATGGCCTATTACAAAAAGATAGTAGTCTAGAAGATTCTTTGCAAGAAGCATCTTTTTATCAAATGCCATACAGCTTGAGACGGTTATTTGCAACAATCCTTGTTTATTGTAACCCAACAAATCCAAGAGAAATTTGGAGTCGCTTTGAAGAAGATATGTCAATGGACTTTCAGGAACATAATGGAAATTCAGCAAAAATTAGAATTCAAGTTTTACGTGACATTGCTTCCATTCTTGAGTCAATGGGAAAGAATATCAACACATTTAACTTGATAGATGGCACTATTTCTTTTCATGATGATGAAACTGGATGTAGAGAAATTAATGATGAATCAACAGTTATAATTCCAGAGGAAGACCTCTTTGCTTCAACATCTTTTAACCATCTACAACAAAATGCATATAATTCTATTATAGAAAAAGTCTTCACAAATCAACCTGCTGCATTCTTTATTCATGGGCCAGGCGGCACAGGAAAGACATTTCTATATAAGGCACTCCTTGCATCAGTCAGATCAAATCAATTAATTGCACTTGCAACTGCATCATCTGGAGTTGCTGCATCTATTTTACCTGGAGGCCGAACAGCACATTCAAGATTCAAACTTCCACTAGATTTTGACAAGAATAATACATGCAATATTAGCAAACAAAGTGGGCTTGCAAGATTGATACGTCTTGCTAGACTAATCATATGGGATGAGGCACCAATGTCTAGAAAAGAATCTATAGAAGCACTGTCTAAAATGTTACAAGATCTAAATGATTCAGAATTACCATTTGGTGGCAAGGTCATTGTATTTGGAGGTGATTTTCGTCAAGTTTTGCCCGTTGTTCGAAAAGGCACAAGACAACAACAAATTGATGCCAGCTTAGCTTCTTCATACCTATGGCCTACATTGATTAAAATTGAGCTAACAGAAAATATGCGAGCAAGATTAGATCCAAGTTTCTCCAATTATTTGCTTCAAGTTGGCAATGGAACCACACCAATAACCATTGAAGAAAATATCAGGATTCCAGATTCCATGCTTATTAGTTACGAAAATGAGGTTGATTCTTTGAACAATTTAATGGATGTTGTATTTGGAAATATTGCCAAATATTCTGAAAATTTGTCAGAAATGCTAAATCGAGCTATTTTAACGCCGAAGAACAGCTCTGTTGACGAAATGAATGAAATGCTTATTAAGAGATTTCCTGGTGAAATGATACGATATTATAGCTTTGATGAAACAATTGAGAAATCTGAACAAGGAATTATGGAAGATTTTTTAAATACTTTGACTCCAAATGGCCTTCCACCTCATGAATTGCTGCTTAAAACAGATTGTCCTATCATGTTGCTTAGAAACATTGATTCTTCAGAAGGGCTGTGCAATGGAACACGTCTTATTTGTCGAAAATTTGAACAGAATATTATTAGTGCAGAAATTGCTGTTGGGCACCATAGTGGGAAACAAGTTTTTATACCAAGGATTCCTTTCTTACCAACAACTGAAGAAAGTGGCGGGTTTCCATTCAAGCGAACACAATTTCCCATAAAATTATGCTTCGCAATGACAATAAATAAAGCTCAAGGCCAAACATTACAATTTGTTGGAATTTATTTGCCTCAACCAGTCTTCTGTCATGGCCAACTATATGTAGCATTGTCAAGAGCAAAAAATGCCGCATCAATAAAAATTCTGATAAGACCAGTCTTGAAGGAAAATGTTCAAGAATGTTACACAAAAAATATTGTTTATAAAGAATTTCTAATGCTTGCAGATTCATGAAATACTTAGCCAGGTAATACTATTGTATTATAAGCGTTTTAACTCTTTATAATTTGCTTAGTTATGATAGAAAATGCAACTCATTGTTTTCAATTTTCTGTTATTTACATTAATAATACTATGCTTAAATCCCTATATTAATCTGTAGAATGTTCTAAATTGTGATTTCTAACATGTTTGCACTGCTTCTATATGACTAGCTTTCAAGATGCCACGTACGGTTTACACATCAATTAAAGATATCACTCCAAATACGCGTAATTGGAAGATTAAGATGATTGTGGCTGAAAAAGCACCCAAACGAACTGGACAAAATTCACCAATTAACTATCAAAAGTTAATTTTGATTGATCCAAAGGTATTACAAGTATCATATTTCATATTTAAAAATAGCAAATTTCTACATGCATTACATTTATTTATATGAGATAATCATTTCAATTTATATTTATGTTTGTTCCAGCTATCAATTGCTACAATTTTTAATACCTATGTATAACTTTATCTACACACCATTACTTTGTCAAAAGCAATCTCATATTTTACAGGGTAATCGACTGCAAGCAACCATGTTTGATCAAGATATAGACTTGCGTGATCATACGTTCAACATTTTTCAATCATACTATATCAGTAATGCTTATGTCAAACCATTAGATCCTAAATTTCGAGGTAATACACATCAATATCAATGGATTATAAATTCAAGAACTCTTGTTGAAGAGATTCCCAATGATGAAGACGCATTACAACCACCAGAGTATAATATTGTGCCTTTTAATGAACTTGATGCATATAAAGACACAATTGCTGAGATAGGTAAATATTTTCTAAATATTTTCATGCAAAAACATCATATAACATTTTAGTGTTAAAAAATAAATATTTCACTTTTACTATTTAGACTTCATGGCTGTCGCAATTCACATTAAATTGCCTCGAGAAGTGAATACAGCACAAGGTCCAACCATGATCCAAGAAATACTTCTTATTGATCAAAGGTAAATTTTTTTCTTATTTATTTGCATATTATTGTCAATTTTGAAATTGATTAAATTTTATTATACTTGCCTTAACTACAACTATATATATATATATATGATAAATGTTGTAGCCTGAAACCCATATTTTTAACAATGTGGGATCGATTTGTCTATATGGAATGTGAAAAGCTTTCTGAAATTATTGGAGCAAAACCTGTCATTTTAGCTACACATCTGAAAGTTGGATCTTACACTGGTATTATCTCTTTAATATAACAAATCTAATTTCTTTCTGTTACATATTACAAATATTTTTTAATCGTTTTTTCAATGAATTAGGTCTGTCTCTCTCATCTCGTCCAACAACGATATTCACAATAAATCCTCTTATTCCTAATGCAGCAGAACTAGCAAAGTGGTAATCCTATCAATCCTTATTGCTTTGAAGCTATTTTTATTATACCTATGCAAATCTAGATTGAGTTCTATAGTTAAAATGTATTATTTGTCTTAACTATAATCTCTCACAACATAAAAAATAGTATATTAATCTATAATAATTATTTCTAATTCCAGCTTTTTTCTTCATTTGAAGGGCAACATTGAACTATCAATTACTTGATGACATCGTTGAAAACTGCTTGGAAAATGAATCTGCATCTACCTCAACTACTGCTATCCAGCCCATAACTAAAATTTCTGATGTTCCTGCACTTTTAAAATCACTGCAGCCTTTAAAGGTAAAGTTAATACACTTCAAAAAATTTGACATTCTTTATGTACAAACATTGTAACATAATACATGCGATTTCTTAATATTAAAATATCACTCTAAAACCACACTAAATATGATGTAGAAACCACGATTTTGGATTAGAGGAAAAATCATTATCATGGACTTGCAACAAAGCTTCATTTATATGTCTTGCATTGGATGCCACAAAGCAACAGGATATGAGTATAATGAAACGTTCAACTGTCTTTATTGCAAGCAAACAAACACTGCACAGCCTCGGTATGTTTATTACTGTCAAATTATAAATTACAATTATAATACATTTATTTTACTCATGTTAATTTATACTCTTCATCTTTTATTTATAGTACTCGCGCATATGTTGAAGTGGATGATGGTACAGGACAACTACCAGCAACTTTATTTGGACCAGTTGCAGAGACTGCTTTAGGTTGCAAAGCAACAAATCTTATGGAACATGATGGCGAGGTAATACTACTCAATCTAACTAATGTTTTGCTTTACATTTCTATTCAATGAAGACATAAGTTACTCATTCTATTTTTACTTTTACCTATTGGATACTAAAGTTTCCTTTCTACAACATAAATGAGTATTCAATTTTAAGAAAATTACAAAAACTATTCAAAATGAATACTAAAGTTTTCTTTCTACAACAGAAAAAATTCACTTCTCAAAATGAATGAAGAAAATACTAAAACCAAAATAAAAAAAAATATCAAAAAAAAAAATTATCATATTACAACAAATAATGTAACTTCTTAGACTTTTTCATTCATACCATTTTTTCATCAATAAATAAATATCTATTAGCTCTACCAATAAACAAAAGTTTAAAAAAACCTGACACTTTTAATTTAAGCTACATTATAAACAAACTTACGTTAACCAACAAATATTTATTTAAAATCTTACATCATTCTGACGTGCTAATATCACATGTTATATTATTTGGACAAATGCAAGACAAAGTTTCTAACAATATGATTACAACATGCTTATATCTATATATATATACACCAAAATTAACTGTTTTCATAAACATGACCATTTTTGGTAAAGATAGACCATTTTTTTTTTGTTCTAAACATGACCATTTCCAAACACATATTCCTCAAGCTTTGTAATTTGTAACATTTTCTTAAACAACATAAAATTATCATTATTAATAATTGAGTATCACAGCTAATTAAATATATGACAGGATATTTACAAAAATCTCTCCAAGAATTTTCAAAGATGGCAACATATTAATTTTGTCATTGTACCAGACAACACTCATCTAAAAAAACACCACTGCCACAAAATTTATTCATTGAATTCTACTTTGGTTTATTTTTACTTTTTCTTTAACTTAATGGTTAAGGAAATGTTTTTTACAAGTTTGTTAATTTTATGTTAAAAATAAAAAAAAACTAAAGTCATTCAAAAAGAAATTTGAACAAAAGAAAAAATTAATTGGACGTGCATTGGAAAAAGCACAACATTCACTCATCTATTGGATCTTCACAACTACTATCTATTCTTAGACAACTAAAATTGAAACCACATGCTAAAAAAAAACCATATAAAGCAAATCTCTATACCATTGTTTTTATGATTTGGACTAAGTAGGTCATTATGTATCTAACAATAAAAAAAAAAAATCAAACAAATCAGATTGCATGAAAAACAAAGCTATCATAAAAACAAAGCTATCATTCATTTCCAACAATTTATAGATACTATTTGCTATATTCTAAATAATTTTTTCCTTATTAAATATTTCATTCAAATACTACTTATTCCAATAAATAAATATTAATCTATGTAGGAACATCTACCTTATTTGCAAGAAATGGCAGCAAAAAGTTGTGAGAAGCGATGGACAATGCAACTTACTAGAGACATCCAGCCAAGAAATCCACATAACAAAAATTTCAATGTCATAACAATCGTTACTGCAGATGATATAGCATAACTTTACAATGCGAACATTGCCTTATGTATATAACATGCTTTATAAATATCTAAAACTCAATTGCATCACACTTTTATTTTTGGGTTCAAGTATTATGTTAAAGTATAGTTGGAACTAACTTTTGGAAATGTCCTAATTATTATTGAGAAAATGCTAAGATGTAATATTTGATATACTATTTTGGACTGTAAAAATTCCTCCAGGACTCTTCATGTAAGAGAAGCTAACTTCTTTAACTATTATATGTGAAATTTCTTTATTCAATTGTTCATTTTTAACCTATTGCTTAGATTACACTTTTCTTATTACATAAAAATGTTTAAATTGAAGTTATAGGTCACTTTTTATTTAGCAATGTAGAAATGATTCGTAACCATTTGTAATGTATAGATAAATATAAAATTTTTCATTTTCCTATAATAATAAAATTTTCTTCAATTAAAATAGTTTTTCTAATAAATTTAAATTCATGATAATCAGTACTTTTTTATAAACTTTTTTTTAAAATAATAATTAAATAAATATTTTTGAAAGTGATGTTATAATTTTTTTATTACTTCTAAAAAAAATATGTAAGTATATATAAAATATAAATAAATAAAAAAACTAAAAAAATGAAAAAAGATAAATAACCTATTCAGAAAAATATTTGACACACGTCTTTCAAAACATGTAGTAGCAGTTAGCACTCATACTTTTCTGATCAACATTGTTCCTGATCAACATTCTTATAATTTATTTCTTTTTAATTTTAGATATATTTCTTTTATTAATATTATTTCTAATCTAGAGAAATTAGTAAGATACTTTTTTCTTCTAAACTTTTCATTCTTTCATCATATTTTGCATATTTACTATTTCTGAATACTTTGACAATTTAGTACTCTAGACAATTTCTTAATCTCTACATACCATATCTAATAAAAAATATTTCAAATGTAAATTTTACTCACCATGATAGTGAATATTTTCAATCATGCCTTTTGTTCTTGTAATTTTTTTATATATATTACTTAACAAAGCCGACTAAATACTTTAATCTCATTAAATAGGTATGAAGAAAAATTTAGTAATATATATTCTTTATAAATGCTTTTTCATATGCATGCTACTTAAAAATATTAGATTTCTACTACCTTCTTTAATATAGTTACCAGCAATAATTAAAATTCTACAATTTTATACTTTATCTCTATAGGTTGTTCTCATAATTACTTATTATATTTTCTATTTTACTTTGAAAGTACACTTCTATGCAATGTTTGAATTTCCTGAAGGACATCTACATCTACTTTTTTTCACTTTGAAGATCATTGATATGGAAAGGATGTAAATCATAGATATATACACCTTTCTACTAGATTTTTCATTAAGTTCCTTCTTGTTTAGCTAATTTGTAACAACATGTTTTTATGATATCAATTTAAACCTTATACTTTATTACTATATCATAGATGGCAAATATAAACAATCTCATTATATAAATCTTTTTAACTATCTGTGAACTATTAATGAACTTTGTTATCAATTTAGAAAAAAAAAACTCGCTAATATTTATTAATTTAGGCAATCTAGACCAGTTCAAACATACATTTCATTACAAATTTATGCAGTCTACTTGAATAAAATATTACACATCATCTATAGAGATATGTCTAATACGAAATCTTCATATAATTATAAATATATTTTTTTATATCATGCTATAGTACAAGTACATAAAAAAATTTTATTGTATAATATATCATATTTCTTTTTATGATTTTTTTAAATTAGATAAACGTGCATCGCACGTTGCATTCTTAACTAGTATAAAATAAAAGTGTGAATCCAAAGGCAATAGTGTCATTTTTGTCCGCCCAATTTGTCTCTAATATATTTTTTTAAAATGTCGCTATCATCCATTCTTCTATATGTTCAGACGGTTTCAGTTTCGTTAATGGGATAAAGTTAAGAAAAAAGAAGTTGATCGAAATGAAAGACTTGTTATTTTCTCTTGTTTGGTTAGAAGGAGAAATCGGAAGGAATAAAAAAAAGGAACTATTTGATAATTTTTCTTTCTTAACCAATTTACCATCTAAATATCGCCTATTTTGAAGCGGAAAAAAGGGCAAATACGAATTGGGCCTTTTATCATTGAGTACTTGCAAAAGCTAGCAAAATACGGAAAAATATCAAGATATATGGACCGTACATTTAGATTTTGTGTACCATTTATTGGCCCAAAACTATATTCATATACACCAAAAGTTAATTGGACTGGACCTTGTGTTCATAATCGGTCACATACACTGACCATATTCTTCCGGCCCACAAGTTTATTGGACTGGACCTTATATACATTTCTCGCGGTGTTGACATTTAGGGTGTTTTAGAACCCAAAGTACTGGTCAAGTGAAATGAACGGAAATGGGATCATAATATCATATGATAATTCGGCCATAAAAATCATTTTTAATCCAATTTAATATTAGTGTCACACATGCAATGCAAACTTACATATATATATATATATATATATATATCATTATCAATGAGTGCTTATAAATTGTGATATATATTGCTAGCTGGAAATGATTAATTTGCATATGATTATGTATCATATATATATATATATATATATATATATATATGAAGTTGCTATTGGCGTAGGTATGAATGGATTACTTTACGGTTATGCATTGGTCTGAACTCTGATTTAATTAAGAATAATATTATTGAGCCATCTAAAATTTAATGTTTTAAGTACCGATTTTCTTAATGCGACACCATTGTGTGATGTAAAGTTTACTAAGAAACTGAAAAATAAGACTATATATATCTTTTGTATTTGTTTATTCGATGGGAACAAATTTTAGTAAACTGGTAGGAGGAAATTTTTAATACTCTTTGATAGTATGTGTATATATATATATATACACCAGTCAGGACTGCAACGTGTGATGCACGTTTGCCTAGTTGCAAAAAAAATTATGAAAAAATCTAGCAGAATGAAGAATCATTGAAGAATGTTATATAGCATAATGAACAAAAGTACAGATATAAATCATGTAGAAATATAAATCATAGTCTAAAGTCCTTACAAAAAGCCACCACTAAATCAAATCAATTAAACATTGACATAAAAACCAAACCACAACACTTAAAAAAAAAAACCAAAATTTGAAGTCCTTAAAAAACAATCAATTGAACTGTAAAAACATGTAAAAAAAAAAAACAAACCACAATTTGAAGTCCCTATAAATCCAAAATCCTGAATGCTTGACTCAATAAATCAATTAAAATACACGTGCTATAGGTTCTTCAATCAACTATTGCTATGACTAAAAACATACCTATTGCGCTAAAATGTTTAGCGAAGAAAGCCATCTTTTCTCCTCATCTAAAAAATTAGTGCAAAGGGACGAGAATTAAAACAAAGAAAATGCATAAACCTGTTAAAAAAAAACTTATTGATCACAAAAAAAAAAAAATACAATTGTTTAATTCCTTAAAAATATAAATATATACATAAGTATGGATATATATATATATATATATATATATATATATATATAACAACTAACTAACCTCATGTATGACTGAAGCTGAAAGTAAAGAGTAAGCTTTAACTGCCAAATGGTTAAGGCCATGATAATTGGCATGGTAGTCTGTACTTTTAACCAAAAAAAAAAAGAGATAAAGATAAAATGAATGAAAACATAAGAACTGCATCATTAAAAAAAAAAATTAAATTGAATAACTAATTATCAATTTCTCCCATATAATAATAAAAATTGCCAACTCTAAAACGACTTGTACAAATGTTATATAGCTATTCCTCTTTCCACAATTACCAATATCTATTTCACATAGCAAGCACACTCCAACTATTCATTCCTTGTTCTCCGTACATACAAATGGGTGGCTGGTTGAAAATCATGGTGGCTTCCTCTGCGAGAAATGGCGAAAATCTGAGAGAGAGAGAAGATAAACTTTGGGTTTACTATATCGAAAATGATGGTAGAAATTTATTTAAAGAATCATATATAATTAAGAGAGTCGGTTAAGTCTTTTTCCACTTGAATTGTAGAATTTGCTGACCAAATATTTCAAATACAAAGAGGAAAGAGAAAAAAATCTAAACATTTCATATCCCCTGAAATAATCTACTAAATGAGGAAAAACCAATTTAAATAGAAATTTTAAGCATCATCAAGTTTTTAAATAATAAGATAAGTGGCAATTGAACATAACTATAAATATAAGAGAGATGACCATACTATGAAAAACTCAAACTTGAGTTTTGGAAGAAACTGATAAAAATATTCCATCTCATGACAAACTTTGGGCTTCTAAACATAAGTTATATATGTTTATTGGATTTTATGGAGCTAAAGTCTAAACAGCATCAACATGGGTAGCAAGAAATTGTGGAATTTTACAAAAAAACATAAAAAGAAGTAATATAATAGTATCTTAATGATGAGGGACGAAGTATTTTTTATTTTTATTTTTATAAATGACATTCTAAAAGATATTTTCCTACAATCAATCTAAATATAAGATAAATTGTAACATCAAGAGCAATAAAAAAAAGGTTTTTTAAGAACAAATAAGTAAACAAATAGATGAGGGATAAGATTGAAAGTGAAAAATGCTGAATCCCACTATTCATTTCCTATTCATCGCTATTTACATTTATATTAGTAAGATATATATATATATATATTTATTTATTTATTTATTTATCGAAATACAAAAGGATCGACCCGGCCGTCATCAGTCAAGACGCACTTGAATATGACCTGGCTTTTCACATGCTTTTTGAAAAGTCTTGGAAAGAAAAACGGGAAGTTAGAGGCGCATTTCATGCGTTTGCTTTCACTCATTTAAGAGGTTGTTTGAATGATGAGATAATTTTATATGAAAATTAAAAATTAAATAAAATATTATTTTTTAATTTTATTATTATTTTAAGATTTGAAATGATGAATTGTGATTTAAAAAAGATTGAATTACTTATTATATATTGTGTGAGACTTTATGAAAATTATAATAATAAAATGAAATTAAATGAATTAACAATGTTTATTAATTCAAACCAAGGTCGACTGGTCTATTAGACAAGTTAGATGGTTGCTTAAAACAACACAATAAAAAAACTCCAAAAAATATTTAAAATTTTATTATTAAAAAAATACAAAAAAATTTACCTAAACTAAACAAATTCATCTTGAAAATTGAAAAAAAAATCCAGAATCTTACAACTTCACTCGGGGAAATCCAAAGTTCACAATAAATGAAAAGAGCGTTGTAATCCATTATCCACCTATAAAAAAAAAATTCAGAGTATAGAACTTTCTTTTTATACCTATAATTTATGGATTTTATTTCATCTCTTTCGTAGTCTACCAGTCTCTGATCTCGAATTCTAGTCTGTCTTACATATATCTTGTTCATATTTGGCCATCTTCTTCAATCACTCATCGCTGCATCTCACTTACTTTATCAGGAGCTTTCGAGTTTTGCGTCGACGAAGGTAAAATTATTCCTGAAGCTCTTGAATCTTGTAACTTTTATATATGTACAGTAAAAGTAGGACTTTATAACATGTGGGAATAAATTAGTCACATGTATATTTATTATACAATTTGACTAGTTAGTCTCTATTTTTTTTTTAGAGTATTCGTTAGTCTCGTTTGTTTTCTTTTTAGTATCTGTACTCGTTAGCCTTTCATGTACGCATCATACATTTTCTTTTTCTCTCTCAATTAGGGAAGTAAAAAATCGAAAAATCAGCTTGAACTGATCCGTTTCAAAACCGGTTTTTAGAAATGCAAAATCGGTAAAATTTAGTCTGGTTTTGATTTCTTTCATTTTGAAACTGGACCGGTCCTAGTAACTATATGTTTTAAATTATTTTTTTAATATTATATATAATATATTTTTATATATATAATACATAATAAGATAATCATATATAAATAATACTATAATATTTATAAAATAAAAGTTTAATTTTAAACATAAAAGTAAAACAGTTTTTTATATAACAGTTTTTTTTTAAATAACAATTTTTTTATGTAACAGTTTCTTATTTATAAAAGTTTTTTTATTGTAGATTTTTTTATATAACAGTTTTTGGTTAGTGTAACAAATTTTTGTAATAAAAAAACAGATTTTAAACCAGAATTTTCTTTTAAAAAAGACATTTATTTTTAAAAATTTACAATTTATTAAAATCGAAAAACTACACAGAAACTAATACTATTAGTTTTGAAGATAATCTAGATGTAATTAATTTTGTATTTTATAAATTTGATATTATCGATTTAATTCTATATTTTAGCCAAAATTAGATCAAATCGAATCCATTATACCCTATTTTAACTTCAATTGCTTAGCCTTTCATGTACGCAGCATATGTTAACAATTGAATTCACATGGCCCATGGGCCATGTTTCCTTGATTTTATATTTTTAAGATTCTCTATTTTTTTTTTCCAATTTCTTCAATGTTAATTTATTTTTTGATTTTGATTATTAATATTAATATATTTTATTTTATTATACAAATTAAAAATTTTATATGAAAGTGGAGCTTTTTGTTATATTAAAGTGAAGCCCATTTGCTAAATTAGGTTCAATTATTTTATGTTAATAATTATTTTATTATAGAATATTGATCATAAGCATAGTAGAATTTATATAATAGATATTATTTTTTTTATTATAAAATATGTCTAATAGAAAATACCTATTTGAATATTAAAAACTTAAAAAAAAAGAATAAAAAATTGATTGAATCCCAAAAAAGATGTTTAAATAAATTTATAATCAGCAATAAGCAAAATATAGCAAAAATGCTCTATTTTAACGGGTAATGCTACATACAGTCGTGGAGTTACAAACGGCGTGCAGTTGCTTTAGAAAAAAAATTAATTTTTTTACGTGGGTCCCATATATATTTACTTTTTTCAAAGCGACTGTACGCCGCTTGCAATTCCATGACTGCATCTATCATTTCTCCTATTTTAACTTCTCACTTCTGACTTCAAAATTTTTTGAGCCGCCCTGATCCAATCAATCCCATATATCCAAGTAAATATATATATATATATATATGGTAAATGGTATGATTTCCATTTCCCTAGCGGCTTTTTTCATTTGTTATTCATTATATGTATATATCACAAAAATTATTTTTTATTTTTTTAAAATTTTAAATATCATTTTTTAAAATTAATTGATCAGTTCTTCTACTTATTATCTATATATTATATATTTAGTAAAATAAATAAATTAAAAATGATATATAATATGTTATGTATAAATATATGATAAGTATAATTTTTTTATATATAAAATGCTCTGGATTATGATATTTTCATCATTAATTATTCATTGTGTAATGGTAAAATATTTCAAGTAGGGCTCATGCCTATTATTTAATACACTAGAAGACAAGAGTGAAAGGGAATTGAGTGGACCAGATCACATGAGGAACAGACCATAAAGATAAGCAACTGACACACGTAAGAAATAATATCCAGACCAAAGCTTCTATATAAAAGGGCAACAATAAGATGAAAGGGCTCTTGATCGATGACTCTCTGACTGGACAACAATTCATTCCTTCTCTCATATCATCTACTTCGTTTTGTTATATGAACCCAATAGTTCATACTAGTAGAATTGTATATTATTCATGTATAGTGAGAGTCCTGAGAGACTGTAAAATTATTTCTTATAATGTATTCTCTTCCCCAAACTCTCGTGGATGTAGGCTTTACGCCGAACTACGTAAATACTTAGTTTCTCTATTTATTTATCTGCTATCCGCGTACGTATGGCTACACCGGAGTCTCATCGGGGGCTCCAAACGACACCCAACGAAGTCCAACTCGCTCTAGTGGGCTGGAAATGACTCATTTTTCTGCCCTGACTTGTTGACCGATTTTTATGACATCAACACATTGTACCTTCCACGATACCATTCGGGTAAAACCTAAATTAACATGTGTCCACCTGGCCTAGCCTCTAGGTCCGATATATAATATTAACAATAAGGAATTAGCTTATAGTTAGTTTAATATTAAGTGAGTTTTTAATATAAAAAAAATTTCCGTGGGTTTTGGAAAAGGTTTAATTATATCCGGATGTGCATGCATATCTTAGTGGCATTTATTATTCTTATCATGTTAAATTTATATATTATATCAAATCATATTAATTTGTAAATCTATTTAGGGCATATTTAAAATTACGTTTTGAAGTTTTAAAAGTCTTTTTAAACAATTAAAGTATTTTTAAAGAAAAATGACATAGTTGAATAACTTTATTAAAAATACTTTAATCAGTTAAAAAAGTTAAAAATTAACTTTTTCAATAAGCACCAAATTAAAATTTTTATTAAAAAGTTATTGCAGATAACTATATATTTTTAAAAAATTATCGCAACTAATTCTAAAAGTGCTTTAGACATATGGATCCCAAACAGTAAATGACTTTTTAGTAGTAGAGCTTATTATATTAAGTTATAAACTATAAGTCTTAAGTTAAAAATAATACTTTCCACCACAATCTCAAATATGCACTTAATTTATAAAAAAGTTTGTGTTAAAATATTTTTTTATCGCATAATTAAAACCACCTACCTCAAGAATAGGTTTTAAAATTGATTTGAAAGAGCAAACTCATGAAAACTAGAGAATGTTTGGTTTTCCACGAAAATTCGGGAGAATATATACATATATAGATCACACAAGGCTTATATTCATATGTACATATATATATATATATATATTATAAATGTTGAGTTTGACTTTATTTTTTTGTGAAAATGTATTTTTTTGAGACTTAGCTTGATGTTGTTCGATTCTAGCTTAACTGTTGCTCGACCCTATAACTCAAGTATACTTACCTTGAGTACACTTCTTTCGAGCGAGATTCAAATAGAAAGTTCGCTTGACACTAATTCGATAGTCTGTTCGAGCGAGATTCAAGCAGAAATGCTACTCGACATTCCATTCGAGTGAATATTTTGAAATTAGGATTTCTATGCTGTTTTATTATAAATATATATATTTTTTCATGTATTTTTTGAGCATTCAGCAGTTAGACTTTGTGAAGAGAAATATAATCATTTTGTGAAGAATTCTAAGAGTTTATTGGATGTATTTGGACTTTGGAATTGATGACTTTTGTTATTGATGTCTTATACTTTATTTTTGTTTGTAATGAATTCGTTGAGATTGATCTTGTTAGTGGATGTAGGCTCATATTAAATCGAACCACTTAAGTCTTGACTTATATTCTTTATGTGATTTTTGATATTTTTTTTTATTTGCTTCCGCTATGTAATACTTTAAATTTAACCTTTATTAACCGGTTTATTATCCCAACGATACAAGGCCAAAACTTTTGAACCATGCACCGATATATTGTTTGCAGTACGCACGTAAGTAAAAGTTAATTAACGCCAACTTTCACGAGAAAATCTCCAAATTAAAATGCACAGGAGTAGCAAACAATATAAACATAATTAGAAAACAAAAGAAATTAAAAGCAAAGGCCAAACAGAATACTGCCACTCATGGGTCTTATGCGCACAACTGTGTGCACTATGGCCCCTCCTATCAACACATATGTACATGACGTACATAACATTATTATATATATATATATATTAGATAGAAATAACGTGTAAAGCACGTTTATTTAATTTAATTTTTAATAAAAAATTAAAGATTATTCATAATTAAGTAGATGATAAATAATTATACGTTTTCATATATTATGAAAAAAATTAATAATAAACAATAAGATAGTCTCATAAATAAATATAACATATAGTTTTATCAAACTTATTTGAAATAATTTTGATTAAAGTTTTAATAAAAAGTTGGTTCAATATATGATATTTTTTTTATTCCAAGATAATAATTTAACATTTGTATTATTTTGTACGGCCTAAAAACAGAAGACATTAAAATATCTATGTTTTTTAGTTATGTGATTATTTTTAAGAAATAATATGAGTTTTTTGAAAAAATAAATTATGTAGTTTATAATTTATATAAGAATGTTATATTATAATTTATAATTTATATAAATTTATTTAATCATATATATTCAATTAAATATCAAACATATAATATTAATTATATTTATTGCTTATTATTACCAATTTAATATAATTATAATAAATTGTATATGCCGTATATTAACTATATATACCGTATATATAGTTAATTTAATAAATAATGCATTCATTTTAAAATTATAAATTATTTTAAAAAAATTAAATTATTAATCATATAATAAGAATAAAATTTTCATGAATAAAATTAAATTCTCTAACGTATAAATTGTTATGAATGGTTTATTTCTATATATATTGTTATATTTTATACTATTATTGTGTCATTCTATACTATTATTATTATTTTATATTTATTTTGCACATTATTTCTATCTAGTATATATATATATATATATAGTTTTGTTGTTTTTCTATTAAATTCTAAGAAATATTTCGTTAAATGTCAATTCGTTAAGTTCGATAATGAATATAATTATATGTATTAATTACACCGATGCCATGCATGCATTTTCCTCATTCACTGTATCAATAATGAGATGGTATGTTTTGTGATACCAAGGGTTAGGCGTTGATTTGGACTCCGGAGTTAATTAGGTACGTTAAAATTAATTTGTATACTGAGTTTTTAATGCCAATAACATTATTTTAGCGAATAAATTTAATAAGTTGCGTTCAAAATGGTAATTCTTATTAGATGCAGTCTTAATTTTAACAAAAACTGACGAAAAGTGTTAACTTTAACGAAGAAACAAAAATTTTCGTTAAAACAAGAATTTTCGTTAGATAGCCACTTTATATATATAAAGATATATGTAAACACACTACACTCCAGCATATAATTAGTTATAAATATAACATTAATTATTGCATGAATGAGATATCTAGATAATTAAAATGCTAGCGATTCGGATCATTTCAGTGAAAAAGATTATATGTGATATTTATCATAAATATCTTTTTTTTTTTAACGAGTGCTTTTTAATGAATTCATTGATCGCAGCAATGAGATCACAAGCTTGCTTTGTCATATTAGGGTCCATGTCCACAGCAATTTTGCTGAGATAGAAACTGTGACCCAATCCAGGGCTAATAAATAGCTCCACGTCCTTGTTCGCCTTCTTCATCGCTTCATAGAACTCCATCTCTGCGTCTATCAACAAGGCCTGATCTGCTACGCAAAGAAGATACGGTGGCAGCTTAAGCCCCTCTAATGGCGACGCTGCTGCCCCGATCGGACGTGTTATTGGGTGATCTTTATTGCACCCAACAGGTAATGCCAAACTCAGAAATTTGTCCGCCATGTCTAGGGTTTGCAAAGCTGTCTGAGGCTTCTCTAACTCAGACCTGGTCCTCTCAGCGAGCACAAATCCCGGGTGGATCGGAATCGCTCCGGCGAGTCTTAACAGACTCAAATCTGCCGCCTTCCCACCTCTTGCAGCCACTTCATGGACAATGTTCCCTCCGGAGCTCTCTCCTATGAGGAAAACACGGTTGAAGTCTGCGTTCTCCTTTAGCCAGCTGGACCTGTACGACTCACCTCGAGCCAATGAGCGCAGCCATATGAGCGTGGAGTAGCCATCATCAATGGCGACTGGGAGACGGTGCTCAGGCGCACGGCGTTAAGAAAGTCGAGGCACAAATCGCTCGAGATGAACGTGCAAGTTGTGTGTATATTTGATAGTAGATGTACCAATCGGCCTGGCTAATTAATACAAAAACCGCCACCATGGAAGTGGACTAGGATCGAAACTTTTCGGTTTCCTCGAGCTTTTTTTCTGGGAGATAAACCCGAGCCTTGAGATCATTAGAGTTTTCATCGTGGGATGGGACTGGCTCTGCCATGAACTTCACCTCTGGGGGTGCAATCCATGTTCGGTCGACGGATCCATCATCATGAATTCTCAGCCATCCGGTCCTCCAGATATCTCATCAACGAGCTTCTTCTCACCGACGTCCATGGTTCTAATTAAATAAAACAGTGGTATTATAGCTAGTTGGTAGGACTCTCTTTAATTTGCTTATGGTTTTATATAGCAAAAGAATGAACATTGCTCTCTTTATATAAGAAGTTTATAATTAATTAGGTGCGTGCTTATGTAAGAAAGAGAAAGTTTCAGGATCATTACACATCGAATTAAAAAAATCGTACTTTCTATATATGCATGGATTAAATTAAGCCATGATTACCAATATTAAACGAGATCAATTGGATTATAATCAATCATAGCAGGTACGTACATAGACTTGAGGTGATTGTTCAGTGGGTCGCGGTCTATATATTATATGAGTAATGGTATCTATAATCTATTAATGCATAATTATTTTTTATTGTTTTTTTACGTGGATTCCAAATTTTACTCACTTTTTCCAAATTTATTACGCAGCACTTACACAATTTACGTCTATAAACACTTCAACAGGAAGGCTTTTTGCGGCGAATTTTCCCCTTATGGCGGCAAGTTAAACGCGCCGCAAAAAACGTTTTACAAAAATTAAAAAAAATACTGGTGAACCAGTTTCACCAGTATTTTTTTAAAATACATTATAATAAACTCTCATGCGATAGCTGATAATTATTTCTAATAATGACTACCAAAATATCCAAACAAACCAAAAAAAAAAATTATTGTTTTGTTCTTAATATGGAATAAACGCGTAAATGGACCAAAATCACCAATTACAATCTAGGAAGTAACATGCTCATAAAACAACTTGCAATCATCTTGAATATCTGTTGAAGTGGATCAGTATTAATCAACTGTTAATTACCATCTAGATGCATGGTCACTTTTCAATGGATTCTAAATGCATAAACTATATTGTTAAAAAAACAAAGAAATAACAAATCTACATTAAATTCCATGTACTAATCTGATTCAAACTCAAGAAAAGGCATTAAAGAATAACTTAAAAATGTACCTAGATAGTTGAATTCTTCCTGGTACATATTGTGCAAAAACTGCATGCCTGCTTTTGTACTATGAAGAATATGTTTCAGTTCCTATAGGATATCAACATAGTTAGTAATCTCATGGGTTTCATACAGTTTCTTAAGTTCTTCATTTGTCCATTCATTTTTTGTGTTGTCATGATTCCATAGTTTCCTATTTTTCAACCAAGGAATTTGGATGGGTTAAAAAAAGACATATTTTTCAACTACAGCAAAATAAAGTCGTAGAAGCTATTCTCAATATTTTACCATAGATATACAAGCTTGTTGGCACTACACTACTTATCATAGAAGCCATTCTCAATATTTTCATGACTATTTAATGGAATGTAAAGAGATAACTACCAACAGAATGGATATGGCTATTTAATGCAATGTAAAGAGACTATGAACATGAGAATAACTGCCAAAACTTTTCAATATCTGCATGCTTATATTGCCTCGAGTTCACATTCAAACACAAGAATCCTGCTATATCCACATTCAAACACAAGATTCAAAGACATTATGAATGCATCACTGGGTCCAGTTATAGCAAGTATCAAATTGATACTTCATGTTCTATAACTCTAACTCGATTCACAACAAATTATAGGAACTCATTAGAAAATGATAAATAACAGTTAATTGATGGGGTAGTACCTTATGGATAGATCATGCCAATTCTTCTTGTTATTGAGAACAATGGCCCTGTAATTAATAGTGTAAAAAAAATGTAACAGTTTAAGTTTTATATCTCCAAGACTAGTTAACCTAACCGATGTCTCTATATACTTGCAAGCAACCATGTAAAGGTAATACTACAAGACAGTTACTAAAAATGTAACCAAAAAATGTTTATGTAGACTATAATTCTCTAGGATGCATGTCAACTATCTACACAAAAATAGGACCTGCACATGTATATGGTAATGTTAGAATTTAATGTAGTACCTCATTAGCAATAAAGAGAATGTCATATTTAAAATAGGAAAAACTTAAAGAGGATGTATATGGTAATATTAGAATTTAACCTAAAGATAGTTGATGGGGGAGGGGGGAAGAGAGGATTCAAAACCTTAGAGAATACAATGACTAGCAGTTCAAAATATGCTTATACTCAGATGAAAATATATGAAGTAATTATTTTTGTATAATCTTGATCTCTATTGTTATTTAAATATAATGAGAAAACTAAATGAATTAAGAGAACTCTATTTTAAACAAAATGTCAGTGTCGCAAACTAAATATATTAAGATATCAAACAGAGCTCCACATGACATATATATAAACAATATAACAATAAGCAGGGCAAAACTTGTGAACAACATGCAAAGATTACTCAAACTACAGTAAATAAATAGTAATTCAACAACATCATTCTCTAGCTTGCTTAAACTAAAATAAAAACTCTCTAAAAGCATTCATTTAAATGTAAAGCTATTGAGCAATAGTTTCTCGACTATTCGAAGATTAGTTCATAGTTATGTTTGCTTAAAGTATTTTGAAGGGAAAAAATACTCATAATCTGTGTTTGAAACCAAACTAGATCTAACTAAGATCAGCATTGTCCCTGAGATCAGCATCGTCCCTGAGTTAAATAAATAACAAAAACCTGGAAACCAACCAAAATAAGCATGATTTTTTATATAATCTCTTGTGTACGAATTTGGCATCAGATCAGAAAGCAAGCAAATAATAAATTGAGCATTCTATATTAAGCAGGGCAAGTAAATGAAACAGTCACCAAAGAAAAAAGGCAAAAGCAAAATCCTAATACAAATAATACTAAGTTAATGGAAATCATCAAGAAGGTAAAAAATTAATATAAGAAAAAATAATATAAGAAATTCCAAAAATATACTTATTATTTTGTAGACCACAAACTAACACTACAAAAAATAAGGCACACATATTTCTGTAAAGAACCTTAATTGATGCCCAATAATTTTTTATTTTATTTTTTATAAGTGATGCCCAATAAAATTATCAACCACCACAATATTCTCCAAACATACCACTGTAGTTTGGTGAGTATTCAACTATGTCTCCAATACTAAAACATTAACAACAACTAAGAAATCTTCTAACAAGGCAGAAGAAAATTAAAAAAGTCCTATACAATTTAACAACCAACTAATCACTTAATTCAATTTGCGCCCCCTACCCCTTCTCTTCCTCACAGTATATATGGTGTTCCAATTAGTGCAGCCCATGGTTTTTCAGTCCCTAACATTGTCTAGCCACTAATAAATACTAATATAAACTAGATGCATAGCCCAAGATAAATATCATTATAATAAATAATGTTAACATGCTTGAAGAATCAATCCAAAGAATGACAAAGTTTAATCAAACAACCAAAATGAGAACCTGGGTTGCCAAGAGTTCGAATTCCCCACTGCCAACAACATTAAAACAGTCACATTCACTACCTTGTAAAATGTAAGAATCAATAGGAATACATTCGAAATTCCAAAAAAAAAAAATGGAGAAAGAAAACCCAATAAGCAAAAATCATCCATACTAACGAACGAAAATCAATAAACCCTAAATTCAAATGTCTAAAAAATTAAAGCATACAAAGGATGACAAAGCCCTCCCATCTGGCGTGCTCCGCGGCTGCAAATAGCGGCAATGGCCGTGAGGTGGAGAGATAGAGAAGATAAAAGAAAAATAGAGAAATGAAATCACTACACCCAGTCGAACAGGGCAACCATCGACACCCCAAAAAATCAAAACATCAATAGACCTAAACCCTAGATTCATATATCTAAAAAATAAAGTGAATAGGATGACAAACCCTCATATCCAGCGTACTCCGTGGCTGCAAACGGCGGCAAGGGCCGTGAGATGGAGAAAGAGAGAAAAGAGAGGAGTCCAAATTGAAAGAGAGAACTCGAGAGGGAGGGAGAGTTGAAAACCAGAGAGAGAGAGAGGATTTGTGTGGTCTGAAAGAGAGAACTCGGAGGGAGAGCAGAGAGACAGAGAGAGCGAGCGAGAGAGAGAGGTGGGGGAAGAGAGATTAGGGATTCTGATCGAGGGAGAAAAGATTTTTGGGGGAGGAGGATGTGCTGGTTTAAATTTTTAAAAACCTATTTCCGGCGCTATAGTATTGCCGCAAATGACTAAAAAACTCGCTGCAAATGTACTTTCCACAGCAATCGTCAACTTTGAGCCTAGAATTTAGAGTGGCCATGGAAAATGCCGCAATTACAGACCGTTTACGGCTAAAATTTTTGCGTCAAAATTAAAAACGTTGTTATAAGCTTATAATCTTGTAGTGAAATATCGTTTCAAAAAGTATTTAGTATTACAAAATTATCAATTATCTTAAAAATTTAAGTTGATAAAAAAAATAGATTTTATTTTTTTATTTATATTTTAACACTAATCTCCTTCATGTATAAGTTAAACTCTCTTTTAAATGGATCAAACACGTGAAATATATAATTAAATGAAATAAAATATAAGGTCAACGTATTTTAAATTATTTAGGACCTGATCTATTTTAATATTATGTAAAATTATTACTTATTTTAAAATTTTGAACTTAAGAAAAAATATATATTTTATTATTTAATTTATATATTAACTATTATTGTTAACTTCTCAAACTTGATGGCACGTGGCTGTCAAGTATCATTCTGTAAGGATAATTTAATAATTATTGAGTTTGATCAATAGATTATATTAATTAGAATATCGAGCCTCGTCTAGATATTTCGAATTAATTCATAACTAGATAATGTTATGTGCGTGCTAGCTGCTGCAGTAATATTGGCGGTTACGTTAGTAAAGTTGGATGATAATTTTTTCACGTGGATGTGCGATTCTTACACATCTTATATAGTTTCTATCTTCTGTGAAGCCCATTTGGATTTGGAAATGAGATGAATTGAAATGAGTTTAGTTTATTTTTTAATATTATTATTATTTTAGAATTTAAAAAAAGTATATTGGGATTTGAAAAAAGTGTATTGAAATTTTAAAAAGGTATATAGGAATTTGTATTTTATATAAAAAATTATAAAAATATAATGATAAAATAAAAATGAATTGAGATGAGCTGAGCTGAGTTCCGAATACAAACGAGGCCTAGCTGTCATTAACTATTGGCCCTATCAAATTTGCTCATTTTCATGTTTTATATTATATATAAGAAAATTACTTATTTCCAATGTTTTAATTAAAATGAGTCTATTTTTATTATAAATAATTATTTTTATCACAAATAATACTTTTTTGTCTTGTAACATTTTCTTATTATTGGGACAGTGGACGGGGCATTACTCTTCAGGTATTACTTATCGATTTTAGGATCCTCCATTTTTGGATTCTGGCCTCAGCAATTGTTTGGAAGTCAAGTTATTTTTTGTATATATGGACAGAATTGGTCTTCCTTTGTTTTTATGAATATTGTAGGATTTCCTTGATGAGTTGTTTTTAGTTTATTTGCTTTGGTATATCTTTATTTGCATGCGTGTCCTTTCTTGCAGGTGTTATTTGTCTTAGTTTGGTTCTTAATTAATTTGCTTTGTCTTGATTTGGCTCTTGTGTAACTGTGTTTGAACATTATTGTTATTTTGTGTTGTAGTTGAGTTTGTTATTATTATTTTTTTCTGATTTTGGTTTTTATATTTATTTGTAATCCGAGAATATCAAAAGAAAAATAGATATATAATGTGGCGGTAAAAATGCAATTAAATGCTTGATAAATGTTGTATAACTTGCTTCATATGCATATCTTTTTCATTTTAAATTCAAGAGTTTGACTAAAAGCTCTAGAGGATTCAAGTTTTTAATTTTCTTTTTTATATTTTTCTTCCTTTCAATGGACAAGATCATAAAATTACTTCAAATGAAAGATAGATCTGTTTAAGGGGTGAGGGATTCGGCAACAAACATTCAATAAAATTTATTCAACTATCAATAATGTTATATACCATTGTAAAGTGCGTAAATATCACGCAAACGTTTTGAAAATGAGTAAAATTTATGATTAAAAAATTAGTATTTTCATATAATTAAGATCCGCATTTACTCAACTAAGGCCGAAGTTTCTGACAACCTTGACACTAGCTAGAATGCTTCCAACTGGGTGCGTAGCCGTGAATGCATGATGATGACTAATGGTTGCAGCCAGGGTTGAAATAAGGAAATTTGGTTTGGGGGCAAGTTAGAGCATTTTTATTGGATTTTTTAAAATTATTTATTAAAAAATATAAATTTGTATATTTATTAAAAAAATTTAAGATTTTTATTGAAGAAAGTTTTAGTTTTACCATTCATAAAAAGTATTTTTCTTTATTTTTTCTACTTTTATCTCTTTATTTTTGATTAAATATAATTAAATTTTTTTTCATAAATGTGCAAATATATACTTTTTGAAGTGTAATTTTATATAATACAATGAAAATACTTTTATAAAAAAATAATTTAGGGAGTCCAAATACTAATTTATAGTATATATTATAAAAACGCCTTTTAAAATTTAATTTTTATCAAATTTTGAGATTTTTAGAGGGCCAAAGCCTTCCCAAGGCCCTTAGTAGTTTTGCCCCTTGTTGTAGCTTTGATTTGAACTTTGGATGGTTTGCCTTTTGATAAGAGATTATATGAGTTGAGATAAAGTAAAAAATTAAATAAAATATCATTAAAATCTATTTTTTAATATTATTTTTATTTTAAGATTTTAAAAAAATTATATTATTTATTATATTTTCTATAAGAATTTTAAAAAATTATAATAATTAGATGAGATGAACCAAAAAAAAAAGCATATACAAAAGGAAAAAAATTAGAAGGGACAATCACAATGGATTAGCCGAAGGTTTAAAAATAAAATAAAATTTGCCTGTTGGGAGCTATTGGTGGTGGCATGGAAAGTTACTGGTTTCTCGTATTATTATGTTGATTAAGTTTGTTGACAACAACCATATATATATCAAGTAAAAGAAATACAAGAGTTGATGCTGGAATTGAAGCTTGGAGAATTATTTATGTGTGTGTGTGTGTGTGTGTGTGTGTGTGTGTGTGTGTGTGTATATGAAGGATTAGCAAGAATAACGTCACGTTTGCCCAAGAAAAACCAAATAGTCAGATTATCTCAGTTTCATTAATGGGAGAAAATTAAGAAGAAAGAAGTCGATCGAGAGTGAAAAACTTGTTATTTTCTCAGCTTGTTTGTTTAGGAGGGGGCCAGAATCGGAAGGAAAATACATTAGGAACTATTTGATAATTGTTTTTTCTTGCAACCAATTTTCCCTCTAAATATAGCCTATTTTGGAGGGGCCTGGGGGAAAAGGCCAATTACGTATTTGCAAAATCTAGCAAATTAATACGAAAATGATCAAGAGATGGACTGTATTTTTGGATTTTGTGTACCATTTATTGGCCCAAAACTATATATTCATATATAACCAAAATTAATTGGACTGGACCTTATATAGATTTAGAACCTAAAGTAATATTGGTCAAGTGAAATGAACGGAATTGGGATATGATGTTTCGGCCATAAAGATCATTTTTAATCCAATTTAATATTAGTGTCACACCTGCAATGAAAACATGCATATATATCATAGAGTGCTAATTATATTATATAAATTGTGATATATATTGCCATACTGGAAATAATTTTGCATATGAATTAAATGATTATGGATCATATATATGTTGTTTTTAATCTATATATGAAGTTGCTGTTGGCGTAGGTATGAATGGATTATTTTACTAGCATTATATTTGATAATTTCAAATAAAAAGATAATAAATTAGTAAGTAGTGGATTAGGTGTCCCCTGCGGGATCCATATCATTCACTGATAGAAAATTGTTTATTCTTTTATTATAAAGTTTTCTATGAACAAAGTGGCCGGTTTTGAGGTTGAGAACGATCGAGGACTACTTTAATTCCCAATTTCTTCAAAAATAAAGTTGTTTATGTTAAACGAATCCGATATTTCTTATAAGAATTCTTCTAAGCAGATCCACTATGCAGATCGTGAATTTATCGAGCTTCTTATCTCTTCATACAAGGGTATCCAATTAATTTACATAATTTATTTATCCCCTTATACTTTTGCTCCCAAAGTTCATCGATTGCAGGGATATAACTAGTAAACTTATAATATGTAATCCTATCCATAATGGATAGAATAAAAGAAAAACTTCAAGAAAAACGTTTATATGTAGTCAAATATTTAAGAATAAAAGGATAATTTGTAGAGAGAATGTAGGGGATAAAAAAACTAATTTGGTAATTTGGAGTTATGAAAAGAAACAAAGTTTTGAATGGATAAGTTACCACATAAACTCTAAGGGGAGGCCCACCCGGACTAGGAGGGCCTGGGCCCGTAATTAGACCTACTCGAACTCTATTCACGTGATCAACCAAACCAACTAGATAATGGGTACCCGACCCAAGCGCCTAAGGTAAAGGAGCAACCCGAAAGAAAGGGAACGTAAAGTAGCATTTAACACCACACTATAGAAACATGTCGAGTTCCTCACTGCATTAAATGTTAAGCATGTTAGAGCCATACCGCATTAAATGCCAAGCAAGGTAAAAACGTGACGTGCCCCTCACCGCATTGAATGCCAAGCAGGGCAAAAACGTGCCAAGCTCCTCATCGCATTAAATGTTAAGCATGTCAGAGCTATGCTGTATTAAATGCCGAGCAGGGCAGAAATGTGCATAACCCCGCACTGCATTAAATGTTAAGCATAACAAAATTGCTTCGCATTAAGCACAAGTTGGAAGTCTTAGTCTCACGACAACAGGAAGTAAGGAATCAGTATGGTTCGAACATGACGTTCCCTCTCCTGACCCTTTCGGCAACACTATTTGGGACAAATCTAATTCCTATGACACCACCAACTAGATAATAGGCATGCGGAAAGAGCATACTTTTTCATCATCACTTGTCAGTATGCCTAACTTAGGAGATCTTATAAATAGAGACACACAGGTTACGTCTTCTAAACTCTTGAGATTATATTTTTCCTATTTCTCTCATCACCATCTTCTCCAATTAACTTTACCATCGAAGTGGTCTCGGATTCCGACCTCCCTCTTCTTCATCTAATTTGCAAGTTCGGATTGTTTGGACCATTACTAAGTAGTTCAGACTGTGGAACACAACATCAACAAAAACTATAAAGTGGTAACTAAGGATTTGTTGAACAAATAAACAGGCTACAGTTACTTGAACACTCATCTTGATTGAAATGATCAAAACTTTCCTCCAATAAAATAATCCTCGTCTCTATTTCGGAAAGCAGTATGCAACAAAATTTGCTAATGGCCAGAACATTGTCCTTGATGAGCTAGTGCCTGTGATATTGTTTGTAGATTTTTGTATGTATGTGTACATATATATATATATATATATATATTGTCCTACTTGATCTTCTTGTTGGTGTAATTGCATGTAAAACAATAAAGGCCGGGATCTTACGCACGATCGATCAGTACGTACTCCATTAATTCAGGATATATATGGGATCGAATAAGTTGATCATGACGATAATATATATACACACACACGCATGGCACATGACACACAAACTGCATATATGTGCGTGTGTATAATATGGCCATATAGATCGACCTAGCGGTTATGTCATGCCTAGTGGTACTCATGATCATTCATGTCGATTATATCCCTATCTATTAATGTTTTATATTCATTCTACTTAAAGAAGGGGTTGGAAAAATAAAGAAATATTAGGAAAATTATAAACATCCAATATCAAGAGAAACATCATGATCATATAGATCACCGAGACATATATATATGTATATATATATATTATTATCGGCGAATCTTGTACGGTCTTGCATGCAGTCGTAGGCTAGGGACCCAAGGAAAGACCATATATGGAGTACGTTAAAAAGCTGGCCGTGATCTTAGATATTCACATGTACTTATGCATATTGCTTCAATATGCACATATATATATATATATATGTTAGGTCTTACAAAACATTATAGTACATTTAGAAGTCCATAAAGAGTAAAACCTCCAATATTAATGTTTTCTTCCAGCTTTTAGCAGGTAGAGTACTTGTACTTGCACATTACGACAGAAGGACCGTTGAAGAACATGTTTGGGCAGCCTTTATAAAAACAAGTAAAATTAATGTTGTAGTACTAATATTATTAAGAGTTTAAGATTTCCTTGATGTGTTCTTCTTTGAGTAGTACTGATCTCGATCGTCTAATATTAAACTAATACTCATGTTAATGTGGCAGATATATAGTCAAGCAGTTCATGAATGATATTTTTATAATATTTGTTGTCATGACAAACATATATATAAATCTTTTCGATATCATGCATCATGAATGACGCGCGTTACTCGATCGATATAATGTTATATATACTGCATTTTAGAAGTATTACGAGTTGCAGAACTCTAATAACTAAGAAGAATGAAGTAATTCTTTATATCATGGATAAGATCATCGAGTACATGAAATGCTTAAGAATGCCGGAATAAGGAAATGGATTTATGGATCATAACACATGAGTTGTATTACATGGTGCCTGAAGGGACGTTTGTTGGTGATGATTGATCGATCAATGCCTTTCAATTTCCACTTGGTATTTCAAATATTGTGATGTTGCTTTCCAGCACTGTCTGCATCCTTGTTGGCCATTCACTCAAGATCAGCGACCCCAGACCTCTCTGATCTCTCTCTCTCTCTCTCTCTCTCTCTCTCTCTCTCTCTCTCTCTGTGTGTCTGGCGTGCGCATATATTATAATTGTTCCTCGGTATAAAATAAAATAAAGGCGGTAAGAAATTATAAACCATATATATGGCAAAGAGGCCGTTAGCTTGCGTTAATATTGCTACTTGCTGATGAAATATTTGGAGAATGAGGGATATAAGGCCGTGCTCGATCTCATTGGGCACTATATCTGCAAATGGTTTTTGCTTACATGTCCATTCTCACTTGATTCATTCTCTGTTTTATCTGCAACTTGAGCAGTAGTACTGTCTAGCTTTTTCAAGACCCATTAATTATTGAAGGTTGTAATCAGCCAGCCCGGTGGATTAAGGTGCAAGCTGAGATAATCACTCAGCTTTTAAGTCTCTTCTATATTTGCTTCCCAGAACTAAGGGACAACCCAAAGTAAAAAAATATTAAACCAATTAAATGCAAAGATGGGAAAGTAGAAGGAAAAACGATCAAACATGCATCAAAAACCAAAATAGAAAAAAAAAAAAGGAAAAGGCAAGAAACAAAAAGAATGAGTAGATCTAGCAATTAAAGAATAGACAAGAAAGGACAATAGCTGCTTCATTTTCAGCCTTCCAAATATGACTGCCTCAGATGTTCCAACACATCTCCACACCGTGTGGGACATGACTATATATATATATATATCTTCGCATACCTGCAGTTACATCATCAGGCACCGAGTCCTATCACACATATTTCATGATTCCAAACAATGACAAGTCCTGTAGCGGCCTTTGGCAATGGCCATAAAAGTTATCCATATAGTATCCCACAATTGACTGAGACAAAGTCCTATTACTCTGATTTCATTCAATTCCTTTCACATATACAGGAAGTATTAGATCAGGAAAATTTAATGAGCAGACCACTCACATGCATGTGCTTTCTCCATTATATTATGTCTGTTGGAAATATGATAAATCACGCACAATTTGAGCATATGTGGGATGCATTAGCCAATCACAGCGAGGATTAATATTTAATTGACAGTGTGATTCGGACGTGTTATCCACGCATCTCACCATATGCACTTGTAGGCATTTTAGAAGTACTTCTGCCATGGATGACGAATCTTGTGAGATCATTTGGGGGTGATTAGGAGCCCATTGAATTTGGTGCTCCACTTTGAAAGAGATTTTTAGACCAATTACACATGATAGCTTTACCCACATGTTTATGTATGAATCATTGATTGTTTTGCTGTTTAATGGTGCAAATTATTGTGCTATAGTTTTCTCCTAATTTGTTGGATTGATTCATCCACATATAGTATACCAAGATTTAAGTGGTTCAACTTAATGTGAGCTTACGTTCACTGGTAGGGTCAGTCGGAATAAATTCACCATCAACGAAAATGAAGTACAAGAGATCAATTACAAAATTCTCACAATTTCAAAGTCCAATATACCTAATAAACTCTCAAGATTGTTTACAAGAGGATCATCTCTCTCTCAAATGTTTAGTTGCTCTCAAAAGTATCTAAAAGTCACTTTACAATAATATAGCATATGCTTATATAGTCAACGGCGTGCAATCCTAGAGAACAACAGCTCGCTCGAGCAGAGTTAAAACTCACTTGAGCAACTACTAGAGTTTACGTCTCACTCGAACTGGAAGTCGAGTGAGATTTGAGCAAACCTCTCAAACTGGCACTCGCTCGAGGTGGATATCGAGCGAGTGTTGAGTGAAGTCTCGGGTTGAAGCGCTTATTCAACTGTATTCAAGTCACCACTCAACAAAGTCATATATAATCATTCGTCCAACAAAAATCAATATGTAAATCCTCTTCATGCATGTCACTGGCCATATGAAGATTGCCCTCCATAAAATAAGATCTTGATCTTCATTTCACTTGAAACGAATAGTACTATCCATGTAGGAGCTAGACAACTGATCATTCATGTTTTTTGTCCATCATTGACCTGTAACCTTTCTAGACAACTTTCAAACTTCTGGACTCTCTCCTTTCTTCACGCTGATCGATCCTCTGATTTCTCAAACCTTTTTCAATCCTAATCTCTCATCATCAAAAATTCAAACACATGGGTATATAGAACATACTCATATGCATGGGGCGGGGTGTGGATTGTTCACCCCGCCCGCACGATGTTGGGATGGGGTACCTCACCCCGCTAGATGCATTGTTTCATGTCTACTTTAAAAATAAACTACATTCTACTAGATTTAAAAATTATTCATAAATCTAAAAGTAATCAAAAATATATTTTTAGACCTAAATTGTAAATTTAAAATTTGTAAATATGACTATAATTTAAAAATTATATACCTTTTAAATTTTTAGTGCATACTTAGTATAAGTTGTAGTGTAATCATTTTTAAACTATATAATTTTTAAATTTGCTAATGTATATTTTATGTAAGTTATAATTTTTAAACTATATATGTAATTTTTAAATTTACTAATATATACTTTCATGTGAACAAATCTAACAAATTGTAATATATTTATATATACATAATTTGTAAAATTATATATATTTAGATATATATATATATAAATTAAATTAGGGCAGGGTAAATGCAGAGCGGGAATATTGGGCCCTCTCCGCCCCCCGCCCCCCGCCCCGCATCCTTGTAGCATGTACTCTTTATCAAGGTAACTTTACCCCTTCGGCCGTCTGATGATCAGTACTTTTCTAACCTGCCTGATCACGATTATAAGTACCCAAGAATTATATATATTTACCATCGTACGTAAGTACGCCGTACGTCAACATGACCCATCATCCCCGAGAATGTGTGGTACATTGTACATGATGCACTCAAATTCAATATTGTATTCCTTTATTTTTCTCGATCTCCAAAAGAAGAGAAAAACTTTACATTTATGGGAAAAAAAAAGGTTTTTCTTTTTTTTTTACAAGTTATTAATTATTAATTATTAATAATATTCCTGATCAGAATCTCTATATGTGGTTAAATATAGTTGGTGGACAAGGCGATCTATTTCATACATGCCTAGATCATATATCATCTCCAAATCTGCATGTGCTAGCTGGGGATCATACAGTACTATCGACGATGCATGAGACCAAACGAGCCGAGCCATGCAAGACTGGAACTAATTAATTAAGCTAGTTCTAGCAAGTTACGTACGTACGCACCGACCATGTAGTCATATACTAGCTAGGTTTAGATAATATATATATATATATACATTATATATAATATTCTGATCGACGATGGATCGATGTGGTTCAATAGTACCACTACAAGAAATATCTCATCTTGCAGAGTAATTTTTTGATGTGTGGCAAAAGAATTGGATGCAAATGGCATGGATTTGCTATGCTTTTTAAGTCGTTGGTAAAGAATGGGGCGAAATTATAAGAACCACGCGACTTTAGTGTGTGAACGTTTGTAGCGGCAAAATGTGATATTATTAAGGCGATATTATCGTCACAATAGATATCCACATTTTGCATTGCTGGTTTGCTTCGTTATATGTGGCTGTTTTTAACGTCGATTCTTGAAGATACGTTGCAAAAAGCATTAACTAATTTCTCAAAGGCTTTCGCGTTTTGCCCCTTAGATAGTTTCCGTTCAAGTAACTCAGCTTACTACGTAGCTAGTAAGTTTTTGATCGAAAAGCCATGCAACCACTGGCCATGCATCATCTAATATTCGATCGTCGACACCGCGTGCAAGAAGTAGAAGTTCGTGGCCGGAGATCTCCGGTCGGCGCCCACGAACTTGATCAGATTGATGGTGATCGATCTGCCCTAGCTTATAGGTAGCTATATAATTCAGTTGATATGCAGCTATAATATATATATATATATATATATATATTATGTATATGTGTACGTCTACAATTAATATTAATATCCAAACTCCGAAAGACTCCAATATTAGATATTAAGCAATTACGATCATGATTGCTGCGCATGCAGCCCGTGCTGCCAAAGTAGTACGTACCGGCCAGATGATCAAGTCCTCGACATGTTTTGTTTTAACAAGACAAAGGTTCAAGCTGTACCTAGCTATAAGTTGTACTGTCCATGCATGATGGGATCATCTATTATGAGATTGCACCAGTGCCCTATTTAATGGGCGTCATGCATTAATAATATTATTAAGGATAAATTAATTAAGAATAAAGATGGTTTCAATATTTATATATATTTTTTAAAAGGAAGATCATATATAGAGTATCATATGGCGCGATTATTTATATACGTTCCTAATTAATTTTACTAATTACGCGGTACCCAAAATAAGATAAAGAAATAGGTATTATTACACATGGACCCTGCACAATGGAAAATGGGCAGGAAAAAACCCTATATATGATCATCATAATTTTTGCGCTAATTAAAAATTGGAATTATCCACCCAAAAAAAAAAGGAACCGTCATGGCGGGCTCCATTACATCGGAAATGGGCTCTTTGTCATTAGCTGCTTACCTCATGATGGTTCTCACCATGCACCATGGTGACTCGGATCCCCCAACCATCATGCTGCCACGCGGTTCCCACCTCTCTCTCTCTCTCTCTCTCTCTCTCTCTCTCTCTCTCTCTCTCTCTCTCTCTCTCTCTCTCTCTCTCTCTCTCTCTCATCAGAGAACCCAAAGGCCAAAACCTTTAAAGCATTCAAAAAAGGCATCATATATATAGATTAACATATCAACAAAAAAATTAAAGTAAAAAATTGTAACTTTCCCGTCTAATTATCCTTAATCAGATCCCACATGGTGTTAGGCAGAAATAGTATAAATTCCGTGCCATTAATTATCTGCACCACAAAATTTGAAGTTTGTGATCATTAACTTTTAAAAAGTTGTGGTTAGTAATTAATTAAACTCAAAAGATTAGAAGAACATTTACAACCATTCAAGAACAAGTACTTTAACTACTTACCGATCATAAACAAAGCTTATTCTCATGATAACCTTTAAATTAAGCACTTAATTAAGCACAAAACGAGGTGGCAGCCACCATGCATGTAATTGCCCTTAAATATTAGTTAATGGTTGTAATGAGCAGTCTTGTTTGTGGCTGGCTGAAAATCTGGACTTTGCTTCTGTTTTGTTGTGGAGAAACGTCGAGGTTCACAGTACGTACGTAATTAATTATAGTGTGGAAACTAATTAGCGAGCTAGCACGTGCAATATTGTAAAAGCTCTTTAATTTGTCTTGGGTACTTATATTTTTATTTTTTTTTGTATGATGCTCGAATCATGTAGTACGATGTTCCAATGGTTGGATGTTCAAAAAGATGATAACTTCCTTGTACTAATACATGCTGCTACTTAATTAATTAATGAGACAATTAGAAGATGAGAGAAATGAGGAAACAGATGTATGATGAAATACTTAAACGAGAACGAATATATCATGTTGGGGGACCTATATATTGTTGTGAAATCAAACGATGATCATAACGTGAAATTATGGGAAAAGAATGATAATAACGCAATTTAAACAATCACACAATATAGAATATACGTGATTCGGCAATTTGCCTACGCTCCACAGGGTTACAAAGGATTTTATTACTTGAAAAATAATAAGTACAACTTTTAGGGCACTCAGAATGTCTCTCACAATTGTTTTGTACGGCCACAAGCCTTTTACAATGAGTATTTATAGTGATAGGGCAAGAAAATCCTAATTCCGGATTTACTGCGTAACTCACTCAAACGAGGTGTCGAACGAGTATTGAGCGATGTCTCTGTCTACCTCTCACTCGAGCGTCCTGTCAAGCGAATGTCGAGCAGAGTCACTGCCTGAATCTCGCTCGAGCGACCTGCGAGCGAGGGTCGAGCGAACTTACTGCATAAGTCTCGCTCGAGCAAAGTGTCGAGCGAGGGTCAAGCAAACTACTCACTGCCTGAGTCTCGCTCGAGCCATCTGTCTTGATCTAGGCTCCATACTCAACATATATATATCATGGATTTATGTTTAATTATGTTTAATTATGTTGAATGTGTACATATATTATAAGCATAATAATATATATGGTCTAGCTAGCTAGATTAATTATATAACATTATACGTCATATGTTGAGTTAGCTCTTTTTTCCGATGCCTAGCCTAGCTTATATAAAAAGTAAGTAAAAAGCAAAATATACATATACATACATAAATATATACATACATACCTGCACATACACACTATGAATTAAATTAAACTAGCTAGTGTACGTACAGCGTTATCTTTAAATTATAATATTGGTATGACATAATGATCACATCAAGTCTCTGTTGCGAACTTGCGAGGTAATTTTGATGATCAAATGCGATACCCAAAGGATTTGTGCTTTTAACCGTAATACGTACGTAGATTATAAAGATTTGGACTTTTATTATAATAATTATGTAGGAATATTAGTTACCAAGCTAGAGACCGAGGTGGTTTTCTCAAAAGAGCTTTGCTGCTCATCATTCTCAGTACACATAGTCACAGACTTTCAATTTTTGTTTAATTATTAATTTTTTAAAATCCTTTTGGGTTATTCTTCTTAAAGTACTAATTGAATTCCTCAACTGATCATTATCTTTATACCAAACATTTGATAAAAGAAAAAAAGTAAAAAAAGTGTAGTGTATATATATAGTGTGTGTGTAAGAGAATAATAAAGAAATAGAAATTTTCTTCTCAAAATAAGTAGGAAAATGACTTATACGTAATATATTCACAATAATGTGTTAAATGGAGAATAATTTTGTAAAAAACTTTATAAAAATAATATTACTTTACAAAAATAGCCTCATCTTACATTAATATTGTTGTGAAATATGTGAAAATATGTTGTGTATCAATACTCAAAATTATAAAGGAGCCCAACGTGCCAATCGTGCAAGCAGAGGCGATTATAAGAATATTAGTGATAATATATATATATAGGTAAATAGATAGATATATAAGACTTTCATGAGCATCCATAAAGTAAATTTTCTTTTCTTTTATTAAGGAAAAAGTAAATTAGTAGGTGGCATCTGATCTACTCATGATCGGCCTCAAGAATATTGAAAAAATACACTTTTATTTTCTCGAATATTCATAAATGAAACTTAATAAGATCAACAAAATACATGAATTATATATGTGGACCATATATATATATGTGTGGCTGCAGGCCGCTCTTCAATATTTTTCTTTTAAAACATGCATGTTGATATGGGCGTACGTAATGTTTGCTGATACGACTCCCAATTACATGCAATTGCCCAGCTAGTGGTCGCGATTTTTCTCAGAGAATATAATTTCCTCGAAAGTATTGGCTTAGTGATGATGAGAATGTATATACAATATTGGATATATATATATATATATATATATATGAACAGTAGCACCTCAAGACTGGTATAAATATGTGAGCTACCCAATACAATTCCCTAGGGAGAAACACACTAGTCCTCTTTAGGTGTTCTTCCTCTCTGCTCTTCCTGATCAGTAACTTCATTCCTTGCTGAAGTTCGATCCCATTTCGTTCACAAAAAAAATGGAGAAGCTCAGAGGTTGCAGCAACTTCCTCGAAGCATCAAAACCCTACTTTGCAATGATATCATTACAATTCGGCTATGCCGGAATGAATATCATTAGTAAAGTTTCTCTCAGCAGAGGGATGAGCCACTATGTGCTTGTGGTTTATCGCCATGCCTTCGCAACCGCTGCCATTGCCCCCTTTGCTTTCATGTTTGAGAGGTTTGACATGAGTACTCTTACTCGCTCTCATGTATGAAATATATATGCATCAAAAGTTGATCAGATATTAAAGGAATATAATTTGTATCCTTTCAGGAAAAAGCAGCCAAGGATAACATTTTCAGTGTTCATGCAGATATTTGTCCTGGCTCTTCTTGGGTTAGTTGCTAATTAACCTTCTGATCATCATGAGCATCATGTCATGATCTCATTCTCTGTTCTACTAGTATTTTCTTTTCTTTTTTTCCTTTATGAGAGAGGTTCTTAATTTCGGTTTCTTTGGATTTTCTAGGCATGTGTGTATATATATATATGTATATGCGCGTGATTTTATTAATCGTCCATGATTTTTTGGATTTATCTAATTAAATACTCTAAACGTTTGATCTTTTTTTTTATAGTCCGGTGATTGATCAGAACTTCTATTATGCGGGGCTGAAATATTCGTCGCCAACTTTCTCATGCGCAATTAGCAACATGCTTCCTGCTATGACGTTTGTCATGGCCGTCATATTCCGGTATATATATTCATCAAAAGCAACCAAAATCATCATATATAATTTTAACTAAATTCTTAATTTGTTCCTTATAATTAGTTTGGATAAAGTACTCACTCTTTATATGGGGTGCATTAATATTGAAAATGAAGGATGGAGAAGCTGAACCCGAAGAAAGTAAGATGCCAAGCAAAGATTGTGGGAACCGTAGTGACAGTGGCTGGTGCTATGTTAATGACTTTGTACAAGGGTCCCATAGTGCAGTTCCTGTGGTCTAAATACATCCATCCTCACAAATATAATAATGGGTCTGATTCAGGAAACAGTGACAAGGACTTTGTCAAGGGCTCCATCTTTCTCATCATAGCTACCCTTGCCTGGTCTGGTCTTTTCGTTTTGCAAGTAAGTGATCATGATCATCATGCAAATGCTCAGGAAATATTAGAATCTGTTTTTTTTTTTCGTCTTTATTCTTTTAGAGGGAAGTAATCTGTGTAATTAACAGAGGTTTTATGTGAATTTTTCATGATCAGACACATGCGTTGAAGACATACAAGAACCATCAGCTGTCTCTTACATCATTGGTGTGCTTTGTGGGCACTCTTCAGGCCATTGCCGTCACCTTTGTCTTGGAACACAAACCCTCGGTTTGGAAAATTGGCTTTGACATGAACCTGCTCGCTGCTGCCTATGCTGTAAGACTACTTTTCTGATCATCATCATCTGCATGATCTTTTTAATTTGTCTTTTTCATGTGAAGCAATTTATCATAAATTATATCTTTGGTTAATTTCTATACAGGGAATCGTGGGATCAAGCATTTCATACTATGTTCAAGGGTTAGTTATAAAGAAGAAGGGACCTGTATTTGCAACTGCTTTTAGCCCATTGATGATGATTATTGTAGCGGTTCTGGGCTCCTTCATCCTTGCAGAGAAGATTTACCTTGGAGGGTAATTTAATTTCCATTAATTCCCTTAAAATGACTATTTCTTAGTAAAATAATCTATTTTTATTGTAAATAGTACTTTTTGTCGCAAATAATCAGTTGCAGTGTGTATAATTAAGTTTATACTATTAATCATATTATACATAGTTCATAAATTAACTATATTAATAATATTTGAAACGTACTACGTGTGGTGCAGTGTGCTTGGTTCTGTCTTGATCGTTGTAGGGCTTTACTCAGTCCTCTGGGGAAAGCACAAAGAAAGTGCAGAGACTAAAGCTGAGGAGGAGATACCTGATGCTATAAAGGTTGGCCAAATTAGTGGCAATAATGGATCAGTAGTTTCAGCAATCGAAGATGTTGAAGCAGCTAATGAAATTCAAATGGGAAAAGGAGAAGATCAAGAAGAAAACAACATTAACAAACGTCCTCTCTTCTGTTGCATGCATTAGCTGCATGCCCGCCCATTTGATCAACATCTCATGATCATGAAAAGACCAAAGCAAAACCATAGGAACGTCGATCTCGGATGGATGGGGATGGGCTTTTTTGTCTTTTCATCCCCCATTTTGTTATCCTCCTCCTCCTCCTGATGATGATCCTTCTTCTTTGTTTTTATTTTTCTAAAGTTATAATTAATATAACCGGAGTTTGGGGTATTTTATGTAAGATATTTTATTATGATAATAATAAACAAAGACTTCAAGGAATTAAATATCATGAGAATCGATCCCAATTATAAAGATAAGAGTTATATATATATACCAGCTATATGATCTCATACTGGATTTCGGTGCTTGGGTGGTGCATGTGTACTGTACGTTCAATATTATACGTCTCACTCATGAATAAGTACTTTTGGAATATTAATGTGCTATTTTTACTGCCTGCTGACATCTGATTCAGATTCCACTGATCATGATCTTAATGGTGCTGAGGTTGTCATATTTATATCTATAATGCGCCAGGTCGATCGATGTTGAATCTCTTCGTTATAAGAGAGTGCACCATTTATATATTTTTGCATCTGATTCCCTAGATCCTTAGTGCCACGTACATGCATGAATCTGACAAACATCCCTTTATATATATGTGTGTGTGTGTGTGTGTGTGTGTGTGTGTGTGTGTGAAAGTTTAATCCGTTAGGGTACTAAGGCAATTATATAAATACTTTCTTCATCATCAAGAAGCTGTGATATTAATATTGGCCTGTGGCTCTAGCTAGCTAGATAGCTAGGTCACTTAGCTTTAAATATCATGTGTCTGGAGATTTGATCTTGGCCAGTGAAAGACCGGAAGAGAACATCATGAGATAGAAGCTGCTGTATTCATGCATGCACATGAGGGTACCATGTGTTACATATATTATAAAGCTGATCTCCATTTTGGTCAATTACACAAAACCCTCGATCCAATTATTTGCCTCTAATTTGCACAATTCATGGATTAATGAAAAGCATCATGAATTTTAAAATTTTTACACGACACTTACTCATGATGGTCAGTTTTGGTTTCATATATACTTAATTTAGAGATCTGCATCATGATCAGATCGAACGCGATTCAATTGATCATAACAAACTATTAACTTTCGATCTCTCTTTTGATGCTAGCTAGCTAGCTAGAAGTTCATAATATATGTATATATATAATTTGATTACTTAATTGTATAGTTATATGCCCTCATGCAGCAAAAATAAGTTATCTTTGTTTTTTAGTGAATTATATTCGGTCAGATATAGAATTAAGTGCGTATATATGTACGATAAATATACGTGATTATAAATCAATAAATAAAAGTAAGGTTAAGAAATTAATGCATAGTCGGAGGCCAAGGAGTATAAAATATCGTTCTAGATCTAACGAGACTGCAAGTATATAAATAAATATATAGATATTAATCTAGAAGCGGACTTGATCATCATCAGATCATTTATTAATGACAAGCATCAATCTATATATGTGTATATATATATATCATGTCTCAGCTAATTAATAAATATATATATATAATAATAATAAAACCTCTTAATAAGATGAGAATAACAAAAGGAGAACCTGGGATTTTATTTTTATTTATTTTTGAGAAAGAGAATCTGGGATTTATTTGTTGGTGGTGGCTGAAACGTCGTCAGCATGTCAAAGTGGGGTCTCTAATTATTTTGTGATGTCAGCTACTAATAAATAATTCGAAATCAAATGCATATACTTTTAATTCTCATCATGCAAAAAGGAATATTATACATATATTATTATATATGTATACAGAAGTAGTACGATTTATTTAATTAGTTATTCGCATTTATCTTGATCAATTAGTTATATCAATCTCGATCAACTAGTTTCTACAAAATCGCATTCATGTCTTGATCATGATCTTGCTTGTTGATCAGTTATATATAATATTGGACCCAAATTAGTTTGCATGACAAGCTAGCAAGACATGCAATATTATGGCATCCCACTACTCTTATATAAACAGAAAAAGTAAATAAAGAAAATGCTTTATATCTAAACCAAATCTGAAATAAATAAATTCCTTAATTTGTTTCTTGTCGTTCTTTTGGTCGTCGTAGGGTCATAATCTCTCTCTCTCTCTATATATATATATATATTAGAGTATGTGGCTCATATCTAATCATGAGTTACAGTGACAAGTGATAAATGGCGGAGCGAGCAGGCAAACGACGATATCTGCTTTGCTTGTTTTACTTCAGTAAAGACGTTGATTAGTTGGGGATGCGAAAGCAACACATCTGCAGTACGATACGAGGATATTTTTATAAATTTTTTAAATACGTCCGTACACCTTGGATTAATACAAATACAATGATGTAACTCTAATTTCGTTGATTTAGGGAGTGCAATTCTTCCGCTAATTTTTTTTATCAAAATTGGGGGTGCATGGTTCTTATTTCTGGAATAATATTGGCGACTTACCTACTAAACTGCACGGTTGGATTAGACTTAATAAGCTTAGTTTACCTTATCTTAGGTTTTCTTAATAAGCTTGTTTTTTCTTGTGATTTGGTTTATTGTATTTTGTTTTCTTGGCGGTCTATTTTCACTTGGTTTCAGGATTTTAGGCTCATATGTTACCCTCAGGCATTGGTATTGTAGCCATGGTCTTCCTATGCTAAAAGTGAAGTTTCCTTAATAAATTTGGGCTGGGGCTACTCTTAGACACGTAGCTATCGTCTATTTTCAAACAAAAAAAATTCTAATTTTGTTAATAGTAAAATTTTACCTCTCGTTCTTATGGATGTAAGTATATTGTCAAATCACGTAAATTTTTGTATTATTTTTTTTTTTTTTTAATTATTTCGTATTGTTCATCATAATTATCGCACGATCACAACAATATATATATATATATATATTAATTTCTTTCATGAGAGCTAGCTAGCCAAGTTGGAATCACTATATATTATGGGAAAATTCATGGAAAGCACTAGGCCGCCGCCTGCACTCGGAGACGTAGTACTGTGCTTCGATTTTGAGACAGCGATTGTCGATCTTCCGCATATAATTGCAAGTCTTTTCCCCTATCCTTCGTTCATAATTAAGCCTATAAGATCAAAAGCACACACATAAACTACTATATACGTACTTAATTCTCGCCAGGGAGATTAAAGAAAAAGTATTGAAAAAAAGAATATATATATATATAATCGACATGGCAAAACAATGCTAATCTGTATGGTATATATCGACTAATTTATTTGCACATCCTGAACTTTGTTTGTGTTCTTCCTACCATCTCCCACTATATATATATATATAGGGACGTATTATAATATTCATATATCGGATTGAGAACGGGATCGGACTTCTTGTAATAATTAGAATAGAATATTGAGGGAGATCAGGCATATCATAATCATCTCTCTCTCGCACGCACTCCGATCATGGATAAATTGCCTTAAATTAATTGTTATCATTGAAAGAAAAAAGAACCAAACCAACCCCCACCCAAAAAGAAGAAAACATGAAAACAGAAGAATTCGATTTCGGCCTATATATAACCTTCTTATAACTAGCGGCCTACCGACCAATCTTCTCCATAGATACATGTATATATATAGCGTGATGTCACCTATACAAGAGAAATTACTAATTATATTGTTTTCCCTAATTTTACCTAAAATTCAGAATAAGCATAAAGCTGGAGCTGGGAGGTTCTGTATAAGCTTTCGCGCACGGTGACAAGAATAAGGATTGATTCGTTTTTGGGTAGCTGATATATATATATATATATATATATAATGATTTTGTTGCATCTCCAAAGTTATTCCAAAGTCTTTAATTATTTGGAAGGAAGGAGAGAGCAGCCAATAATGCATTGGGATCATGAACATGACCAAGCACACACTAGCTATAATATTAATGATATAAATTCTCACATGACTATATATTTTAATTATATATTGTACGTTACTTCTTGATCTTCTTCTTCTTCTTCTTCGTTTTTGTCTGCTTTGACATCATAGGCACTACATGATGTACATGAGATAGTATCATAGTAATAAATAATAAGCTCATGGGTACTGATCACAACCATGACTTGATCATCATGTAGATATGTATATAATTTATTGTGCCAAAACCATAATATTGCATGAAATTAATACAGCTAGCTTATTCTAATTAATGATTTGTGGCTGCAATCCTCTTCATGAAAATTGGCATCTATTATAAAAAAATTGCCTATTTGTAATTAGCTAATTCTAACAAAATAATTGTTTACAACCAAAATTAATCATAAATAATATTTTTATCGTGATTAATAATCACAAAAGTCTATTTTTCTTATAGTGCTCTCTGCTTACCACTCATTTTACCACATGATGAGTTTTACAGGATCCATAGAACAATGACACGTACCGATCACACTAGCTCATTGGTGGCAGTTTTGTGGTGTATTAATGTGTTCGAAAGCTACGTGTACTGACGATGTAACTAATTCAAATCCACCAACTCACAGTTAATTGGTGGCAGTTTTATTTTCTAAGTTTTTGGGTAATAACAACATTCTTAATTAATATATGAAAATGACATTTTAAAACTTGAACATATCTTATTGGCACAAATGCAATAAACTCATGTATTTTCATTTTCTTTAAAGACGTGGTGAGGAATGCATGGGAACAAAGTTTGCTAACGATGTTTTGACTTTTGGGGCCGACATCGTTGTCGGAAAGCACAGGTTTTCAGATTTGTCGGATACCACAAATTGTCAAGAACTAGGAATGACAACTAGTTGTGGAGGTAGCAAGTATATATGATGACGTTCAAGAAAGTTATTTACCCTCCTTTTTTAAGCTGGCAAAACTAAAAGCCTTCGTGATACAACGCCCTTTGGCATAAATATATTTATGATACAACGCCCAATTTGTTGTGCAAAACACACGTTATTGATGGCAAATAAAAGTAAAAATATATACGTGGTTCGATAAATTACATAAATTTATAGAGCTGCAAAAATTTTATTAACTAGAAGATATTACAATCATTCAATCTCAACTCACTCTCTCTAAATCTTTTAGCTCTCTCGCAAATAATATGCATTCATTAAATAATTATTCCCTCTCAAAATATGCTAAAATCGTGTAAGACAAGTAAAATATAACAATATTTATAATAAAATAATACTGAAAATCCTAATTAATTTTAAAATTCTTGCAATATTCGTTCGAGCGAGGTATCGAGCGAATGTCGATCGAAACTTCCTGTGTGAATCTCACTCGAGATAGGTGTCGAGTTACTGTCGAGAGAGATTTCCGACATTCGATTTTTAGCTCCCAAATCAATCTCCATATGCAACCCAACACAATTGAATCAGTTAATGTAAAGAACTAGCTAGACATCATAATTATTATAAGGTCCTTTCCACAAGATTTTCCAATTTATCATTCCCACCCATTTATAGTTTATCTATTAAAAATAAGGACGAATGAAATTTATAAAAAAATAAAAAATAAAAAATAAAAATAAAAACCTCTGAAGAACTTTACAGAATCGTGGTCTTAAGATTATGCAGGCAGCCATAATTATATAGCTAGACAGTAAAGCATGCAAGCACCATATATGGTACGTGGGATGGAAGTGGAATTCACTTTCATGCTCCACAGAACGCATGCACAGAAGGGGTCCGGTCCTAAACACAAGCTGGTTGCTGGCCCCATATATAATACTTGGTTCCGAGTGGCACAAAATACTTTCATCTCAGAAAGCCCATACCCCACAATTGGTAGCTAGCTTCTCCGAAAGATGGCCTGTATTTTGAGTTTTGTCTTAAAGAGAAGGGATAATTTTCTAAAGATAATGATGAATTTCCTCCACAAATTCTTGACATGCTCGATCTGATTCCTAGAAATAACATACTTTTTCCATGCAATGCTGAATAATTCAATCCTGAACCAGAAGGCAATAACATTATTATGATTATATCGAGTTGTAATTTCTTATTATATGGAAAGAAAGAGTTCTTTTACTGTAAGATACAGAGAGGGAGGGTGGAAAGTCTAGAAATGAACCCATTTACAATGAGGTCAAAATATTGAAAAACAGCCTATGTTCCCCTTGAGATTGAATCATCCTTTGGAAGTGCGACATAGTTTACAGGAATTATGTTACTGATCCTGCCTTCACTATGTTCCTTCCCAGCTGATATTCCATGGCGGCCTGACGGAGTTGCCACACGACGACCAGTGGGTGTTCCGACCACAGTGTTAGCAATGGTGCTTTGTCCCAGCGGCTTCTTCGGTGTAGGCCTTGAACCAAATCGGGCCTCTTGTTCTGCTGCAAGTTGGTCTTGCAGCCGTTTCTGCTCCTGCAGGACAAACCAGATAAAAAAAAAAAAAAAAAAAAACCCAATTACATATATTTTCACAATCAAATTAATGTTAGTGTGGAATATAGGCGATATCAAGGATTGACATCTTTGATAAGCTGTGATTTCTAGACCCTTCATCTCAACCTTGTTCAACACACCTTATGACAAAAAAAAAAAAATGAAGGTATGGCTATCAAACACTTCTAATTTGAATGTAACCACACCAAACATTCATATATAAATCCACCAAACAAAGTCAGCATGTTATCCGTCCTATATATCATTCACCATCTGGATCAAAGAATTTGGTAGTATTTCTAACGCTTCATAAAGCAGGCGAGTAGACCTAATAATGTGACTGAAATACTTCATTGGGATGAAGAATTTCGTCCAAAAAAAGTATTTTTGTTCATGTAGTGATGCCGAATGAGTATGAATTATTAAGCGTCTGATTTTCCACATTATTCAGAAAGTTTTAGATGTTCACATTTTCCAAAAACCAAATGGTTCGTTGCATTTGCAGTTGATGGAGGAAAATTTTCCACAGTAGGCAAATGAAAATTTCAGCAACCAGACTGATTATAAGACAATATATGCTATCATGTACCATAGACAACGTAAAGTAATTATCAGCATACCCGAAATTTACGCTTTTCCTCTTCTTTTTCCTGGCGTAGTACAATGTAGTCTTCCAAGCTATGCAAGATGGAAACCTGAACTTGAAATCAGTATTTTTATTATAACACCTATTTAATACAATCGTAAATATCAAAAAAATTATAACACCCATAAACTCAGCTGAAATTTAAACAAGTACAAGCTAATTTACTACCTTGTCATATAAGAAAGGGATTCCTTTCTCCATCTCCCAGGCTTTTACTTTTGCAGTCAAATTTTCGCAAATAGCTGTAGAAACAAGCACTCAAATTTTACTTAATGACATTTCAAGGCTTAGAGGTGATATATAAAACAATACTAAATAAACTTGATAAAGAAACTAAACCGCAGAAGCACGTGTTCAAATGAATTTTTTTAACCCGGCAATAAAAGCACTGAAGGATACAATTTTGTAGAACTTGTTACAGAAAGGGCATATTATAACTGCTACATATATCATACATCGCATGTTCGTATACAAACTTTTCCCATCTTGATATATACATTTCATTTTCTAATATTCAGTATGAAAAATATGATATCTATGCTGCTTAATATCGTCACTAGTGAACTTCAATGTCAGCATTCACTAAGTACTACAGTTTATCCAACTATCAGATCACATTCATGGTCGGCAAAGGATCCCCCGGATAACCTTGTTTAATTTAGGTTCTTCGGGAATGCCTAATTGCTGATAAACTGAGTTCAAAGTCCACCATGAGGAGACAACCCCTTTGTCATTGTGTTTGTTGATAGAGTTAGCCCCAAACATTAATTCCCTTTCAGTGCCGTCAATGAGAACACTACTAGGAGCACACGAGAATCATTCGTTCTGTGAAGCTTTCTAAAATCAGGAATAAGCATGCACTACTTTTGCAGAGGTGGTTATGGCATATCAGGTCACAGAGAAACACTATTCAAGTGTAAATTTAAAAGCTATTACTAACAATACAAGGACTGTTAAGAACAATAGGTGGATGATAATCAAAGGAGTGCCGTAGCACTCTATATGCATTTTTCCTTCTATTAATTCAGGTTTCATTGAGTTTTAACTAAAATAGTTTTGTGAGTTAAATCTAATGTGACCACCTTTCCAAAAAATAGCTTCTGTAAAGAACAGGAAAAAATATTTTGTTCTAACTGGCAAAGATTACAGTCGAAGCTAATATAATTGAGTTTCTGAAATGTCCAAGAAATTTCATAAGATGAGCTTTCATTATTTCAAGTCACATTTACCCAGAATACCATTTCACTGTTATGAAATTCTTCAAAGCATATTATTATCCCGTAAGGCTGTAGATATGTGGTAACCACAAGGAAGGAAACCAAGCAAAACATTCACAATTTCATCAACATGTCGATAATGGAGTCAACATCAACACTTCAACTTCAATATTATTAAAAACAGAGGATCAGCATAAAAGCAAATTTGAGCCCAAAATTTTGCTTTTGTTTTCTATGCAAATAAGCAGACACAAAAAGTTCTTTTTTTCTGTTTTTGACTTCTTTTCAATGGAATAAGAGTGAACCACATTAGATTCATTAATAGATTTTATGCCTACAATCTGATAGGATTGTTGAGTGAACTACAGGTATGGAAAAACCTCACACAATGATCAATATAACAGGAATATGGTCAAGAGTACCAAACAGCAGTATCAAACACGATTTTTGTTAGATTTATTCATGTCCCATATGAGTCAGCATGCTTTGTTAGCAATTCTTGGCCAATAAACAAAAATTAATTTCTCAGTATGAGTAGTGTGGCTGAAATTCAATAACCGAGTTGGCATTCCCGTCATCTATGGCATACTGAAGCGAATAACTGAATTGACTGCTGATGATTTGATTCTCTAAATCATAATAAGCAAAATAGATGCAAATTATACAAATGAATGATGATTACAAGCTCACATGGTATTTTGCTGACCAGATTCCGTGCTTTCTCAGCACGTTTCAGATTTTTGTGTGCTCCTCTTCCAGCAGTGTACCGATTCTCATCCTGGACAATAAGTTGATACAATAATAAAGTAGCAGGAGAGGGGATCAATGTATGTCTTCATTGTAAAGAGTTTCAAAATGCTTTGATCTAAATCATAGCTAATCACATTAATCTAGTAGCAAATGAAATGGTTACCATACCCTATAGAAGCATAACATACAGATCATGTGTTCCGTCAATGTTAGTTATGTAACATTACAAAACAGAATGAACTTGTGAAAGACTGAGGTGGTTCTCGAATTTAATCTGCTGCTTATAGGTTCTAGCAAGACGCATGGACCAATTACCACTAGAAAAAGAGAGCGTAAGAGAGGGAGAGGGGGAGAGAGCTCCAAATTTAACCAGTAAGAAATGTTAACTGCTCAACACAACCTTTATCTACAATTTTTCCATCCTAGGGCTCTAATTCCATCTTGGGTGGCAAGCAGCCGGACTTGGGTCAATCATAAATTTAAACACCAAATAAATTAGTAGTCACAATAAAGAACTTCAGAGAATAGAAATCCTTCCCATTAGATATTCATTACAAGGACTCTAAAAATGTACAGATGCCTAATTAGATCTAATTTGAACAGGTCAGTCCAGGAACTTGATTATATCACCCATGCTTCTCATTATTGTGCCTTTTAAAATCAATCTCAATGACCATCAATTTAATTAATGAGCTGAGATTTATCCAGCATTTGCCACCTTAAGTAAAAACTAATCCCTCTATCTCAAAATAAACAGGAGGTTAAAACCAGTACACATTTTATTGAAACAAAATAGCTTTGAAAAAACATGGTTTCCAGTAAGAAATGTTAACTGCTCAACACAACCTTTAGCTTTGAAAAAACATGAATTCAAATTAGTAAATTCTTTCGATTTTGTACACTCCCAATATTTTGGGAACTGCCCAAAAAGAAAAGCCAATAATGTATTCTGTACAGAAAGTAAGTTATCCACAGGGCTATATTTTTTTTGCCTCCAACCTTGCATTAGCTACTCCATCCACTGATGTCTTTCAGTAGCTAAATTCAATTCTAGTCAACTGTGATGTGCACTGTTTTTCTGGGAATTATTTCTTCGCACAATTTACTAAGACAATTCCAGTCAAAGGAAGTCTTCTGGGACTACCTTTAGAACAATAAATTAAACCATTAACATTAACTTGAACATTGTATAAAAGAGCAAAAAGCAAATAAATGGAAAACAAATTTGAATGCTTGCAGTAATTTATGCATCAGTCGAACAGCTTCCCATGGCAAGGAAAGGTGTTCCATAGCATCTTTTACTGGTAAAAACAGTAAAATTATCAAATAACAGTGGCAACCACAGCAAGATGTCAGGATCACTCCTGAGAAAATGAATTGGCATTTAATAGAATGATTGAATTTCCGCATTTTACCATTTCGTATTCTTCAAGCCATTTCTCCTCCTCAGTTGCATATCTCCACTTCTCTACCTTGTCCAAGATATCCTTCCTGCTTAGTGCTTGCTCTTTTGCTTTTGCAACTTGATCATCCATGCTTGAAAGAAGATCAGAGAGATCCACATTACCTGTGAAGACATCAAGAAATTTGAGCACAACAATCACATAGCCATTTTAAAACAGTTCCTACCTCAAAGAAACATTTATCAACATCAGGCACAGTAATAGAATGATTATCAGCTACTAGAGGCAGAGACTTGAAACAACAAAATGCAAATGATAAAGAGTTTCATAAAAATCTACTCACGCATCAATAAAAGCTACTAGGGAATCAATTCTAAGAAAGGAAAAAAAGAAGATAAAGACGATAAAAAAATTTCCCCATCAAAATCTGGAGGAAAGAGATATAGTTCCAAACATTATTATGAGCTGTATTAGAGCTATAAATAAATAAAAATATGAAAATTTTAAGAGGAAATCACAACAAAAAAGAGGATCGTAATTCTATAAAGATGGAATACAATATACAAGCTCAGAAAGCGCATCAAGAAGCCTGCACAGACAAGCTATATATAGTGACCTAACGTGCAACTCAGAGTAAGTGTAATAGTTTACCAGAATCTACAAGGCTGATGAGAATCTGTCGTGCTGCATGACTATCTACATCCATATGAACCCCATTATAGATTTCTTCCAGTTCCATCTGCCTCTTGAACACCAACTCCTTCATCTTTGAGGCTTTCAGCACATTCAATTGCTCAACTTCAAGTGCAGTCTGAAACAATTTGTGCAACAGCATTAACACTACAACATACCATCCCCTGAATATAATCGACCAAAAAAAAAATAAAGATACTAAGCATCACCTTTTCAATGACATCTAGAGCAAGGCACCCTTGTCTTAATACCTCATCAACTGAGGAAGAAATTAAGCTAGTTACATGTTCAAATCTTTTTTGCTCATCTAGTGATGTCTCCATGAGATTCCAAAGCTCTACCAGTGTCCTTCCAAGATCTTGAAGCTACAGCAAAAGCAGATGCTTGAGAGGAGATTTTTTTTGGAAACTTTATGAATATAATACACCACCAAATGAAAATTTCCAAGTTCACCCTTAAACATAAAGCTTGAAGGCATAGGATACCAGCCGCAAGTATAAATAGGAGGGGAGAGAGAGAGAAAGAGAAAGAGAAAGAGAGCACCCTGCTCAATCAGTTAGAAAGCAAATAAAGAAAGATTTACAAAAAGAGGTTCTTGCTGTGTTCCTATGGGAATCACAGATTTTGGTATTGCATTATGGTTTATCTTAGATAGTTTTAGTCCATAGTGCATAAATCATGATGCATTTACTCTTCTCACATGGGGATTCTGCCTCAAAGCCTGTATCATCCAAACCATCCTTCTTGGTTTGAGATTTGATGCCACCGCCCTAGTAATTGCCTCTTAGTTCATAATAGAACTCAAGTCCTCAAGCAAAAGGATAGTTCAAACCAAAACTCCAAATGATAGCTGATTTAAGGTAAGGATGCACATGGCTAAAAGTTATAGGAGAAACAAATTAAAGAGATCCACCATCAGGTTCTACCGTTCTATGGTATTCTTCGCCTCCCAATATCAAGGGTTAATACATTCTTCTGTAAAATATGAAGCCACACAAAATAAAATATAATGAATCTATTAAACGGATAAGCTATGAATTGCAACTCAGACATTTTTATTTCTATGAGTAAACTTTCAAGCATAAACTGCTTGGCTATCATGATGAATATCGAGACCCTAGGTTCACCAGTAAGCACAAGGCTATTGGTCCTCTAAGCTCAATGGGCGACTATAGCCTGTTAAATTACATAAGCAAAGATCCTGATGGCCAGATCAAGGTTGAAGATAAACAAACAGAATAATTGACTAAATCTTCCTTGGTGGAAATATTGATAAAAATGGCATGAGTATATTGAATTCATATATGGCCAAGCGTATGCATGGAAGTAGGCCTGTTCATCCGGGCTGGGTAAAACCCGGCCTGGTTTTTAAATTGTATTTGTTTTTCAATAAATTTAACATTTTTATTTAAAAGATTCAAGAAAATTTTGAATTTGGAATCCGGATGAACAACCCTACGTGAAAGTGGCCAAGTGTATACTTGTATAAACTACACCTGTATAGATAGATACATGGAGAGAGAGAGAGAGAGATATTCAGTGTTAAATCACCTTGTGTAGCCTTTGTTGTTTCTCCTGCTTTAGTCTGTGGATCACACCCGTTAATCTAGCAAGTGTGTCATTGCTGATGCTCTTTGCTTGGCTACCAGGGGGATCAGTCAAGCTTGAGTGAACTTCATTTAGCGTCTTAGAAATATCAATTGACATTACAGCTGACAGCTCATGGACAGCTTTAATATGGCTGTTGACCTTTTGTAATCTGAAAATCTGCAAGTTAAACAAACAATGGAGCAAACATAAGTGAAATGGGATGTCCATTACTCGTATTCTACAACTTAAACCCTAAATCACTATTGCTGAAGCAACCTTTTCATTTTCAAGTTCCAAAAGGTGTGACTTAAGCTCTCCCAACTTCTTCGTCGTCAGATCACTTTCAGAAATTTGTGGATCAGAAGAAAGGCTAGATTGACCATTGCCTGCTATTTCTGCACAGATCCGAACAATCTGTGACTGGATTTCTGAAAATTCCTTAATCCTTTCTTGCTTCTTTGACCTCAGCTCCTCCAGAATAGGTTTTATGGCATATATTTGCTCCTTGAGAGTGCCCCTTCCCTTTCCAAACAGTACAGAGAGGAAATCAACTCGACAAATAATATGGATGATGACATAGTCATGGAAGGATGATATGTAACTATTCTACAGAAAGCACACAGCAGGTGCTAAGGTCCTCAATTATCGGTATAAAAAATAGAGAATTGCATTTTCTGCAATGAAATAAATGCTACAAGAACGTTAATAATGTAAAAAGTAGCAAACCCGTGAAAAGGAGGCATGTTCCCCAAGAGCATAGACGATATTGGTGATTTCAGCTTCAGCCTCGGCTAATGACTGATGCAAATCAGCCTTGTACTTTCTTGTTTTTTCAACCTTCTTCCGATAAATGTCGAGGCACTCTTGCTCGAGTTGTAGAAGCGTCTTGTCCCTGTCGCTGTCACTCTCCCCAATTTCGTCCCATATTATCTAGATGACCGAAGAACCAAGTGCATTAAAGATTACACACCAAGCAAAAATTTCAGGGTTTAATTTAGAGCATTGTGAGAGAATCAAAGTTCCCAAAAGAAATAAACTATGACTCGCACGCAATGTGAACTGAACTAATACAACACCATTAAGAGCTTCAAACTGCCCGGCATTGAATTGGGACTTAAAACTGTAAATGGATGCATATTCGCATTCAGCACCAAACCCAAAATTACGTAAAATAGTTTGATGAGGACCAAAAAAACTTAGACAAACGCACGCACATGTGCATCATCCGCAGAAGTATCATGGATCGTAGTAATGTAACAGAAAGTGAGCATTGGGGGGAGAGAGAGAGAGAGAGAGAGAGAGAGAACCTGCAATTCACGGAGTAAAGAACCGCAAGTGGTGCGAGACGGAGAGGCAGTGGGCGGCATATTCGCCATTACATAAGAACTTGAAGACGAAAAAAGAAAGAAGCAAGAGATCTGAGTAAGAAGAACCGACTGCGAAGCCCCCGAGGAGTAAACGTTACGAGGCGTTTCTCTGCGCTATCTGCTTCCCTTGTCTTTTAATTGGCTTATTTTGCTGTGATTTATTCCATTCCTATTTTGGAAGATCCCCAGGCAGACTTGGCCTTCATCATTGGGAGAGAAATTGAGAATCCCTTTTGAAATGCGCATGGATTGTTCTTTTGGCGCCAATGCTTCTTGTTAAATTTTCTCCCTTTTTTTTCTTTTCTTTTCGCCCTTTCTTGTAAAGAAAAATAAAGTATAATAGTATTTAATTTATGATAACGTTTCAGTAATGATTTTATAAAATTAAAAGCATGAATTAGCGTGATTTAATAAGTTAATATTATATTCTCTCAAAAAAATAAATATATATTATATTATTTTTAAAAAATATTATATTATATTATAAAATGTATTTAACATATCATACAAATACACATAAGATTGTGAATATATTTTTATGATTCATTGATTAAAAACTCAATCCATTTGATCGGTTTTAAGATTTTAAGGAAGCTCGAATTTACCCATTGCATTAAGAGAAATTCTAAATATAATTATAAAATATGTACATATCGTGTAATTATTTTGTAAAAGAGTTCAATCTATTATTAAAAAATTTAATTTTTTTATATAAATCTTATATTTTTTTATTATTTTAAAAATAATTATGTGATAATTACATAATTCATAATTCGAAATAGCCAATCGAATCTCTTTTTTGTTTTCTTTTAATTACACTAGATTTAACTAATCAAAATCCCCAAACAAATTCATACGTTCAAACTACAAACTTTCCATTTTGATAAGACCATTTAAAAATAAAAAATTTCAAATAATTACGAAACGTCAAATGTTAATGGAACTATTTTATAACGTATTACAACCGTCTAACGGTAGTTTAAATTTTAAATTTCACATGATCATCTTTCATTTTGTATAGACTCGTAAAAAAAAAAAATCTATTCACCATATTATTATATTGCTTTTATTCTATTATATTATTATATAAGATTTAACTTATATATTTATTACTATTCCATAAAAAAAATACATTTATCACTATTTATTAATCATTTATTAAATATTTTTTTATCATTTAATAATAATAAATGTAATACATCTTATATAATTGACTACAAATTATATGAATATGATATATAACATTATCTCATTAAAAAAAACTCGTGTTGTATATATCAACACACACTAGTTTATTCCGAAAAATAAACACACACTAGTTATGTTTTTGGATAACTATTTTTTTTTTTTATAGCCATGATTGACTTAAATTTACAGTTTTGACATTTTTTATTTTTTATTTTTAAAAAATTTCGGCTGCAGCTTACAATCAACAACCACTCATATAAATAATATTTTTACTGTTCATATAAATGACTATTTTATTATCGAGTTAGTATGTAAAATGTATCATTCCCATCAGTTAAATAACAAATTTTAATTGTAAAATTTAAAAATTAAAATTTAAAATGAATCAAATTATATTATGTAAACCTTTTAATATTTTTGATCATTCTGGCTAATAAATAAGATTTTTCATAATGTTTATTGAGCATTTCATACTAAGCAAAATTTTCAATGACAGCAATGAATCATCTTTTTGTATTGATATTTCTTTCATTCTAAAAGCATTAACAATAAATTTAACAAAATTAATATTTACTCTAATAATAATTAATGAGTATGAATACAGAATTACAATAGCCTCAACAAATGAATAATTAAAATTGCTCATAATTAAAATAGATTTCGCTAAATGTGGCTAGCCTCTTGAGCTAATCAAATAAGTTTTTAGGACTACAATGTTCATTATTCTTGTTAGTTTATTCTCTCATGCATACCACAAAAAAAAAAAATCTTTTCAATTATCATATTCGTAAAGCTCTTGAGTCTTCTCTTTATAACTATTCAATGTGAAAATTAATAATTTTATTTTATATTTTCAAAAAAAATTAAAGTCTTCATTTTTACAATCATTAACTATCAACCATTAAAAATAATATGAAAATTATAAAATTAATATGTATTTTTAGTAATAAATAAATATTCAAATTATAATTGAAATTAAAATAAATGAAAAGATAAAATTAATATTTTAATAAAATAACTATTAATTTGTTAAATCTATTAGTTAACGTAATAAAAAGTCGCTAGCTAAATTTATAAAAGTAAAATCTTTAACCAAAATTTAATCAAATAATAATTAATCTATTATGAATGCTCTAAGTCCAAATAATTACTCTCACACTTATAAGTTATATCCATCATTTAATATATATTTTATATATATTCAACTTTATTATTCAATGAAGATAGACTCGTTTTAGGTAAAAAATTTGAGCTTTTATTATCTTTATTAATAGGAAAATTTTAAATGCAAATAACATTGTGCTCTATGTGTGCACCAATATTAAAGTAGAAAAATAGATTTTAATAAAACACTTATATTTAAAATGAAAAATATGAAAGCAATCAATAATATGGGTGTAAATTGTCCAATCCGATCTCAAAAAAATGTGAATCGGTTCTATTCGATCTAATAAGTTTCACAATCTAGACCAGATTGAATTCTTATTCGGTCCATACTGGTCCATTCTAGTTTGGTCTAAGAACAGTTCGATTCAGTCTAGGAGCACATAATATGATTTAATGGACTAAATTTGATCCAAAATCCTGCAATGATGAAAATTAATTTTTGGCTCAAATTTAATTATTTTCAGCCCAATATATGTATTTATCACAAATTTAAACCAAATAATATTAAAAAAAAACTTATTTTTAAAACAATTGGCAAAAGAAAAATAATCTAAATCAAAAATAAATAAAAAAAGAATAATAGATTATATATTACTCTTAAAACTTACTCTTATAATATGTTAATATTATAAGAATATATATTATATATTAATATGTTATACTACCACTCTTAATCTATATTAATATTAATATTATAATTTATATACTATTATTTATATATACATATATATATATATAAAAAATGGTGTGCATTCAATCCAGTCCAAGAAGAGAAATACCCTGGATCAAAACTGGACTAAAAATATTTGATCCATATAAAAATTAGATCACACTAGATCGAATTCCATCTTATCTGATTTGATTTTCTTATATCCCTAACCAATAAGTATGTATGAGTATGAGTGTGCAATGTTGCTTATATATATCATTATGTTGAGAGTAAGCTACTTTAATATTTATAGATTTTTTTAAATTACTATTTCAAATATCCAAATGTCTAACTTTAAAATTCTATTATCTCCATATATCGTTCGTTGGACGGTGGACACTATTACTCATTTTCAGACAATATCTAGGATTCTATTCTAAAACAGTGCGTAATATTGTTATTATTGCAATAATCATCACCATTGTTGACATTGTTGTAACATTAGAATCTAAGACCTTACTAGGATCGGTATGACGTAAATGTTATTATCATGTTCTTTAACATATGGTACGATTCCACAAACATTATAATGGTTGTCCGGAAGTAGTGAAGGGTATCATTGTCGTGTCATAAATTGATGGCAAATTATATCAAAATTGTTTTCTTAAATCTTTTAAAATTGCTTAAGATTTGTTTATTGCATTTCCAAAAGAAAAATGGTTACATCAACAAAGGTATAATTTTAAGTTTTTAACACATCGAATCTTTATATAGAGGAATGTTGCAGATATTTACAATTTTATTTATAATACTCATTTGATTAGTTTTTTATTTTTAAAATTTATTTTTGAATTTCAAATTTTATGTTTTTCAGTCTATTAATAATTGACATGTAAAGAATATAATTTTTGACAATATTTCTTTTAAATATATTTATCATTTTCCATTAATAAAAAGAAAGAGAACTCACGTGTTCCGGTCACGAAATATATTTCATAAAAATAAATTTATAAATGACATATTTTTTATATGATATATTAAACTTATTTTATAATCTAAAATTTGTAACTACAATATTTATAAAAAAATGTGTACATGTCTAGGGCTGAGCACCGACTAAGTCGGAGTCGGAAATGGAATCCTCCGACTCCGACTCCGACTTTGTCGGAAATGAAATCCGACCTCCGACTCCGATTCCGACTCCTATACACTCCGATCCGACTCCGACTCCGACTTTGTCGGAGCGAAGTCGGAACGGAGTCGGAATTGGACTTTTTTGTTGGATTTTTGTATTGAAATTTTTTTTAACCCATTTGACATTTCAATTTTACAATTTCAAACTAATAAATCGAAGTTGGACTTCAATATCATTACATAATGAAATACAAAGCCAAAAGTCCAAAATTACAAATTCCAACCAATTAAAATTACAAAACCAAAGTCAAATGTCAATAATAAAATAAAATCATTCTTACAAATTAACAATACAATATACATAATCAAAATCATTCTATCATCTATCATGGTTAATCATTGAACCCATATTTCATCATCCTGGATATGCAAACAACACCCATCACGTACCATCAGTAAATCTATATTCTGTCATCTATCACATCATATAGATGATTCTGTGATAGATGATTCATCCACACTCCACAATCATCCACATTCCACAATTTATCTTTCCAAATTTCAAATTATCATCCAACAACAAAAGATAAATAATAGAAAACAAACAAACAATAGTTTCCATATTTCAACAAAATAACTAATACAAATTATAAATTACATATCATTTCAAATTTCCCACTTGTGCGGTTGTGCCTGAAGAAAAAAAAAACAAAATTAGTAAGGAAATAAGATACCACATAAATTTCTACAAATAAGAAAATAAAATTAAACAAATAAAAAAGTACACAAATTCAACAACAACAAAGCACCTCAAACCTCAAACCTCAATCATCTTCATTCTTCACGTGGTAGAGATGAGATCATTTGAAAAATACTTTGGTAGGAACAATACTTTCCAAATAATTAATTAATAGTTGAAAAATATGTTTAATTGTAGTTCTTATCTTAAATTTATTAATACTTTAAGAATACTGTGATAAACAACACTTGGGAGGTTACAAATAAATATATTAAATCCAAACACAAGTGCAAATAAAATCTCAAACTGAAATCATTATTCAGACAATACAACCAATCACTACTTGCATTATCAATTCATAAACAATGTCGTGCTATTAATTTGAATGGATTTGGATGGGCAGTGCAAAAAATTGGAGTTATAATATTAGCAAGAAAAAGGTATCGCTGCTGAATCACCAAAAAATGAAAGAAAATTGGTAATCATCTTCAAACATGAAATTTATGATTTGTTTAATATACATATTTCTGAGAAATGTAAAATTTCCCATAGCTTTTTGACAGCAAGAGGCTCGATGCTATTGATAGGTAATGTTCATAGGATGTATACGCTAATTTAGTATGCATTAATAACTAGTTTATTAACAACAACAACAAAAAAACTTGTTCATAGGATGCTATTGGAACTCAAAACAGCCAAATTTACAAATACAACAAAAACAGGGGAGATGAGGACGGTGCTTACAAGGGTATGAAATCGAGAAACAAGTTACAAAAACGCAGATCAATCGAAATCCAAAACCCATTGCAGATCAATCGAAATCTAAAACCCATTGCAGATCAATGTAAATCCAAAACCTAGACCAAAGTCACGAATAACGGAATAAGCAGTGCACACCTCTGGAGGAGAGCAACAGTAACTCCGGCAGCAATTCTTGAACAACTGAAGCAGGCCCGGCCGCGCGGGGGGAGATTCTGAGGTGCGCACTGCGCATTGGAGCTCCGAGACACCGAGGAAAGGAAGACTGGAAGAGAGCATGAGAACATTAAGAAGGCCCGAAGGGGAGGGGCGCACGGATAGGTTATATATGCAATTATTGTATACCGTTAGATCTAGGTTAAACCTAGATCTAACGGTATATATTAATTTTATAAATAAGTTTATAAATAAATTAAATAAAAATAGATAATTAAAGTAAAAATATAATATAATTAATTCAAAATAAATAGTATAACTAATATTATTTTATTATAAAATTAAATATGAAACTGAAAGTTTATTAAATATTTTTAAAGAAACAAATTATGTTAGTAAATGGAATTTAAAAATAATTTTAAATAATTATAAGTTTTTTAAATAAAACAAATTCTTAAAACTTTATGCAATAGTATTATGATATATTATATGATATTTTATTATTTATTAACTTATAATACATCACTACTTATATGTTAGTCTTTAAAAACACATTAGTATTTATACATTAATATTGCCATTAATGTACATTGGCTAATACATTGATATTTATACATTATCCAACATACTATTATTTCATTTAATTATCAATCTATGGTTGTAATAGTCTAAGATTTAAGATTAAGGGTTTAGAATTTAAGGTTTGAACTTTGGTATTAATAAATGTCTATTATATTATTAAGAAATTATTTTAAATAAGTTTATACTTATAAAATTATACAATAGTAATTATCAACATTATGATATTTTATTATTCATTAACTTATAATATATCACTATTTATATGTTAGTCTTTAAAAACACATTAGTGTTTACACATTAATATTACTATTAATGTACATTGGCTAATACATTGATATTTATACATTTTCCAACATACTATTATTTCATTTAATTATCAATCTATGGTTGTAATAGTCTAGGATTTAAGATTAAGGGTTTATAATTTAAGGTTTGAACTTTAGTCTTAATAAATGTCTATTATATTATTAAGAAATTATTTTGAATAAGCCTGTGCTTATAAAATTATAGAATAGTAATTATCATTTATCAACATTATGATATTTTATTATTTATTAACTTATAATACATCACTACTTATATGTTAGTCTTTAAAAACACATTGGTATTAATACATTAATATTACTATTAATGTACATTGGCTCATACATTGATATTTATACATTATCCAACATACTATTATTTCATTTAATTATCAATCTATGGTTGTAATAGTCTAGGATTTAAAATTATATAATAGTAATTATCAACATTATGATATTTTACTATTTATTAGTTTATAATACATCACTACTTATATGTTAGTCTTTAATTTTGTATATATTAATATTACAAATTATTACATTAGTAATTCTTAATATATTAGTATTTATAATTATATATGTCTATTATATTATGAGTAAATTATTTAGAAACAATAATTAATATGACTTATTATGAGTAAATTATTTGGAAACAATAATTAATTTAATTATCTATTTATAATAGTTATATATGAAAAATAGATATATATTTTTTTTACAAATTATATGCAAAATGTCGGAGTCGGAGTCGGATATATAATCGGAATCGGAGTCGGAATCGTAGTCGGAGTCGGAGTCGGGTTACAAATCGGAGTCGGTATGTCGGAGTCGGAGTCGGGTCGGAGTCGGAGTCGGCAGGACTTCTTTACCGAATCCGTCTCCGACTCCGATTAAAGTCGGAGTTTTTTCTCCGACTCCGACTCCGATTTGTCGGAGTCGGAGCGGAGTCGGGGCGGAGTCGGGGCGGAGTCGGAGTCGGAGTCGGATTTTCGAATTTTTGCTCAGCCCTATACATGTCTAATGCAAATCTTAAAAAAAAAATTAAGACTATACTAAATATTTTAGAGAAATGTACGCATGTATGCATAATTGTCAATAGAATAACAAAAATATATATTTTTTTTATTTTTAATTATTATTTTAATTCAACTCATTTTAATCCATTATCGAAATCGACCTTAGACAGATAATAATTATAAATTGGTGCGAAAGACATGTCCTGTGCATATAATTATTCTCTTATTTATAATCATACTAAATGTTTGAAGTGACTTATTTATTTAGAATTTATAACTTTATAATCATTAAAATCTTATTTATTTATAATTTTTTATTAAAAATTATCTTTTATGGTTCAAAGAGAGAGACGGATAGAAAATATAAAAGATTCATAATTTTAAGTGAAATTTAAAATATTATTTTTTAATATTATTTTTATTTTAAAATTAAAAAATTAAATGATTTTTATATATTTTTTTTATAAAAATATAAAAAAAAGATTTAAAATAAAATAATATGAAATGAAATGAATTTCTAACCTTAACACTGAAAATCCACGTATTAAATGCACCTGTCTACAAGAAGCTCGAGGGGACGCTGATCCCGATCCGTGAAAAATAAATAAAAGGAAACAAAGGGGAGATTCTTATCACAGAAACCAAAAAGTCAGAGCCGCCTACGTTACAAAGCCACGGAGCCAGACACCCTCTCTCATTTCTTCTGGCGAGAGAATGAAATCGTGTGGAGCCATTCCCACCCCCGCCACCTTCTTCAGCTCTCTACTTCAATCTTCTAAAGCTAAATTCGGGACTGGTGATTCCATAGAAACCTCTCGATTACTCAGGGACTTCGCCACCAGGGAATTCAATGCATTCCTCTGGTTTTCTCTCATCGCCGTCACCGCTCTTCTGCTCCGAAGAGTCTTCAATCTCTTCAGGCTTTGGGCCCAGGCCCGGCATATCCCTGGACCTCCGTGTACCTCTTTCTACGGCCACTCCAAGCTCATTTCCCGAGAAAATCTCATCGGTCAGTTCGATTCTCTTGCGAATTTCAGTTACCGTTTGGTTGAGTTGAAATTGTATAGGAATTTGAGAATTTCGAGTATTGTAGCTATCTTGTTTCTGTTAAAAACTTTACTCGCTAGATATTTTCCTGGTGAAAATGGAGAAAAGGAAAAGCGTAGAAGGATCTTTTAGTCTCTATTTTGCTGCAACTCAGGTAGTCAGGTGGCTGAATTTGTTTTAGTTGGGGGTAGTTTTGGAACTTTGATGGGGTTTAGATGATTACTAGATTAGAAGCAGGAATTTTAGTCCACTTTTATTCATGTATTTCTCCGAAATTAATCCGATTATAGTTTTTTTGTTCACTTTTTGAGTATTTCTTTTAGCTGATCTATCAGTCTTTTACATGCTGAATTTCATTTTTTTGTGCATTTAGAAGCTTTTTACAATCCACCTGTTCAATCTTTCGGGTATTCAATATCATTACTTTTGCAATAACTTGGATTCAGAATTGGTTCATATGTCGACGATGTGCTTTGCTGCTAAGATACCCCACTTATTGAATCGATCGTTGTTATTGTTGGTTGGATTGCTCAGTCCTTTTAGAATTATCCTTGTTCCGAAGGTTAACTAAGCAATGGAGTTTATTATTCATTGATTAGTCTGTTAAGTTTTTAACTCCCAAATGGTCAAGAAGAACCTACGCTTAAGATTTTCCTGTTTTATTCGATTTTCGCCTCATTGGAAATGTATATATTAACAAAAAGTTAATCTCACCAGAGTAGCCAACCTCACAAGTTGCCATCTCTTATACCATGCCTAGTATCATCATCTTCATCTCTTACGACAGCAATGACTTAATGTTAAACCCCCTTTTTTGCTGCATAGAATATCAAAATAAACATTTGCCCTTTGGATGAACTCTAGATTGTTTTCTTTGTTTGATTTTTTTTTAATTAATTTTTTTCTTCATTTGATTGAAGCTATATTTTTTTTTTCAGTTGATGTAACTTAATATAGATGATTCAAATTAATTGGAATTCATTTGTTACTTGGATTTTAGCATTTAATTTATTTTCTCATGATAGCCTGTTTCTGGTCTTGGATGATTTAGAATTAGCTTCTATTTGATCTTTGGGATGTGTGTTCCTTTGTATAGGATATAACTTAACTGTCCTTTTGGCTTTCAGAAGCTTTATCTGTTTTACACAAGAAGTATGGATCAATTGTGAAGTTGTGGCTGGGTCCTACTCAGCTTTTGGTGTCAGTGAAGGATCCAGGACTTATCAAAGAGATGCTTTTAAAGGCTCAGGATAAATTGCCTTTGACTGGGAGGGCATTCCGATTGGCCTTTGGGCCGACAAGCCTCTTTGTTTCATCCTTTGATGAGGTATGAACTTAGGTTTCAATTCCACCTCCATCTTTTTCCCTTTTTCCCTCCCATTTGTATGTTCTAGTCCTAGTTGAGAAGCTGCATTAGTGTTACTGTTGATTTAAACCTGGGAAAGACAATGCATGTTAGAGCGCTTAATATAAATTTTGACCTCTTTATACCACTTGAGAGTTAGTAGAATATTCATGAACTTTTGTTGAATTAATAAAGTAGAAGGACTTTAATTTTTTATTGTTTTGATTTCTTATTTTTTACCCTGGCATTATTGCATATTATGCTGCTTGACAAAAAAGCTGGATGAGATTCAGGAGTTCAGCACTGAATTTGGACTCTTGTGTCAGTGCCTTGCCCCATCATCTTGAGTTGGTGGCATGGGTATTATTTATTTCCTGAATTTAAACTTTGGCTTCTCATTCTAAACACATTGATTATTTCAAAACTCTTTGGCCAATGCTGGTTTTCAAAAGTTGTGTTTGGAAAAATGTTGATGTTTTTTTTTTAATCTTCAGCTGATACTAGAACTTTCTTTTGTCGTATGACCATGCATTTTTACTTTATACAATTTTTTTTTATAAGAAAACTTGTATTATTGATGAAAGAATAGGCAAAATGCCAAGTACAACGACTGTATGTCCTATCAAGTAGGAGCATTAGAAACAAGGAAGTCATGCATGTCCATGCCATTAAAATCCACGACAATGGACCAAGTACAAAGAGTTCAATAAAATAAAACTTTAAGCTCCTCCATTTGATCTCTCTTTATCCTCAAAAGTCCAATTGTTGCGCTCCTGCCACAAACACCACATGATGCAGGTAAGGATCATCTTCCATACTGCTTTAATCTGTTGTCTACCTCAAATTGAAGTCCAACACGCCACAATAGCCACCATAGTCTCTGGCATTACCCATGCTATGTCCAGCCTGCTAAAAACTTCATTCTATAGAATCCTAGCTATCTCGCAAGTCGCAATGCAGAAGTAGACGGTTGATCGTCTCACCCCCTCTGCAGCACATGCAATCATTCCACTGTTTCTTTATTCAGAGTAATGGTTTTGTACTGCAATATCTTTCTTTTATGTGCAAAAAGAATGGTGAATCCATCGATTATCTCTTTCTCCATTGTGAAGTGGCAACTACACTTTGGAACGTGATCTCTTCTAAGGCTGGTTTTTTCTGGGCTATTCCTATGCAAGTGCTGGATCTTTTGTCAACCTGGCCACTAATTGTGGGGATTGATATTAGTGCTGCTGCCATGAAGATGATTCCTTTGTGTTTATTTTGGTGCTTATGGGTCGAAAGGAATAGGAGATGCTTTGATAATTGTGAACGTTCTTTGGGGGAAATTAGGGAATTTTTTCTAAGCACTCTTAGTTTTTGGGTGAAAAATCTTGTAAGAAATGGAGATAATTGTACTTTCTGTTCTAGCTTTTCAATTCCGGCTTGTAACGAGGTGTTCCCAATTGTATACTCTCTGTGTACTTGGGCAATGCCTTTTTTATTTTGGAATAAAATTTCTCTTATTACTTATAAAAAAAAAAATATCAATGACCTTACATTTCTTTATTACTACATCATGATGGCTTCTCAAAGATGACATGAAGAGATTGCACACTTTTATATTTGTTGATTTAATTATTTTCCTGTCACTGGGGCTATGCCTATTGCATTTATGTCAATACTAATCTTTTACTGATAATAAAAAATTATTTTCCTGTTAGGTTTGAATTAACATACTTCTTGCTGAACAAAATAACTCCCGTGTGTATGCATATATTTATGTACACAACTGCTGAACAAAATAACTCACGCGTGTATAAATATATTTATGTACACAACTGCTGAACAAAATCTCACGTGTGTATGCATATATTTATGTACATGTGTATTAATGTTTTGTACATCACATGCAGGTGCAAAGGAGAAGGGAATCATTGGCAACAGAATTAAGTGGGAGATTGTATGAGAAACCTCCTGCAATACTTACAAAGGTTGTGGACTGTATCATGGAGAGACTGAACAAGTTCATGGCCGAAGGCAGCCTGGATTGTAACATGGTTTCTCAGCATATGGCTTTTACCTTATTGGGATCCACACTCTTTGGAGATGCATTCTTAACATGGTCCAAGGCAACTGTTTATGAGGAACTTCTGACGACAATTGCTAAAGATGCTTGCTTTTGGGCCTCATATAGCGTTACACCCTACTGGAAATGGGGATTTTGGAGTTACCAGCATTTATGCACAAAGTTAAGACTCTTAACTCAAGATATTGTTCAACAGGTCCAAAAGAACAACAAGCTTTTTCATCAGAAGGATGGAAACCATTATAATGGGATTACAAAGATGGGAATGGAGTCTGCATCTGGTTCACTATCTTGTTCTGGTGAGCTTAATGGTCATCTTAATGCAACAGAGGAACCATGTGGAAATATAATGGGGGTGATGTTCCATGGATGCTTAACTACCTCGGGGTTGATTGGCAATTTATTGGCAAGGCTTGCGACACATCCACAAATCCAGGAGAAGGTAGCTGTCTTTTATTTCCTCTCATCCTTTTTATTTGAAGGTCATGCTGCTCCAAGTTCATTTTGCCAGAACTGATGTCAGATGTAGTTAATAAAACTTTTAGAAGTGTTCAATTGGATGCAACTCCGAAAACTTTTAAGATCCTCCCCCTTCCCTCCCCCTCCACTTTTGACTGGTAAAGTTATGAGTCACATAACACCTTTAATTCTTTCTTTAATGTTTTGCTAAAATTTTATCGATTTATAATCTTGATCATTCTGGAATATTAGTGTGGTGTGGTGTGTTCTTGCTTGCATACAGAACTTTATTTCATAATTGACCAGCTCTATCCGTCCAATGTGTATTTGCTGCATAATTTCTGCAATCTTTGCTATATTGGCTGTTGACTGATATTTTCTATAAAAACACATGAAGCATTTCGAGCACTAGTAAAGCACAGAAGGAAGTGTGCCTCGAACTTCTAAGTGGAGCTTCTTTTCTGGTTGCTGCATTCTTTGCACTCTCATTCTGCTGACCTCGATTAGAACATAAATTTCTTCTTCGTTGTTTGGAAATTTAACCATTTCTTAGTTTATATATATGGTTTGATCAGGGTTTGAATTAAACTGTGCATTGATCTAATTTGTTTTATTGGGATTCTAATTCTGCTGTAACTTGCTTTTTAAAAGACAAAATCAGTTGCCAATAGTTTTTGTTAAGGAATGAGTATCCGACATTGTAATTTATGTGTATGCTGTAGATTTACTCGGAGATCATTATGGCAAGGAATGGGTCAATGAAACAAGACCAACAATGTGTTGATAAGATGCTTTTATTATTAGCAACTGTTTATGAATCTGCTCGTCTGCTACCGGCAGGGCCTTTGCTTCAGAGATGTTCTTTGAAACATGGTAAGGCATTGCTTAACATTGTGTAGTGGGTTACTCTCTCTCTCTCTCTCTCTCTCACACACACACTATCCGTGCTAGGATGGGCCGGGTTTATCTTAGACATCCAACTTCTGTATTTTTTTTTTCTTTATTCCAGATGAAACATAAAAGTAATTATATACATACGAATTATTTTAATATCTAGCTAAGGAACGGAAATGCTGTCAGCTTTTTATTTTGAAACCCAATTATTATAAAACCTTCAATTATTCCTTATATACTTTTTGTGGTTCTTGGGATACATCTTTAAAGCTGTAAGTGTTCTTTCTTCATGTTAATGTGCATTACTTTTATTAAGTTCCTAGACATAGTGGCCACCAATGCAAATAGTCAAGCAACAATTTTCTATCAATGAGATGAGTTTTTTTTTCCTACTGTGTATTTATATTTTTATAGTTAACTATGGCCATACTCGTTAATGCACTATAAGAGGATATAGTTAGTATGGCATTTTTGGTTTTGTTGGGCTCTTACAAACTTTTTGGTCAACATTTTATCTTGGCTTGTCTATCCTATAGGTTGAGACCATGGTTGTGGTGGTCATTAGATTTCTTCCTAAGCAGCTCTCTTGGGTACAAAATTCCTATGGACACTTCATTTTCATGCTGTATAATATTCCCTATGTATCTGTAGCACGTTTGCATTGATGTATGTTGCTTTTATTATACTTTTTCACTGTAACTGATCATGATTGTTGCATGCTGTTTCTACTTCTTTTTTATTATATATTTTATATTTTGTTACACCCCTTTTGTAATATCTATTTTTTTCCTTTTTTCCTCGCACTTCTCCAGACTTCAGACTTGAAACTGGTGTAACTATACCAGCTAGAGCAGTGCTGGTTGTACCTGTACAGTTGTTACATATGAATGGTTCTAGTTGGGGGCAAGATTCCAGTGAATTCAATCCATATCGTTTTCTGTCAAAGGCTGGAAATGGATCTGATTTGGTGCTTAATACATCTAGTACAGGTTTCACTCCTGCGTAAATCCAATGTTAATGTTTCCATAGTTACACTATATTTTATTTTGTCAATTATACAGTCATTATTTTCACATAATATCAGTATTAATATCCACAAGCCTTGTTCCATGTCTTCTGGAAGTTAATAGTTAAATTTGTGACATGCTCACTGTAATCTTTCTCCTTGTTCAAATCTTTATAATATCTTCTTGTTCACACAAAATAGATGATTTGGCCATATCTCACGAATGAATATGGTTTACACTACTAAATTTTATGGTAATATTTTCAGTATTATGTGCATCCAAATCTAGCTTGCATTTGATCACCCTCTAGTCTACATGACAGTGAGTTGGGGAATAGTTGACGATTGTGACCTGAATTTTGCATAATCATATCATCAAAGTTAAAATAATTTAACTATAACAAATATATGGTAATAATTGTTGCCAGGGAATGCTGAAAAGCATGTACATGTCGGAGAGAGCTTCTTCATCTTAAATGATCCAAACGACAATGCAGCATTTCTTCCCTTTGGTTCCGGTGCACGTGCCTGTGTGGGTCAGAAATTTATAATTCGAGGAGTTGCAACATTGTTTGCATCATTGCTCGAACATTATGAGGTTTGTGCTATAACTTGTTACTTTTTCATCTCAATTTCCTGTAGCAAACAATTTTAAAAAAAAAAAAATTGTACGTCATTGCTTGAATGTTATGAAGTTCTGCACTGGCTACATTTTCTATATAACGGCATCTAGTTTAAGGCCAAGAGTATGCCTAAAAAAATTGTACATCATTGCTTGAATGTTATGAAGTTCTGCGCTGGCTACATTTTCTATATAACGGCATCTAGTTTAAGGCTGAGAGTATGCCTCTTCAGGTTCTTCAGAATCCCACCCAAGAGCAAGAAATTATTGAAATACCCTTATGGCAAAAATGTGAAGTTTCTCATTTTTGAGACTCAGTCAAACCATTGAAAGAACTTTTGAAGACTCGGCCAGAACTTCTAAGTTGTCACAGCCTTCAAATTAATACAAACTTTTAGTTTTGATTTCTGCATGTTTGTTTCCACGGAAGTCTTTGGAATACTGAATCAATTTCTGAACTTCTTAAATAAGAAATCCAATGTTAGTTTTCTAAACCTTAGATATTGGATTTGTAGCATTCAGTTGAAAATTTCAGTTTCTTACATTATTTCCTTTGCTACTGATCTACTATCAGAGAATGATGAGTAAATTCAGGCATCAAGGTCTACTATGTTTAATAGTTTAGCTGTTCCAACTTGGGAGTGTGCTCGTGTAATTAAAAAAAAATGTACATTTTATTATACAGTTCTATATGACGTCTCGTTGTTCTTGATTTGGATCCAAATTACACAGATAAGACTCCTCAAGTCAGGATCTCAGAGTGACTCAAAACAAATGATGAATAACAGTGTTTTTCAGCATCTTCCTAGTCAGGAGATAGTCTTCGTAAGAAGGAACAGCTGAAAGAAAAGGCACCAAAAGCTTGGGATGTGGATGGATTAGAGTGTTTCTGCATCATCACTTGTTTCTTTTAAATTACAAGTCATGGATGGAAGGCATCTGGTTCATAACTTCATTGTTCTTTTGTGTCTTTTTTTTTTTTTCCAAAGTTGATGGGGGAAGTGTTTTTCTTCAACTACTATTTTAATTTTGGTTTATTAGCTGCAAAGTGGAGGATGCTACATGAGTTGGTTATAGCAACTCGTGTTTTTATCTCCTCAGTTTTTAAAATGGGTCAAGTGATGCTGTCTCAGTGCCATGACATGGGTTTTTTTTTTTTTTTTTTAAGCACTCTGGGCCTATTGTTGCAGCAGAGCCTCTCCCGCTTGCTTAAACTTATCTTTTCCCCCACCTTTGGATACCTCGTCTCCTTTTTCTGTCGTAACAAATACTTTTTTTTTTTTTCTCTCCAGAAGGGAGTTAATGTTGTATTTGTAATACTGATTAAACTTGTATTGGGATGTATAAAATATATGTATTTATATAATACTTGTTATCAATTAATCAATATATAGAACTTGTGTTATTCATATTTCATATAATCAGTATTCTATTTATATGATTGGTCAAAATATTTATTTTATTTAAAAAAAAAAAAGTAATGCAGTCAATCATATTAATAAAATGCAGAAAAAAATACGTAAATGTAAATATACATAAAAATTTTGTTTTATGATACTGAAGCATCTATAGCTTTAAAATTAAATACAATATAAAAATAAAAAGTGTTATAAAACTAGAAATAAAAGTAATATTCTCAAGAGGAATGTCGAAAGATTTGTATCCAAATCTCATAAAATTACTTCGTACATAAAATTGAGATCGGTACAAATATCGGCTTAATTGCCGTAATGCAATTCGGCTTGAAGGCCGACTTAATAATCGGCAATTTGAGTACGTTTAAACGGCCGATTTAATGGTCATTCGTTCACGCCATATACAACACTTTTTATTGAATGATCACTTATATAAAATATGTTTTATTAAATCTTATTAAGAAAAAATTCAGTTAAAAAAAAACCAATAACATAGAAAAAAGTACGATATTTTTTTGTACCATCAAATACTTTAGGATTGCCTCATTAAAATTTTACAAAGAAAAATTTAATGGGACGTAATTTTAGTAAAAAAATTAGTACAATCAGCACAAATTTTCAAGACATTTACTCTCCTTAAAAAGTGCATAACGATAGATCTTTAAGTCTTCATATTCTAGCGTTCTGCACAATTTTCTTAAATGTCTCAGTTGATAATACTTTCGTAAATAAATATGTCAGATTATCACTTGACCGTATCTGCTTGACATCAATTTCACATTTCTCCTAAAATTCGAGAGTATAGAAGAATTCAGGTGAAATATGTTTAGTTATGTTACATTTGATATATCATTTCTGCTAATTTAAGTGATACAAGCAGTATTATATTCTTGTATCAATTGACCGTATCTGCTTAACATCAATTTCACATTTCTCTTAAAGTTCGTGAGTATAAAAGAATTTAGGTAAAATATGTTTAGTTCTGTCATATTTGTTATATTCTCACCTGATTTGAGTGATACAAGCAGCATTATTTTCATATAAAATTGTTAGACTATCATTGATCATAGAAATACCACACTTTTCTTGAATATTTTAAATTACAAATCTAAATCAAATACACTCTTGACTTATTTCATAAATTACAATAATTTTCGAGTGATTTGAAAATGTGGCAAATAGTATTTGTTTGACAGATCTCTATAATATAGCAGAATCTTCATATGTAAACACGTATCCAGTTTGAGATCTACCTGCGTGAATTTGAAAGATAATCTACATCTGCGTATCTAACCAACTATGGACTTAATCCATGTTGATAAAATAATCACATATTAGTCGTACCTTAGAGGTAACGAAAGACATGTTTAATATCATTTCAATACCTACGAGTTGGTACAGAACTATCTTACAAGTATATTAACTAAAAATGCAATATCAGACTGAATACAATTTGTAAGATACATCAAAACTTCAATTGCACTGAGATATAGTTTTTCGGACCATAGATTTTTTCATCGTCTTCACAAGGACGAAATGAATTTTTTCGCACATTAAGTGATCGAACGACCATTTGAGTACTCCGGGGATGAATTTTGTCCATATAAAAGTGTTTCAAGACTTTCTCTATATATATTAATTGTTGAATAAAGATTTCATTTGGCAAATACTCGAGTTGAAGTCTGAGACAAAGTTTTATATTGTCAGAATCTTTTATTTCAAATTCATTATTTAAATATATAATACTTCTTGTAATATTTTTAGAAGTTCTAATAAGATTTAAATCATCGACGTAAACTGCAATAATGGCAAATTTGGATTCTGACTTCTTAATAAAAACACATAAACATATAAGATTATTTTCAAATATTTCTTTTAATAGATATTCTCTGAGGCGATTATACTACATGCGTCCAGATTGTTTTAATCCATATAAAGATCTTTAAAACTTGATAGGATACATATTTCTGGATATACTTTGATTAGATGCTTCAGACATTTTATATCCTTAAGAGATTTTCATATATATGTTATGATATAATAATCCATATAAATATGTAATGACTACATCTATCAACCATCAACCGTATATACAATCTTTTTGTAACTACCAAGCTAATCAAAAATATGAATGTGATTGCATCCATAACAGGAGAATAAATTTCTTTATAATCAATTTTCGGGTTTCCGCAAGAAATTTTGTGCGACAAGTCGTGTTTTATACTGCACAATCTCATTTTTCTCATTACGTTTTCATACAAATACCCACTTATATCCAACAGGCATTACACCTTTTGTTGTTTGGACAACTGATCCAAATACCTCTCGCTTTGCTAGCGAGTGTAATTTAGTTTCAATAGCTGCTTTCCATTTTAGCCAATTATTTCTATGTCGACATTTTTCGACAATTTTTTACTCACTTTTTTCATCACTTATGGTAATGTCAAAGGCCATTTTATATGAAAATATGTTGTCGACAACAATTTTATTTATATCCAGAATTTCTCTAGTACTCATGAAGTGTATCGAGATTTTGTTATTTTCAAGTACATGTTCCTCTTCAAGGAATGACATTTCATGAAATAACTATTCAAGAAGTCCATTTTCAAAAGATTTTGAAATAGAATATTTGATCTCTTCAGGAGTATCAACTATATTTGTGGCCTGTGTTGTGGGTATGGATTCTTCAAGAATACTACATTCATTTTATATCTTTCTCTTTCGAGGAATTTTATCTTTCGCACCAATAAGTCTACCATGCTTTAGGCGTGTCTTAGACTCATTTATTGTGATTTTAGCAACTCGTCCTTCAGGGACTGCAATTTTTATTGGGGCATTAACAGTAAGAATATATGTGATTTTATCACATTTTTAGTGTCAGTAAATACATCCGGTAATTAATTTGCAATACTTTACAAATAGATAATCTTTTGAATTTATAGTTTACATTCATTCGTAAAAGATTCAAATTGAGACAAAGCTTTATTTTTTCAAATAATTTATTATCGTGTTTCAGGTACCGACTTTTCGTTATCCAAAGGTGGAAAAATTGATTCATCAAAATGAAAACCCTCAAAGCATGCTTTAGATATGTTCCTTGTAAGAGGTTTAAGATGTCTAATAATATATGGAAAATCAAAACCAACATATATTTTAAGTCTACATTAAAGAGCTATCTTTGTAGTGTGGATGTACAACTGAAACTGACACAACATATCTAAAAGTATGAATATAAAAAACATTTGGTTATTGACCAAATGCAAACTGTAATGTAGAATATTTATAATATGCAAATGGTATAATCCGAATCAATGATGCTGCATGAAATATAGTATGTCTCCAGGCAGAAATAAGTAATTTTGAATTCATAAATAAGAGTCTAGCGATTAACTGAAATCTTTTAGTTAATAATTCAGCTAAACTGTTTTGAGTGTGTATATGGGCAACATGATATTCACATCTATTTTTATTGACATGCATAGTTATCAAAAGTTTGAGATAAAAATTCGTCTGCATTATTCAATTAAATGGTTTCAATTGAATAGTCAAGATATTGTGCTCGTAATTTAATTATTTGGGTAAAAATTTTAGCAAATGCAACATTTTTAATGAAAATTAAATAAACATGTAACCATTTATTAGATGCATCAATTAAAATCATAAAATATCTAAATGATCCACTTGATGGATGAATAGACCCATATATATTTCTGTGAATCATTTGTAAAAAAGATGTGGACTCAACAATAACTTTTGAGGGAGATAGTTTGATAATCAATTTACTTTAAGAATAATCAGAGTACAGCTATTTATTAGGTAAAGTAATTTTTTGATTCTTTAAGGGATGCCCAAATGAATCATCAATGATTCATCTCATCATTATTGATCTTAGATGTCCAAGGTGATCATGCCAAGTTATAAATATTTTGCAGTCAATGCACTTCTGGTATATTAATACATATGATTCAATTATTTTCATTTTTATATAATACAATCTATAAGAGAGAGCAGACAGCTTTTCTAATACGAGTTTCTGACCCAAATCATTTAACTAATAAGAATATGTTATTTCCTGCTTTTGTTGGTAGTTTCAATATAATAATCATTAAGATGTATATCTTTGAAACTTAATAAATTTCTTCTAGATTGTGAAGAAAATAGAGTATCATTAATACAAAATTTGGTGTCATTGGACATCACAATATAAGCTCTTTTAAAACCTTCAATTAGATTTGATGAATATGATATGATATGGACATATATTTTGTTTAGTGTTAGATTTTGAAAGTATTTTTTATCTTTAAATATTGTGTGAGTTGTAATACTGTCAGCTAAATATATATCTCTATCATTCATCTTAGAGACAAAAAGTTTATCAGTATAATTCATGGTTCTACAAAATATATAAAACATTGCAAAATATTAAAAAGTTATAATAAAAAATAAAGATAATACATTAATTGGAAGGAACACTTCCATCTTCAATCAAACGATCAATTCTACCATAAGGATCTTTAAAGAAATCAGAAACATCATGATGAGTGATATTTCTTCTATCTATATATAATAAATCGTTTGATAGTTTAATAAAATTTGTTTCAAACCTTTTTGTTTTTCTTTTATAAAAACTTGATATAATCAACCAAATGTTTGGCCATACGATAAGTACGTGACCAATGTCTAGTCATGCCATATCCATGACATATATTGTCACATTTTTTTGAAAAATTATTTTGAGAATTTTTACCCTAATCTAAATTGTACCACTTATGGTGATACAATATTTTTTATTATTATCCTCTTTAGTGTTGTTACTTTTGGGGCCAATATTTCTATAGTTTTTCCTATCACGTTCACGTCCCTGATTTTTTCGAAAAGATGCATTTTTCGCTTAAGAGAATGGTGTAAATCTAATACCATTCACTTCAGGAAATGATGTCGAATTAGTAGGGCGTGACTGATGATTTTTTAATAAAAGTTTATTATTTTGTTCAGCTACTAGAAGATAAGATATAATTCAGAATATCTTTTGAACTTTCGTTATCGATATCATTACTGCAGGAGCTCATTCTAAGCATGAAAAATAGTACATGTATTCTCTAACATATCAACATCAATAAATTTTTCAATCCATAATTTTAATACTAAGTTGATTTTAAAGCGTGTAGAGTTATACTCACTAACACTCTCAAAATCTTTCAACTTCAGATGCAACCAATCATAATGAGCTTTTGAGATGATTACAAATTTTCTGGTACTTATGTCTCTCCCTTAAATTATTTCACAAAATAAAGGATTTTTTACCATGAGATACTCAGTTTTTAATTTTTTGTGAAAATGATGGCGAAAGAAAATCATTATCTCAACATGATCCTGCAGGGACGTGTGATTTTCTTCTCTCATTGTATATTCCAAGTTCATCGCATCGATATCGATTTCAGCATTAAGAATCCAAAATAAATAATTTTTTTTCAGAAATATCAAGAGTAACGAATTTCAATTTTGTAAGATTTAACGTTTTTTATATATAAATAATGAAATAAATATGTATATTTAATAATCATATTTGTAAAATCATTAGAATGAAAGTATAATTTTATCAAGTAATAATAAGTAATATAACATTTTTTATTCATATCGAAAATTGTAAATAATATGATAAAAAACTTGAAGTAGAATTAACATAATCTTGTACTGATAGTTGTTATAAAACTAGAAATAAAAGTAATATTCTCAAGAGAAATGTCGAAAGATTTTTATTCAAATCTCATAAAATTATTTCGTGCATATTGATTACCTATATACGAAAGAGTGATGCTGGGGTGCGGTTGGGCTGCACCCCATCGTCTTTGCAGCTCCTCTAATCCCTTATAAAAATACAATAAAAAATATTAAAAAATATAATAAAAAATACAATAAAAAAAAAGAAAATTTAGAAAGCACAATAAAATAATAAAATAATAAAATATAATAAAAAAATAAAATGAAGATGAATTTTTAAGGTAAATTCGGCCTCATCCAGCCCCCGCTGCTTACAGCGGTGGTGGGCGACACCGCCCACTCCATCGGGACCGGAGGAGCCGGTGATCTCATCCCTGCGACAGCGAGTCCCAGCGACCTTTGGTGTGCCTTTGGCGGCCTTAAACCCATTCGGACGTGGACCCAAATCACATAGGATTTGGTCGGACCGAACCTCAGCTTTTCTCCATACATAAAGCCTTGAGGTCGGTATAAATATTGGCTTAATTGTCATGATGCAATTTGTAGAGATGAAATAAATAAAAGTTAAAAAAATAAAATATTGTTATATTATATTTTTTTAATATAATTTTTATTTTCCAATTAAAAAAATGATTTTTGAATTTAAAAAAAATTGAATTTTTTATTATATTTTGTATAAAAAATTAAAAAAATTAAAAAAATGTAATAAAAAAATAAAAATAATTGAAAATTTTTAATTTTGTCTCTCAAAATAAATTAGACTTTAATAATCGATAATTTAATTACGTATACAAGAAAAAGTAATTTTTAGGAGCTCCGCATTGGAGTTTTTTGCGCTGCTACGGACTTATTTTATTAAAAAAAATTAAATATGTTTGAGTGGTATATATTTTTTTAATCATTTTGGAAAATACAAATAAACGATAAAAAAAAATATAAAATACATTGTATAAGACGAAAGTGTCCCAACCGCGGGGCCATATCATTGCTCAAAATTAAAGCGACCCATGGAATCCACTGTCCGGTTCCTGTCTCTCTCCGTCAGCTTACAAGTTAAGCGAAGCTGCAAAAAGATGAACACGAAGAATAAAGCGCCGTATGATTTTAAAGAAGAAATGAATTGAGATAAATTTATTTTATTTTTTAATATTATTATTATTTTAAAAATTAAAAAAAATATATTAAAATTGAAAAAAAAAATATAAAAAAATATGTTTTATATAAAAAATTATAAAAATATAATAATAAAATAAAAATAAATAAAAATAAATTGAAATGACTTGCCAATAAAACGAGTTTAAAGCAAGATCGCACAGATGGACACCTAAGCGACACGTGTCAAAGGCGTGCACATGAGGCGCTAGGAGAGAGTTCCGCTCCTTCATTTTGCTTTACAAAAAGTAAAACGAAAACGCCTTGAAAATCAACAAATAATTGAGAGAAAAAAGAGCCTAAAACGATAATGAAGAAATGAGATTGCTCGGAGTTCCGCCAGTATCTGCAGTTGTCGTTGTATCAGTACTAGTGCTTTCCGTCGTCCTTGCTCTTCGATATCGGGAGCCAACGCACCCTGTGAAAATGGCTACACTAGGAGGCGTTCACGAATCCCAAGAAGAAGCATCTGCTCTAAACAGCGCCGAGGTCGATGGCCTCGCCCGTTTCGCAGTCGATGAACACAACAAGAAAGAGGTTTTTATCTTCCTTTCTTTTTATATTCTAAGATTTTGATTATTATTTTTTTTCTGTTTAGGAGTTGAGTTTTCAAACCCAAGAACTCGGATTTGAAAACTTTATTGTTTGCTTTATTTTAGTCTGTTTTAATTTTGTGAAAAAAAATGATGATTTTTTCATGCTATGCTCTTAAGTCAAAGATCAAATGAATTTATAAAATGCTAAATTTTGTATGCTGTCAACGATTAACTAAAAGTAATGGGAAGGATTTTAGCCACCACTAGAAAATACGTAAAAATTGTCGTAATTTTGCTTAAATGTCATTTCTCTGTGTCTGTCTCTATGTTTTGAAGAATGCGATGCTGGAGTTTGCGAGGGTTGTGAAGGCCCAAGAACAGGTGGTGGCTGGGACATTGCATCATCTCACTCTGGAGGCTATCGATGCGGGTAAGAAGAAGATATATGAAGCCAAGGTTTGGGTTAAGCCTTGGATGAACTTCAAGGAATTGCAAGAGTTCAAGCATGCGGATGCTGGCGACTCATCTTCGCCATTCACCACTTCAGATCTTGGTGGTCAAAAAGGTGGCCTTAACTTCCTATATTTTCATTTGCAATGTTAATGCCCTATTTTGTATTTATCAGAATGCTATACTAAGCATTATTTTCAACAAATATGGTTCAAAACTTATTCATTCACGGTATACTTCCCTTGTAGCAGTTTTTGAAAAACCAATAAAGCATTATTAGTGATTATTGGATTGCTGTGTATTTTATCAGGTGGGCATGGGCCAGGATGGCAAGCCGTGCCACCACTTGATCCCCAAGTTCAGGACGCAGCAAATCATGCTGTTAAGACCATCCAGCAGAGGTCTAACTCATTACTTCCATATGAACTTCAAGAGGTCATTCATGCAAAGGCAGAGGTCAGTGCCTTTTCTTATTTGTTGTTGTTTTATTGTTTCAAAGGCATTCTGTTGCTTTTTGTCCAGGAGCTACCTATAATTTCAAGAGATTTACCATTTTAATGAGTACTGATTGTTTATATTACTAAAATGAGACTTTCATTTGGTAAAGGACGCTGGCGAAGTGGAGTATCTACATCTAAAGCCAAATCCATATTAGCTATATTCATTATCGCGTTTTCAGCACATAGTGAATGAAACGGAATTATAATTTTTCCTCCTCTCTTAGTAGCTCCCATACAAGGTTGTTCCTAAGATGGTTGTAAGGTTGTGTTCCAGAATTATAATTGAAGGGCTCATGTAGATGTACTTATAACTGTTTACAATTTGCATGGGACCGGAATTTACTCTGCAGGGGTGGCTCCAAAGCGCCCTGCCTTGGAGAGGTTTTCCGACATAAAAAAATAAAATAAAATAAAATAACTGTTTACATTTGCTTGGAGTTGAACATAACGTTTTGAGTTCCTATGATATGATAAGAGAATAAATGAACGGGAAAGAGGGAAAGAAGTAGAAAAGGATACTAGATGTGCTACATTTCATGCTGTTTGAAGAAAATTATATTATTGCATTTCATGATCTAGTGGTTTGAGCATACCCGCAGCTTGACATTTATTCATATTCATGGAATGTCTAAAAACAGGTGATAGAAGATTTTGCAAAGTTTGACCTCCTTCTAAACCTCAAGAGGGGTAACAAAGAAGAGAAGTTTAAAGTGGAGGTACATAAGAACAATGAAGGTGGCTTCCATTTGAATCAGATGGAGCCACACGAGAGCTGACCTCATTTACCATCTGTAACCTTTTACAAAATTATGTCTGGGTGTTTATAACTTCATACTACTTTATAGTTTATAGGCTCTTATAGGCTCTTTGGCCGCGTGAATGCTTGTGTTTATTTTGGCTTTCCAGCCCACAAAATCAGAGGGGAAAAGCTTGTATGAATTTTAGAATATCTATGACTATATGCATGGCGATATTATGGCTTTTTGTAATCTCGTATGTTTTCATTTATATGATTTTTTTTGTCATTTGACTATCTGTCGGACTACCGCAATGGTATCATTAAGATCTGTTTTAGTGGCCATTTTCATTGTGACAGGTATTCTGTTAATTTGAATTTTTCCTAACGTTGAAGACTTGGTAATATGCGATTTTTACCCGCCGTTTGAATTGAGAAATCAGCTCAATTCATTTTTATCATTATAATTTTTTAAAATTTTTATACAAAATATAATAATTTTTTTTATATTTTAATTCAATATTTTTAAAATTCAAAAAAAAATAATAATAATAACAAATAATTTTTTATTTAATTTTTATTTAAAATCATCTCTTCTCTCACCAGCAAGGGCCAAGACAGATGAAGCAAAAATATCTATTTTTTTACTTCCCATGGGGGCAGGGTTCTGAAAATTAACTAAAACTTTTTTATAATTCAGAGAAATTGATATAGATTCTACAAAGTGCAAGGAAGGACATATTTAGCGGAGTTCATTGACAAAATACTAATTTTCAGAACCCTTTTCAACGTGTCAAACTATATAGGAAGGTTCATGAAAACGTATTGCGGGAAATAATCTGGTAATAGAACATATACAGTTCGAGAAAAATGACTTGGCCATAATTGAAACGAAGATGGAGACACAGAGAATAAGAAAAAAGTACTATAAGACGGAGTTTTTCAAAGGGCAATCTCCCTCTACCAAGGCTGCCATACATTGATTATAGACTGAAGCTACCTTTGGAAATTGTAATCAGCAACTGATATTACAGAAACCTGTGATAATGTAGAGAAAAGCTAATAAAGAGAAATAAAAACCTTCCAGATCTTCTAGCGGAAACTGCATGGGGGGCATGCTTTCGTACTCATCTCTTGCCACCATGAGCTTAGCATCTACCTGTTTCCAATAACTAACCACTACGATGTTTCATGCATAGTTAGTCCTCTTCGTCATAGTCTTCTTCCTCCTCCTCATCTAACCTTGTGCTTAGTTGTGCCAGATGAAGAGGGTCAATGGCCATTTTGTCCACATCAGAAAGCGACCAGCCTGGTAATTCTTCATGCCTAGTCTCGGTGGAAGGACCGGCTATGGATCCAGGGGCTGCTGCTGCAGCTGATGCTGATGCTGAAGCTGCTGCTGCGGTTGTGGTCTTTGTGCCCTCATTCTCGTCAACATGGGCATTCAGATCAAAATTTCGAGCTGCTGGGTTGGCACCATCTGCAACTGCAATATTCTCTTTTGGAAATTCCTTTGCCTCAGATCCATTTTCCATCAATGTATCAGGGTTCTGATTGTGTCTGTGGCTATGCTGAAGTGATGTGGAGGGATCGGGTCCTGTATCAAGATGGGAAGTTTCTCTTTCTGCTGTTCGACCTCGTCCACGTCCTCTTCCTCGACCACGACCTCTTCCTCTGCCACTGCTGCCGGTATGACTCATCTCCTGCTGCAGGAAGCAAATTTAAATGATCATCTCTTTTAGTGCATAGTGCACATCCTTGCCTTCTATGCACCCAAAAGAGTAAATAGATAAATCCAATCCTTCTCCCTGACATTTTTAAGGTTGCTTTTGCATGCTAACTTTAGTAAGTAAAAACTTAAAAGGTAGATTTCAAACTATCTCACCCCCACCACCTGGGGAAAAAAAATAAAAAATCAAATATAAGTAACAAATTGAGAGAGGGTCAAGGAAGATGTATTTCAGCCTCAGCCTGCAGGCAAATGAAATTGTTTCATTTCTCTCAATTTGAACAAACATGATCGTTTCGAATGTTAACAAGAAATAATTCAAGGATAAGAGAACCAACTCAATTATCAAATATTGAAAGACTTCAAATAAGTCTAGAAAAGGAAAAACATGCAAAATACAAATGCTCTGGTACGAAAAAGGAAAACAAATCACTTCATTATCACATGGTCTGGAAGAAAAGAAGAGTCATTACCATCCTGCTCTTCTTCGACTCCTCATCACTTTCATTGCCTTCATCAGCTGCAGCTTTTCTGGTAGAATAAAAAGTCAACCAGTTATCTAACTACTTAATATATCAAGTTAATGTGAAAGAGAGAACAATGGGAATCAAAGTTCTAACCTTCTCTTTGGAATGGTACGATCATCACCGGCAGCATCAGAATGGCCATGACCATAGTCTGGAACTCGGCTGACTACCTCCCTCAGAAAATCAAACACATTATAGCTTTGCACACAATGTTTTCTGCAAGCAATTTCAGTACAGAATTTAGTGTTATATCAGTTTTTGATATGCGAGGACATAATACTTGAACGAAGGAAACAAAACCCAACATATTTCCATTATTAACAGTAACCTACAGAAGAATCAGGAAGTATGACATGTCCAGAGATTTCTCTAATTTCTTTCTTCTTTTTTTATTTCTTGGATTGGGGGAAGCAATTGTGAGTGGATGGCAAGAGATATCTTAATGGGAGTCATTTTTTTCCTTTAGTGTCAGTTTCTGGGATTTTGAGGGGGGCAAGGGCTGATGAAATTTCTTCACAAACTTACATTATACCACTCCGGACTGAATCTATCATATCAGATTCACATTTGACATGGAAATTGTATTTACTTTTGTTAAGATCAAAATAGATATGTTTACTCCTTCATGTAATAGTCAAGAAACCACTATTACAAGGTTACAAAAATTAACCACCATAGCTTGCAGCAACTGTTAAGCCCAGACAAATAGAAGGGAACATAAAATGCAGGTAATTCTTTTTTTGGATAGTACAAATGGGTGTAATTTTCACTTACAAATGCAATGCACTCATAGTCTTTGCCCCTCTCTGAAGGGTTATCTCATACGTGTGGTCACAAAGGTCTTGCAAAAATAATTCCAGTGCTTTAGCTGCATTATCAAGAATATGAAAAAAGAAAGGGAGTTAAAGATCACAGGACTCCATGGGAAGATGAATATTTAACCGAGAAAGTCATGGGCACTCACAAACTAAAACAGGCACCGCCATCGCTATCTTCCCAACATCCTCATCAGCTTGCATTATCTTTTTAATCCGAGCCTGTCACATTAATGAACTCTATAAATAATGAGACTAGATGATAAAACCCCAATGACTACATACATACAGACGCATGAAAATGTGAAACGGCAAGTAGAATCATATTTTGTCTCTTCTCTTTACATAGAAAGCTAGGTAACGAAGGGCTTTTCTTTTTCCTCTTTCCTAAGGCCCAGGAAACTTAGTTGCCTGGACACTAGATTAAAATAAGACTTTGAAGCATTAACACGGTTTACCACAGAACACTATTTATGCAGCTGTAGCAGTTAAAACCCTTCACGTTTTTATAGGCTTTTTATTCGAACTTATGAAGCACATTACTAATGAAGAGAAGGTATTCTAGATTAATAAAAAAAAAACCCCATTGCTTGCTCTTGGCTAACTCCTCAGATCATCTTATTACCACTCAAAACAAAGACAGTAGGGCTTTATAGTTTATACTGATATTAGCCAAAAATTCAGACGCAAATGCTTGCTTCTCCTTGATTTTGAACCACTTTTAAGTGAACAAACGGTGGATACCACCATATTAATCACAAAATGTTCAAACATGCGTACACAAACAAGATACCAAAACACATAATAACAAAATCCAGATTAGCAACACCCCAAATCCATATATATTTTTTTTTAAACATAACACACAACAAATAATAACCAAGAAAAATGAACCACCCCACCCCAAATCACAATATCACCTAAAACAAAATGAGTAGTGCTACTATACCTCCTCAATTTGCCCACTTGGTGTTCCCCCTAGTGCAAATTACACTTTTTTTTTTTTAACTTTTTATTTCGAACATTTTTTAAACATGTTTAAACATTTTTAAAAAATAAAAAAATACCAATACACTTAATATTCACTTCCTTAACTATTAAGCAAAAAAATTGAAAAACTTTAATGCACGAGTGGTCAAAATGCGAGGGCAAAGTGAGACAGCATGGTAACATTATTCAAACAAAATATTCATCAACGAGTTCTTAGTTCTTAGAAAAAATCATAACCGTGGGAATTATAAAAATAACAAATTTACAACAGAACAAGACCTGGATCGAACAGTAAAAGATGTAAGACCCCCAACTGATTTAAATCCTAACCTAAAACCAACAATTCAAACATCTACAGAAAGTCAAGAAATTTAGCACTACCAACCAAAGAGATTGAACTGATCAACATCAATCCATAGATGACAAAAACGTGATTTCGGCTTTTATTTTACTTTCGTTCGTTTTTCCCACATCCAAAAATAAAAGAAGCAGATAGAGAGAGAGAGCGAGAAAACTTACGGCAGGAAATCGAGTATCGAGCTTCTTCCTCATGTTGTCAGATCTTACCCCAAACTTTCAAACGATAATCGAGATTTTTAACACAAAATCGTTGCTACTATCATCAGGATCATCATCGTTACAGGTAAAATCCTCGGAAATGCATCTCAGATCCGCAAGTTTTCAGATTTTACCCCAAAAATAGAGTGTTTGTTCTAACGGCATATCCGTCTGTACGAGATTGACGAAGAAAATTAAAATAAAAAAATAAAGGATAAAAGAGAGATGAGTAACAACGCTGTCACCATAGGTTTAAGACAGGCTAATCAGAAGAGAGCGCGTTTATAAAAGACACAAAATTCGCTTTGGACTGGGTCACTGGATAACACAAAAGCCCCGAGCTGCTTACGTGTTTTATTATAATCGAAGGTTCATAATGGATAAAATAGTTAATTAGTTATATGTTTTTAGGCAATCCTGTTATTTTTCACTATAATTATTAATAATGTTAGAGAAATATTTCAAGTATAAAAAAAGGGAAATGTTTTGGGGCCTGGCGTTGGCCCTTTGCGCCCCTTGGAAGTTTTTAAATAGAAAAAAAAATATTTTATTTTTATATATTTTATATTATTTTTATAAAAAAAATAAATTACAAAATAATGTAAAAAAATTTTACATTGAGGGGCGTAAAAATGCTCCAATACCGGGACCCATATCATTGCCCATAAAAACTTTTTTTTTATAAAAATAAATTTTCAAGCAATATGACTTGATTGGTTTGTACCCGGCCCGGTTTAAAATTTTATTTTTTTCTTAATAGTTTTGATTTTTTTTTAAATGTTTAAGAAAATTTTGAATCTGGATTCCGGATTCTCAAATCCGAAACCCGGATGAACACCCCTAGACTTGATATGTTAAATTATAAGATTTATTTTTTTATCAAATAAATATGATATCTCATGTCAAACCAAGTACATTTAAATAGTGTCCCTTCTTCAAATCTTTTCTTAAAAAAAATTATTGTTTGGATTTTAAGTTATAATATATAGTTATCTTGCATTCAATATATGGAAATTTGTTATCTTACAACTCATTTGCAATTATCTTACCATTCTAATAATACAAGAAATATATATATATATAGATATAGATAGTCAATTATTGTAATTAAAATGACTATTTATAATGAAAATAGTCTATTTTTTTTTTAAGTGTAAACTACATAGATGATAGTTTTTTAAAATTGAATTCATTTTTTATGAAGATGCAACATTGTATTGATTGATTGTGATATAAATTGTAAAATAACTATAAATCAGTTATAGGTACTGTATCAAATTTTAAAATTATATTTGTAATGTGATTTTTAAAAATTTATATTTGTCTCAGATTTTAAAATTTTATTACTTTAATATTAACTAGTTAGTAATTTAGCATCAATATTATTTTCTATGTATAAATTAAATAATTCTTCAATAAATCTACAACTATTATTTTGAAAATGATTTTTTTATGTAAGATTTTAAATTTATCCACGATTTTTAAAAAAACGTGCAGTGCATGAGACTTAAATATTTTAAAATTATAAATATTATTTTTTTTAATAATAAGTTTTATTTTTAAAAAAGAATACGTGTGACTTCTACCCTTTAAGATTGTATCTAGTATTATTATTTAAGATCTATAAGAAGAAATAATATAATAACTAATTGACAACTCTTAGACTACTAGTGAATAAAATAATATTCTTTTAAAAATTTTATTCTGATTGTATATATCTACATTTTTAAAAATCATATTTATTATTAATTAAGAAGTTGTAATAATAAATTGTGGATGAGTTGTTATCGTTTCAATTGCTGATGATCATTTGAAAAAGAAAAAAAGGAATTCAAGCTAGTACCATTGCACGTATCTCTAGACAAAATCATCGGCAGATTTTATTGCGTTGATAAGTATTAAATTAGCTATGAACACTCATAAATTGTACCTTTATTAATTATATGCGTTGGCATTGCATGATTTAATTCATTTATTTGGATTAATAGCTCCTCGTACTTTAAATTCCAAATTCATTAAATAGCTTTAAACTTATTAAAATTTATTTTAAATCATGCATCGAAAATAATTAAGGGGGAAAAACTTTTAAGTAGATAGACAACAGTTAAGCGATGTTTAAGCGGTCATATGAACTATTTTAGAACAAGTTTAAATGGATCACTAGCGGCCAGCAGAATATTACAGCAACTTATAATATAAAAGTTTACCCAAAACGAACGTCAAAAATAATTTTAGGACTATAATTTCTTTGCAGAAAATATATAGGAGGATATCGGTCATATATGGGATTAATGCTTCTGTATATATATAATATGTAATTTCCATATATATATATATACATATATATGCACACAACTTAATTGTATGTATTGCACCGTACTCGTGTATTTAGAGAAATTATATTTGTAATCGTAAAATATACAAATATCGTGCAATTGATTTGAAAAAATTAAGTGAGTAAATACGGATTCTACGTCATAAAAAAAATTTAATTATTTAAGAGTGACCGACGCCATTCTTTTTTAAAGCAGTTACACGTCATTTAAACATTCTACAATTGTTTATATATGTAGCATTGTTGTTTTCTCAATTAGTAGACTGCTAGCTAGTTAATAATTTCCAACTTAGGTTACACGTCGGGAACTACATAATTAAGTACTCTATAGACCGATCATAATTGTCACCATATTTTCGAAACTCTTTATTACATGAGAAATTCTTTAATCACATAATATTATATAAAAATAAATACATAAATTGATCACATAATTTAATATTATATGTTAGACTATAAAATTACATGATTTATAGCAGCAACTCTTTATATATATACATAATTACACATGGAAAGTATGACTAATTTGAGGAACAGCTTGTTCATCAGAATATTTTTGGAATAATCATAGTGGCAAGCCTTGGGTTGGGGCCATATCTCATGCATCCAGCTTATTCATTCAGTTCAATCTTTAATTGCTAATATGATGCATATAATAATTGCATACCATGATTTCTTTCCATTCGCTAAGGATATTTCATTTACTCAACCCTAAATAAAAACCAACATCCCATCTCCCAAATCTTCTCAAACCCACTTTTTTTTTGTCTTTTTGTCTGTTTTTTTTGCCTGCCATGGAATCATCACGCGGTTCTGCCTCAAGCATCTCAGCCGCTTCTGAAGGAGCCGTACCATACAAAGAAGGTGGCAAGGAGAAGATCAACCGTTCGATGAAAATGAAGGAAAAATTTTCCGGAGGCCGTTTTCATGAAGTAGTGGTGCCGGCACATGAACATGATGATCATCATGTTGGATCGAGTTCTACTTCTCGTCATTTGATCTTGTTCGATTTGAAGCATTCCAGTACCGATGATTCCAACGACGTCGTACTCCATGATGACAGTACTACTCCGAAGAAGGAACTCAATCTTTTGGGCTCCGTGAACGCCGGAACTTCTTCTGGGGCTCAGGTCGCCGCAGCCATTAACGAGCCGACGTCGGATGGAAAGCGATCAGAATCGGCTAGGGTTTTTGCCTGCAACTTCTGCAAGAGGGAGTTCTCCACTTCCCAAGCCTTGGGCGGGCATCAAAACGCGCATAAACAAGAGCGTGCATTGGCTAAACGACGTCAAGGCATGGATGTGGGTCAACACCAACAATACTTTCCTTATTACTATCCCTATTCAAACAGTTCTATTTCTGCAGTACACTCTCTCTATGGATCTTTGAATAGATTATCATCATCTAATATTAATGGTGTTCGAATGGAGTCCATGATTAACAAACCTTCAAGTTTCCCATGGTCCTCCTCCTCCTCCTCATCATCATCATCTGGGCATCGATCTCTTGATCACCATGGTCTAAAACTGAATTCACAGCCATATTGTCTTGATAGGCTAAAACTGGAAGGTTTTCAGGCACATAATGGTGCATTTGCACTTCCTGCTGCTGCAGGAATTTGTTCAAGATTTGAGGAAAGTGGTGCAGTACTTGGCAATCTTAATGGTGGGTCGTCTTCCTCTAGAACCAACATTAATATAATTGCCACTTCAAACAATGAGATCAGTACTGGCCGTGACTGCCACCGGCGAGAGGAGAAAACCGATCATCGTGACTCTCAGGGACTTGATTTGTCACTAAAGCTTTAATATTATAATTAAGTGTTATATTGTACATGATGATGTATGCGTGTGTCATGGTACTTGATCTTGTACTTCGTTCACAGTTTATATTATATATATATATATTTATATATATTTTAGTATTATTAATGAATGTATGATTCTTAACGTTTAATAATTAGGTGTATATACATGGGCGGAACTACCCTGGTCGGGCTAGCCCCCCCCGCCCCCCCCCCCCCCCCCCGGCGGCCAACTTTTTAAAAAATTATACATAGGGTATAAATATTTATAATTTTTTTTATATAATTAAAATTTTCACACCAATTTATAAAAAAATAAAAAATTTGCCCCCCCCAAATTTTGGATCTCTAAAAATTTTATTAAAATTATTTTTTCAAATTTTAATACTTATCTAATCTTACTTTAAATTTTTACTTCAGTGACAGTTAACATCCAAATTATCTCTCCTACTTTAGCTTAATGTATTGATATAACTAAATTTTTAAGATATATTTAGATTATTTAAACTATGTAGATGACTAGAAATATGAATTTTTTACATATCATTTGCTAATTTATATTGAGAAAAAATTGTCAATAATTTCACTTTAAAAATAATAATAGATGAATTTTATTTCATAAAAAATCATTGTTGAACTTAATTTATAGAAGAAATCTTAAGTTCATTTTTTTTTATATATAATGGGCTCTAACAAATTGTAAAAATTCTATAAAAAAAAATATTTATAAACATGTATTTTTATATATAATTTTATAACATATAGTTATTGTTTTTATATATAATCATGCGCAAAAAAAAAAAAAATTATATTCACATATACCACATATTTTGTCAATCGCCCTCCCAAATATTAAATTCTAGTTCTGTCTATATATATATATATATATATATATATATATATATATATATATAAACGTCAAAATGTAAATGAATAGAAATGAGGTCATTGGATGCACACTTGGCCTGGGTTTAATTTTCAATATTCATTTAAGGTAAATGTCGTTTTTGATCGATGCTTAATTACCCTTGATTTTTTTAGATCGATCCACACACACACATACATAAGAAATGCTAAATCACCTCATGACTACATCACTCATGGATTTGACGTCCCGATTGATATAATTTTTTTATTAAGAAAGTATTTTTTTAATAATATTATCATTTAAAAGAAATATATTTAAGAATATGAAAAAAATCATCTTTTCTTTATTCTTTATCACGAGGACAAAAGTACTTGTGCTACATCTTCGATGAATGTAGCTCTGTATGTATATATATAGTACAGTACAGGGGCAGACATACAGGTGCAGACCTACAGGTGCAGACCCACGTTGATGGTTGAGGACTACCGCCTCCCCAAATTTTTCAAAAGTTTGCTTATAATATAAATATATATAATTTATATATATATAATTAAAATTTTTTTTTAAATTTTTTAAAAAATACCCCCCTTAATTTTTTATTAAAATTATTTTTTTAAATCTCAATATACATCTATTTATATTTTAAGTTTTATTTTTATTTAAACTCAAATTTTAACTCACTTTGTCTCGTATTTATTTTAACAATCTAATTCTAGTAAAAAAAATTGATTATAAATTTATATAATTATAAAATTAATTGATTATACTCACTTATTTAATTTTACTCTAACTTGTATGATTGTGAGATATAATTTGTTCAAAATTTAATAGCGTTACATCATTACTTATTAGAAAGTCCTCAAATTTATTCTTATTCTATAAATTTTTTTTAAATCATAAAAACATACGAGCAAGTACTCAAGAATAATTGATTTTTTTTTTTAAAAAGACGTAGACAATTCGAAGACTAATATATGTTTAGAGAGTTCGATAACAACAGAGCATGATACTTCTATCACTGATGACTATCATTCTAAAATTTACACGTATCGTTATCACTACAAAAAAATTGACTTTTTACGATATTAGATTTTATCGCAAAAAGTAGAAAGAATGCTACAAAAAAGTATTTTTAGGAAAAATAGTCATTTTGACTACAATTAAAATATCATAAATAACTGTTATTCTTGTAATATATATTTTATCGATCAACCCCTAAATATAAAATGATGATTCCACCCCGGAGTACGTACTAGTTAATTTGAATAAAGCATAATTATTAGTGATCATCAACGTCTTCGATCGTTGTATTCTACTCATGATAACTAAGATAAATATTATAACTGATTAAAGAGATTTTATAAAATTTCAGCATTTTTAATGTTATTGATTTTTTAAATATTATATGCACGCACAACTTAATTTTTATCACGGAGCAAATTTATGACGAGGTTTTTATTGGTACGTAATTACTAATTAAGCCCCGTTTGTATTTGAAGATGAGCTCATCTCATCTTCATTTCATCATTATATTTTTATAATTTTTTATATAAAACACAAATTCCTATACAAAATTTTCAAATCCAAATATACATTTTTTAAATCCCAAAATAATAATAATATTAAAAAATAAACTAAACTCATCTCAACTCATCTCATCTCCGAATTCAAGCAGGGCTAAGAGTACTTGAGAGTAGTGGGGTATGATCAATACTACACGATCTTCGAAGATCTTTAAGTTATAAATGAGACAGATCATGTACAGGTACTACAAAATCATTTACGAATTTAAAGTAATATATATGTCTCGTTTGGATTTATAAGTGAGTTGAGTTTATCTCAATTCATTTTTATTTTATCATTATATTTTTATAATTTTTTATACAAAATATAAATTTTTATATATCTTTTTTAAATTCTAATACATATTTTTTAAATCTCAATACATTTTTTTAAAATCTTAATACACTTTTTTTAAATTTTAAAATAATAATAATATTAAAAAATAAATTAAACTCATCTCATTTTTAAATTCAAACGGAGTCATAATCGTTCATAATTTTTTATGTAGAAGTTAGAATTCTAAATTTTCTTACGAAAGAAAATTTGAAGAATAGGGAATTATCATTCTTTCTTGTTAATAAAAAAGTGGTAAATGCATTACACTAGTACGTTGCATGTGCCATGCATGTATATAACTCTTAATTTTTTTTCTTTTTGTTGGAAAATATAGTAATTAATAAATATTTAGTGAGCAAGCATATATATATATATATATATATATATATGGAATTGTAAGCAGAGAGTACTACCACCGATTAATGGACAAGATCCAGCTGATCTCATTGCACGTACAATATGACTTCATTGAGAAATTAAGTGATAATTATTATAATTATTAATTACAAAGTTTCAAAATAATTCGAATAACCCATTTAATTGACAAATTGTAATTTTAAATTGGATCACCTTCATTCAATCACGTCCGTTACTAGCTAGGAAGCTTCTTTAATACTTCTTCCTATCCGCCTGATTTGTAGTACTATATTATATATATATATAGATGAAAAATATAATTAATTCATGGAACTGAAAAAAAAATTAGGAAAAAGATTAATCTGACTATTTGATAAATGATCATGCAGTAGTTATTTTTTAATTAAGGACCCTCATTTAAAACCTACAATTTCCAAGCCGACACTACAGCACATAAGACTTTTTTGTGACGTTTGATAAGTTGTCGTAAAAAATTTCAAAATCGTAACGTAAAACCTCAAAATCGTCACAAAAATCTCAAAATCGTGATAAAAAGTTATTTGTCGCGTTTAGAAGATCGCGAATTAATTGTAGCTATTTGGGCATGACAATAAGCCTAATTTCTTGTCGTAAATGTCTAATTTCTCGCTGTAATATTACTATTTGCGACTAGAAAACGTAGCAAATATTATTATTTACGACAGAATTTAACTCTCAACTAAATAAAATGTAGTAAAAAATTTTATTTATTGTAGTGCAGCCTCATGATTAAATATTCTTGTTAGGAGAAAATTAGACAGTCATGTATATAATCTGCCCGTCGATCAATTAAGGTGAGTGTACATAGATCATGATTGTTAGTCTAAAAGAGAAGAAATGGTTTAACATTATATTGGTGATATATACAAAATAGTTAATTTGTATTAATAATACAAAGAAAATAAAAGTATAAAAAAAAAATAAAATTATATTTATAAGTCAGTAGAGATAACATATAATTTAATAAAGTATTTATATGACACAATTTGATTTAAAAGATCACTTTTAAAAATTAATTATTAAAAAGTTAATATTATTATTTACATTATAATGTGGAATTGTGAATAACATACAATTGAGAATATAGCGACTCAAACACAAATTATATTTGATTTTTTTATAGGTAAAAAGGAATAAATTATCTGTAATTTTTTTTTATGGATAAAAGGAATAAATTCTACAAAAAAAAAGAGTATTTTAGAAATTTTAATTACAATTAAAAAGACTGTTTGCAATAAAAATAATCTATTTTTATCATAAATAATTTTATTAGTTACAATTAAAATGTCACAAATATATATTTTTTATAGTGAAATTATTTGTAAATTATGAGACTTTTATCATTTGTAAATTACAAGTTCTAACTAGAAATTTTAATATCTATCTTTTTTGAATAAATTTGATTTTGGGAATTTATATTGTATTTTAGCAGAGACTGAAAATGAAAAAGAAAAAGAAAACTTAGCGGGCTATACAAGGAAAATAGTATGTTCCGATTCTCCCGGAGTCCCCTAACCCGTACGGATCACTAACCCGCATGCACGGAATATTTGAAGTAGACTAGACTTGGGACTCCTTGGCTCGTCAGCATCCTCCGAAACCTCCCAAAAGCCTTGCAGCGTTCCATTCTTTGATTCCTATCTACTCAATTTCTAATCTCTGCGTAGAGATACAATCCAACTCAGTGATCACGACAGGCATCTACATCTCTCTCTCTGTTGTTCTTTTTCTTTCTTTCGTTTTTACCGGCCGCTTGATCTTTTTCGTTCTTTCTCTTTTCTTTTTCCCTGTGAGTGACTTTTGAAACTGAAAAGTCACTAGAACTAAGGGTTTAGGGGGTGCGAGTTATATTATGGTTTCGATGGTGGCTCATGCTTATGAATACATTTTCTGTTTGGTTCTTAGGAATTTTGGGCTTATGAGGTATATGCATATATAGGAAAAAGAAAATCTAGCAGATTGGTCCCCTCCGCCAACCGCCCTTAACAATGTTCCGAATGAAAATTTGTGGAAAAATTTGGAAAAACAACCAAGATATATTTAATCAAGGGGTTAGAGATTTATTTTTTTCCTTTTTTTCTAAGCAAGCTTGTATCATTATATATATAAGAAAGAAACAGTAGCTAATACAAGAAATTTAAGGGGGATCCTTTCCGCTTTCCAGAAAGATAATACACTTAGAAGAAGAGTGGGTGGGTATGCTTTCAAAAACAAGATTGGTAGCTGCCCATTGCGCTGCTGAATGTGCACATCCGATGTATTTTTTCAAAAGACCAAAAGGGGTAGGTAGAGGCTAGATGAAGAATATCATCTATGATAGAAGAGATTTGCCAAAAGGAATCTTTTTTCTTGATTGCATCTAAAACCATCTGAGCATCTCCTTCGATTTACTTGCCAATTGTACTTGTTGCATCCACGGAATTCTTATTGTTATGAGGTCGAAACCCAGACATAAATATTGGTGCTGGAGTGTTGTTCAAACTGCTATTTAATGGAACCCAGGCAAATAAACATAAAATAGGAACTTGTGGTGCGATATTCACGAATCAGAACCGATAGTGTTTGTAAATGCAATCTAGGACTGATGATCATGGTTTGTCCTTGGTTTGTGTCACGAATTTACCTCAACTGATAATTGGTTAATGGCCATTTCATGCAATTGGTCACGTATATATAAGATAAATGAAAAAAGCTGCACTATATTTAGTCATTATAGGTTGAATCTTTGTGTAATCTTAGGGGGACATAATTAGGATACTGTAATGTAATACCGTTTTATGATAGTTAATAGTTGCACAATAATTTTACTGTAGTTTGACCTGCATGATGTCAAATTTTATGGCGTCTAGGAGCTTTTTGGAGAACTTTGATTGCTTTCTTGTCAGAGGTGGATATCAACAATTAGAGGCTAGTTCCAACTACAAATACCATGGAAGTGAAGAATTGGAGAGATCGACTATCACCAGAGTCTCGAGAAAGGATCGTGTGTAAGATGTAAGTAAGATATATAACAAGATATCATTTTTTAATTGCTTAGATTGTTTTTAAGTTACCATATTTTGTGCAAAAGATATTTTGCAGATATTCTTTAGAAAAACTGGGGGATTTACAGGCAAGTATTATTGATCTTGGGGGCTAGCTGGGGAGGGGGGTTGAGTAATTTATTATTATCATTTGCATTTTTACCTTTCTTATTACATCAGGCATTTTTTAGATTTGATATGCCTTATAATGTACTAAGGGTTCCTGTTTGTCTTGTTGCGATTCTAATGATATGCTTATCAGTAGTCTCACATGCATTTAGTTGATAAAATCAAGTTGCAGGTTACAAAAGGTTGGTATGATAGAAGTAGCTTTAATGATACATAATATTGTTCCTGAAAGACTTTTACTTGTGCCTTTTTTTTTTATTAATTTTAATTTAATTTAATTTTTATTATCACTTACTTATCAAAAAAAAAATTATTTTATTTTTATAAGTAACAATCTACCAGTGCTTTAAGGGAGAATTAGGTAAAATAAAACCAAGCCTCTTATAAGGAATCAATGAAGAATTAGAAACTTTTAGAATCATATATTACTGCAAATAGTTCCTCAGCAATATGGTTATTTGTGTCATCAACTTGAGAGATTCATTGTGTTATGTAAATGAATTTAGTGTTGTACTTGCACTATTCTTCGAGTTTGCTTCTTTTGGATTGCCTCCATCCTAGCATCTTTGCTTGTTCTCTATCTATTATCTCTACTTGTTGAACTGATCTTCAACTTTGTCATCTTTTGAATGTATTTATGGATCGGGAAAGCTTTTCCTTATACTTTTATGTTAACCCTACCTTCAGCTTATTGGCTATCATTGGATCTATGACACTATGTCTTGATTAGTTAAATGATTGAGAGGTTTAATAATTTTCTGGTGCAAAGGATTGAATACTAGTTCTCTTATGTGTTTAGTTGTGCTATACTTTGCTTCCGATCAATAAATGTCTTATGCATATAATACCTGCTGGCAGAGAGGTGCATGGAGTCGTCTCATGGCCTTCTATATAGTACTTGAAGGGGATGAGATAAATGCACTAATTGCAGTCTACTGAAACAGTTGCAGAAAAATGTTTGATGTGAGCAACATATAATCACAATGCAAAAGAGTATTGTAATTGGCATATATGCCCATTCTTTGATTAATAATACATGTTTACTTATAAAAAAAAAACAATTGCCATGCAAATGGACCTGGCATGATCATGGTCCGCTAAGGACAGGGTGTCGTGGTTCTAGAGAGAAATTGAATATGGTCTGAGCTTGGGAAAGTTTTACTCCAGCTCCTCTTGCGCCAACTGACTGGCCTGTAAGATTAGTATATAACTTACCTTTAGGGAAAGATGAGTCTTAGGCAAGCTAAATTGGCTCATGGATTTTAGATATTAGAAATTGAATAAAGATTGCTTAAGTTGATATGTCTTACGATGATGTGGCTCGATATTACGTTCAAGGAATTCTATAATGTTTATAATTGTAAGGTTTCTTTCTTTTTTAGTAGTTCTCTTTTCTTGCTAGCATGGTGAATGATTTACTTGTATTTGAATATTTACACTTGCAGCATGGATATATTAAAAAAGCAGATTCAATCTTCTGGGAGAGACGGATTATCTCAAATTAAGACACTTTCTGAGAATTTTGAGAAGAAGATTTATGAGTCTGCCACAGATGAGGTATCTTAATTGCACTGATATACTATTTCCTGTCTGACATTTGCAGCCTTTGCATTGCCATTTATCTGTTCAACCGAACTTGACAATGCCTTAGTCAAGCCTTTTAGGTTCTCCTGCAGCCCTATTGGAATGATGGGAGAAAAATGCATCTTGATTGCCTTTCATCCATTTCTAGGATGGAATCTTGATCAACTGCATCTCATCATCCCAATACGGATTGCCACCCATCTTGATGGTGTTATTTCAGTTATCTCATGGTATGAACATTGTGATATTTCTTGCAAATTTATCCCTGTAATTTGTGAACTTTATATTTGTGCGAGGATTTATGTTGTATTTATACAAAATAAGGTAACAGAGTTTTTTTCCAACTTCAACATAAGCATTCCTTTTTTCGTAAATGTAATTATTGCATCATATCTGCTTTCAGAATGATTATATGAAGAAGATATTAGTGAAGTTGCTGACTGTTGAAGACAAATTGTCTCAGTCTAATTCTTTACCATCAAAGCCTTCTTCTGGTGAAACTATAGGTAAACATGACTTTGATTTGTCTACATTGTGTTACTTTTTAAACTCCACAAACATACAATACGAATTCTTCCTTATTTTCTGTTGACAAGCATTAATTTGTACTTTGTTTTCCTGTATTGTATTGAGGCTTTTATCTGGAATTTTGTCTACTGGCCTAGTAATGTCTTGTTCCAAATATTTGAAACTGGCTACACATACTTCAGATCTTAGTATCTGGTTTTTTCTTTCACCTTCATTACCAAAATTTGTCTCTTGTCGTATTGGTAATTATTCCAACTAACTCTAGTCTGGGATTTGTCCAAACTTAAATGAACTTAAAGTCCTAGTTTGTCACTGGTTTAAACATTTTTGGGATATATAGACAGCTTGACTACTTGTTTTCTTTTGAATTTCCATTTCATCAACTCTTTTGTTTTTGTGTGTTTGTATGTTTGTTTTGAACAGCACCCTGCAGTATTCAGTCCCAAGTGGGTAAGCATCGGCAATCGCTTTCTCTTCATTCTTATCAGTCCCAACATCAATTATCACTGAACACTCAGAACAACATTGCACATTGCGGAACTTCTTCCAGCTTACCATCTTCAGGGCATCCTCTCAGTAATTTAATCGAGACTCCAATGCCAAATGCTGCCACTGAAGATTCCAACTTGCAGCATGCCTCTGGAATTTTGCAACTGGCAGTTGAATGCTCAGCGGGACATGGAAAGGAAAGATACACGGCTACAAAGGTGTTCTCTCTTCTCAATAATCCAATTCAGGTTCAAGGAAGGAAACATCTACCGCAGGTGGTTGTCCAACAGAAGCACCAGCAACCTCAGAAGTTACAGCTAGATTCTTGTCAACTGCCACCACTACCCCGGCTTTTAAAGCCATTAAAAAATGAAATTGTTTCACCCTCACACTTGCAACTTCACGGCCAGGAAGGACAATCAGAGCAGCAAAATGACCAGAAACTCGCGCGATCTAATCAAATGCAGTCTTGTCAGCTATCTGTCATGCAAACTCCCTTTACACGGCCTTCTGAGACACAATCATGTGTAGTTTCTGACCATCTGCAGTATCAGCAGCCTTCCTGTCAACAATCATTACAACCTCTGCTTATGAGACATTCACAAAGGCACCTGCAAAAAACATATCAGGCTCCTGTTACCCATCAACACAAATCACCAATGCAAGATCAGATACTATCGATTTCACATCAACCACTGCAGTCAATAAATCAAAATATGGCTGCTACTTATGCAACACAGAATCAGCTAATTGGGCAACAAAATCTTGCCCCTGACTCACTGCAACAACAGCAAAGTTTACCATTCCTGCAGAACGAGGCTCAAAACATGCACCAGGAAGCTTTGCAAGGCCAACAAGACAATCAGCCAAGTCGACATCATCAGCAGTTGGCCCAACAAAGAGATTTTTCTGTACTAAGGCCGCAACTGAAGCTGCATGGGAAACAATGTGGTAACTATACCATGCACAACTTTACTTTTCTGTGTTTGAGCGTGTCTGGGTTAAAATCTTAACTAAGCACAGGTTGTGCAACGAGATGCATGACAATGCACTATTCTTTTTCTTAATTGAGGGTGAATTCTTCTAAAAGTTCATAATGCAGCCATTTTCTAAGTGTCAGAGATGTGATTTTTTAACTGAAGTATCCTGTACATCACAATTGAAAGGAAAATAGGAGAATGCAGTGCTTCAAATGTTTGTCTTCCTCAAAATAATAACCCTGGTCGTTACATCAAAGCATGAGTACTTCCCTTGTTTAACTTCATTGGTTCAGTCAGGTTGATCTACTTCCAGTGCAGCATTGCATGGAGTTTTGTTAATTTTAGACCACTCAAAAGAGGTTTCACTCTTTATTCAATCCGTGTTGACTTTCAGATCTTCTCTACTCTCGTGCTTGTGGTTCTCCATCTATCAGCAGTAAAACATTTGGCTGCTTGTCTTATAAAGTACAAACTACTCGGCCCCTGTTTGGATTTGGAAAGTGTTTCATCTCACCTCATCATTACAACTTTTTCAAATTCCCACACAAAATATAATAAATAATTCAATTTTTTCAAATCTCAAAATAATAATAATATTAAAAAATATTCTTCTAACAATATTTTATTCAACTTTCATCTTTCATCTAAAACCATCTCATCTCATCTTTAAATCCAAACCGGATCTAAATCTTCATGATTGTGCTTGCCAACTTCTAGGAATTGCGGGCATATCAACAAATTTTAATTTTTACCATACAGTTTTAAATGTGCGCAATGAGAACCATGAAAAAGTTGCTTTTATTGATGTGAAAATTGCTGGAACAGTGCAGAAGGTGGATTTGAGTATGGAAGTTTGTCCCCCAAGAAGTTGCTCTCTTTTGAATATTTTATCTCATTCAACTTGCAAATTATGTGCATATAATAATATTTTTTTGAACTTTTTTATTTAAATATAATTTTGCCATACAGATGCATAACATTTTCTCTGTGCTTCTTTGGTAGGACTCCTAAATCTCACATCTGAGAAATCGTTTGCAAATATTGGTGATTGGCAAGAGGAGGTTTATCAGAGGGTAATGTCTCATAAGTGCTTTGTTTGACTGTGTTGATTTCTTTTTTCATGTGAATATAACAAATGTACACTTACAAAAAAAAATATAAGAAATATATTTTACTGTCTCTTGAGTAAATTCCCAGTTAAGCAGCATTTTTTATGTTTTTCCAGACACAACTGATTTTTTTTTTTAATTTTAAAAAAAAAAAACTGTAATAGTCAGCCAGTTAATTCCTATTGTCTCAAAAAAATTTGCCAAAACATTGGTAAGTTTATTTTTGCTAGATTCCCACTCCATGGGAGTCATAAGTTAGTGCTTCATCATTTGGACTGTCAAATATGTATTAAATGATTAAAGTCATCTCTTCTCATCATGCTAGAATGCTCAAATAAGCTTATTTAAACCTTAATAAGTCAGCTTTAGATATGCCTGATCGAAAAATTTCTGACACAGAATTGAATTCAATGTGTTAACTGTTCTTTCAGCATTTAAGACATTTTTCAATGCAGCGAAAGCATTGCAAGATTTTCAAATTGTTTTGAACATGAAATGAAACTATTTGAGTCTCAGAATTTCCTACGAAAAGATTGCATAAATACAGAGAGAAGAAAAGAAAATGCATTTTGTTCTTGGCATTTATTACCAACCACTTTAGAAGATTAGTGTAATTGGAGAAACAAAACATTATAAGTAGAACTGTGTAAGATATAGATTGACTCTATGCAGATCATCATACCTCTGTATAAAGATGGATTGACTGACTGCAAATATGCATTGTTATATTAATGATGTTGATGAGGACATCTCCAATTTTTATTATTTTGGGTTATTTTACTTATGCTTTATTTAGTTTATGTGAGTTTGTATTAATAGGCTTGGTCCAAAACCCATCGACTTTCTAGGGATTATTTATGATTTGTTATTTTACTATTTAAAGACTTGTAATGAGACATTAAAAGGCAGACTGAGTTTGAGATCAAAGAGTGCTTGTTCAGCCATATTCTTCCAATCCCTTTCTCTGTCTTCTTCTTCTCTCAACTTTCCGACTTCTTCTCTTCCTTGTCTACTATTATTCTGTTTTCTTGTTTATTTCACTATTATCCTACATCAGTTGTACTAGTAAACGCTGTTGAATATATCGGTCTTAACAAAACATGTGTTATAGTGTAATAGAAGGTAGGGAAGAACCTTTGTATTTTTAGTTGCGCTCATAGCAAGAGATGAGTTGTGATATCCCATATGATAAGGATAAGAATAGATGGTGAATGAGATCCCATTTTACTTAGGAAGGAAAAGTTCTTACTGTTTATAAAGTTTTAATGGAGTTCTAATTGTATCATTAACTAATCCTTTTAGAATATAAAATATGTGGTTTGGGTCTTCCATTGGAGCGTTACAAATGATATCAAAACTTATTCCAATAAAAAATGTGGGACTTGAGCTGTGCCACTTACAACGGACAAGCTCGATGAGGACGTTGGAAATTTAAGGGGGGAGATTGTGATACCCTATATGATAAGAATAAGAATGGGTGGTGAATGAGATCATATATTGCTTGGGAATGAGAAATTCTTGTTCTTTATAAGATTCCAATGGAGCTCCAATTGTATCATTGACTAGTTCTTTTAAAATATAGATCATGTGGTTTGAGCATTTCATTACATGAGTATGCTTCAAATGTTGATAAAAACGTTAGGAATTGCTTCTTGTTTTTCCAAGTGACTCTGCAACTTCACAGAAGGAAATGGATGTATGTCCCATCGCAAAAATTTTCTTCCCCTTTAGCACCAAGGTGGGGTTGGACAGGTCATAGTTGAGTACTTAATATTATATTTTTGACATTACTTAATTTTAGTTAAGGAAAATTAATAAAGATTCCAATATCAATACTTACCAGAAAAATCATTATTATTTTTTTAAATGGGCAAGTCTGTGAAGTTGCAGAGTACCTACAAAATAGGAGGCATTCTGGTTTGGAAGACCCAATAGAACTGTGAATTTTCAGCTTCTTTCCATGCACAAACCTTCATTGTCACAACCTGCATGTTACTTTCTCATTTCTAATCCACAAGTCTTGAGGATTTTATCCATATTGCTTGTTCCTCTGTATCCCTCTCTGTGTTTTGAAATTGCTCTTATTGAAATATTTTCTATCGTGTCAGAACTCAACAGTAAAGGGGTGGGTATAAGTACGTTTCGTATTCTGTTTATACAATCTTTATCTGCTGATGGATATATGTTAAGTATTCTTATCAGATCATTACTTTTCTCATTATTTTGCTTTGCAGGTTGAAAGTTTAAAAAGTAGGTATTTGAAACAGCTTAATGGGTTGCGGCAAACATTGACTAATAGTCTCCAGCAGGTGTGCTATTACATCAACCTATGTTTGTGAATTTTCTGCCATTGCATCACAAATCTTTTTTTTACACTATTAACGGTTTCTTATTTTGTTTTGTGTTATATGTGCCCATATTCCTTTTTTTATGCAGGATTCTGCTCCTCGTCCAACAAACACAGGCCAAATTAATCTTTTGTTGAATGTAATCTTAGCTTACCTAAATGTGCCCAAAAGCATGATCATGCCTTCTTATGCGGAGAAGTTGGATACACTTGAAAAGAAGATACTTTGGATTCTTCAACTGACTGGAAAAAAGTCTGATTCTTCACCACAGGAAGGAAATTTTTTCCCAGATATTTACTCTGTGCAGCAGTTGACGCAGCCACAAACTCATACATCTGAAGTGCATCAACTTGAAGATCAAAAGATATCGCCACTGCAATTTACTAAGTCACAGAGTACAGTAGTAGCAATGCAGCGGAACAACTTAATGTTTTTGCAACACGTTTCCAAGTCTTCTTCACCTGAGCCTGCTACTTTGCACCAAAATACAATACATTTAAGAGACCATTTACCAGCTTCAGAAACAGGAAATTCGGTGAATGTATTGCAGCAGGTTGCTAAGGAATCTTTGGGAAGTTCTAAGAGCATTCCCCAAGAAAATCTTAACACATTATTGCCCACAAGCCATATGAATGGGAAGCAGTCAAATGTGGTTCCTCGTGAGATGAGCTCTAATACACTTCAGAATTTGCATCTGAGACAAACAAAAGAAAAAGTGGATGTATTGGCTCAAAAGCCTGAGCTAGTATTTCAAAAGCCCAACATGCAGCAACAACTGGTACGAGAGAATCACCAAATATTGCCCCAGCAGGCTGCAAAGCTGCAGGTTCATGCAAAACGACGGACTCAGTTGAATGAGGTAAATGAAAACGAGGGACGCGTGTTAATAAGTCACAGCATAAGGAAAATGCAGTAAATGACTCAAGAGTTAAAGGAAGGATGGGTGTCAAATCAGGACGTATTTTGCAAAATAAATCTGGTGCCACGTGCTCAGTGTATAGTTCTCAGCACTCAAAGCCTGGGTCTTCAGTTCCTATTTCGTCATCCAAAGTCTCCTGTCATCCACTAGCTCACCATTGTCCTCAGATTGATGTGCAAAATCTGCCAACACCTCTTATGGAGGCCGGAGCCTGTTTCCATTCTGCAAAGTCTGTCTCTGCCCTACCTTCTTCCTTGGCTCAACCCTCCATGTTTGGGAATTGTGAGAAACCTACTTTTGATGCTCTATCATTCTTGGATACTGGAAATATTGGACATCCCCATGTACCTGGTTCTCTAGGACCTGGCCAACTTGCAATCTGCACTCCTGCGATGTCAGTCTCACCATATCTTGAGGAACTTGATACTCTGAATGGCACGAATTGTAATATGGCAACCATCAATTATGATCAGTCAAGTGTTGCTGAGCAGCCTATTAAGCGCTTAATTAATGTCGTTAGTTTGAACTTAAATTGTTAACTTCAATTCAAATGTTTTGGTTCTAGATTTTCTGTGGGACGTATGATATTTGATTACACATGAAGAAGTTGATCATGCAAAATTTCAGGTGAACTTGATCTCCTCTAAAGAACTCAGTGCTGCTATTGGTGACGTTGGATCAGTGATTGGTATTACTGATGGGATATCAAGTTCGCTGCCAGCTAATGGGTCTAGAGCAGCAATAGGTGAGGATTTGGTTGCCTTGACGAAGTCTAGTTTGCAGGCAAGATATTTAAAAGGGTGGAATGATACATCTGGAACAAGGAAAAGGAATCGCTGCACAAATTGGATTGCGTCAAATCCTTCTCCAATGAATGTTAGCATGAATGATGGATTCAGACAGTGGATTGACTTGGAGAAACCCGAGCTGGAGTCATCTGCGATGTCTTGTATTAAACGGCCTAGGATTGAGGTAGGGTAGCTGTTATGGTGGGGTTTTCAATCAGAACTAGAAGCTACTACTAAGTTTCTTTCAGTAGCATGACTTCATGCATGCAGTTTTCAGCAACATAAAACATCAATTCTCAATATTATTGAATTGACCTGCATCATCATCCTTCAGTAGCATGATTTCATGAATGCAGTTTTCAGCAACATAAAATACCAATCCTCAATACCGTTAAGCTGATGTCATCGTTATCCTTTATCTACTGTACTTTCTTTGCACAGCCTTAGCAATGACTCATGTGATCACCTCAAGATTAAAGGTTCAAGTTGGGTGGTGGGAGTAGTAGTGTGGACGAGGCATCGTTGTCTCTTATTTGCCTTGCCTTCATAATTGTCTTATAAATTACAAATATAGCATGTGCTGGTTTGTTCCTGGGGTCTTGGTTGGGCAGAAAAACTCGAAAAATAGTTGTCAATGAATGTGAAAATTAACTTCCATCTTTGAACAATTTGAACGTTGAATCAGAGTGCCTCTTGTATTATAACGTAAGACTTATCTGTACCTCTTTGCAGGCCAAGCATGCTCTGTTGGAAGAAATTAGGAAAATAAACCAGCGGCTGATAGACACTGTGGTAGTCATTAGTGACGAAAATACCATTTCAACTGCTGCTGCAACTGGTTGTGGTGAAGGTACCATCGTCATGTGCGCATTCACTGCTGTGACCGTGTGCCCAAACTTCAAATCACGGCCTGTTTCATCTCAGGCGGTATGTTTCTAAGTATTCCAATCCTATCGCCGTTCATAGGCTATGTGCATAATCTTTCTATACCTTCCCTTGATTCTTGTGTTTTTCATCGGCATGCAGTCACCTATTCAGCCCTTAAAATTGCTCATTCCCGCTAATTATCCACTCTCTTCTCCAGTACTCCTAGACAAAAGGCCAGTGGGAGCAAGGTGAGAGCATTGGCATTGTTATTTTGAATTATATATGCAGAATATTCTTGGAAAAGTGATGGGCACCACTTGCTAACTTGTTCGTGCATTAGTGATAATATGATATCCCAAAACACGCCATGGGCTGTGCTTTATGTTACATGATGATGTGTATTCGGCAAAGATTTCATCCATTTGTTTGTTAATCTTTCATTTTGAAGTTTGGTCATCCCCCTAACTTCTTGATTGGTTTGACAGAGAGAACCACCAGGACCTTTCAGTAAAGGTAATATCAAAGCTCGATTCATGCGTCAGAACCCTGTCAAATCCCTACTCAATGGGGGAGATAGCAAGGATGTGGGATTGTTGTGTCCGGGAGGTTGTCCTTGAGTATGCAGTGCAGAATGGCGGAGGCAACTTCAGCTCAAAATATGGAACTTGGGAGACTTGTATTGGAGCTGCTTGAATCATTCTGCACTTGCATATCATCTTCCTGGAAGATTCCTATTGATATGCACCGAGGTTGGTTTTGCTATAGAAGATGGATTTTAATTTATTTATTTTTTCTGCTAATTGTATCAGGTGCGATGCTAGTGTAGGGTCTTCTTTATGTTGATTTGTAGTTTTGAAAGCGTTTGAGTTTTTTTATAATTTTAATAAATTATAATATGAAGTTTTTCAATCCATTGGAAAGTAACAGAGAAGATTATCTTGGGGATTTCAGCTCAAAAGTTATTATGTTCAAAATTGCATGAGTGTAATAGAAATAAAACCTCCTAAATACTTCAACAATGCAAGATACAATCGTGAAGTGACAAATGCTGCACAATCTTTTATCATGTAATCCTGTATTTACTTACCTTTTTTGAAAGGATTGTATGGCACTTGTGCGATACTTCGAGATTAAGAGATTTTATAAGCTTCTATGATACGAGTAGTATGTCATATTCATATTTGTTTTTATGTAGCAAAAGAAAATTGATATTTTGCCAAATTGATGGCCATTGTTTCGGCTAATAGAAAATATATATGTAATCGAGAATTGAGATATTATCGCATAATCGTTTTTAAAAAAATAATAAATTATGGATTTTATATTAAAAAAAAAATTTTGATACTAAATTTTCCTATTTTTCAAAACAATTATATGATGATTAGATTCTAAAGCAACATTGGGTTCTAAGCACCAGATTCTGCGGAAAGCGTTCATGGGTTCAACTCCCTTCCCTTTCTCATCCCCACCATCTCAGCTTGGGGTTTCTTTCTCTCTCTCACCATCTGTTTACGGATCCTTCCGACAAAACGTAGACCAAGGTTCAGAATTCTCGCATCATTGCTCTTGCCTTCACACCAATATCGATCCATACCTTGCCTTACAATAATGTTTTCTCGTTCCACAACTTTTGAGCTTTTCCAAAAATACAAAAATAAAACAAGTTTATTAATTAAATGGAAAATAATATAATTGATTTTATAAAAATAAATTCATAAAATAACTTTACAAAAGAAATACTTCACCCAAGAGACGTTACTCCAAAATTACCACTTTCGTTTACTTCACCATGGCCCTCTCCATATCCACCGTTTTATCGTACGTCTGGCAATCACAGCTGTAAATTATTTTCAACCGTTGCATTCTTTTAGGAATGAATTCCAATGACATTAATTACTTCTTTTTCCTATGGTAGCCATGTTCAAAAGCCAGCTCCAACAATGCAATGCAATCCATCCATTGGGATTAGACTCGATGGCTAGGAAAGGAGGTTCCACAAAAACTTTTGGTGGTAATGGCGGAATTGTTCTGTTGTTAAAGATTGCTGAAAATTCTATGTATAGCTGCTGAGCAGAAAAACTCATTATTAACGGTTAAAATGCTCATAAGTAGTATCTTTTATTTGTTCTTTTATTGAAATAATTAAGATTTCATTTCAGACAAATATATTCGATTTAGAAAAATGGTGAATTGATTTTAATAATGTCACATAAAATTATAAATACTACTTATGAGTATAGGAATAAAAAAAATCGACCAACACCGTCTCAAACCGGCTGCTAGAGCACGAAACCGGTAGAGAATCGATCGATGTGCTGCTAGAATATATGAAAACTGATGCCAGCTTGTTCGGCGCCGATTTGAACTAGGAAAAAAAATCGCTGAACAGGCCGACCGCGAATATATACAGGTGACGTTAGAGATCGGTCGGACTCTAAAAGCAGTCCGTCCTTTTATTTTTTATAAAAATATAATGAAAATATAATAAAAAAATGTAATAAAAAAAAAAATACAATAAAAAAATATAATAAAAAAAATAAAATAAAAAAATAAAATGAAGATGATTTAATAAGAAGTTTTCAGCCTCAATCCAGACAGAGCCGCTGCCCGTGACGGTGGGCGACACGGAACATGCCATCGAAACCGACGGGCTCTGGCCATTTCACTCCTGTAACGACGACCTCTGGTGAATCCGCCGCAACCTCAAGATTTCTCTATATACATACATATAATATATATTTTTTAAAATGTATATATATGAAATATTGTTGTTTCACTTAAATGAGAGAAACAACGTCATTTTGGGGCCTGAAATTTGAAAAAAAAAGAAACATAATAGAATGACGATGGATTAATAAACCCCTTTCTTCTTCTCTCCCGTGTCTTCTTTTTTCAGTTCATTGTGTTTCCTCGTTTGCAACTCTTCCTTCTACGCCCTCATGGTAGACGACATGGCTTCTCTCTTCCGTAACAAATATGTTGATAGAAGATCGAAGGATTGAATCAAGCTACGTCGAGATCGAGAATATCGATTTTCTCTCTTCCAATCGACCGATTTTGACCCGTCTTGAGATCTCATGGCAAACATCGATGCGGCGTCAATTTGGCACCAAAACGACGTTGATCCATCGATTTTCAGTCCTACTAAACATTAACGTATTTATGTGACACCTTTCTTTTACTTAACGTGGTAGTGTCTAATAATTATTTATTTATTTAATTAATTAACAACAATTAATTTAAAGATTGTTACATTTATCACGTCAACGATAATACTAAGATTTCGGAAGTCAACAAAATATATCAGTTGATGCCTGATAGCTAAATTTTTCTGTTATGAATATAGGGAATAATTATAAATTATAAATTATAAAAAAAGGAAGTTGAGAAAAAATAAAGCTAATAAATTTTAAAACCAACTATTTTCATAGAGCATGTATATATTTTATTTTATTATTTTATGAGTAATACTACCTATATTTGATCTTGTGTATCTCTTTTGTAGAATCGATGACGTAGCATCACATCAGTCAAAAAATAAAAAATAAAAATATAATGAGAAAGAAATAAAAATAAAAAATAAAAATAATTAAATTATAAGATATATAAAAATAATATCTATATATGGTGTATATGTAAAAATAACACAAATTGCATACAAATAATATTTTTATTATTTTATTTCTTTTATTAATTTGTGTTTTCTTTTAAGGTTACGAAATTGGGAAAAAAAACAACCGATACCGGAGAAAAAAAAAAGTAACTAAAAACAGAAAAAACGAGAGCAGCTAGTGAATAAAATACAAGAGAAAGAACGAGAGAGAGAAGAGAGAAGAGAGAAGAGAGAAGAGAGAGAGAGAGGACAAAGTAAGACGACCTCGTCACCATCGTCACCGTCACCATAATCGATCCCTGCCATTCTTTCGTTCGCAAGGTCAGTTATGAGATCCCATTTCTCACCCCCCCCTTCTATTTAAATCGGATTTTCTAAATGTGACTGTCAATTTTCTATTGCGGATTTGGTTTTGTTCTTTTTGGGGCTTTGTGTTTTTTATCTATGATTTGTTTGGTTGGAATTTTTCAAAGATCTCAAACGTCGCAGGTCTTGATTTTAATTCCTCTTTCTAATTGGGTTTTTGGATTTTTAGATTGAGAATGTAGGGGAACTATAAAAAAAAAAAAAAGATTGGGAATGTAGGGTGATTTGAATTCGGTTGTGTCTTCCATTGTACTTCTTAGGATAATTTGTTCGTTTCTATGGGTCTATATTTTGAACTTAATGTAGGCATAAGCGAGGAATTGCATTCGGTTATGATTTCTACGAATTTAGGTTGGACATGCTTGACTCTTTGATTCGTGTTTAGCATTTGCGCTTTTATCTTCTGAGTTGTGGTGTGGCATGGATATAACAATCGCGATGGGTGATTGGAACTGTGGGTTTCTTTTTGTTTATTTATACTTCAGATTTTTTGGAAGAACATCAGTGGCGTTTCCCAGCTTTGGATTCCGTTTTTAACCACACATTTTTGTGGGTTATCTTGGTGATCTCCGACTTTTATATGGATTCCTCTTGTTTCCATGGTGTTAATCTATATTTAATTCAAAGCTTGTTAATAACCCCACCGGGCTGGCCCAGGTGGTAAGAGTTTTGGTCTTGGTGGTATGCTCCCTTCAGATCTAAGTTCGAACCCTTAGGTTTGGACACCCGGTGCCAATAGGAAAAGAAAATGAAAAAATGAAAATGAAAATTTCCTTTGGGTTTTGTGGCACTACTTATACCTTGTAGTATGGACTGACTTTCATGGTGGGAAGTATGATTTTAGGTTAGGTTTGGATAATGAGTTGAGATGAGATGAGATGAGTTGAGATGAGATGAGTTGAGGTGAAAGTTGAATAAAATATTATTAGAATATAATTTTGTAGTTCTATTATTGTTTTAGAATTTGAAAATGTTGAATTGTTTATTGTTTTGTCTGTAAATTTGTGAAAGTTATAATGATGAGATGAGATGAGATGTGTTGAGATGTGTTGAGAGCCCTCTCAATCCAAACCAAGCAATGTTTACACCTATGGCACTTGGACCAAATGCCATCTAATTCCCTCTATCAATCCTGTTTGTGTATGTAAGTTGCATCTTACTTAACCATAACATGTACACAAAAAAGGAGTAACAAAAGTATGATTGTGCTATTTGCCATAAGAAGTTGCCATATAAGAACTGTGAACCTTTCTATGAAATGGTTGGTCTGTAGGAGGAGCTCAACTCATGGTTTCCTGAAAAGTTGGTGAGTTATGATCTGTGATTTTTGGTTCTTCTAGTGTTTTGAAGATGGCTTTAATAGATGGCCTATTGGGCTTGGCATGCTCTTAGAAATGTGGGAGGCTTTAGTTCTTTTGAAGTGTCTAGGGTAGCTTGTAACTGTATTCCATATTTTTTGATAAGTAAAAATGTCAGATATATATGTATATATAGCTATATATACCAATAGGAGTAACCAAGTACATTGGACATGTACAAGAAAACAAAGAAAGGTACCATTTTTCATCCTATTTTTATTGAGTGTTAAGTGTGAAACAAAAGCTGCAAGGGCAAGGAATTATGTATTGTAAGTACATTTGCTCTGTGGATTCTTGAATCTTGATCATCCATGTTTTTATTTTTTATTTATTGGCACCGGGTGTTTGGGAGCAACATCCTGACCTAATTCTAGGGTTGCACAGGCCCTCGGCAAGGAGTTTTTCGCGCATCTAATCATTGATGTTTTTATATCTAGTGAAAAACATCTAGGTCCATATGGCCTGGTTGCATATGTTTTGTTTTCAACACTAATTTCAAAAAAATCAAAATCTGATTTTTCTATAGCTCTTGCAGCAATATTTGATCTAATTTGAAGCCAGAAAGATGTCTCCAGCATCAAAATCTAAGTCCAAATCCAAGAATAAGCCCTCTGCAGGGTCTGTGAAGGAACAACAGAAGACTTCTTCTAAGCCTTCCGGATCTAATGACAATGGGGGTGGCAGTCCAGCAAGTATTTACAATTCAGTCTCTGGAACATTCCATGCCCTAGAAACATCATCAATTGCCTCTTCGCCACCTTTCAGTGATCATTTCCTTAATATGGATGATACTGATGAGCATTCTAGCAGCCCTCATGGAACGGTCTCCAAGTATGATTCTGTTTCCAACAATGGCAGCTGCTCTGGAGAGTCTGAAGACCCAAAAGAGAAGATAGCTCATTTTACCCCAAAGCAGGAGGCAATTCCTGGTTCCGACATTGACAGACGAGAGAAAATTCGTCTGAAAAATGAGAGGAAGCACCAGCGGCAGAGGGAGAAGCGGGCACAAGAGTTGCATGATCGTTGCAGTGGCTATCTCATGTCAAGAAAGCTGGAAGAACTTTCACAGAAGCTAGTGAGAATGGGGTTCCCTTCTGAACGAGCAATATTCGCGCTGATGTTGAATGAGGGCAAGGTAGAGGAATCAGTTACCTACCTTTTGGATGGAAATGAAGAAGAAGCTCAACAGAAGCATATTACTAACCTTGGAAGTGGAGCCAATTTGAAAATTGATATTAGTGAAAACCTTGCTTGGATTTCGGTATTGGAGGAGAGATACAACTGCTCAAAGCAAGAGGTTGAAAGAACTGTTGTTGCCTGTGAAGGTGATCTTGAGAAGACAGAAGATACCTTGAGAGCACAGAAGCAGGAACAATCTGCTACTCCGTTAAAGGCAGAAGAAATCGTAGAGACCAAGAACCTAATGAGACCCAATGAAGTGCCTGCAGCTTCAGTTACGATACAACAAAGAAGAAATGAGAGGGATTTTAACTACCCAAAGGAAACTGGGGCAGTGGCTACATTTCCAGAACCAGGGAATAGGAACGTGCAGATTTTAAAGACAAATGAACTTAAGACACTGGCAGAGGAGAGGTGGGCTGCTACTGGATCCGGATCTTCTGCTTCATCTAATTTAGTGCCACCTACGCACTTAGCACCCCAAGCAGGAAAAGTGGAGGTGCGGGTTGGTGTTGTTGGAAATGAAGGAAGAATATTACAGCAAGGAGGATTGAGGGGGTCAGTAGTTGTGATGCAACGTCCCCAATCCACAAATGCCAAGCAAGACCCTGTTTCTAGTATAAGTGCGTCTCCTTCAGCTGTTCAATGGTATGGAAGTAGCATTCCTAATGTTGAAGGCATACAGTCAAATGGGAAGGTCATACAAAATCAGAGCCGAGGCAGCCTTGGTTGGGAAAACCAGAGCTCAGAGCATTTCCATCATCAGGCTCCTTATAAAGATTTTCCTTTTGCGTTTGGGCCAGTGGATCCCACATCAGCTGGTTTGGGAGGTTCTTGGAGAACAAGTGGTGCATCTTCGCCGATGGTTCCTTCCGATCCTCGGGGTTCATGGAGCACAATGGGTGGATCTGCACATTCCCTTACATTTCCATCTTCTCTCGGGCTGTTTTCTGGTCATGGTTCAGCAGGAACCTTTGGCTTGTCTTCGCCCATGGACTGGAATACAGGGGGCTTGATGCCTGAGTTAGACTATGCCAATATAGATTGGACATTGAATTACCCATCACATTCCAAATCAAATGGGTGGTTGGTGGGGCTTTCTTCCTTATTGAGGAACGGTTCAGGGATGAGGTTGGGCAGTGCAAATGGAAAGATCAGATCAGGATTGCAGGATGGTGGAGTGGCTACAGAAGCACCACCTTCTGCTGGTTCGCGTGAGTGGACAACTCCTTTTGCAGGCAGGGACATCTTCAGTGTGCCCAGGCAGTTTGTTACTTTTCCATCTCCTTAAGTACTTGAGAGCAAAAGGAGAAAAATATGGCATCTATGGTGGGTCTAGTCAGTCCTTTGTGATGGGGCTGTATTGACAATTGTTTCCTTGGTTACCAGTGAAAATGCATCTACTAATATCTGCCTTATAACTTGGTTTCTTCTATCTTTCTTTCTTTTTTATTGTTATTAATTTTTCTTCCATTTGGATTTGGAAAAAGAAAAAGAGAGAGGACGGACAGGGTGCATGTAATTAGGAGTGGCAATTTCTTACATGACCCGTTAACCCAACACGAACACGATACGATAATAGCGGGTTAGGGTTTAGTCTTAACGGGTTTCGGGTCAAAACGGGTTGGCCCGTTATGACACGATTGCTTAACGGGTTGATAACGGGTCAACCTGTTTTAACCCGTTATGACACGTTATGACACGCTAAGAAAGTTAAAATTACAATTATATTCTTATACTTAAATGTAAATTTGTTAGAATTTTAATTTTGATATTTTATTGTTTAGATTGTAATTTAGATTTATAATTAGTGTTATTAGTTTTATAGATATTATGATTTTAATATTTATATAAAATTATGTTAAATTTTATTAAGTCAAACGGGTTAATTTTAGACATATTCAACTCATTTACATAAATAGGTTGAAACGAATCATATTATGTTGTGTTAATATATTTCCTAATATTTACTAATGGGTCATAACGGGTTGACACGATACGACACGTTATGTTAACGGGTTGGGTTAGGATTTGAGATTTTGACACGATAAGCTTAACGGATCGAGTTAGGGTTGACCTATATAGTATAATATACATGTCTTGATACGACACAAACACGATCCGTTAACACGATTTGACACCCTTATATGTAACTCATATTTTATGATAAAAAAAGCCACAAAATAATTATATAAAAACAATTTCACAAATTAAGATAATTTTATGTAATTTATAAAATTATAAAATTATTTTTATTATAATTATTTTTATTATAAAATAAATTTGATAGATCAAATTAAGTCAAATCAGTTTATGGAATTATTTTCTTATAATTTTTTTTATGTATGTATTAGTCTTTAAAAAACCACAATAAGCATGAAAAGTAGGGACTATGATTTATTGGATTAAGTGGAGTTTGAAATTTAAATTGAAAGCTTTTAAATTTGTACGCACAATGTTGTGCAAAATAATAATGGAAGCAAGTGAATTTAATGTACCCACGTGGTATTTTTTGTCGGTCTTGGATGCGTACATAGAACGAAAGAAAAATAATTAATTACAGAAGATTTTTATACAATACGAAGGATGTTTTTATAAATTATATAAAAATAATAGCATATTATATAAATATGAATATTATTATATATGTTTTACTTATATTTTTATTTACAAGATTCATTTTATTAGATTTTTTTAAAATTTCATAATTTTAAATTTTAAATTTCATGATTTTTAAGTTTCTTAATAATTAATATATGCAGAAGTAAGTTTTTATTAAATATAAAAAATTATAAAAAAATTATTTTTCCACGTGAATACATAAAAAATTACAAAATTTAAAATTTGTAAATTAACAATAGGAGTATTATAAGTAAAAATATAAAGTAGCAAGTTAGCCACTGCTCTAAGATTATATAAAAAATAAATATATCCATGCATACGTCAGATCCAAGCCGTTCGAATAAACACGATCAGTCCGTTACGTTCTCTCTCTCTCTCTCTCTCTCTCTTGTAGACGCTGCGCAAATTCGCGAATCGCAATCCCCATTATTTCGAAGCAAATTCCCGGCTCTTTCTTCTCATCACATTCGATTCTCTCTCGATAAATCAACGAACACAAAAACGTCTGGAGTTCATTTGCAATCAAGCAGTCGCTAATGGTGCTACCGGCGGTCCAAGCGGGTCCGAAACCACAACAGACCCAACAGTTCCTGAGCTCGGTCCTCTCCCAGCGCGGGCCCTCCGCGCTCCCTTACTCCGAGGACACCAAGTGGCTGATCCGCCAGCACCTTCTTTCCCTCACCTCCGCTTACCCTTCCCTCGAGCCCAAGACGGCGACCTTCACCCACAATGACGGCCGATCCGTCAATCTCCTCCAAGCCGACGGCACCGTCCCCATGTCTTTCCAGGGCCTGACCTACAACATCCCCGTCATCATCTGGCTCATGGATTCCTACCCCCGCCATCCCCCTTGCGTCTACGTCAATCCCACGCGCGACATGGTCATCAAGCGTCCCCACCCTTATGTCAATCCCTCCGGCCTTGTCTCCATCCCTTCCCTTCACAATTGGGTCTACCCTAGCTCCAATTTAGTCGACCTCGTTCGTAATCTCAGCCTCCACTTTGGCCGTGACCCACCGCTCTATTCCCAACGCCGCCCTAGCCCTAGCCCTAACTCTAATCCTCATCCCAATTTTACTCCTCCCTCTACTTCTCATCCTGCCAACGCATCGGCTTCTTCTTTGGGTTACACACGCCCTGAGATTCCACCGAGACCGTACCCGCCGTCTCCGTACGGTGGTCAGACGGAGGATCCATCGGAGGTGTACAAGAGGAACGCGGTGAACAAGTTAGTGGAATCGGTGCTCGGGGATGTGACGGTGATGAGGAAGGCACGTGAGGCTGAGATGGAAGGGCTTTTCAACGTGCAGGCGGTGCTGCGGAACCGGGAGGAGCAGCTGAAGAAGGGCATCAACGAGATGCACAATGAGATGGAAGGATTGGAGCAACAATTGCAGATGGTGCTGATGAACACCGACTTGTTGGAGGCGTGGGTGAGGGAGAACGAAGCGAAGGTGAGGAATCACGGTGATAATGTTGACGTGGACGACGCGTTCGAGAGCGTTGACGTGCTGTCGAAGCAAATGCTCGAGTCTACTGCCGCTGACTTGGCGCTCGAGGACGTGGTGTACTCATTAGACAAGGCGGTTCAGGAGGGCGCGATACCATTCGACCAGTACCTGAGGCTCGTGCGGCTGTTGTCGCGTGAGCAGTTCTTTCTCCGCGCCACCGCTGCCAAAGTGCGGGCAGCGCAGATGCAGGCTCAAGTTGCCAACATGGCTGCTCGGATTTCTCACTATGGAGGCGACACAGAGGTACTACGTGTTCGACCTTGATTGGTTTCTCAAAGGGGTTGTTAATGTACAAAGATATACAGTTGAAAGTAATATTCTTGTGCAAAATTCATGATGGTCTTCTTTTGGAAGAGAAGGGGGGGGGGGGTTCTTTTCTTTTTCATCGATTTTAGATTGTTCGGTAATGATTTATGTCGATGGGTTATGCAAATACGTAATGTTGTTTATGTTCTGATTGAACGATCGATTGTTTTTACTTATCAAAAAAAAAAAAAAAACCATCGATTGTTTAAGTTCAAATTTTTGATCTCATCTTTTTAAATCTCATTTTAAAGATGAAGTCATTGGGTCTTGTTCATTCTATAGAGGGAAATGTGTTTTCAGGCATGAACTGGCTAAAATTTGACTTGAAGCAAGCACACATGACACAAATCAGTGCTTGTTCTTGCGCTTGTGCTTCCCACGACAATGATTTTCTTATGTCAGTACTTGAGGCCAACCCAATGGGTTCTTGCTTAAGAAATGTATGAGTTCACCTGGCCAAGATGTGATATGGGGCAGACTCGAGGTTTTACAGGTTTCCCCTTAAGTTTTTCGTACAGGGAACTTCCCAAGTTCCTGTAACCAAATATCTCTATTACCTATATAAAAAAAAAAGAATCTGATGTCGGTTCTTTTCATTTCTTGTTTTTGTGCTGCTGCTGGTTCTTTTATTTGAGTTGTGTGGAAATTTAGAAAAATTGTAATGATTAGATGAGATAGATAGGTTGAGAGGAATTGTAAAACAAACGAGGCACTTTTCCTCGTTGTATGCCTCTGTTCTTCAGTTCTTTTCTAGTGAATGGGCTATCTGGATCTTTTATGAGAGAACGTGTTGAAGGTTTGTTTTAAGTTACCAGTATACAAGCTTCAATTCTTGTCACATTGTTGGGTGGATTGACTTCGTGGTTTTGTAGTTGCATTTAGGTTCTCCAATTTATTGGGGAGGGTGAATATTGCTGATGTTTTTCCTCGAGCAATTCTTCATGTATCTGCTACTAAAATCTTAGTCTGCCATACTAGTTTATTTGGTGTTTGACTAAAAATCTACGACAGCAGTATTTCTCATAAATTTCAATTCCCGGTATATTTAAGAAATATGAATTGATCTCTGTTTGCTTCCAATTAATTAGACTATCTGTTCATTAAAATGCATAGTCTCACAAATGAATACTTTGATGTCACGATTGATCTACGTATTCCAGAGAACAGGATGGTTTTTCAAGGAAAGATTTGTGGTGTAATACTCTAATTATTTGTCTGTTATCAGAAAGGTTGCAACTTTTGATCTGTCATGCTTCAATAATCACGTTGTTTGTATTTCAAGAGTTTGGTCTACTGTGATAAGAACTGTATTATCCTAAGTCGACCCTCAATTTAAGCCAAGTCTGGGGCTTCTCTATGGACTATATTAGGACTTGCCGATTGGATAGAGTGCCTTGAAACTACATGTTGGGTAGTCAAGTTGGTCTAGATATGTTGCCATATGCCAATATTAAGAAAGTGGCACTCTTTTTTGTCCTTCAAGAGCTTGGCAAGATGCACCCACCACTTTCAATAGTTGTAGCAGCTTAACTAGGTTTTGAGTTGGGAAGGGTGTACATTCCTAATTATCTCTAATATTGAATTGCCTGGGATTAGTCTGGATGCTGTTCCTGGTACCAAAAAAAAAAAAAATACCTCTAATTTTGAACTGTCATCTAGTACTATCAAATGAGTTCTCCACATGTCCATACTCTGCGCTGAGTCATTGCTTTTGGGAAAGAATCATGTATGTGTCTCCATTTAGCTGCCTTCCCAACAGAATGCTTAGTATAGGCGATTAAAGGAGGCAGTGTAACGGCTTCATGGCTTGGGACTTTTGATATGTAGTCATAATAGGGATTATGCTTGGAGAGTTCCAATGGCTGTTGTCAGTTGCAGTAAGCTCAGAATGCTATTGTGGCTATTTATCTCACGGGATTCTTATACCAGAATGCGGGCAGTCCTTTATAAAGTGATGTTACTTTTATAAGTTATTTTATAAAAATATCACGCATTTAAAACATATTTGTATAAAAGGTTGTATGTCTGTGTACACTTTTTCTTTAATATAATCCTGAACTCTTGAGATGATTAGGATCATAATTCATCAGCATATATGATAAAGTTCTTTGAGTTCAAAAAATGACATTTAGAACATTCAGAAATCCACCAAAGAATTCCATGAATTCTAGGATTGGTGGAAGAAATTTGGTAATGTATACATGTTTTTTAATATATGAATGAGGGTCCTCTAGAATCTGATATGGATGTGGTTGTTATTGACTGTGTCTAACGAAAATTAACGTGGTAGAATATCTCAACCAGTCAGTGGAGTTTGTTGATTTTGTTCTTCATTAGGCGAAAGAGTAAAGAAGGAAAAACATTGCAAATTTAGGGATCATATGCCAAGTTTAAACGCCTGAGTGGAAGAGTATCAGGAAACAGATCAAATATGCCTTACGTGGTAATCTTCTGCAACACTAATGTTCCATGATTTAGAATTAAGCAACACTTAAAACGAAACAGTGAGCAATGATACATCATAATCTTTTGAATTTTGGGATATATGTACAAATTCTTTTTCTTTGTTTGGAAAAAAGAAAGGAGACAATGGGGGAGGAAATGGGAGGGGGAACCAATATGTCGACTGCATTCTTTAGAAATATGATTTTTATATTTGAAAATAATTTTTTTATTATAATTTTTTTTATTCATAATTTCATGCCACACACTTTATATATTATAATATAGATTTTATTATTTTTAAACTAATTAAGCTGTTTTACTTATTATTCATATATCATATATTTGTAATAGAAAAAATAATAAGTATGATGTGTGTTGTACGCAGATAATAAGTAAAATTATTCTCTGTTTTAGAGGTTCCGATTTGTCATTTTCTATTTGAAGTATCTGCATATAAAAAAGTGACTCTAGAGCCAATCCGACAGTGTATTTTTTTTAATGTATTTAAGAGTAGTTTTAGAGAGAAAAAGTAGATAGAGAGTTGATTTTGATTTTTTTTTTTTTTTAAAAAAAATTCTTATTTTCAATCTTATTTTTAATTCTTATATAAAAAATAAATCAACGAAAATTATTAAATCTATAAAAACAAGACTGAAGATGAGAATAATTTTTTTAAAATCAAATATTGACTCTCTAAAACTGATTTTTATAAAATTACTCGTATTTTAATATTCTTTAATGATGTTGATTTTCTAAAACAAATTACAATATTATTAAAAAATAATTTTTAATTATTAAATAAATAAATAAACCCCTATCCAGATCCCTCATCCCTGTGGCTTTAGCATTTCTGGCGTATAAAATCCGAAACTTTGTATTACTTGTCGCTCTGTAAGCCCTACATCCATTTTTCTTAAGAAAAAAAAAAAAAAAAGAAGCTATAAATTACTCCATCCTCGAAGAGCCACAGGAAATGCAGAGTTGCGAGAAAGATGAGCTCCGGCCTCTCGCATCTCACGCCAGTCCTCCCCATCACAACCAGTAAAGCCCCAGCAACTCCCTTCAAGTCAAGTCCCTCTTCTTCGTCCTCTTCTTCTTCATCTCCTGTCTTCCACACTCTGTCACAGAGAACCTATATTCCTGCTCATGTATATACGCACCCTTCAGCTCTACTCCTTGAGCTCTGCACTTCCTTGAAAGAGCTTCACCAAATTATTCCTCTCATCGTCAAGAACGGCCTCTACAATGAGCATTTGTTCCAAACTAAGCTCATCAGCTTGTTCTGCAATTACGGTAGCGTAAATGAAGCTGCTCGTGTTTTCGAACCCATTGAAGATAAACTCGACGCTCTTTATCACACTATGCTCAAAGGGTATGCCAAGAACTCCTCGTTAGACACTGCTGTTTCGTTTTTTTGTCGGATGAAGCTTGATGATGTCAAGCCTGTTGTCTATAATTTTACTTATTTGTTGAAAGTTTGCGGTGATAACACGGACCTTAGGAGGGGTAAAGAGATTCATGGGAAAGTAATAACTAATGGGTATGCTTCCAATGTGTTCGCAATGACCGGGGTTGTCAATTTGTATGCAAAGTGTAGACAGATCGATCAAGCTTATAAGATGTTTGATAGAATGCCCGAACGCGACTTAGTATCTTGGAACACGATTATTGCAGGATTTGCACAAAATGGGTTGCCAAAAGTAACGTTTGAGTTGGTTTTACGGATGCAGGAGGAAGGGCAGAAGCCTGATTCGATCACATTGGTTACTATCTTGCCTGCTGCTGCAGATATTGGTTCTATCAAGATTGGAAATTCAATTCATGGGTATGTCGTGAGAGCTGGGTTTGGATCACTTGTAAATATTTCTACTGCTTTGGTGGATATGTATTCAAAATGTGGATCAGTGGGGACTGCCCGTTTAATCTTTGATAGAATGAAACAAAGGACTGTTGTTTCCTGGAATTCCATGATTGCTGGGTACGTACAAAATGGGGATGCTGAGGAAGCAATGAAAATTTTTCAGAATATGTTGGATGAAGGGTTTGAACCGACTAATGTTACCATAATGGAAACCCTACATGCGTGTGCTGATTTGGGAGATCTTGCACGGGGGAGATTCATTCATGAATTATTGGATCAATTAAAACTTGGATCTGATGTTTCTGTCATGAACTCTTTGATATCCATGTATTGCAAATGTAAAAGAGTGGATCTTGCTGCTAAATTATTTGAAAGCTTGCGGGGCAAAACGCTTGTCTCATGGAATGCAATGATATTAGGTTATGCTCAGAATGGACGGGTGAATGAGGCTCTGAGTCACTATTGTGAGATGCGATCTCAAAACATAAAACCAGATTCATTTACGATGGTGAGTGTGATTCCTGCTCTTGCTGAGTTGTCAGTCACGCGACAAGCGAAGTGGATGCATGGAATTGTAATAAGAACTTGTTGGGACAAAGATGTCTTTGTCGTGACTGCTCTTGTTGACATGTATGCTAAGTGTGGAGCAATTGACACTGCAAGAAAGCTTTTTGATATGATGGAGGAGCGGCATGTGACAACATGGAATGCCATGATAGATGGATATGGGACACATGGTCTTGGAAAAGCTGCTGTAGAACTGTTCAATGATATGCAAAAGGGAACCATAAAGCCAAATGACATAACTTTTCTCTGTGTTATCTCCGCTTGTAGCCACTCGGGTTTGGTGGAAGAGGGACTCTCTCTCTTTTCCAGCATGAAGAAAGATTATGGTTTAAAGCCCGCCATGGATCACTATGGAGCTATGGTTGACCTTCTTGGTCGATCTGGAAAGCTCAATGAGGCTTGGGATTTCATTCAAAAGATGCCTATTGAGCCTGGGATTACTATATTTGGTGCCATGTTGGGCGCTTGCAAAATTCATAAAAATGTAGAGTTTGGGGAGAAGGCAGCACAGAAACTGTTTGAGTTAAACCCTGATGAGGGTGGATACCATGTACTCCTCTCTAATATATATGCCACAGCTTCAATGTGGGACAAAATGGCGAAAGTGAGAACCATGATGGAGAAGAACGGGCTTCAAAAAACACCTGGCTGTAGTTTAGTGGACTTCAAAAATGAGGTTCACTCTTTCTATTCTGGAAGCACGAGGCATCCCCAATCCAAAAAAATATATGCTTATCTTGAGAAGTTGGGAGAGGAGATTAAGGCTGCTGGTTACGTGCCTGATACCAATTCAATTCATGATGTTGAAGATGATGTTAAGCAGCAGTTGCTCAATAGCCATAGCGAGAAGTTGGCTATCTCGTTTGCACTGTTAAATACCAGTCCCGGTACAACCATACACATCCGAAAAAACCTTCGAGTTTGTGGCGATTGCCATAATGCAACCAAGTACATTTCTCTTGTGACTGGTCGGGAAATCATAGTGCGTGACATGCATCGGTTCCACCATTTCAGAAATGGAACCTGCTCCTGTGGAGATTATTGGTAAAGTTCATCACTCATGTTAATTTTTGGGAGTTCTTGTGCTATTTACTGTTGAAGGCTTTACAAGGAACGAGGCCTTAGCATGTAGATAAAAAGGGTTCTAGGATGAAGTTTGGTTGTTTCCGTAATCTTGAAACATCAATGCCCAATAAAGTGCAAACGAATTTCTTAACGGCCAAGAAAACAGAAGATCTGGAAGCAAGGCCGCTATTGCGTCACCAGATAACGTAATTGAACTTGATCTTGTCATATTTATTTTATTTAGTTGGCTTGCTATCATAGACATGAAGATTAGGATTGAATCCTTCTTTTACTTTTGCTCCTTCCCATTGACTTCTGCAATGAATCTTTAGTCCTTGCGGTAATTACCCGCCAATGAATGATCACCTGATAAAATGACTTTGAACAAAGTTGCCGTTTGGATTCGGAGATGAGATAAGATGAATTGTAAATAGTAGAGTTAAAATGAGTTGTGAATAGTAGAACTGATTTTGGAAAACAAACCACCTGTAATAGTTTTTGGTGGTCAATAAACACGTTGTATTGCACATTACGCTGAAAGAGAGAATTCCACCAACTACTTCCAAATTTAGAAAAAAAACACAAGGTAGTACCTGACCTCTTTCAGATGTAAAAGTAAGAAAATAAATCATCTCAAACTTACTACACGCTTCCAAACAAGGCATCAAGGGAAGCCAAAATTTTCTTTTTCAATCCCAGCTTCTAGCCAATTATATTCACCATGTGAATGTCTAATATCTACACATTCAACAGATAAAACATCCACAACAGATGATTTAAATCATGCAAATATCCAGAAGACAGCCACAAAATCATACGCTATATACCCAAAATGCTGCAAGACTCGGCTCTACAATCATTTCCACCACCAGAACTGTCGAAACAAATATATCTTCCTCATTCGAGCATTGTATGTCAAGAAGGTTCTGGCTTTGACAGGGTCCGCATTCAAATACTCAAAAGCATACATCTGTTTGGCCTCTTCTAAGCCATCGATCTCCATCACTGCCTGTAATAGCTCATGGGCATCAATTGAACATTTGCTTCGCTCCATTGTATCAGCCAAGCGCCGAATGCTTGATGCTACCGCCAGCATTGCATCCTGGAGTGCCTCCGAGCCACGAGAGCGTTTTGGAAGATGTCTGACAGACTGGCTCAGAGGATCTGGAGTACCATCTGGCATCTGAGCATACTCTGGTGTTCCAGTAAATGATTCTGTCCCATCTGTCTCGCTAAGGTCTTCTGAACTTGGGGAAAGATATGACGCAGATTCATAATCAAAATTCTTTATATCTGTTGGATGGCTTCCGTCCTTCATCTTGGCCCAGCGACTGGGGGCTTGGTAATTTCCACAAACAATTTTTAGTTCATCATACATCTCTATCTGTTTACCTCGAAATCCTTTTGCATCAGGGTGTGCCTATTAATTTTGATCAACACCAGCCAGCATATAGTAAATAACAGCATAACATATTGTAAAGAGGAAAAAAAAAAAATTACTTACTGCAATATATCTCTTCCAAAGATCATCATTGTCGCAATCAATCATTTTTGTATGTGGATTCCACCTGAATCCATCCTGACTTAGCATATCCTTCATTATCTTATACCTCTTCTTAATTGTCTTAAGCCTATTAACAACTTTTTGATTATTTAAGTTCAAGTTAAAGTGAGAGTTCACAGCGATACAAGCAGCACTGTAAGCATTTTCATTAAAACATTTGTCAATTTTGTTCCCCTTTTTAGCTTGAACAGCAAGGGCTTCAATAAGGCACTTGTCCATTGCGATTGACCATACTACGTTCCTTCCTTTGTGCTTCATATCCCTTCTCTGTCCATGCTGGGCATATTGCTCCATTCCTGAATAGGAAAATACAAATAACTATATTCTTTGGCATCTACTTGTCAAAAAATTAAAACTATATTCTGTGCCATATGACAAAAAGCAGAATTCAAAATACTATGTGATAGACGATTGACAGTATCATCCCACAAGACGAGAAAATGCAGTAACATAGCCCAACATCTTCTACATGGATCATGTATTAGTACATGGCATAGTTAGAGGTCACAATCAACATCTGTGATGTAATTTACCACCATCTTCTCTATTGCATAAACTTGATAATGCCATAAAGGCAAAAGGTGAATTTTATTACAGACACTCAAACCCTGCATTGTTTTTACTTAACAAATAAAACTAAAAAAATGATGCCTAGTTCCTACGATACTTAGGCCCACAAATTAACACATATCCCTACTTGGTTGAATCTTCAAAAATTTTTTTTGATAGGTAAGAGAAGTTTTATTGATATGAATGAAGTAGGCCAAGTCCTTGTACACAGGAAATATACTAAAGGGCACCTAAATACATTCTAGTGGCTGAAAAGTGAAGATAGAAAAGCATGAACATTGTTCCCCTTTAATACAAATCTTCAAATATGAGTCATGACCGTGTCTCTTCCTTCATTGACTAATGACTAGCTATCCTCAATCTTATCACAAGTACTTCTAGCTGATAAAGATAATAACCAGTGCAGCCTAAGCACTTAGCTTGGAATCACCACTGCTGCACCTTTAATGTAGTGTAAGGTGCAACATAAGGCACTTATCTCACAAAATAATGCTCAGCATTTGGTTCCCTTTTGCAATATGGTAGAATGATACTTGAAACTCCCAATTTGTAGTTATTTGAAAATTTTCAACTCATCCATAATTGACAGTATACCCACTTACAAAAAATTGATTCACACCCTCCGCTGGACACAGCACCATAACACCATACAGGCCAAACAAAAAGCTGCTAAAGCAAACTCAATACAGCTGATCAAAATTTTTAAGCTAACCTCAACAACTAATGCTTGCCATTGAGCCTAGTCACAATTACTTTCTATCTACAAACACAATTGAAGTACATCTCGTATCGTATCTCGCTGGTAATTACAGCATTCTGCAAACATCTAGTCAGTCCATGTCTTGTTAACGTATAAAAGGAAAACTTATTACACGAACAATAGCAATAAATTATTAAGAATTCGTCCCATGAAATTATTCTATCATGACCAATAAATGATGCTTGAAAGTTCCCAAATACAAAGATAACACGCACACAGAGAGAACCCACCCCCCCCCCCCCCCCCCTCCTCTTCTCTGCAAATGCTAACACTTGAATGAAGCAATGCAAATGAAAGCAGCTAGTACAACCCCACCAACAATATTACCCCCGACTTAGGTCTTTAAAAAAGAAAGCTACAAAATAAATAAATAAATAAAATCTACACAGAAGCAAACTGCATGCATGCATACATACACATACATACTTATACAAGTAAATACCAGATACACATGTAAGTATATATGGAGAGCAATCCCGATACCCGAGTCAATGGGGAGGAGAATCCGATCTTAGGAGTGGTGGAATTCTATCGCCGGTCAGATCGCCGGTTCTGACTGCATCTGATCGTCCGGAGAACAGCGACGGCGTTAAGCAAATGAAAGAGGACTACTACTCTTAACGGTATATCGAGAGGTTAGGGTTTCTTTTTCTCGAGAAAATAAAAAAGGTTTGTAAAATTTTCCCGACCCACACTTTCTCGAAAACCAAACGCTTACGAGAAAAGTGTACTTGGTTCCAACAGTTCCAGTGCACTACGGTTCGATAGGATGCACGACGGACCTATCATTAGACGCCATCTAAGCAAAGGTCAAAGAAATTGATCTTTAATAAAACTCATGAAGTCTTGGAGATGCAATTAGGTTAAGGAAATGGCTTTGAGTTTTTTAATTTATAATTATTAGGAGTATGGGTAATATTGAGATGTGGCTTGAATTGAGTTCAATTAAGTGCATCAGACAGTTTTCGCTCGACTCTCGCTCGAGTGATAGTTCGAGCGAGCCTCAACTCATGACTTCGCTTAACCCTCGTTTGACATCCCATTCAAGCGAGACATTAGACAGAGAGTTCACTCGATCTTCGCTCGACATCCAGTTCGAGTGAGATTCCAGACAGAGACTTCGTTCGACTCTCGCTCGACGTCTTGCTCGAGTAAGAGTCAAACCTAGACATTCGCTCGACCTCGTTCAAAGTTTCGCTTCGAACTAATATTTTCTGTATTAGGGTTTGCGCCATCTGTAATAGTGTTTCGCCCGAGCGAGAGTAGTCTCGCTTGAGCGAGATTCGGCTTATAAGAGGACTCGCGCTCATTTGAACGCTGAGCAGTGTGAAGAACTCCATAAGGTTTTTTGTTTAAATTTTGAGTGGAGAGCTATTTGTAAGGGTTAAGGAGTTGTGAGAGAGAGTTTTGCAACTTGTATGTGAGATTGAGTATTTCTAGTATAAGAATCACATGATTCAATTTTTGTACTCAATCTTTGTTGTTATAGTGGATTTATTGAGACCGACCCAACAGTAGACGTAAGTTTGTGTTAGGTCGAACTATTTCAAATCTTGGTGTCCATTGCTATTCTACGTCTTTTGTTTTTATTTTTCCTGTTGCATCTGCTACGTGACTTCATATTTACTGTTTGTCAACCAGCTCATTCCCAACAGGTAATGGTTAACTATTGTCAAGTTTTAATTTTGACTAAAATGAGAGGTTAATTCAGGAGTAGCTATCTTAAAATCAAAATAATATAATATATATATTTTAATTTATCAAGACACTCTATATATTATTTATTTTTTATTTAAAATTATTGTTTTTCAAATATGGAGAATTATGCCGCTTACAGGTTTATAAAAAAAAAAAAAAAGATGGTCAGATAAATATGATCGATTCTTTGGTTCATAGACTTAAGTGATTAAGTTATAGAGAGACGTTGGGTGCTGGTCGGGCTGCCCCCAGCGTCAAAAGCAGCCTAACGACAGTTGGGTTGCTTTTTGATGATAAATGCATTAAAATAAAATAAAACACAATAAAATAAAAAAATATAATAAAAAATATAATAAAAAAATATAATAAAAAATACATAAAAATATAATAAAAAACACAATAAAAAAATAAAATGAAGATGAATTTTAGGGAGATTTGGCCCTCAGCTGAGCGGAATTGCTAGAGGCGGCGGTGGGCGACACCGCCGGTACCATCAGGACTGCGGGACCTATTTTGGGTTTAAAGTCGACGGGGCTTCATTGGAAGTCGTCGTGGGTCGCTGTCGCAGGAGTGGACTCATCGGTCCGGATGGTACCGACGGTGTTGTCCATCGCCGCCCCTAGTGGCGGGTTGCTTTTAATGGGGGTTGGTCCGACTGATCCCCAACTTTTTCCTAAGTTATAATGCCCCCTATGGACAAAAGAAAATAATGAAACTTTCATATTCACGATTAGAAAAAAAAAACATTTAAAAAAAATAAATGTTCTATCTAGAAAATGCCCTTTCATATTTGTTTGTTAAAATAATTATAGAATAAAATAATAGTTTGGAGATGAGAATTGACTAATAAAATTTGCAGAAAGGTATAAGTTTACCATAGCCCAAAAGTAGAGCTTTAAATGTTTGCTTAGTTCAATGCAACCCACTTTTAAATTACCTAGCTAAATTTTGACTAGCAACTAACATTTGAATAATTATCAATTTTTTAAATAGTCTCATTTTACGTATTTTTATCTTATTATAATATATTATTTTATTAAAATTAGTACTTAAACAATTCTAATTAAATAAATTTTTTATGATAGAGTATAGATACTACAGACCTAAAAAAAAGTGCCATACAAAATTTTCACCATCTCCTTTTACACACAGAGTAAATGCTGGTGGGCAGCCTAGCAGTTTGGGCCGTCCCTCACAGCTACAGTACAGCTACTTCCAGCATTTTTCTTCCACAAAACTCAAAGATTCAGAACAAAACTCAAGATTTTAATCATCTTTATAGTTTTTTTTATTTTTAATTTTTTTTTTTTTATGAAGACTTTTATAGTTTTGTTGTGGATTAATTATTCAGATTTCAGAGTTTAGAGATGGGCTGACCATCTAATTCTAAAGCCCAATTTGAGTTGAGAGTCGAGACATGGCTTAGGAGACGGGAAAAATGTCAACGTCGTAATTTCAGGCCATCATAAGCTGTGACTATATAAAATCCCATTTTCATCCGCTATTCTTTTTTCTGTCTTCAGTCACTTTGCCTTAGACATCCGATTTTGGGGTTTTAGGGTTTTTGCATAAAATTCCCACTACCTTTCTGCGAAAGCCAGCCATGACTGCTCAAACCCAGGAAGAGCTTCTTGCTGCCCATCTCGAACAGCAAAAGATCGATGTATCTCTCTCTCTCTCTCTCTCTCTACATATATGTAACATGTTGGATCTCTTTAGTCTATTATTAAACATCGCTTGGGGCACCGAAAAGATCTTTCTTTTTTACTCCAAGATTTCCTTCTCTTTTCCGCTGGTGCTTTTAAATAGCTATATGCACTTTAGATCTTAATGATTTTCTTACCCCAACTGTTTTCTTGCTGACAATCTGATAGAAATGCGGCTGGAAAATAGAAATCAGTTAATTTCTTTAGGGCACGTAGTGATATAAGTACACTTAAATAAGTTTTAGGATGTAAAACGGATTGGTGACTTTGGAATCTATACTGCTACACTGATTGGAATTGTGTATCTGAGGTTTGCGATGTGATATTGGTTATAATTTATATTACCTACATGATTTTGATAGTAATTGTATGCTGAATATATTTCGAGAGTGTAAAATAGAACTGATAGTCATAATGGCGTGGGGATGAAGATAAAAAAAGAAAAAAAAAGGATTGTATGTATAATCTGTATCAGCTGATTAAGGAAAGTTCAGGTTATCAAATCTCTTAGCTGTTAATTAATTAATTATCTAGTTAAGCAGTCATAGACGTCAGTACTAAGTGTCGGGTTGTGATACTCCATATTATAAGGATAATGGTGGGTGGTGTATGGGATCCCATATTGCTTGGAAATGAGAAGTTCTTGCTCTTTATAAGGTTCTAATGAGGCTCCAATTGTATCATTGACTAGTCCTTTTAGAGTATAGGCCATGTGGTTTGGGCCTTCCATTGGGGCATCACACGGGTGCTCTCGGATTATGCAGATTGGGGAAAAACCTTTGATAGGTTGAATCACACATGCTGCCTTTTCTCTTTTTAATGGTTCTAGTACTTATATTTTTGTTTTTATGTGGGTAGCTTGATGAGCCCCTAGTTGAAGATGAAGACGAAGATGATGAAGATGATGATGACGACGACGACAAGGATGACGATGAAGCTGAGGGTAAGTTCACTGCAAATGTTGTGGTGATGTCTTTGTTTCCTCTTTTATACTCTTTATTTATCTTTAGCTTCTCTTGATTTTGGTGGCACTAATGAATTGCACATGCACACATATTTATATAAACCCCTTTTTACTAGACTTAGGATTGGAAATCAAATAATATTGCATGGTGTAGCATTTATGTACTATGGCACCTGTCTTCCTATAAAAATTGGTGAAGCGTAAGGAGTTGGCTCCACTAAGACTAATTTGTTGTGAAAATGACAATAAGAATGTTAAAGACTGATGTTTCAGGGAAGAAATTAGTGCTTTCTAACGAGTTATGACTGATGATTCAGGAAGAAATTAGTGCTTTTTAACATGTAGTTGTGTTATTTGGTTTCACATCACTTGTTTGCCTCTATCATGTGTCTAATCTGATGTCTTTGTTTTGTCTTATTTCATTGCAATTTCTTCATCATTGAATGTTTGTGTTTTAGTTGGTTTTAACCCTTTCTTCTTTTTTCAAACTTGTCATCCGTTATCTACCATCTATTAGTTTTCTTTTTTACTTGTGTGCCATGTGCCCATTTGAAATATAGTTGCTAGTTTTGTTGTAATAGTCTTGCTTGTAACCTTTGTGTGAAATCAGTTTGCTTCAGTGATGTAAGTACCACTGGAGCATGTTGATGGGTAACAAAACGGACCTGATTAAATGAAAAATGATAAAAGCTTTTAGTTTGGATTCAAGAAAAATTAATGGAATAAAGTTATGCACGTTCCCTTCTAATTTCAGTTCTTTCCAAATGTATTAGATTTGTAATAAGGATGTTAATTGCAGATGATATGAACTTCACTTATTTAATTGTGTGATAATGGTTCCTTTTTTTTTTTATCCCATTTTATAAATATAATCAGGACAACATGATGGAGATGGTAGTGGTAGGTCAAAGCAAAGCAGAAGTGAAAAGAAAAGTCGGAAAGCAATGTTGAAGCTTGGCATGAAACCCATCGCAGGAGTTAGCAGGGTCACTGTTAAAAAAAGCAAGAATGTTGGTGTCTTTTCAACTATGATTTTATTTTATTTTTAGTCTTTGTTTTTGGTCTAACATTATGCTGCTGCTTAAATCAGATACTGTTTGTCATCTCGAAACCGGATGTTTTCAAGAGTCCAACTTCGGATACATATGTAATCTTTGGGGAGGCAAAGATCGAGGATTTGAGCTCTCAACTGCAGAGTCAGGCTGCAGAGCAGTTCAAGGCTCCTGATCTGAGCCATGTGATTTCAAAACCCGAGTCTTCGGCCGTGGCCCAAGATGATGAAGAAGTAGATGAGACGGGGGTGGAACCCAAGGACATTGAGCTGGTGATGACACAGGCAGGAGTCTCTAGGTCAAAGGCTGTGAAAGCATTGAAGGCTGCAGATGGGGACATTGTTACAGCCATCATGGATCTTACCAACTGAGAGAAGCTTTTAATATTGTTTCATATCGCGGATTTTGCAGTTCTGTGGTTTCTAGATCGCCTGAGTTTTATGGTTTTGGGTTTGTATTTCAATTTACTGAAATTTTCTTTTTCTTTGTTCTGCGTTTGTACGAACGAGCAAACCACTCAAAAAATGCATTGTTGAGTGATAAATTGGAGCCCGTGTTTCTCAATTCGTGTCCTATTTCAAGTTCCGGGACCTTGCTTTAGATCCAATTCATTCAAAAGTTGCACATTTTTAAACAGCCCTTTAATCAATTGAAGCTTCCTTTTGAAAATGTTGTTCTGCCTTTCTGAAGTATTTGTGCGGTGCATTATTCTCTATCCAAAGTTATATTTCCGTGTTTCTCTATTCGTGCATGTGTTAGTAATTTTAGAGGATTGCGACTCTTTTGGCTTCGAAGTTGAGATGAGTTAAGTTTATTTTTTAATATTATTATTATTATTTTGGGAATTGAAAAAAATGTGTATTGAAATTTGAAAAAAGTATATTAGAATTTAAAAAATGTTTATAGAAATTTGTATTTTAAATGAAAAATTAAAAAAGTATAATGATAAAATAGAGATAAGTTGAGATGAGTTGAAGGAAATCTCGAATCCAAATGAGCCAAGGGTCCTATTATAATTCCCATCCCTTTTGGGTTGGAATCATCTCATGTTCATGCTTTATTGTACCTCTAAACTTAATAAAGTTATTCCCAAGCCCAAGGGCTTCATATATGCCTTTCCAATAGAATTGAAAATTGCATGGTTCTGAGGGATGGATAACAATTTCGAGATAGGATAAAAATTACAAAAATAATAAAATATTATTATAATATATATTTTTTAATATTAATTTTATTTTAGAATTAAAAAAAGTTATATTGGGATTTGAAAAAAATGAATTATTTATTTTATTTTATATGAAAATTTAAAAGTGTAATAATGAATTTGAGATAAGATGAAATAAATTAGAAAAATAAATACGGCCTTAGGCCAAATGGATGTGTTATTGACACTTTTATACGCTGAATGACTTGTATCAGTGCTAGTCTTGCCGACCCAAGATGAGATATCTTGCAATTCAATGGTGCATGCTTAATTGCCAGTCAGCAACAAGTAAAGAAAGCCACCATTGTGTTACTTGTAACACTACAATGTAACAAGCACATCAAGAAGCAGTTTAATATCGTTTATATGCAGAATCCGTGAAATCCCAGTTTCAGGTTTGGTAAGGAGTTTTTATACTACTTTTAGTTTTCCATAATCATGTGCAGTAAATCTTCATGAAATTTCTTCTGTGTTAGCCACAGAAGACTTTCTACTTCCAGATTATTTCTATGGTAGCAATAGAAAGTTCGCCCGTTTTACTAAGTTTTTCATTCCCTAGAAAACAAGAACATCGTTTCTACTCCATGAATCTCAACGTGTACCAAAAGTTATTCAAAAGAATCAAAACCACTGTTTTCTACAACGTTTCTATCATTGCCAAAACAAGTGGATAGATTGCTGTATAAACGAGCAACAAATTTCTCATTTTAGTGAATTTCAGCAATAAAAGTCTTGAACATTGTCAATAGTATAGTAGAGAAATTTGTTATTTGCTGGGTGTTTCTCATGTATACGTACTGTGTACTCCTGCCGTACATATTTTGGATCATTAGTAAAGTTTTATTCGTAAAAAAAAATCGAAATCAAATACTGGACATGAATTAAGATTATGGAAAGACAAGCTCGGGAGTTCTTTATTTTTAGTGCTTCACTAACCTTTTGAAATGTAAGACTAGTAAGCAAATTACTTCATGATCTTTGTATAAATGTGCTCTTTTTCCAAAATCAGCTCCGCCCGCCTGGTTAAGTGAGATATTTCTCTAGGCCCAAAGCATTGTCACACCCGAAAATAGCATGATAGCCATTCCGAAACAAAATCCAACGACCACCATGAAAGCCTGGAGAGAGTTTTTTTTCTGTAAGTTAATAGAACAAGATACTTGTAATTATACAACATAAATAATTCACTGAAATTCTGGGGATACCTACCTTCCCTTGAGACTCAAACTTAAATTTGTTAGTGAACCATGACAATCCTCTGTCAACAAATGGTGCAAGAGCAAGCGCCCTGCAAAAGAAGCACCACATTAGAATCAAAAGGTTGTTGCATTGAAACTATATTCTAGCATGAAAAGAAGAAAAATTTAAACAACGTTTCCTGCACTTACATGCCTGCAAACCTGATGAATCAGCATCTAACTCTACATCTAACTTCTGATAATGAATTATGGTTGACTAAAAAGAAACAACCTTTCCAGTTATGCTAAAGAATTAGTGCATGTCGACAGCAACAGATAGGGGGCTTCCCCATTTCTCTAACTGTAGTGTTCTTGAATGTCTCAAGTACACTTATGGTTGACTCATTAAATTCAAGATGGACCCAGTAGGTAGAAACTACTACCCCTACCCCTACCCCCACCCCTTCTTCCTTATTCTTTCTCCTCCCCCCACCAATTACACCCAGCCACTAGATACGGTATGAGATTTGACCCACAGTTAATTGAAACAACAAAATTTGAGATCTAAACAAACTTTCAATCAGTCTTACCCGCCAGATACAATGTAGAAATATCATGGTGTTCATAAATTATTTTGAGTTAAAGCAGCTTACCTGCCAGCTCTTATAAGCTTAGTAACTTGGCTTCCAGCCCACACCATGGCCATTATTTTGAGGAATCTGCGAATGACCAAAAGTTTCAGGTCATCCATTGAAGTTTGAAGTGTTATTAACATTTTTAGATAATTTCTTCTTTATAGGTACATCGGTTCATTTCTTCCTTAGTAAATATTGATAATATTACTAGCCACCTTTCAACAGCTGTGAGATAACCCATCCTTCCACGTGCAGGAGCAATATGAAACCTAGAACCAGTGCAACTTGTTGTTATGATCTAGTATATTCAGAACGCCTTGATCATGGCGATACTGTGTAATGTAAATAAAAAATGAGCCACCTTCTTTGTACATTTCACTATTGATTCTTCAAAAAAGTTACTATTTCCAATACCATTTGTCATCGTATGATTCTTGAATCGCCATTGATTGGGAAATTATCATAGTAAATCAAGTTTTTTTTTTTTTTTAAAGAAAAATAGAACTCTGAATGCTATTTGTATTGAGACACATTCCTTCATTTCATTTCTACAGTCCCTTTTTTTATTGTTATTATTTATTAATTCTCAGTGCTATTCCGAGAACAGAAAAGGTATAAACAGAAAGCCCTCAATATTTCTCCAACATTCGAGGAAGTTTAGTGTAATCCACGCTACAAAAAACAACATACAATAGAAAAAAAAAAAAATCAGGAAAGCTTAACTAATTGGTTAAGTATCTCAAAGAATTACTTTGAAAGTGCCTTTAGATATCCTTAAAAAAAACTTGTAGCTTGTTTCAATGTTACCTTTGGGGCAGGATATTGGAAGTTCTACCTAGCCAAGACAGTGGATTTTACATTTTTTTTTTCTTTTCAATTTTGTATTTTCTGATGTCATTGTGCACGATGAAAGAACTTGGAACAATAATAATTGGCACACGCGTTATTTCACTCACCAAACTATGAGAAATGTTGTGAGATAGTAGGCTGTATTTAATAAACCATAGGACAATATTCCTGAAATTCCATCTCTCTTTAATCTCTTCAATATGCTGCCAAATTGAACAAACAAAAATTATAAAGTGTATGGTAAAATGGCATTCCCAAACCAAGAAAATGGACACACAGCCGACTTTGCATTTCATTCCTTTCCTTATTCTTTTTTTTTTTTCCAAAAAATACACAAAGAAGAAGAAGAAAATATTGATAGCTAGAAACAGATAAGTGATAATGAGCTTCTGTCCAATGATAGAGCATTTGAAACATGAGTTCCTTGGTCTCTTCAATTCTTATAATGTTAAAAAAAAAAAAAAAACTGACAAAGGTTATGTTATGAGCAAGTTAGCAACTCACCCAGAGAAAGCTAATTGGTTTTTTTTTTTGGGGGGAGGGGCAGGGGGAAGAGAACCAATGAGATATTACGCACTCTTGGGGGTCAAGAGGAAGCCAGGAGGAGAAGTGAGGAGGTGCTGTAGTCCTTGGTGAAGTACATCTTCTTAGGCATATTTCCTGTATGGCAGACAGTTGATATAAAATAATAATAATTATATCTAGAATTATGACGCTGAAGTGACAATAATAATCTTGTTATACGTACGTGTGAGCTTGGTGCCCATTTTGGGAATGTTTGGTGAATAAGATGACATAAAAAATTTGTGATTAGTAATAAGATAATTTATGAACAGTAATGAGATACTTTGAGCTAAAAACTTATTGGATTTTAAAAAATGAGTGAGGAAAAATTGAATAAAAATATTATAAAGTTAAAATATTGTTAAAATATTATTTTTAATATTATTTTTATTTTGATATTTGAAAAAATTAGATTATTTTTTATTTTTTTATTTGAAACTTAAGGAGAGTTGTAATGATTAATTTGAAAGTATTTGTATTTGAATAATACTTGAAAATAAAATCAGAAGAAACAAGATAAAATGCGATAAGGTAAAAACTTTTTCCAAACATCCCCTAATCTTACCTTAAACTTTTAACATAATCAATAATCCAATGACACACACTCTCTCTCTCTCGGTTGACCACATTCACAAGGTGTAGGGAGTTTAAACAATATATGCAAGCCACGAATTTGGATGCATTGGAACAAAAACACAAAGACTCTCCATCATCGTGTCATTAACAAAAAATCTGTAGTCTCTAAGTGTTGACCCTAAAATACCGAAAGGCAAGTAGTACGTACTCGTTGAATGTGAGTGGTCCTCCTCGACTAGTTTCATTCTTTTCCGTGGAACCTACAAGGGAAGTGCAAAGATGTGAATTTTTAATCTCGAGTGAACGAAACATAAACATACAGAGTTGCTTTCGAATTATTTTAGTTGATGATGCCAATTATTCAAAGTTATGAATTTTGTTCCGGTGACCATTCCAATTAAGACACTAAAACGAAAAATTCCAGTATCGGTATCATTTCGGGATAGATATTATATGAATAAATTATATATATATAATAATTATATTCTAAAATAAACCAATACAAATCTAATTAAAAACATACATGCCTGATAAATTTAATAAATTTAAGAATTCAGATTTATTAAAAATAATTATTAAAAAGTAAAACTAATTTGATTGATATAGATGTCCGTAATTAATAACAATAAACAATCAAATAAATGATAAAAACTTCAAAAAACAAAAAATAAATGAAGAAAAAAATATTGAAATAACGTTGCAGTCCAAAAATATAAATAAATAAATAAAATCTGAAAAAAAAATTAAAAAAATATGCTTTTCTGGAATTCTGCCGGAATGGCCGGAATTCAGGCCAAAACGGAATTCAAGCCTCCACCGTTCTGGCCACTATTATGAAATGAAATTTTCCGACAATTCGGATCGGAACGAATACTATTTATAACTTTGCAATTACCTTCACAGTTCGAAGCATTTGATGTACCATAAGCTCAACTCACCCAAAATAGAGAAATGAGGGCAATTGTTATCAGAGTAACTTTCGGTAAAAGCTAATTGAACAGGAAATCTCGACAAGCCTAGCCCATGCATGATGTAAAGCTCATAGTCCATAAAGTCGACTCGAGTCCAAACTCAAGTAAAAGTTAGAGGAAAGAACCCAGAAGATCTTGATTGCCCCCTTAACTGGAAAGGCGAATTCAGACAATCTCAGACGTAAACAAGGTTCGGGTGATATCAGGATGCAGGGCCTGTATCTCCTTTCGCCACCTCAACCCTGACATTAATAATGATTAGACAAGATTTCGCCTGCCAGAAAGTCGCATTAAAGGTGAGGTTGGTTTAGGCGTGCCGGATTAATTGTTGGGACTGGATGGAGTTTGTTGCATTAAATGCTCGGTCGGGATCCAGTCCTATTAGTCATCGATTATGGGGATTAATACGGTTGAGATGGGACGGATGGGGGCCAGGCCATCATTGGCTAAATGACAATTGGGCAGTGTCACTGAACGTCATCAGCAACACCCATCCACTAGTTGGACAAGAGAGCACCTATAAATAACATCCACTTCGTCCACGAACAAGTGAGATTTTACATTCTCTCACTTTGATAGCTGCATTTCGAGCCATTTATACAAGAACTAACTTTATCATCAGTGAAGTCCTGGACCCCGACCCCATCATCTTTTCTATTTTGCAGGATGAAGTCTGTTGGGTCGCCATGGAAGACTGGACTGCGAAATACGTCCAAAACACTAATAAAGGAACAAGCTCATGAAAGAACAATAGTATTACGACCAAATTCTATTCCTTTTCACAGATTTCAACGACAATACAAGAAGAAAATGAAGAGGAATAATGGAATGCTCACAGTATCATCACCGCCAATTGAGCAGACTCTGGGTCTTGGTGAATGGCGCAAGCTAATCAAGGAGTTGTTCAATTTGTGTAACCAATATTGCCTAGAAACCTTGTGAATGCGCACGCAGGAGAATTCATGAAACCCTTAAACCCAAAAAAAAAAAGAGAAAATAAACATAGTAGGAATAAATCAGAGAGATAGAGAGGAAGATTAATAGGTTGTTAATGTAGATTTTGTTGGTTTGGATTAGTGATGAAGTGTTTGAATTCAAATAGGATAAGATTTCATCTTATTTCTAAAGCTGTAATTTTTGATTGTTGAGTTTGAATTCAAATAGGATAAGTTTTGATTTTTGAATGAATGTAATTTAAATTATGGGATTTATCCATAGTATTTTGAATTTATTTATGTGTCTATGAGTCTGTTAAAGAGGCTGAAAAATTGAATTTCGAAATCTGGAATGATAAAATCAGAAGGCAAATTCGAAATTTAAATTGCAGCAGTAAATTCGGAACTCTGTTTGCAACCTTTCAGCAGACGGATTATGATGAAGGACGACCTGTCAGCATACGCGTTTCAGCAGCACTTTTTGAATAGATTATTTAAATCAAGTCATATAGTAACTCTAGTAAGGGATTTAGGCCATAGCTGATTTTAAACATATTTGAGAGTCATTTGAGAGGAAAATTAGTGGAGAATTTTCCTTGTGATTTTTATACACTTGCAAGTGTGATCTTGCTTAAGGTTTGAGAAGATCGTTGATTGGTGTACATGATCAACCACTGGAGGTTCTAGTAGGAAAGACATAAATTGAAGATCGTCAGAGGTTTTGGCTGCTACTGTAGTAGGGATAAACGAGTCGTTTGTCCGTTCAAGTAAGGGAGTCAATTGACAAAGGTTTTGTAATTGAATAGCTTACTTGTAAACTGATTTTCAATCAATAAAAATGATTTTCCTGGATTTGGTTGCCTCGTAGGGTTTTACTTTTGAAGAGTTCTTCAAAAGATTTCCCTTCGCAATCAATCGGTGTGTTATGCTTGATAATTTATTTATTGCATATATATGAATATTCACACGATTGACATCTAACAAATTTGATTGTGAAAATTGTTAGATATATTTAGCCATACAGGGGTAAAAAGGGAATTTCAATTGGCATCAGAGTGGGTTCACTCATCCGAGTGTGATTCGTTCCCCTGGTAGAGATGTCATCATTGTATGTTCCACCGCAATTTAATGGTGAGAACTATGCGTATTAGAAAGTACGTATGAGAGCATTCTTAAAATCATTGGATGAACGAGTATGGAATGCCGTTGAAAGAGGGTGGAAAAAACCCGAGACCAGTATTGATACTTGGTTGAAAGATGAGTGGAATAATATCAATTGCAATAACAAGGGGTTGAATGTCATCTTCATGGCGGTATCTCAAGAAGAGTTCAAAAGGATTTCCATATGTGAAATAGCGAAAGAGATATGAGACATATTGGAAGTCACACATGAAGGAACAATGACTGTGAAAAATTCTAAATTATAGTTGTTAATATTTAGATTTAAAGAAATTAAAATGCTTGAAAATGAATGCTGTAATGATTTTTATGCTAAACTAAATGATCTTGTGAATTCTAGGTTTAATCTTAGAGAGAAGGTTGAAGACTCAAGAGTCGTGAGGAAAATCTTGATGTCTTTATCTAAGAGATTTTGACCCAAAGTCACAGCCATTGAGAAAAGCAAAGACTTGAATACAATCAAAATTGAAGAGCTCGTCGGGTCCTTACAAACGTATGAATCATCTCTTCCCCAAACGAAAAAAAGGTAAATCTATTACTTTAAAAATTGTGAAAGAAAAACATGATGATATTTGTGGTTAGGAGAGTCTAAATGATGAGGATATAACTCTTATTCCTAGGAAATTCAAAAAGTTTATATTTAAGAAAAAGACTAATGAAAAAGAAAAGAAAGCAAAAGAATTTCCAACAAAGAAAAATGAATCAGAAAATTGGAATAAAGAAAAAGTTGAGAAAAATGATAAGGTAAAATGTTATGAATGCTTAGGCTATGGTCATATTAGAATTGAGTGTTCTAACTTCAAGAGAAATAAAGGAAAAGCATCAAATGTGTCTTCTAGTGATACTTCAGATTCTGAAAGTGAAAACTCATCTTCCGATAATGAAAAATCTTTTATAGTTTTTTCTACTATTGTGAATGATTTGGCTGAAAATTTACTAACATAATCTGAAAGTAGTTGTGCTTCTAGTGATTTGGACATTACTCTAGTTGATGCCGACCAAGAACTTAGTATTCAAGATGCTTACAATGAAGTGTGCGAAGAGGTAGTCAAGCTGAAAAAATTCAACAAAAAGCTGTATAAAAATCTTACAACTATAGAATATGAGAAAAATAATTTGATTGAGACTGTAAAAGTTTCTGAAGTTGAGGTGTTGAGACTAAAAAATCAAAAGGTTTAAATAGAACAAAAATTGAAAAAATTTCAAGAATTTGAACAAAATTCAGCAACCCAAAAATTAAATGAAATGTTTAGATTTCAAAAATCAAACAGTGATAGGACGAGATTAGGATATGTGGCTTCTAAAGGAAAAGGAAAACAAATACTCTTATTCGCTGTATCGAGTTCTAAAGGTATTGTATTTGTAAAGGAAAGTCAAAAGAAAAACCATAATAATCCTTCTATGCCGAAGGCTGACGACTCAAGAAATTTGCACAAAAATTCTCCATCGACCATGATGAAGAAAGGTAGGTATGAAGGTAAGTTTACTCCTACTTGTTATAATTGTGGAATTGTTGGGCATATAAGACCACATTGCTTTAATGTGTCTCAAGTGCAAAAAATAAAAATTGAAAAAAGTTCGAAAATGAGTGGAAAAAGCTTACAAAATCAAGTTGATGAGGTGGACCAACAAATTAATTTTGTAAGTCGTGAGCTTGGTGAATTGGTTAGGTTATGTATTCAAAAGAATAGAAAGGACAAACTAAATCTCAAGACAAAATTGGTGATCAAAAAGGATGTCGTGTCACGTTAGTTTATAGGACCACATGCATGTTTTTATATTTCGTTTATATCGTTAGTATAGGACATGCATTTTTATTGTATTTCGTTTCGTTTATATATATTTTTTCTAAAATTGAATTTTTTTTGTTGGTTTATTTTTTGTTGGTTTCCTATTTTTTATTAAAAAAAAAATGTGTTTTTCGGCCAAATGATGTATAGTGCATGTTTGATAGTGTGTTGAAGGTTTTGAACATATTGATACTAACTTTATAAATCCTTACACTCATGCAATATTCTTGTATTGTGCATTCCATCTTGTGCATCCTAACTCTATGGGTCATCATTGTAAAGGTTCACTCTTAATGCACTGTGAGAAACTTGTGCAGATGCACTTTTGGTTGATTAAAAAACAAAGGGTTGAATAAGTGTATTGAGATGTTTATCATAGAGGGAGTCCAAATTTTAAATTGACTAATACTAGTTGAACCTAGTACAACTATGAAAAAAAGACTCCCCTTGCCAAACACCATTTGTTGATCCATATAGAAAAAGTCGGTGTGAAATTTATTGCAGAAAAAGACTCACATCCCACATGGATTTAACCTTAGAAGTTTTTATAGAAAAATTCATTGCTCCTATCATTATGAAAAAAAATGAGCAATAAAAATGAACCAAAAAAGGGCTACACAAGTAAAGTGTTTGGAGGAGACACTTATGTATCTAAGCCCTAGCATAAAGTTTACCTTAAGGTGAGTGACAACCTCTTAGAAGCATCTTTTAAAAGAAGATTCCTATTAAGAATGATGATCAAAAGAAAAAGGAATTCATGAAAAAAAATAAGGAATAAAATAATCAAGAAAAAGTTGCTATCTTTCATAAGTTGCTCACTTATACACTCACATAAATCTTGACTTTGATGATTTTATGAGGAGTGAAAATCTATTGTGGGTGTTGCAATCAAGATGATGTACGGTCTTGAATTTTTTTTGTGAGTAGCACTTTGATTGAACCTAAATGCATCTTTTTATACTACTTGTCCCATTGCTATTGTTTTTTCTTTTTTCTTTTTTTTAAAAAAATTGCTTGTAAACATTTTTTTTGGCAATTTATTTTCGGACTAGGTTATTTAAAAAAATAAAAATCGGGTCAATTTTTGATTTTGCAAGTGCATGTGAGGCATTATTTTAGGGTTTCTTGATGTTCATGTAAAGTGGATATTTACCAATGGGACACAAAGAGGGTGCTTTTGATGAGTTTATATTGTGTTTAAGTCTCAATGAGACTCTACTCAGATGCTTCAAGTAAGTTAAGTTGTTTCACATTGGATTATAATAGGCATATGTCATGCACGACACTTAATATTTGCTCAATACCAAAGCATATTGCTTATTTTTTTAATTTTTTTTACATGCTTCATTCTCAGGTTCTCCTATGAAACTAACTTGTATTTGTTTTCTCTAACCTTTTTGTTATGTGTGCTTAGATGAGAATTAAGGAAAAAATGAAATCCTCCCTCACTCGATTCCTCAAATGAGTATGCACTTTCAGTTTTTACATGGCATTAATTTGGCTAAATTGATGACAAAAAGGAGGAGAAAAATAAGGAGTAAGGGGGAGTAGCAGCATAGACTAAGTGGGAGAAGTATTGATGAAGGGGAAGAAAGCCAAACCCGAACAGAATATGCGAGAAACATACATTCATCAAAAATGTTTTGTCACCAATCAGCCAAAAAGGGAGATTGTTAATGTAGATTTTGTTGGCTTGGATTAGTGGTGTAGTATTTGAATTCAAATACGATAAGATTTTATCTTATCTCTAAAATTGTAATTTTGGATTGTTGAGTTTGTAATTTTGATTTTTGAATGAATGTAATTTAAACTATGAGATTTATCCATAGTATTTTGAATTCATTTAGGTGTCTAGAAGTCTGTTAAAGAGATTGAAGAGTTGAATTTCGAAATCTGGAATGATAAAATTAGAAGGCAAATTCGAATTCAAATTGCAGCAATAAATCCGGAAGTCTGTTAGCAACTTGTCAGCAGACTGATTCTGATGAAGGACGACCTGTCAGCAGATGCGTTTCAGCAGCACTTTTTAGATAGACTATTTAAATCAAGTCATATGGTAACGCTAGCAAGGGATTTCGGCTAGAGCTGATTTTAGACATATTTGAGAGCCATTTGAGAGGAAAATTAGTGGAGAATTTTTCTTGTGATTTTTATACACTTGCGAGTGTGATCTTGCTCAAGGTTTGAGAAGATCGTTGATTGGTGTATGTGATCAACCACTAGAGGTTCTAGTAGGAAAGACATAAATTGAAGATCTTCAGAGGCTCTGGCTGCTACTGTGGTAGGAATAAACGAGTTGTTTGTCCGATCAAGTAAGTGAGTCAATTGACAAAGATTTTGTAATTGAATAACTTACTTGTAAATTGATTTTCAATCAATAAAAAAGATTTTCCTAGGTTTGGTTGTTCCGTAGGGTTTTATTTTTGAAGAGTTCTTTAAAAGGTTTCCCTTCGTAACCAATCGGTGTGTTATGCTTGATAATTTATTTATTACATATTTATGAATATTCACACGATTGATATCTAACAAATTTGATTGTGAAAATTGTTAGATATATTTAGCTATACAAGGATAAAAAGGAAATTTCATAGGTGTTAGCATTACCGGGTGACGATGATAGAGTAAAGGCTGACCGACGAGCTTGGGATTGATAGCTATGAGAGAAAGAGCGAGCTATCCTTTTTTTTTAATTTTTATAAAAAAAATATTATACGTGCACAATTTATATATCTTCTGCGTACAAATGTTATATAAATATTAATTTTATTTTAATCTAATTATTCATATTTTTTATTTTTATTTTTATTTTATTATATTTTTATTTATTTATTTAATAATTTAATTAACATAATATTTTTATCACATCATCAATTTCGTAAAAATCTTAATATTTCTTTTTTTTTTCTTTTCTGAAAAATAAGAGACGATTAAGGATGGTATTTTACTTTTTTTAGTTTATCCTGAGTGGCAAAAATTTGGGTAGTACTTGAGCTCGGTTTGGATTTAGAAAGTTCTCATTTTATTTTATTATAATAATTTTTTTAAAATTTTTATATAAAATATAATATTTTATTAAAAATCTTCAAATCTTAATTTTTTTTAAATTTTTAAATAATAATAATATTAAATAATATTATAATAATAATATTTTAACTAATAATAATAAATAATGAGGATAATAATAAATAATTTATAACTAATAATAAAATAAATTAAAAAGATATGAAAATAACTCTATTATCTAACAGACATTGGCCTTCTTTATTTTTATAAATAAGATTGAATAAGATGAGATAAAAGTTAAAAAAGAATAAAATATTATTATAAAATATTTTTTTAATATTAATTTTTTTTTAGAATTTGAAAAAATTGAATTATTTATTCTATTTTATATAAAAATTTTAAAAAAATATAATATTGAATTTGAAATAAAATAAAATAATTTAGGAAAACAAACTGGGCCTTAAGCGAATAACCTCATTTTTCCATGATTTTGTAAGTACTACATTTATTATCATTATTTTGTGAGTAACATTGAGTATTTAGATAATTATGATGTATTTATGATGTCATGTTGACATAATATATTTTTAATTATCAATTATAAATTTGCACTAAAATCCAAAATAAAGTTGTTTTCTAATTCTTTTACAACATTGCCTTTGAATTATAAAATTTGTCTCTAGATATAAATTGCAATTAGAATCACTAATTTACCTTTTATCTTAAGAAAAATAGAAGGGTTACCCTCACATAAATATATGATAAAATCAAACCTATAAATTAGTATAATTTTATATGATAAAATATTATATCTATTTTATAATAAAAATAATTTTATATTCTAATGACATTAATTTGTAAACTTATTTTTATAAAACTAATTTATGAGTAAAGTATTTTTTATTTTTATAAAATTACTAAATACAACTCAAGACACAAAGAACGAGAAGATCGTGTGATGCAGATCATGTGGCAGCAATTGGAGAAAGTACTATGAAATAAGAAAGTGTAGATTATTGAATAGAGAGGAAAGTGCAATATTATTGTTAATGTAATATATTTGTGGTTTTAACAAATAAAAAACCAAAATTTACTCACCACTCATGTTACTATAAAGAAAGGAAAAATATTACCTCAAAATTATTTGTTGTCGTCCCTTGTCTGCACTTGCATTGTCCCATATTCTCGAGGAAAATGATGAGGATCCTCCTTATCCAAAAGAATGGCATAATAGATGCTTGGAGAGTATGTTAAAAATGAACATCTATCCAAACGACTGTCTAGATTCATGATCATATGTTCCGATTTTCCTGCTTAATGTTACAGAAATCAAAGTAAACGGATCTTTATACAACCAAAGATTCATCATGGAAGTCGACAGGTTGAATTTTGTTGTGTTTATAAAACCGAGGAAAATGATGTTTCAATTGCATGTGGTACCGCTTCATATGGTCATGATAAACTGTCGAGGTCATAGTTTGTGAATAAGTTATGAGCTAGACATGATTATAAGTAAAGCAATCAGTTTTTATTGAATTAATTTTATAAGATAAATTAAGTTTAATTTTTTTTTTATAATATCAAAATTTGTCACTGGACGAATAAAGGTCCAAATTACTTATTTCGTGACAAAGATAAGAAAAAATATTGACCTACAAATGAAAAAAATATTAAAGAATAATCTTATATTATTTATGAATAAGTTCTTAAATATGTTTATAAAAAATAAATTATTCTCTTTTATTAAATTAATTTTACGAGATAAATTAAGCATATAAATTTTTTCAAGTTTAACAACAACACGAGAGATAAGAGATGCCACCACTCGTCCTCAACTGCAATTGATGGTTCATTATCTCATGTGACATAAGCATTCTCGAATATATAAGAATTACAGATAACAACTTTTGATTCTCCAACGGTGATGTTTTCAAAGAGTACTTAACAGGAGATGAATATTTTTTTTTTCCTAAAATATTGTTATTTTTATGAAAAATGACTACTACATCTTAACAATTGGTTTACAATTATGAATTAAAATAATATATTTTTTAAATTTAAGCTTGAATTTTTGTTTGATTTGATGATTATAAAAATTTAAAAAAATATTATTTCATTAAAAATTATAAATCAATTATAATTGAGTTATAAGTGTATCACTGTTCTATTTTTATTGCTGTTGTAGTATGATATATTAAATTTATTTTATAATAAGAATACTTTTTTAATTGAACATATTATATCAAATGCCGTTAGTTTATAAATTTATTTTTATGAAGTTTTTGTATAATTAAGATATTTCTCTATTTAAAATGGAGTACAAATAACAAAATTCTTGATGTAGATTAACATTTATTTTTATGATGTAAATTAACATTTCTTTTTATTTTTTAATCATTAAAATAGAAAAATAAAAACTTAAATATTGTGATTAAGAATAATAAAATTTAAGAGAAAGAATTTTATTTCTGATATTTTTCGTAGAGGTTTTTCCGGCCAGGTTCAACCAGTTGGGTAGTTATCATGTGTAAAACTACGTCGTTTCTTGTGCCTCCAGCGTGGTGACCACAAGGGCTGTCAATTGTAAATAAAAAAGAAAGAATTGGCTCTAAGAAAACATAAAACAGAAGGCTAGAAGACAGATCTGTATTTTTCAGAAGAAGGATTCTGACGTTATTTTCAAGGCGATATTCTGAATTATATTAAGTTGTGCACTCTAATCATTGAACATGAATTCTTTGAATCTGGACAGAATAAATTCGAATGTTTGTTCAGATGCGGCGATTAGCTAGCATTATTCATAAATATTTGCTGCATAGTTGCTGCCAAATTGCTAATATTAAATATTTATTAAAAAAATAATATTTATAATAATAAAATACGTAACATCACGTTAAAAAAAATGAGTAAATATGAATTTTATATGAAAAAATTAATTTTTTTAATAACAACTTTGACTCTTTTTTAAAACATTTACATAAAATTAAAGCATTCTATTGTATATAACATTATTAATTTATTAAAAAATTGTCAGTTTGCTGTTAAAAAAAAAAAAAACAGCTTCGAGTAAGCTGTAATGGAGTTTTATAATCATGTTCGGCAGATGAATAACATGAAAATAGTATTAAAAAAGGTGGCGATCAAACAAGAAACGACGTCATTAAGGAGCTAGCTTCGGTTTCATATATCATTCAATAAAGCAATTATTATATTTCTGGGGGCTAGACGTCAAGAATCTGCAGACAAACGTAGAGTCGTATGATGTTTGAAGAGTAGCATTGGAGCTTGCGCGCACCATATTAAAGACAGGCCAAACTTGATGATCTTTTCACAATCTGGTTGAAGAACTCCGAGTGCCCATTAATCCTCGATCGGATATCCGAATATGCGGTGAAAGCTAGTTACAGAGATGCTTTCCTGATTCTCCGCCACCCTTTTCCTCTGATCATTATATATAGTACTTTATATAATTTGCTCCACTTTTTATTGCATTGTTCATCTATATTGAAATGAATAAAGAAGCATTCATATGATCAAAGTGAACAACATAAAATCACTTGCTAATTATAATCTTCTTGGTCGAGCATTAATTATATTACTTTGAAATTTCCAATCTATATAAGAATATATTCCAGACAAAAATTATGTCCACAGAGGTTCAGAGGGTGGTGGTGATCCAGGATACGTCAAAGGATTTTAGTTCAACTGCACTCAGATGGGCACTGAAGGGCTTATCACTAAACCCTGGGGATGTGATTACCCCTGTTGGAGTTCTTCACCAGGTTAATAACCCTTGTACGTTACCTGTCATGAAACATCGGAATTTCAGTAAGCATTTTTGTTTTTTGTTTTTTTTTCTCTCTCTTATTTGTAGCGAGAAAATACACTACTACAAGAAAGGCAAAAATGAAATAACTATATATCACACGGAAGTGCTGGTAGTTTTGCTAACGTTTATCTTGTGCCTTTCTCCCATTTCTTTTTGTTCTTTTTATTGTCATTAAATGTTCAGTGGGATTCAAGACCAACGTGGATGAAACGAACCAGATAATTGTTCAGAAACTGGTTGCCGGAAAGAATGATGAGTACCATAACAATGTGAAGATCAAGAGAATTTCAGAGGAGTTGGAGGCACGAAAGGTCAGTCTGAAAGTTGTACTGAAAAAGTTTGACTGCTTCATCCCTATAAACATTCGCAAAATGGCTAATCATATAATTTTGTGTCCATGAAATTTCTCAGATCGAGTTCTATATAGACGTGCATGCAGGACCTTGTCCAAAGGTGGTTGCTGTTAAGGCTGCCAGAAAGTTGAGGGCAACATGGGTGATACTCGACAGGTCTGTCCAACACCAAAACTTCTGTTCATAGTCTGGATTTTTGTTTTTTTAATAAAAAGGAGGCCGTTACCTCGACAGGTTAGTACGGTGCCTTCGAGTGTATGTTAGGGTCATTTTGGCCTCCCCACGCATGCATGTCGTGGCTGCCTGGGTGCCCCCTTGGCCTGCCCATGCATGCACTGCGAGATTAGTAACGTGTCCTTTAAAGAAGGTGCTAAAAACGTACAAACTTCCAAGAAAAACAGCCCACAGAATCATACATGCCTTGGAGACAAAACAGCAAACAGTTAAGCTCTAAAATATGGAAGACCAATCTTGTCCAGCCGAAGCAGTCCTTTCAGCTTATAGGTAGTGGGTTGTTGCCTGAGTATTGTAATTCCCGTCTCCCACTGAGATAGCAAACATAATCTGAATATTCATTTACCCTATGAAAGTGAAAAAAAAAAAAAATAGGGTTAAAAATATAATTTAAAAGGGTCATACCAGTAGCAAATTAGCATCATAGTTTGCAATTCATACATGCAGAATGATTTCTAAAACATGTCAGAAGGACAGAGTAATCTTCAAATAATGACTGCACTTTGAATTTCTGCTTGCCTTGCTATAATATGTTTATATGCAGGCAGATGAAGCAAGACAAGAAATACTTCATGGAGAAGCTTTCGTGTGGTATATCAAGAATGAAACGCAACAAAAGCGTTCAACTTTTGAGGGGACCAAAAGCAATTGGGGTGAGGGACAGCACACCCTCGAATACTGAAAGCATCAGTGCCGGTGCCGTCCACGTACGATATAATGAAATGGTACAAGGGAGCACAGATGATGAACTATCTCCCAACAGTAAGTACATCAACCATGGTGGCTGGAAATTTTTTGGTATAGAATTGGTGAACAGGTGAATCCCATGACCTATAAAACTGGTCCAACTATATTAGTTTGACTCGATGAATAAATATTCCAAAAGAGAGAGAGAGTTCATTTTCTGCAGTAGTAACATCTTTACTTAATTGGAAATGTAAGAGATAAAGTGATCCTTTGGGACTCATTTTTCTGGAAATAGAATAGGTTTGGTTCCCTAAAACCCCAGCAAATGTTACACCAAAACCAAAATCGAGTTCTTTAGAGGATCATTTCACTAGTCATGTGCCATTTTAGTAAGGTATTTTCTGTAAAGGTATTACTCCCTTCATTGCCTCATACCTGGTAACATAACTTTGCATAGTTGTCATGACTAGTAAACTTTCAATATACAACTGATTCGGACAGTTACACATTCACACATACTAAAACCAAAATGTATACACGTTTGGGGTGTGTAATTTGTGTTTTCTTCTTTAATGATAACTCAGTACTTGTCCATTGTCAACTAATTACAAAGTCCACTCCACATTATTAATTACAGGATTTCCAGGTGATAATCAGAAGAACATCTTAGACAAAGGACATTGTCCTGATGTTTGTCAACCGCAAGTTCATAGGAGTGCTGAGGCCAATTGCTCACCTTTACATTTTAAGAAGGAAAACACCACAACCACGGAACAGAAAACAGGAGGAGAGCGATCCCCACCGTCCATTTCTGCGAATCAAGAGTGTAGTCCAAAAGAAACATCCAATTCGGAACCAGATGAACAGCAAAACAACAAAAGTGGTTGGACAGAAGAGGGTCTGATGGAGGAGGAATTTCCCAACTCCGTGTGTTCTATATGCAAGAATAGACGACCAAAAATTGGATGGAAGAGAGAATTCACATATTCAGAACTCCATGCTGCTACAAAGGGATTTTCCCAAGAGAATTTCCTATCAGAAGGTGGATTTGGTTGTGTCTTCAGAGGAGTGATGGATGGGCTGAAGATTGCCGTTAAGCAACACAAAAATGCAAGCTTGCAAGGAGAGAAGGAATTCAAGTCTGAAGTTCGTGTACTAAGCAAAGCCAGACATACGAATCTGGTCAGGCTATTGGGGTCATGTTCAGAAGGAAGCCACAGGCTGCTCGTTTATGAATATATCTGCCATGGTTCTTTGGATCAGCATCTATCAAGTACGAATACGATCAAATTCAATATTCCTTAATTACTAATTAGGAAAAGCTAATCCCAACAACTTTTACTGAAATTCTGCAGAGCACAGCCGCAAACCCATCAGCTGGGATAAAAGGATGAAAATAGCTATTGGAGTTGCCCAAGGCTTACAATATCTGCACACAAACAAGATCATCCACAGAGATATGAGACCAAACAACATCCTTATCACCCATGATTACGAAGCACTGGTAATAAACCAAATACATGTTCTTTTAAATCAGTTTTTAAGATCCTGCAATATCTTCCCACTAGTCTATAAAATGATTGGGTTAAACCAGGCCAAATGATTCGGTAAAACAGTTATGCTGCATGACATATGAAAAACTACCTGTTTACATTCATGATGTCTATTCTTGTTCTTTAAATAAGAATATCTATTATCATTCTTTCGAATTTCACTTGCAAGAACAAAGCATAGAGCCAATTCACACCACATCTACTGATCTTCAGATGCTTTTTGGTTACCTAAATCATTTCAATACTATGTGTTTCACCTACCACAGTACTATAATATAGCTCCTGCACTGTAATGTTATGCGCATCAAATGATAGGCGATTGTTCTCTTTCTTTTACCACACATCAATATATGATTTCCTTAAATCAATTCTAATATGCAGCCAAAGCATAATATCACATCAATCTCCATCTAACATGTCAAATGTGTTTACTAGCTTGGAGATTTTGGTCTTGCAAGAACTCAACATGAAGATACAAATAACTCATTAGAGACAATGGTTGTTGGAACTTTGGGATACTTGGCCCCACAATATGCAGAATGTGGGAAAGCATCAACCAAGACAGATGTGTATGCTTTTGGGGTGGTTCTATTACAGCTAATTACCGGTATGAGAACAACTGACCGTAGACTTGAAGGGAAAAGTCTTGTCGGATGGGTAACTGCTTCAATGCCTTCAAGTTCTTATTCATGTGAATATTTCTCTATCAATGTCTTAGAGTGCCAAGACATTGAATATCTCAAATACATGGAGATATGTGAGACAATCTAGTACATATTCTTAAAAATCTTAACCCTGTAAAAGCCAACCCCTTATTTTTCTTGTCTTCTCCTATTAAATTTAAGATTACCTTTGAGGGGGTAGAGAAGTGAAACCGGAAAGAGGATTTCAATAAAGAGACAATGCTGTCCTTTATAAAAATGTTGCAACAAAAACAGGATAAGCATTCCATTGCATGCCACACTTAAGCAGTAACTCACAGATTTCCTTTATATGCAGGCAAGACCGTTATTGAAAGAAAAGAACTACCCGGCCTTAATTGACGAGAGGATAATGGACGAGCACGATGTCCACCAGCTGTTTTGGATGGTTCGAGTAGCAGAAAAATGTCTCTCAAAGGATCCCGATACGAGGTTAACGATGGATAATGTAAGTCTGCATGAGTCAAGACTTAAGAATGTTGGTGTAGAAATCATAGCATCAAGAATTTGCGTACTTTTCAAGTTCAGGATGCTTGAGTCACCAAAATTTGTCTTAAAATTCTGATTAGTACAGACAATTTTGTATCTCATTGCCCGTTCTTATCACCCAGAGAATCTCATATGCAATATGTTTGTTGTATGATTCAATATTACAGGTGGTTGGGGCTTTAGATTACATAATAGAATGCAACCCAGTATGTGGCAGGGTCTTCTCCCCAGCACGATCAGAGTCATTCAGTAGCATGAATGTCACCCCTGACTCACAAGGAAACATACGAGACTCCCCTGAATCACATGCTGAAAACGGAAGCATTATCATAGCATGTACTTCCACAAGTAGCTTGTCATCTATGGCTGAAAAGTATACTTCGGATGGTGAAAATGAGACACAAGGGCCTCCAACTAATAGAGGGTTACTTTATGATGAGATGATGGTCGCCTAGAAACGATAATCCATGACTTCATCTTCAGTGATAGATAATTAATCCGAGTTTATAAATATATCATTTCCTATTTTGCGGAAAAGTTTCCTAATAAATATCTCCTTGGCCAACAAATTGCTTGTTTAATATATCATATGAATAAACAAATAAAAGAGTGTTATATACTTCAATGTTAATTTGTCCATCTAAATATGTATCATTTAAGCTATATATATGTATTGTTTAAGTTTTGATTCTCAAAATTCTCAAATAATATCGCAAAGTTTCTTCGGTTACCTAATGCAAATTTTCATCTAATTGTGCTCTCAAACAGTGGGAACGCCAAAGCAATTGCACTGCTTCCATCACAAAAGAAAATTCTAAGGCAGTAAGGAGCAAACTAAAACCGATATTGCTGTTTAAAAACAAGAAATACAAAAACCACAAACAAAGAACCCATTAGTGTTGGATATGTTCCAGAAGTAATACCCGCAAGGGAGCTTTTTCAGTAGCTTGACTACCCACATTGACCAAATCATCAACATGAATGAAGTGACAAATGTTTCAAGTTCATAAAATTGACAGCAGTTTTAAGGAAGATCAGACATTTGACAGACAGCAGGCATGTTATTCCATGCACAAGAATTAAGTCCCCATGCTTGATTTGATGTAGAAGTTCCTGCCGCCATGTGTTTGTAGTCAATGTCAAAATCATCGTCAAGGTATGTTGCAAAGGTGCTCTGATCTTTAATACACCCAGAACTCTGCTCAAGCCAGTCTAACCCAAGTAGAGCATCCGGCTGAGTAAAACTCAACCTAGCTGTGGTTTCTTCTTCTCTATCTGAACTCCAGGCTATGTCCACTGGTTCCGATTTCACAATGATCCCTAACAATTAATTAAGAAACTATAATGAGTGGCAGATTCACAGGATCATCCTGCTTTTGAAAGTTTGGAAGTAGTTTAGAAGAGCTCGATAATGAGGAAAGCAGTAGTGTTGTTTAAAACAAAAGCTATAAATAAAGCCAACATCTATCAGGTGAACTATAAAAAATAAAATTTTTACCCAAAGATGTATAATTTAAAATTCCTCGTGGGTTTCTCCAAATACAGATATGATATAACTTTGTGATCCTGCCAGACTGCATTAAGAGATGCTCACCAGTGAAGGCCTCGGCAAGTGGTTGTCCATCCATCGAACTTCCAGAAGCACTGATAGGACTGATTTCACTGAAAAGTGAAGGTGTAGAGTGACCAAAAGGGGAAATGGGATCCCCATATTCTGGCCATTCTGTCTTACAAATGTTCAGAGTAGAACTGTCAGCTATATCACCATGAGTGGCGCTAGATGAGTTTGAACTCTTGTCAGATGAATGCTTCTTTGAACTGCTCAAATTCTTTGATTCCTGAAGTAATGCATCCAGCAAACCGCTGTTACTTGGTGAAGAACCACCTATCTCAAATGTACCAGCTGGTGGAGGAGACTTGATAAAAGCATCAACTGACTCAAGTAAAGGACGGGGAGAAGATGCAACCCAGTTACTGAAATCAGTTTCTGCATATTGGAGTGAAGGGAGCTCCAACTTCACAGCCCCAGAGGTGGGCTTAGAAGCAGAGAAATTGCCATTTGAGAGGGAATGGCAGCCCTGAATTACACCAAAAGATTCTGAGTTCTTAGTGGCAGGATCGGGATCAAGAGGAGGAGAAAATCCAAATGACTGAGCCACTTTATCACAAGCATCATCTTGAAACTGCTCAAATGAGGAGAAGCCAGTACCAACACTAGCATTGGGACCGGGAAATAACTCATTTGATTCTCGAAGACGCTTCTGAATAGGCATTATTGGTTGTAGAGTACAATATTGAGGAGAACCAAGGCCTTTGAACAGAATACTGCTGGCAGGGATATCAGGAAGTTCAGGGATATATGGTACACCCTGATTGGCCTTCAGACTGTCAAATATGACATCAGGTATCTCATAACTGATGGTCTGCAAAATATCATGGTGCCCTCTATCCCCACCATTAACTCCAGCAGCGTTTTGGCCATGTTGACTCTCCTGCAAAGCTTGAAAACACACTTCAGGAGGATAAAGAGGTAAGCCAGCTCGTTGGCGTCTCTTAATTCGGGTATTCCAGTAATTCTTTATCTCATTATCTGTACGACCAGGCAACTAAGAACAGTGAAAGAGAAAATAAATTGTGTTAGATGAAGAGCACATGCTTATATACTCAGTCTTAAAGCACAAAAAGTGGAAAACTCAGAAACTATTCACGTTGATGACAATATCGTTAAGGATATGCAAGACAAAATGACCAAACATCCCAAACAAACTAAGGCCGTTTGGAACATAGACTCATCTCAGCTCATTTGAGTTGATTTCAAATTTAAGTATAGTCCAAGATCTAAATACACAACTCACAAATCATTAACATCACTCAATTCAAGACTTTTTTATACGTGAGACCCACAACCTTTTTCAACTTAACATCTCTTTACATGCAGAATCTACAACTTTTTTTTTAAAACTTTTTATAAATATATCTAAACTTGTCTTAACATCCAAACAAACTCATCTTAAGTAGGTCCCACAAAACTCACTCCATTATTTCAATCCACTACTATTTATAAAAAGTCAACTCATCTCAACTCAAATCTAATGTCAAAATGTAGCCTAAATTGTTGCTTTTATGTTTGCTCTTTTAGAAGCTTGTTTATTTTTTTATACAACAATGCATCATCATTAGTAAATCAGATAATGGGTCTACTCTTGTTTATTTTTTTTTCCTTTTGTAAGTAAGAAAACTTCATTTGAAAGTTCAAAACGTGCAACCCTAGCACATAGGGTGTATACATAAGAGAGATGTATCAAGATGATGGTTCTACCCAAATGAAAATCACATCGCTTACAATGTTAATGAAACAAAGGTAAACTTGTCATCTAATGTCAGGGCAATTTCAGCATTATGAATTCACAACAAAGTAATTTGTGTAATTTACTTACTACTTCTCATCCACTCATATTCAATTAAAGGGAAAGGGGCATAATTGCTTGAAGTTGAAGAAAGCACAAACCCCAGCATTTTTTTTTTATCACTGTTCAAAACTTCAAGGTTAATAATTATATAAAATAATTGGGTTTAATCAAACAAGCATAAAAACGACAACTAGGGGTCAACTGTCTAAGCTCTTTTTTCTTGAATCATGCACCACGTAAAAGATAAGATAGGGTTGGCCAAGCATATCCCAAAATATTTTTCAATACCATATTGAACACCACATATATCCTTACCATTTGCAGCTAGCCGGCTACAGAACATGATATCAGAAGATTTTATGCTCGGTGACAGACCATGAGAACAGAAAATGATTGTACTGTACCCAAAAGCAGACAAACAAAATATATACTTACATGTGCTGCCATCCGAGCCCATTTGTTTCCCATCTTCGCATGGAGTTCAATGATCAGCCGTTCTTCTTCAGCTGTAAATGCACCCTTCTTTAAGTTTGGCCTTAGGTGATTTGCCCATCTCAATCGACAGCTTTTGCCACATCGGAACAACCCAGAGTGCTTCTGAACAGCATTCCAGTTCCCCTCTCCATGCTTTTTGACAAAATCCACCAAAATTGCATCTTCAGTAGATGTCCATGGTCCTTTTTTTAGAACAACTCCTCCACCCGCACAGCCTTCATTATTTTCATTAATCAATGGAGACTCGCACTGATCCTTAGGCAGCGACCCTTCTTCACTCTCAGTTGCTTTGCAAGGCATTCTCAATCTGTGATGCTACGCCACCCTGCCACTAGCTGATAACCATGCAAAGAGTAGAATGACAGCCCGAACAAAAGGGATGAGAAGGGAAAAAAAACCAACACATAAACAAAATGATAGCTCATTTTTTCCTTCTACCCTAAAAATACCTGCACTTCACCTCCTACGCCCTAACTATTTTGTTGTACACTCTTTTCTGAGCACATCAAACTGTAACTGCTGCTAATATATATAGGCTATAGCACTGCTTTAAGTTCACACTTCCCCCCTTTTTCATAATAATAAACGACCGCACATCATGCATGGATGATGACGGATGAAAATAGAAGATGATAGTAAAAGCAACCTAGAGGTAGATAGCCAAAATAAAAGACTATGGACGAGATGGAGAAACGCAATACAGTAACATTAAAAACTTTCGCAGACTAATAACTCCGCCAGGCGCCAGCCCTATAAGCAATTAAATTAACAGTCTAAAGTGAATTAATGACGACATCCTCAAATTTTGCCCCTATCTGAGGCCATAAAAGGAAGAAAAGGATCTATAACCTGAAACCAAAACTAACCCCATCATTAAAGCAATGAAAGGCCAACACACTCCTCTAGGTCCACCAACCTAAATTCCTATCTTTAACTCACTAAAACTAGGTGTTAATGTCATTTATTGCACACGAAACACATTTATTATGCATTAACAAAACGAATCGCAATATTCATAAATAAATTAACAACTCTAAGAATCAGAACTCTCAGCTCAATCAACAGTATATTATGCATGTTCAATTCTACCAACTTGGGCCTAAAAACTAAAAAAAATTACACTCCACGCACACAGATGAAATACCTGAATTAGATCAAGATGGAGTATATGCAAAAATCGAAGCTGCTACCAGTCCTTTCGCTGAAATTTGGAAAAATAAAAATCGAAAGGTCAGGAAGAGTGCTCGATTGACTCGGAGCTGAGAATATGGTAATTATGGAATCCATGAGCACACAAAAATGGAAAAGCTGGAATTAAAAGCCCAATTTGAAGTTTAAAAAAAAAAAAGCAAATACTCGAAGAAGATCAGCTCAGAAACCTTGTGATTCAGAACAGAAATGAATCAGAGGGCAAGACAAAGAAAGTAATCCAGATCCACGCGCATGGGCACGAACAGAGACTCATACTATTAGATAAAAAGCGAGGTGGGGGATTTGTAGAGAAAGGAAGTGAGGAAAGAGAGAGTTTTGAGTTGAGACTTTGGGGGGATTCGAGAGGCGAAAGAAATGGCACGAGGAGAGGGAAATTAGGTGAGACAATGTACTTTCAAGGAAGACCGAGTAAATACCACCCTACTTTATATAGTGGATGCCATATATGATATATTTCCTCTTTCTTTCCTTTTTTTTCTTTTTCTTAATTAACATGCTTTTTTCTCTCAAAATAATTTCCCCTTTTCTCTCCAATATTTTACTACGTTTAAGAGATATTTTGACTATTTGATAATGAAATTAGATGAGAGATAAAATAATTTATAAATAATAATAAAACAATTCAAATTAAGTTATTTAATGAATTTTGATGAAAGAGAGATACACAATTAAATAAAGATATTATAAATTTAAAATATTGTATAATATAATTTTGTTTTCAATTTGAAAGAATTATATTTTTTGTGTTTTATTTGAAAGTTTGAAAAAGATGTAATAATTATTAAAAAAATTAAAAATTTGAAATTAAAAAATATTTGTATTTAAGACTTTTAAGTGATATTTGAGACTAAACTTATAACAAATTTTGAAATGAAATAAGATGCTATGATGAATTGAATTTTCGAAACAAGTCCTTAATTTTTGGCATTCTGACATGGCTACATTTGGGTAGTAAAAACTTTTTGAATATTTTAAGAGTGCTTTATTATTATTATTATTATTATTTTATCTACTTTTATTATTATTTAATATTTTATTATTATTATTTACTATTATTCAATATTCTATTATTACTTTTTATTATTAATCACAATTATTTTCTACACTTTTCAACACCTAAACCTAACCATAGTGGACAAATGTACATCATCTTTCCATATGTATATACATACACACATGGGAAATAATACAATAAAGTTTTATATTACTTTCTAAAATTGGGCTTGTTTGCTTTCAAGAATAAAATCAAAACTTAAAATACATTTTAAATTCATCATTATATTTTTTCAAATTTTTATATAAAATTTAATAAAAAATTTAACTTTTTCAAATTTTAAAATTACCTTTTTAAATTTCAAAATAAAATTTATATTAAAAAAATATATTACAATAATATTTTTTATAAGTTTATCTCATTATTCATTGATTAGATGAATGTTTATGATATAAAATTTTGATCTGATTTATTTTTAAAATTGAGATAAGATAATAAAATCTTTTAAAAATAATAATAAGATAATTTTTGGACTGATTCGTCCTGTATATAGAATTTAACCAATAAAAAAATGTCACATTTTACAAAAATAAAACCCGGCTGTTCACACCATAGTCGCCCCCTCTCTCTCTCTCATTTCTTTTTCTCCCCTCCGATTATCCCCACCCCCGGCCCCCTTTCTTTGAATTGCTTCATTCTCTCATTACTCATTTTTGCTTCGTCATTTGCATCATGAGGTTAGAGTTGCAAAAATAATGTTTTGAGACCATGAATGATCGACTTGACATTATTTGATGTAAAAGCATCTGATGGATTTCGGTGGTATATATAATTCATGATTGTTGGTTAGTTGAAGTGAAAAAAAAAAATATGTGGAGGAAATTCATTGCCAAACATTGGAGATTTGTATGATACTATGTAGGAATATCTGGGTAAATTCGAAAAGATCAAGAAGAGACGCAAAAATGAATAATGCAGTCCGTACATCAATGGCTACCCGAGCTCCATCAATGGCTGCAACAAGAATGAAGAAACCCAAAAAAGGAGTTTCTCTCACAAATCCATAGAAATGGATGCAGAGGCATTTTTTTTGGGGGGTTGGGAGAAGAAAGGAAATGAAAGAGAGAGGGGGGAAGGCCGACGAATTAGAAGAAGGTTTTTTCTGTAAATCGCATCACACATCATGCGGAGGTTGGACTTGGATGCATGGCCTATGTGGCAGTTCCTCCTTCGAGTTTATTACGTACGTAGAAAAAAATGGATTGATCATCTCATGTGTGAAGTAACTTTTCTCATAAATAATTTATCATTTTATTTAAAATACATATATTTGAGTATTAAGATCGATATATCTAAGATAAAAAGACAAAAATGATAAATCACATATTAATTAAATAGATGTGTGTGATGTAAGACCTAATATAAAATAATTTATTTGATTTGTCATTTTTTAAATCACGTATAGAATTTATCATGCACACACATATATATAGTCCTTATTTTTCAAAAAATGGACGGTACTCAATTTTATGTGATCTTCATCATTTTAATGGTTCAAGGTGTCTTCTGCGTCATGATCCCAATACTAGCGATGGTCACAATAATTGATCAAGGCCGTCATGATCATGTCTTGATCCCATGCAAACGTACATTAACATGATGCATGAGTACATTCATCAAACACTATAGATACCTATCTATCTATCTATCTATATATATAGCTATTATATATACATACATGCATACATACATGATATGTGTGGACATGATCAACTGCAAAATGAGACGGCACTGATCACATCATCAAACTTCTTGGCAAGCCACCAACGAGAATGTTTTGTTCTTCCATATGCATCTCCTCTACTCAATGTGACACTCTTGGCACAAGTGTATGATCTAATGCCTGATCTTGCCGAGTTGGCTGATAAGAGTCATGATATCATTCGCTTCTTAAAAATAATTTTTTTTCTTTTTTGACATCTTAAAATAATGTTTTCTGGCCTGAATAGGATATTATATATCATGAATCCCATCTCTCTCTGATGATCTCAGCTTGTTTAGATCTCACAAATTAGATCGATGGTATATAAATGGATCTGAAAAATCAAAGTGATGATCTCCTTTTAGAGATCTCTGCTACTGAATTAGAGGACTGAATATCATGTAAAATACGTGCTGAGCATACGTATTTTTTTAAGCTCCGGACTAATCATCACAAACCAGAGAAAAATATTATTGGAATATATATTACTATAAAAAAATAAATATTTTTGTTAAATTATTTATTATGATAATAATTATTTGTGATAAAAATAAAATTATTTTGATAGAATTAAATAATTAATTTAATAAAAAATAATTAATTATAAATAAATAATTTTATTTTTATTGTAGAATGGATATCGTGGGCCGCGGCTCCAGTACTTTTGTCATGCAATAATGTGAATGAGAACAAGAAGATTGAAATGAGAGATGATGATGTTACCCTAATTATGGCCTTCCCGTGCCTTGGAGTTTTCCCAAAGTTGGTAACTCGCAGAGGTGGCCGATCACCAGGCTTATGGTCCACGTTATAAAGAAAAAAGAAACATTAGTACTGTTTTCCAATGGAGAAAAGCCAGATGTTGTATATTCACACATGGAAGCTAGCTCGCTAGCTAGTTTCTCGTGATGCAAGCCCAATCAATATGTTTTGTTTCCTTTTTCTTTCTCCCAGTACTCGAAATTGCTTTTGTTTTTGTCTATCTGTCCCTCCCAACTTGCAGGCAAATGATGTGAGCAGTGCCAGAAACTCTTGATGGGTACAAAGAATATTTTTGCTTTATGGCGTGTGCATGCTGCATGCAGCTAGCCTCTATATGGTTTGCACTCAAACTCCATCTTCTTCTAGCATATAAGACCGATCGAGTTCAGATTATTATTATTATTAATTTGTTCCAAACCCAGGAAAATTACAGTCAGTTTGGAGCAACAATATAACCAAAACTACTGTATAGCTAGACTTCGAAATGGATCGTTATCCCATAAAAGAAAAATAAAAGAGGAGAAGAAACAGTTCTCCAAACGGGGTATATATATATATATACACATACAAAGTTCACGAGTTTTTTCTACAGATGATAAGCAATCTCTCAAATTGTTAGGGTTGTCCTACATTAATTATAAAAAAAAATAATGGTCAATTTATAAATATGAAAAAAAATCTCACATCTTAAACTAATTTTTTAAGTTGAAAAAGGTTTAAAACCATTTAATACCGGTAACAAAATTCAAGTTTATTAACCATTTTAAGTTTAATATTTTGTGAGAGAAACGGATTGTTGTTATTTTGACTCAAAGTCTAATATGTTAGAGAGAGATTATTGAGATTGTTCTACATATATTATATGTGAAAGTGATTGATGATTAATTTATAAATGTGAGATAAAAAAAATCTCTATCTCGTGAACTAATCTCAATGGGATATGAGTATCCCAACACAAATTATAGTCTTTACACGCCGTTTACAACTTCTCCGAAAGAAAAAGAAGCTCTTCATCATCACCCTTTTTGATGGGAAATGACCATTAATATAAAACAAGAGTATAGCATATATCATAACTTTACGTATTAAATTATTAATTTAAAAATTATACTTCGTGAGCCCACATCGGTACTAATCTCTTGATCTTCCATGAAAATGGCATCACGATGTGATTGAAAACATGGGCTCCACGCATAATTAGTCATGGTCAAGCCATTGATGTCATATTCTTATTAGATATGAATAATGATATATATAAATTTTAAATATTTATATAAATAATTTTAATTATATAAAAGAGAGCTACTATAAATATAAAAATATTACATACACAAAAATAAAAAAAATTCACAAACTAAAGTGATTTTATAACATTTATTAAATCTATTTTATAATAAAAATAATTCTATAATCTGATGTACTATATCAAATTACATCAACTTATAAATTTATTTTTATATAATTCTTTTATAATTAATATATATATATTTATATAAAATGATGTAATAAGATGAGAGCATTGCATCATTTGTATTTTAGAAATATTTAATAAATTTGCCAAATAAGGTTTTTTTCTAAATGAATATAATTATCCTATAATGAATAAAATATTTATATACCAAATTTGTAAATAATATATCTCAATGGTAGAATATCTCTTTCACCAAGCTACAAAAATAGGGAATCAAAAAAAAAAAAAAATGAGAGGTCCTACACTTAGATACGTGGGATTCCGACTTGGATTCCGCCTGTAATTTTTTTCATTTGTTTTTTTTAATAATTTCTAAATATTAAAAAAAAATTAAAAATTAAAATATTATATGAAAATATATTTTTAATCATTAAAATTTAAAAAAATTATGAAAAATATTCAAAAGTGACAGTCGGGATTTGGAAATCCCGTCTGTGACTATAAGATTTCTCATAAAAAATAATTCCCAACGGGCCTGCGTGAAATACGGTATCTACGAAGGGCCTTTGGGTCAATGTATGCCAGCCAGGCAGCCAGCCAGGCAGCCAGCCCATTGAAGTTATTGAACACTGGTGATGCTATAGAAAAAATCGGACGGGAGTCCAACCCCCAGGTCCCAACTGGACCGCATCGCAGCGTAACATCTTGGCTGTCTAAACGCTACCGTGCACCAAAAGGATCTCCTTCCCCACTCTCGCTAGTCGCTACCGCCATCGTTACTTTTAAGCCCAAACCCCACCTTCTCTTTCTCTCTGGTCGATGTTCCCTATTTATAATCCGAATCAGAAGGAGACGCAGAGACACTTGTTGAAAAGAGGAACAAAACGCCACACCAAAAGCTTCTCGGATCTCAACTCAGGTAGATCCCAATAAGGCAAGTTACTTCTTCTCTTTATTTCTTTCTCTCTAAAACCCATTGGATCATTGCCGATGTTTCTCTTTGTTTTCTTATATTGGAAATATCTTCTGTCCTTTTTATGGAAAATGCTCAAATTGCCATACTTGCGTTGCCGCAATGGCCGTTTCAGTTTTTTTCTTTAAACTCTCAACTCCCTCTCTCTCGATAAACTTGCGATGGAAACTCAGTTAGTACTCGTATTGGAATATTCGTTGCAATCGTTTTATTGGACAATTTTTTTTTTCCACAGTCCTGGAAAATCTGTTATATAATTAATTCGCGGCGAGGTTACTTCGTTTCAATGATTTCGTTTTTGCTTTTTAATCTTTTTTTTTGGAACTGCACTTAAATAGTTAAATGCTTGAAATCTAGGCTGTCTGATGCTTTGATCGGGATTTTGTATTTTTCTGTGTCCTTATCTTTGATTGGGCTCTGAGATAATTTTCTAGTGGTTAAGTCTGTTGGATTCTGTTTGATCGTGTTGGTTCAAAAGATCTTAAAACTTGCTCGAATATTTTCTCTCATTTACATTGCATACTGACATAGGCTTACTGATTGAATCCATCTCATAGTGCATATGAAGGAAAGCTAAAAGTAATGCGAGTTTGTTGCTCCAGGTTACTCTGGAAATTGCTCTTAATGTACGGTCGAAAAAAAGAGAAGCAGATAATAGTTTGCATGGGAATTTGTGATAGTTTCAGTAATGTGACATTTACGACATTTCTTTCAGATTCTTTTGCAATGGAACTAGCACAACTAGAGGCATTGTGTGAGAGGCTGTACAATTCCCAGGACTCTGTGGAAAGAGCTCATGCAGAGAATACTTTGAAATGCTTTTCGGTGAACACTGATTATATTTCACAATGCCAATATATTCTTGACCATTCATTGACTCCTTATGCGCTGATGCTCGCTAGTTCGAGTTTGTTGAAGCAAGTCACTGAGCATAGCCTTGCCTTACAGCTCCGTCTTGATATCCGTATTTTTCTTACTTTTCACCTACTGGCCTCCGCACTTTTTTTTTCCCTTTTCAATTTGCTTCCTAATCTTGAATGTTTGAACTTCACTTGTAGGAAGCTACCTTATTAACTATCTTGCCACCAGGGGACCTGAATTGCAGCCTTTTGTAACCGCATCTTTAATTCAACTCTTATGTCGAGTTACAAAGTTTGGGTGGTTTGATGATGATCGATTCCGGGACGTAGTGAAAGAGTCAATGAACTTCTTGAGCCAGGTTATATGTAGTGCATGTCGATAATTCTGCCTGTGTGGATGTATGCCTATGCTTGTTGTGTTCCACTGCATTTTACATATGCATGTAAGCAGCTATATGGTCTAAAATATGCCTAAGTTGATTTGTTGGATTCCTTGAAATTCTAATTTTCCTACGTAATCATTTTTTCTATGGTTCTTTGGCTCTTCAAATGATTTAATCATCCCACATTCGGCTGCTCATCTATCTTAACTGTTAGTGCTTTTTAGAAAGAGAAAATGCTTTTGTTACAAAATATTTCATAAAAGTAAATTCACAAACTGACATAGCTTGATGTGGTACATCAGATTGTAAAGTTACTTTTATTGTAAAATAGATATAACGTATTACATGAAATCGTATTTGTTTGTGAGTTTACTTTTGTGAAATCTCTTTGTGCCTATAGCACTTGTCTTCAGAAATACTTTTATTGCCTTGCATTGTTGCTTTCTGGGCATGGTAGATTGACTTTGAGTAATTGTTCCAAGTGGCCAGGGTTGTTCACATGGTTGGTTACATATAGCACTCAGATATTGTTTATTTATAACAGGCAACATCGGACCACTATGCTATTGGTTTGAAGATCTTAAATCAACTAGTGTCTGAGATGAATCAGGTAAGTTTGTTAGCAATATGGGGAACAATACTGCGATATTACAAATCTTGGGTAATATATGTTATTCTTAAATCCTTTATGAAGGATAATATTTTACAATACTCAGTGATATTCACACTGTATATTTTTCGTTCTTTGAAGAAGAAAAAGCTTCTTTTACCTGTTTGATGCTGATTTCTTGGAAGTCTTATTTAAAATAGTGACTGAAATGATATGTCTTTGTGATGAGACCTTTGATCACCAGATTTATTCTTATATGATTCTGATGATGGGCAGAAAGTAGAAGAATGAGAGATGGATGTATCTTTGTATTAATGCGTAAAATTATAGAAGGAATAAATAAATAAATAAATTATTAACTAAGAACAACATTTACCAGGTAATGCCTAATCTTGGAAAAGAAAAGCTTATTAGTTGTTAAGTATAACAAATACATGCTCTTACTACAACAAGGCATTTCTTTCATACATTGCTACGTTGGACATCATCTCTTGTATTGAATGGAACAAATTTTAATGACTTCTTGTGTACCTGGGCTTTGCCCTCGCCTACTTACGTGGATTAATAAAATTTCTGTCTGTCTTATATAAAAAGGAATTTACTACTACAACTTTTAATCACATAACTTGTAATGGCCGCAGCAATCTGCTCATCTCATGATGTGGTGACTGATTAGTTTCTAATTGTGTACAGAATTTTTTAATGAGCTGAATGTCGCCTGGCATCCTTAGATTTCTAATATTTTTGTAGGTTCTTTTGTGAATTTCTGTTTTGTTGTCGGTAAATATAAGCAGGCATTTATTTTTTTGTCAAACATTTCTTATAAAAAGAAATATAATCAATGCATTTGTGACTGTTGTGAGAAAATGTTTTGGAGATTAAAGCAATAATCTGTTCTTGGGTTTGCCATTGATATACTCTTATTTTAGCTTTTCCTTGTTAGCAAATTATATTTTTTAATTTTTGTTTTTCTCTCTATAGATACAAAATTGATTATATTGATCTGGTCATTGACATCTGCTTGTATGTGTTTGGACTTCTATATCCTTAGCCTAATCCTGGGTTGCCTTCAACACATCATCGAAGGGTAGCATGCTCATTCAGGGATCAATCTCTTTATCAGATATTCCAAATATCATTGACGTCACTGCAACAGCTGAAGAGTGATGGTAATATGCTATATATAATTTGGGAATGACCAACTCACCATCTTGCCTAAAATGTTCAATTTGGTGCTTTTCTGGTGAATTTAATTCTGATGGTTTTGCGAGTATGTAACATGCAGTTGTTAGTCGATTGCAAGAGTTAGCACTTTCTCTATCGCTCAAGTGTTTATCCTTTGATTTTGTGGGGACATCAATTGATGAAAGTTCCGAAGAATTTGGTACTGTTCAGGTGGTTGCCTCTTTTATTGTAATGATTACTCATTTGATGATTCTTTGGTAAGTTCGTTTTGCATTGGATCACTTTGTAATATGGTGGTGATCTGACAGATTCCATCTTCTTGGAGACCTGTTTTGGAGGATCCTGCAACCTTGCAGATCTTTTTTGATTACTATGCTATTACGAAAGCCCCTCTTTCAAAAGAGGTTAGTACATGTTATCTTCGTTGTATTTGGAGTAGCATCATTGCACACATTGTCTCTTTACATGCTCTATGAAGATATGCATGAGAAAAGAAAGAATGGTGCAGGGATTTTGCTATAGGGATAAGTTACACTCAAATTACTGATTAATTTGCTGAATAGTTGCTATATATATTATATTATTCTTCCTTATGTATTTGAGTTTTTGAGTTTTTTGGGAGGTGGCAGTATACATGTACTTTCAGCTCTGGCCTCCAACCCCCCCCCCCCCCCCCAACCCACCAAAAAAAAAAAAACACACTTCTCCCAAAAGAAAAAAAAAAAAAATGCACGTGCATGCATACAAACATATTGTTCTCAATATTAGTAGAAAATGCATTAAGGCATTAATTTTTGTCTTTTACGTTTTTAAAATATGGGAAAATCGTTTGCTAATTAAATGGATAGACTTCTGCAGCTTCAGGAATAAACAATGGTGGAGTGCCATTTTAATTATCTTTTTCTTGCATATATCCTGGGTACTTGGCCAATGCCTTCTCTTATTCTAATATTAATAAAATTTTTACTTATGAAAAAATGGTGGATTGTCATTTATTTACCTATCCAATTTGCTTGGTCTGTTTTTGCTAAAAAAGGGAATTTTTAGGCCATCCCTCCCTGTCTTTCGCTGTGAACTTTTTCTAGTTGATTGCTGTTAAGTATGCTCTAAACCTTTTTCTGCTAGGGTTAAATTAACTTTTCTTTCCAGGCACTGGAGTGCTTGGTGCGACTTGCTTCTGTAAGACGTTCTTTGTTTACAAATGATGCTGCCCGTTCTAAGTTTTTGGCCCATTTAATGACAGGAACCAAAGAAATCCTGCAAACAGGGCAAGGTGTGTTTGGCTTGTCACATTCTTTTCCTTCTGGTTTCATGACTGACCATTGAATTATCCATACTCTCTTTTCTTTGTTTGCTCTTCTACTTGTGGATGTGTGTGCTTGTGCACGTGCCTGATGTCTGTCACTACCTATAAATAATCTCTTTTTTCCTTTTCCTTTCTTCCCTTTTTGCATTTCCTTATTTAACATAATAGATATCACTTCAAGTTTTGAATATTTTAAATCCACCTAGTCCTTGTATTGTATAAACTTGAAAGAAATCCACCTAGTCCTTGTATTGCATTACTTCACTTAGTCCTTGTATTGTGTTATAAAAAATTCTACCTATCCTAGATAGGTGTTTTAGTTGTATACCATCTTGTGTATTAAGGCTATGCCTATCCTACTAGTACAATCATTTACTTATAAAAAATAATAAATTCTACCTTGTCCTTGTATGCCATTGGTTTGCCTATACAAGCAGGGTTCTTGGTTCTTTCAAGCTTGAAATTTCTTATTTCTACTTTGTCTCATTTGGTGCCTTTTGGATGGAGAGAAATGGTCAGTGCTTCGAAGATCAGGAATGTTCCTTGGATGAGCTCAAAAGATTCTTTTTAACACTTTATTTTTATGGGCCTTTGTCATTGATTTCAATGGGGCTAGTTTTCATGGTTCCCTTTATCCATGTTTAGCCTAAGTCCTGGTAATTAGGTGTTCTCATTGTATACCTCCTATGTACTTGGGCTACTCTTTTTTTCTTGTGAATAAAATTTTATTTTACCTATTAAAAGAAGAAATTTGTCATGCTAGGCTTTTGTGTTTTATTTGTTGTATCCTTGGAACTTGTATTGACAGAGTTGGACCAGTGATTTGTATGCTTGATCAAAGTTTATGTATGTATCAAATTGAGGTTGGGACTAATCTATCATCCATGAAAAGATGTTATATGATTTAAATAATGAAAAGCTTGTAGATGAGTGGATTCCTATAACAAAAGTAAAATAGATGAGTTGATTGCTTCAGCCGTGGTGTGTGTGTTTGAGCTTGTTGCAAATGCATGCATTTATTGTAGTCGACTACAAATGAACTTTTTAGTGAGTCAGGTATATGTTTCGAAGATCTGGGCTGGACTTTGCTTCGTTGTCTTCTTCTCCGGTAGGTCCGCTGGAGCTTCCAATCCCCGGACCTCCTTAGACAGGGTTGCCGGAGTCCTTTGGGTTGGTCCCTGGCCGGTCGGTGGTAGCTGGTCTTGATTCTTTGTCGCCTGTTTCAGCTAAGGAAGGAGCGTTGGTGGTTTTTGAAACAGATCAGGGAGGTGATCCAACTCCTCTTAATTCCCTCCATCTCAATCAATCAAGTTGGGTTATTCAGATTGCATGGAATATAAAAAATATTGTTGGAATTTCTTATTCGGGTTTTGAAGCCGAATTTCTAGCACTCCTTACTGCTGCAGAGGCTGCACACGCACAATCTATTGCTGATCAGTCCACTTTCTCGGCAAAAAAGAAGGATTGTGAGTTGAGAAGACTTACTTGGGACATGAATGATGATGAAGGTGAAAAGAGTTCTAGTCGGGAGCGTTTTAAAGGGAGGGGCAAGTTAGCTGGTCCATGAAGTAAAAAATAATCTCATGGAATGTTAGGGGGCTGCATGACTTTAATAAGCGGCTCCAAGTCAGGAATTTACTTAGACAATGGAAGGGGGATGTTATTTGCCTCCAGGAAACCAAGTTGGAAGTTATTACTACTTAACTAATTTAAAGTCTTTGGAGAGGACAACATCTTGGGTGGTCTTGCCTCCCCTCAAGAGGTGCTTCTGGGGGAGTCTTACTAATGTATGACACAAGGGTGGTCGAAAGGGTGGATGAGTGCGTGGGAGAGTTTATGGTTGCATGTTCCTTTGTGAATGTGGTGGATGGTTTTAAGGGGGCTTTCGCTGGGGTTTATGGACCTAATATAGATCTGGATAGAAGATTTCTGTGGGATGAATTGGCTGGTTTTCTTGCTTGGTGGGAGCTACCCAGTTGTATTGGGGGTGACTTCAGTATAACTCGTTTTCCAAGCGAAAGGTCGGGTGCCTCTCATATCTATAGGCCCATGAGTGAGTTTTCTGATTTCATTGCAGAACAAGATCTTATGGACATCCCTCTATTGGGAGGTATCTTCACGTGGTCTAACAACCGTGAACGCCCTTCCTGATCGCGGATGACAAATTTCTGCTTTCCCCTAAATGGGAATCACACTTTCCGAACGCCGTGCAAAAAAGACTACCCTGCTTATGTTCTGATCACTTCCCAATCATTCTAGATTGTGGAAGTACCCAAGGCGGTAAAAGGTACTTTAAATTTGAAAATATGTGGCTTAAATTTGATGGTTTTGTTGATAGAGTTAGAGCATGGTGGACCTCCTATAATTTTGAAGGACATCCTAGCTACATTATGGCAAAGAAGCTGAAAGTTTTAAAGCAAGATTTGAAGCAATGGAACGAACAAGTCTTTGGCAATGTGTACCAACAAAGACGCTCTCTTGTAGAGGAACTCCAGGCAATGGAGGGCGAAGAGGAAGCGAGAACTCTTTCGGTTAGAGACAACTCGCAAGGTTCAGGTAATTGCTGAGCTTGAGAGAGTTACCCTATTGGAGGAGATCTCATGGCGTCAGAAATCTAGGGTACTCTGGCTTAAAGAGGGGGATAAGTGCACAAAATTCTTCTATAGGGTGGCTAATTCTCATAAGAGGTACAATACCTTAGACACCCTAATGGTAGATGGGGTGTTTTCAACAGATCAGACAATTATCAAGAATCACTTGGAACAATATTATCAACAACTCTTATCTGGAGAGCACAGTTGGCGACCAAAGGTGGATGGCCTATCTTTTTCAGTGTTAGATCCTCAAACTGCAGGCCGGTTAGAAAGACCATTCATGGAGGAGGAGGAGGTTTGTAAAGTAATTAGAGGAATGCCTAGTGACAAGGCCCCGGGCTAGATGGTTTCTCTATGGGCTTCTTTCAACCCTGTTGGGACGGGATCAAGGAGGATCTCATGCATGTCTTTCATGAATTTCATGCCAATTTGAGGTTTGAAAAGAGTATTAATTCTATATTTATAGCTCTCATCCTTAAAAAGACGGGGTCTTTGGATGTTAGGGACTATTGCCCCATCAACCTTGTGAATGGGGTTTACAAGATCCTATCCGAAGTGCTCGCAAACAGATTGAGTGTGGTGGTGGACAAGCTCATCTTGAAGTCCTAGAATGCCTTTATTAAAAGTAGACAAATCCTAAACTCCGTCCTCATTGCCAATGAAATTGTTGACGGTCGCCTCAAATCTCGAGTACCTGGTTTGATTTGCAAATTGGACATGGAAAAAGCCTATGACCATGTCAATTGGCTGTTCTTGCTAGATCTTCTTTCAAGATGCGGCTTTGGGGAAAAATGGCAGAAATGGGTTGAATTCTGTATCTTGTCAGTTCGGTTCTCCATCTTGGTAAATGGCTCGCCGGTGGGTTTCTTCGATTCCTCACGTTGTTTGAGATAGGGTGGATGCGGGATTACTTCATGGCTTTCCAGTTGGGAATGGGGCGCTTTCCATCTCCCATCTTTTATTTGTTGATGATACGCTCATCTTTTGTGGTGCACACCTCAGAAACATTCAAGCCTTGAGGGGGCTTCTACTATGCTTCGAAGCCGTATCAAGCCTGAGAGTCAATCTTACGAAGTCTACACTAGTGTTAGTGGGGTTAGTTTATGATGCAGAGTTTTTGGCCACTTTCTTGGGTTGTCAGGTATCCTCTTTATCCCTCACTTATCTTGGTCTACCATTGGGAGCCTTCTTTAAATCCGAAAGGATTTGGAATGGGGTGATTGAGAAGGTAGAGCGTAGATTGGCCTATTGGAAGATGTTATATTTATCTAAAGGGGGAAAACTGACGTTGATTAAAAGCACCCTTTCAAACCTACATACCTACTATATGTCTCTATTCCCGCATCCCACAAAGGTAGCTAATCGCATTGAGAAACTACAGAGAGACTTCTTGCGGAGTGGAATGGGGGAGGAGTTCAAATTTCATTTGGTTAAGTGGCCAGCAGTGTACACTTCAATATCTGGGGGAGGCTTGGGGATTCGTCAATTGGTGAAATTCAATCAAGCTCTATTAGGTAAATGGTTGTGGAGGTACCAAAATGAAGGGGAGGCGCTTTGGAAGTCGATAATAGATTCCAAATATGGTGTGTCCTGGGGTGGTTGGTGTTCGAATGAGGTCCAAGGCATACATGGGGTGGGCTTGTGGAAGTTCATAAGGAAATAATGAGTCTTTCGGGGACCAAGAATATCTTCTGGTAGGGGATGGTTCACAAATTAGATTTTGGCATGATAAGTGGTGTGGAGGCACCACCCTTAAAGACTCATTCCCTATTATCTTGATCTCGTCAGAGAAAAGGATGCATCGATTGCAGACCTTGTGGTCTACTCAACTGGTACCCCTCAATGGAATATTGAATTTGTGAGGGATGTCCAATATTGGGAGATGTAGATTTTTTTGGAGTTTTTTGCGTCTTTATACTCCTTTAACATCCTTGGAGGCACGAGGGATAAGCTGCTATGGAGACACTCTAAGAAATATATCTTCTCAATCAATTCTTACTAGCATGTCCTTTCTACTCCCGGACTATCCATATTCCCATGGAAGAGTATTTGACAGACAAAAGCACCATCGAGAGAGGTTTTTTTGTGTGGACAACAACCCTAGAAAAAGATCTTTACCATGGACAACATGAGGAAACGCCGTATAGTTATGATAGATTATTGTTGTATGTGCAAAAAACACGGGGAATCAGTTGATCATTTACTTCTCCACTGCGAGGTGGCCAAGAAGTTGTGGGATGACTTTTTTACCAGACTTGGCTTATCATGGGTTATGCCGCTTCATTTGGTGGATTTTTTAGCCAGTTGGAGAGATCTTCGAGGTAACCCACATGTGGCGGCTATATGGCATATGGTCCCTATTTGTATGTGTTGGTGCTTATGAAGAGAGAGAAATGCAAAGAACTTCAAAGATTATGAGAGATCCATGGAGGAGCTCATTATTTTCTTTTATAAGACCATTCTTTCTTGGGCGGGATCTATTACTTGTAATGGACTTAGCATCCATGATCTACTTTCTTCTTTGTAACACTTGCTAAGTTTTCACAAGTATACCTCCGGTATACCTGAGCTTAGCCTTTTTTCTATTAATGAAATCCTTCTGATTACCTATAAAAAAAAAAAAAAAAAAGCTTAAATTCACTCCTGTAGGTTTACTGTTCTACAATGTGGATTGGCATTCAAATGTATTTTGTGAATAATTTTCATAGCACTTTGCACAACCTACCAATAATTTGTTTATTTTTGAAAGTTTGCTAGTGTGTATTTTTTAAAATTCTTTTTTCTTTTGGATGTGCACTTACAATATCTTTATTGGATGTGGTATCAGGTCTTGTTGATCATGACAATTACCATGAGTATTGTCGTCTTCTTGGACGTTTCAGGGTGAATTATCAGGTATGCCTAATGTAAAATTTTGGACATCAGGTACTCCTTATTGGCCATACAAACAGATTTGAGTATGTGTAATTACCAAGTATTGTTGCAACTGTAATGAGGATGAGAATGATATGGACAGGCATTGCATGTTTAACATAAATGGTAATAATGTAATCATTTGTTGCTTCATTCCTTACTTGCTCTGGAGTATTAGCTCTCGTCTTATATTTGGCTGGCTTATGCCTAAATAAGTGTTTGTCTCATGTAGACTACATGAGGGAATGAAATAGGCAGATTTTTAAGGGCAAGAGTTTCCATCAATGGAATTAACTCTTGCTCTGTCATTCCTTATTTTTTGGATGTTTTTAGATAAAAGAAGGCTGTCATCTACAATAGAATACTTTTATATGCAGCCCCGTATACCTTATTTCTGATTATTCAATAAGATGATATTTACTAACTAAGAAGTAAAATAAATTGCTGGTTCTATTGACCGTCATCTTCACCCTGCTGCATGTGGGACACATTGGTTTAGCCATTGTATTGAGGTTTCTTTTAGCTCTTACCATAGTGAATCTCTAACACTTAAAATGATAACACACACGCCATATTTACCATGAAAGGTTTCTTGTCGGCTCTGTGGCTTGTCATTTAGGACAATTGTTCTTGACAACATTCTTGTATTTGTCTGGTCCAGATATTCTATCTGGTTTTATTTGGTTCAACTATATCTAGTGATTTGGCGGGGTGATAATTTGTAATTATAGTTTCTTTATCAGTAAATAAACACTTCATTGATGAGGAATAGGCATAGTCAAGTACAATTTGTAATTATAGACTTAGGCTAGTGATTGACGTTATTTTTCTTAATTTAAAGTTACATGTTTATTGGACTTGTAAACTTATGTTGCAGTTGTCAGAGCTTGTGAATGTAGAAGGCTATAGTGATTGGATACATCTGGTTGCGGAGTTCACTTTAAAGTCTCTGCAATCTTGGCAGGTTACTTTTAAGCAATTCCATGATCCAGTGTCTATAAGAGATCCCTATTACCTTCTGTGACTTGTATTACTGATTAAGGTCATCTACTTTTGCCAGTGGGCCAGCAGCAGTGTGTATTACCTATTAGGGCTGTGGTCCAGATTGGTGACATCTGTACCCTATTTGAAAGGTGATGCACCAAGCTTGCTGGATGAATTTGTGCCTAAGATTACTGAAGGTTTCATCACATCAAGGTTTAACTCTGTGCAGGTATAGCTGCCCATGCATCGTTATGGATTGGTATTCTGATAGTATTGTAAATGTGAGAACATCAGCCCCCTGTTCTTCTCTTTGTATTTTGCAGGCTGGATTGCCAGATGATCTTTCTGAGAATCCGTTAGACAACGTTGAACTTCTTCAGGATCAACTAGATTGCTTTCCTTACCTTTGCAGATTTCAGGTTCAATCTATATATGATTACTTTTTTGTCAGCCTGAAGTTTCTTGAAGCGCAGTTTTTGGGAAAGACACGAAAATATAACTCCAGATTTTATTTAACAATCTCTTTCCAGATCTTATTTAGACATGAAAATATAACTCTCAGATTATTTAACAATCTCTTTCCAGATCTTATTTTGTTGGAATTGTATTGGAATAATAACAGTTCTGTTTCGTTGATTTGCAGTATGAAAGCAGTAGTTTGTATATAATAAATATAATGGAGCCAATTCTGCAAGCATACACGGTATTGTCATCTATCGCGTCTGTTGCATTTCTTTTTTAAGATTTTGATTTAAATCCTATTGGGCTTCTAATGAGATGAACACTACTTTGTCTTCTTAATTGATTAAAATAGGAAAGAGCTAGACTGCAGACCACTGATAACAAGGATCTCTCTGTCATAGAAGCCAAACTTGCTTGGGTGGTTCATATTATTGCTGCCATTCTTAAGATAAAACAATGCACTGGTTGTAGGTAATTTTGTTTTTTAAAGTAGTTGTAGGTAAATATCCTTTTATACTTTTTGTCAAATTTAGATCCTTTTTGTTGTTATTGTTAATTGCGTATATTTCTAATATGCAGTGTGGAATCACAAGAAGTGCTTGATGCAGAACTTTCAGCTCGTGTTTTGCAGTTGATAAGTGTAACAGACAGTGGACTACACAACCAGGTAGATAAGCAAGAATCACCTTTCCCTTGCCCTAATTTTGGATACTAGAGGGTACATCGAAAGTTTAAATTGTTATGTTTCCTTTAGCTTAGGAACCTAATGCTTCATGCATGGGATTTAAGATGGAGGTATTGCAATTTTGCTGCATCAGGTTTAGTAATAAGCATCTGGTTCATGTCATTGAACACTGTTGATGGATGAGCTCATATCCATGGTGCTAAAAACTCTTTATGTCTGATTGTTGGCTCTTATTGAAAAAACGTCTGATTGTTGACTCGTAATATACTTTTTGGTGATCTAGATGTTATATCTTTGTTTTCCTTCCACTCCTAATCAAGTGCCTTCTCTTGTATACACCTTGTGTATATGGTAATGCCCCTTTCCGCTTTTAATAAGATTGACTTATGAAACGAAGCCAAATGAGAGTTTATTGAGTGGTGTAATGAAAAGCATAATGGTAAGCGGGTTGTTTTGTCTCTGTTTGTGATTATATGTAGTACTGAAAAGTCTTTGATTCTTTGGTCTTTGAAGAATGGACTTATTATTGTGAAGTATCATTATGTTAGTGGATTCAAACATACTTAAATGGGATACATCAATCTGAGCCAGTATTGTGTTGGATCCTGCTCACAAGTTTGATTTAAAACTGCCTTTGGAGTTAAGTTATTGTTTTCAATAGGAGATATATTGTACTGGCAATAGACCATCATAATCCTAAATGGTGAATGCTGGTGAGAGGATAGAGTTGGCTTTTGACTGTCCTTTGTGTTAGGTGATCATGTAATGTTTTTCTTGGACCTGCAATCCCTATGAAATATTAGCTTTGATGCATACATAAGTGGTTGTATATTATTATCCTTCAATTATTTTTTTGATAATTAATTTTCCTTCAATTCTTTATTTGTTGCCTATTACTTTATGTAAATTGGGAAGGAGATCGTGGCACAAAGTTCTTTCATAGTATTGCAAACTCTTACATGATAAACAATAACATAGAGATGCTGAAAATTGCTAGTGTAGAATGTAGGGAAGAACTGGTAATTCATGACCATGTAGTTGGCTTCTATGAAGAGCTACTAATTGAGCCGATGTGATGGCGGCCTTCTCTTGATGGTCTTGTGTTTGACCCCATTGGACCGAGTGAGGCCTCTCGGAAGGAGAGGGTTTTTTTTTTTTTGATAAGTAAGAGGTAAATTTCATTAATCAGAGTGAAAAAGGCAAAACCCAAGCATACATGGAGTATACAACGGAGCACCTAAGTATAAACTAAGAGCTGGAAGTTAAAGAAAAGAAATCATGAATATTATTCCCATATAATATAGTAGTGGAGAACCACAACAACAAAGTATGCATAAAAAACTCCTATAGCTCCGCTAAATTACGCTCCTTGTTTTCAAAGCAGCGTTTGTTTCTTTCCGCCCAAAGACACCACATTGTGCATAACGAAACCATTTTTCACACTGCTGCCACTTGCGGATAGCCTGACATTTTTTTCCAACAACCCAACAAATTTACCACCCTTCTTGGCATGATCCAAGCAATGGCTACCCTACGAAATACCTCATCCCATAACACTCTTACAATATCACAATGCAATAAGAAATGGTCCACAGATTCTCCATATTTTTTGCACATATAGCACCAATCTAGCACTATACATCCCCTCTTCCTAAAGTTATCCGTAGTCAAAATCTTTTCAAGGGCTGCGGTCCATACAAAAAAGGCAATCTTAGAAGGCACACGAGATCTCCAAATCTTGTTCCAGGGGAAGGAAGCATGCCCATGTGATTCCAAGATTTTGTAGAAGGCCTTAATTGCTTGTGGTCATTGTGTTTCCATTTCAATCTATCTATCCGTGCCAATAAAATCCTCAAGGGGTGTAGTATACTGAAAAAATATTCACCCATGGATAATTCCCAATCATGAAAGTCCCTATTGAAGAGGATATTCCATTGATAAGAACCATGAAAGAGTGAATGCATGTCAGCAACTGAGGCCTTCCTATTAGTAGCAATGTGATATAAAGTGGGGAATGCTCTACCCAACGCAACCTCAATGCACCAAATGTCTCTCCAAAAACTGATTCTCTTTGAGGAGGAGGTTTTCAAAGTAGAGAGGAAAATGGCCAAGGATAAGGCATCAGAACCTTATGGGTTCTCTATGGGCTTCCTCCAAAATTGCTAGGATGTCGTTAAGGATGATCATATGAATTTGAGAGAAGCTTAAATACCACTTTTTTTGAGGAGGGATAATGAGGTTGAGGAAGAGTTTCGACCCATTAGCTTAGTGAATGAGGTATATATAAGATCATATCCAAAGTGCTTGCGAATCGACTAAGTGAGGTAGTGGGGGAGATCATTAGAAATATGATGATCTTTTTAATCGGGCACTTCTCGAGAAATGGTTGTGGAGATATAATAAGGAAGCAGAAGTCCTGTGAAAGGTGGTGATTGATTGCAAAGATGGAAGCCTATGGAGGGAAGGAGTACTGAAGAAGTTAGAGGAGCTTATGAAGTGGGGTTGCAGAAACACATAAGAAGAGAATGGGGGGTCTTCACTTGCCACACTCGACTCCAGTTGGGGAAGGGCTCCAGGATTAAATTCTAAAAAGATATTTGGTATGGTGATAATGCACTACAAGATTTTTTTCCTTCACTATTCCAAATTGCTAGTGTCAAAAGACATTTTAGTGGTGGATGTCATGGGGATGTTGGGTGAGCAAACCCATCGGAATATCAGTTTTAGTAGGGCAGTACAAGATTGGGAGATAAGCAATTTGCTAATTTTTACAGCTTTTTGTGCTCCGTAAAACCGAGCAATTAACAAGAAGATGAGTTGTGGTGGTCACCCGACGGGAAAGCTGTATTTTTGGTTCGATCTTTTTATAAGGTTCTCACTCAATAGCCCAACATTCAATTTCCTTGGAAAAGGCTTTGGAGACATAAGTTTTTTTTTTGATAGGTAATCAAAGAGATTTCATTAATAGAAAAGGTTAAGCCCAGGTACACAGGTAGTTTACATGAGAAAAACTTAGCTCGTGGTTACAAAAGAGAGAAGAAAATCATGGATATTAAGTCCGTTACAAGATATGGTTCCCACCCATGAAAGCAAAGACTTATAGAAGAAACTTATAAGTTCCTCTATTGTTCTCTCACAATCATTAAAATTCCTAGTGTTTCTCTCTCTCCAAATACACCAACACATGCAAGTGGGAACCATACGCCAAATGGTCGCCACCTGTGAGTTGCCCTGGAGGCCTCTCCAACTTGCTAGAAAGTCCACCATGTGAAGAGGCATGACCCATGATAAGCCAAGCCTCATGAAAAAATCATCCCACATTTTCCTAGCCACCTCACAATGAAGTAGTAGGTGATCAACAGATTCCCCTTGCTTTCTGCACATACAGTACCAGTCTATCACAATTACTCGGTGTTTCCTCAAATTATTAGTTGTGAGGATCTTATTCGAAGCTGCAGTCCACACAAAAAAAAAGCTGCTCTTGAAGGAGCTTTTGTCTTCCAAATGTTTCTCCATGGGAAACTAGGCAATCCAGGACAAGTTAGGGCTTGATAAAAAGAGCTGACTGAGAAAAAACCTTTCTTTGAAAGATTCCACTGCAACTTGTCCCCGGTGTACCCTGGAATACTTAAGGAATACAGTGTTGCAAAGAATTCTACGATAGTCTCCAATTCCCAATCTTGAGCATCTCTCACAAAATCAATATTCCATTGGGAGAGGCCATTTGAAAGGACTCCAAGATCGGCAATCGCTGCATCCTTATCTCTTTCGAGCTCAAAAATATTGGGAAAAATGTCTTTGAGGTTACGGTTACCATCACACCAATTATCATACCAAAATCTGACCCTCGAACCATCACCCACCACAAAATATTCATGTCTTCTAAAAGTATTCCAATGTCTCCTTATGAATTTCCACAACCCCACTCCATATGAACCATGAACCTTATTTGAGCACCAACCTCCCCATGACTCTCCATATTTTGAGTCTATGACCAACTTCCAAAGCGCCACTCTTTCGGTTTGGTATCTCCACAACCATTTATCCAAAAGAGCTTAATTGAAATTCACTAAGTGCTGAATCCCCAAACTTCCTCCGGTTATAGGAGTACACACCAATAACCAATTAACTAAATGAAATTTGAACTCTTCCCCCATTCCACTCCACAATAAATCCCTTTGTATTTTTTCAATGCGGTTCGCTACCTTAGTGGGAAGCGGGAACAAAGACAAGAAGTAGGTGGGTAGGTTTGCAAGAGTGCTTTTAATCAACGTCAACTTTCCCCCTTTAGATAAATATAGCCTCTTCCAGGAAGTCAAAAGGCGCACTACTTTTTCTATCACACCATTCCAAATCCTTTCAGATTTGAAAAAGGCTCCCAATGGTAGACCAAGATATGTGAGAGGGAAAGGGGAAACCTCACACCCCAAGAGTGTAGCCAGATTCTCCGCATCGTGTACATCCCCCACTAGCACTAATGATGACTTGGAAAGATTGACTCTCAGCCCTGATACAACTCCAAAGCAAAGAAGAAGCCCCCTCAAGGCTTGAATGTAATCCTAATGTGCATCACAAAAAATAATAGTGTCATCGGCAAATAACAAATGGGAAATAATAAGGTCTGCATTCCCCACCTTAAAGCCATGGAGTAGATCCGCCTCCACCAAGCTCTCGATCATCTTGCTTAGAGCTTCCATTACAAATAAGAATAGAAGCGGAGATAGAGGATCACCTTGTCTCAATCATCTTGCTTGGAGACATAAGTTGCTCCCTAAAGATGCATTCTTCGTGTAGACAACATCATTGGCAAGGATCTCACAATCAACAACTTTAGGAATGGAGGTTTATCATAGCAGATTGTTGTTGCATGTGTAGGAGAGGGGGCGAGTCGGTAGATCATCTCCTATCATATTACAAGACAACAAGGTTTTTGTGAAATGAGGTGTTCGGTAGAGTGGAGATGACTTAGGTTATGCTGGAGACTGTGGTGGCAACCTGGCCAATTTGACAAATATAAGAGATATACAACAAATTAAAAAGCTGTTTGGAAGATGATCCTTATATCCTATGTGGTGTTTGTGGCAGGAGTGCAATGCGCGGACGTTTAAAGACAATGAGAGATCGTTAGAGGAACTTATAACTTTATTTTATGGCACTTTTTGTACTTGGGCCATTGCTATTGATTCAGTAGATAGAATTATATGATTTTCTCGTCTCTTTTGCGTCTTTTTAGCTAGGGCATATAGTTCTTGTATTTGCATTGGGCTATGCCTATTCTTTCATCAACAAAACTTGTTTACTTATAAAAAAAAATCTTTATTTGTTGCATTTATATGCATACACATCACATTTGTCATCCACATTGGACACATAGACACAAACATACCATACCCAATCAACGAAGTTAGCAACTAATACACACGCAGCTCCATCTAATGAACCAACTAAGGCTGCCCCTCAACGCCCACGTACAGGACCACATTCCCATACAATGTACTATTCTGTCAACCCAATAATACCTTCTTCAGTACTATTCTGTCAACCCAATAATACCTTCTTCAATGTTATACTGGTTTTTCATCTCCCCATTTGCATATTTCGGAAAATAGAAACAATGTAGCAAAGTCATATATTTAGTGGAAGGATATATTGGAGGCTGGAGATCAGGGAAACTATGTCATGATCAGATGTCAAATTGTTGCAATTGCAATTCCATTAATTGCATTCTTTTATATTGGCCATCTCTTCCAAGCTTTGACAAGCAGAATTCTCTCTCTCTCTCCCTCTCTCCCCCCCCCCCCCCCCCTTTTTTTCTTTAAAGACAACTGAGCATGAATCTTTCCAATATATCGTTATGAGTTATTTTGATATTTTTTTCAAATATTAGTGTAAAATGAAAATGCCCTTTAACATTCTTTTAGCAATTTACGTTATTGATTCCACATCTTGTCACAATGGCAGAGATATGGTGAAATAAGCAAGCAGAGACTTGACCGAGCAATTCTTACCTTCTTTCAACATTTCCGAAAGTCTTACGTAGGTGATCAGGCCATGCATTCATCGAAGGTAATAATTTTCTCTTCCTATTCTTTGTTAAGTTTTGTTGTGCCTAGGTTTTGAGGTCTCTTGTTTTTTGTTGCAGCAGTTATATGCCCGGTTGTCTGAGCTTCTTGGACTCCATGATCATCTACTACTATTGAACGTAATTGTTGGGAAGATAGCTACAAACCTTAAGTGTTATACAGAGGTGAAAGCTCTTTTTTGTTTTCCATGTGTTGATAATATTTTTCTTTGATAGTGTATTAAATTTGTTTTTATGCATAATTTAGAGTGAAGAGGTGATTGATCACACATTGGGCTTGTTCTTGGAGCTGGCATCTGGGTAAGTATTATTACTTACGTATTTGAGTGATACAACAGTAGCTTTTTTTGGGGTAAAAATTATTATTATGATTTTTGCCAAATATAATTCCTTCATGGACCACTGTGGTGCTTTTTGGGTTGCAGGTACATGACTGGGAAGCTGCTTTTGAAATTAGATACTGTCAAATTCATAGTTGCAAATCACACTGTAATTTCAGCTCTGAACTATTTTCCACTTTTTATTTGAGCGTCTATGAAAATAATCTTCATACTTATTATAATGATTAATTTCTCACATTCATAATTTCAGAGGGAGCACTTTCCATTTTTAGAAGAATATAGATGCTCACGCAGCAGAACAACTTTCTATTACACCATTGGCTGTTTAATATTTATGGAGGACAGCCCTGTGAAATTCAAGTCATCAATGGATCCACTTTTGCAAGTACTGCCCCCCCTCTGTCTAGTTATATGTATATTGCCTCTTTTATGACGGTGCTTCAGTTATGCTGATCCTGTTGTTTTTGGCACTTGATACATGCTTTTGTCTGCGAAGCTGCAATTATTTCTTAAATGAGATGTTTAACCTTTGTCTCTTTAATATTTTTATGGCTCTTGTACTATTAATTTTGTTACCATCATTAATATTAATGCTAAGTTGTATTGTTAATTAATCTCTATTTCTTGTTTATTTATGATCATGTGAAACGTTGTTCTTGCATAAAATAGTAAACAATCAGAGTAGTTATATTTTTATTGAATGGATGGCATTGATTCACCGGTGGTTTGGGGGAAGAAACGGAATTCCATCTTGTAAATTGGAATCAAGTTTGTTCTCTAATCACCGGTGGCAGATTGGGGTTACACAATTTGAAGATTTTCAACAAAGCGCTACTGGACAAATGGTTATAGAGATATCATAAGGAGGAGTCGTTATGGAAGGAAGTTATTGATACTAGGCATGGAGGTACATGGGGGGGTTGGTGCACTAATGAGGTGAGGGGGAGGCATGGTATGGGTTTGTGAAAGTATATTAGGGGGAGGTTGGCAATGTTTTGTAGATCATACTCGCTTTGAGGTTGGAGAGGGTACCAAAATTAGATTCTGGAAGGACTTTTGGCGTGGAGTAAGCTCCTTGGAGCAAGCCTTCCTAGTGCTTTATAACATTGCACTTAACAAGGAGGCTTTAGTGGCAAATTTGTTTTCTTTTGATCATGGTGCCCCACAGTGGAACATCCTCTTCATTAGGGATAACCTGATTGGGAGTTGTCCATTATTTCAGATTTTTTCAGCTTGTTACATTCCACAGGAAATATAACGACGCAAGGGGATAAGATTCAATGGCGGTCCATAGCTAGCAAGAAGTTCAGAGTAAAGACCTACTACACAATCCTAGCCTCCCCAAGACATGTAGCTTTTTCATGGAAGAATATTTGGCGGTCCTGTGCACCCTCCAAAGTGGCTTTCTTTGTGTGGACAGCTGCCCTTGGGAAAATTCTGACCACGGACAATTTGAGAAAGGGGTATTATCGTGATGGATTGTTGGTGTTTATGTAAAAATCAAGGTAAATCTGTGGACCATCTATTATTGCATTGTAAGGTGACGCGAGTTTTGTGGAATGCAGTTTGCAGTCGAATGGATGTTGCTTAGGTCATGCTGGCTAAGGTAGTTGACTTGTTTGCTTGCTGGAAAGGTATCAAAGGTTGTCCACAAGTGAAAGCTGCATGGAAGATGATCCTTTTGTGCATTATGTGGTGCATATGGTCGGAAAGAAATGTGCGCTGTTTTGAAGATGGAGAGTGAACTATGGGGGTGCTCCAGGATTTATTTTTGCATACTTTATTACTATGGTTCTCAGTTATTGTACCCTATGGAAGCAATGTGCATGATTTCTTGTTTTTTAGCTCAAACTCGTAGATTGTAATTAGGCGTAATTTTTTGTATACCTCCCTTGTACTTGGACTATGCCTATTTATATTCTCATTAATAAAGATGCATCTTATTTATCAAAAAAAAAAAAAAAAATTCCTCTTTTGTTTAGTTTCAGATTTTTTCGCTGATTGAATATTTTATGGTCTTTTAGGTTTTCATCAGTTTAGAATCAACCCCTGATTCACTTTTCCGTAGTGATGCTGTAAAGTATGCATTAATTGGCCTAATGAGGGATCTCAGAGGAATTGCTATGGCCACAAATAGGCAAGTATATGCAGAATTTCTGGATTTGGTTATTGTTAATGAACTTTAAACTATAATAATGTTACTGCTTTTGATATTTTACAGTCGCAGAACTTATGGGCTTCTGTTTGATTGGCTATATCCTGCACACATGCCACTGCTCTTGAAAGGCATCTCACACTGGAGTGATACACCTGAGGTAGGGAAACATGGTTAGATTCTGCCTCTATATAGGCTTTTCAACAGTGTTCACGTATACTGTAGTCAACCCTAGAAAGCATTTATACTCTCAGCACTGGAATCCATATTTATATCAACATAAAACTTACCTATGGATCATGGGTTTTTTGGGGATGGATTTCTTGTATACTTCTAGTGTACTTGGTTATTCCTTTTGATATTTATAATATTATTACTTATAAAAAAAAACTTACCTATGGAAAATCGATCAACTTAAAATAAGCCTTAATTCCAATTTACCTGTCTTTCAACAGTGTCCATGCATTTTGGATCCTTATTTTTTTTCTCTCCCCCCTCAACAGGGTCTTTTTTTTTTTAAGCGACAGGGTCTTTTTTTATTCACTTTATAATGCAGGTTACGACACCTTTGTTGAAATTCATGGCTGAATTTGTGTTAAACAAAGCCCAGCGTCTGACTTTTGACTCTTCCTCTCCAAACGGCATACTTCTTTTCCGTGAAGTCAGTAAATTAATTGTTGCTTATGGGTCAAGGATTTTATCTCTTCCAAATGCTGCTGATATATATGCCTTTAAATACAAGGGTATATGGATTTGTTTAAACATTATCTCAAGAGGTAACAACAACCACCTTTGTTTACTTCAGCTGCTCGGTGTGTTTACGAGATTATTTTTTTATTAGTATTTAGTTAGTATGATATTGAAGTCTAATATGACAGAATATTTGTTCTACTGCTGGTATTATTTGGTACCTTTTATTTTCAAAGAAATATGAACATAATCAAAAGCTATGATACTATTAGTATCCCTATTTTTCTGATTACATTTGTTCTCAACAATATTATAGATATATATTTCTTGTATAGTTTTTGAGTTTTTGCTCAACATGTTGTGGTTTGTTCGTGCGATGTTCCATCTTTTTAAGTTTAATTTCCAAAGCTCTCTTTTCTTTTCATTTTTCTAAAATTTAAAGCTATTTATAAAACATTCATGCCTCTAAAATATTTTGTAGTTTTATTAACTTTTGGAAACAATAAAAATTCATAAAAAAAATCTAATGCAAAATAGAGGTACTGTAGGAAAATTGTGGCAGAAGCAAGAAAATGACATACAGTTAATATGACTAAAGAAGTCTAAGATGAACTAATCTGGATAAGAAATTAAAAAAAAAAAAAACTTCACAACTTGCAATGCTATGGAAAAAGTCCCTCCTTTTGCACTGGCATCTCACAGTCACCACATTATGTCTCTTAACTTTCATTGTAAGAATCTTTCCCAACAAGGCTGTCCAGGAAAGGAACGTAGCTCCCATTGAAATCTTTGTCCGCAAAATATTCTTCCAAGGAAATTGTTTTTATTATTATGAGATATTAGGATACTATAGAAGGAATGAACACTTGACATCCCTGAACAACCCCCTTTTGGATGGGGCACATAGGATTTTTACTTCGCCTTTGCTTTTAGAAGGAACTAATTATTCTAAGTGCACCAAGTGTAAACTGTGTAATGCTAAACATGATGAGTAATAGCATCTAGAATCTTTTCAATTCTTACATGACTTTACTTTGTACTGTTTTATTACAATTTCTTTGAACATTATGAGTAAGATGAATTTTGAAGATCATTATTCTCGTCAATAAATTTTTTATTTACCAATACAAAGAAAAAGATCATTATTATCTCTTTTTATAAGTAAAAGAGTTTATTAATACTATCATCTTTATTATGAGTAATTTTTATTATGATGATAGTTACTAATTATCAAAGTAAAATCCCTTGTTCCACTACGTGAGAGTTTTGATTAGCAGATACATGGATCAATCCATCCTCTTAAGATTCCTGTTTTGGTCATGATGCTCTCTTCCAAATTCTTTGCCTTGTGTATCCAATCACTTGTGTTTCTAATATCATTTTTTTAATCGATAACTGTTGTTATCCCTCTTTGAATTCAAAAATTCATCTTGTAGTCAGTAATGGCATTAGTTTACTAATATGTACAATGTTATCTTTAGAAATTTTTTTTTATATAAAGTTTTGAATACCTTTTCAGTTTAAACTAATTTCATAATCTTTCAGATGACAGTTAGACATAATCTTTCCCCCCACTTCCTATATATGGCACAATATGGATAATGAGAGCCAGTACTAGTGGTTTTGGTGCTTATGTAATGTATTTTAAATACTCATTGAATACGGTGTTTCTTATGAAAAACACATGTTGCAAACTGAATTTAGTCTCACTGTCAAACGACAGCCCTTGCTGGAAATTATGTCAACTTTGGTGTGTTTGAGCTATATGGGGATAGAGCGCTCTCTGATGGCCTTGATGTTGCTCTGAAGATGACACTATCAATTCCTTTGGCTGATATATTAGCCTTCCGTAAGGTATGTGAACTTTTTTCTCTAAAGGCTTAAGACTCTTAGTAATCAATTGGTTTTATGATCAAGGTCTCCTAGAGCATCTACTTGTTAAAAAAAAAACAAAACAAAAGATTCTCTTAGAGTTTCCATCCGATATGGGGATTCTTGTAATGTTTTGCTTTAGATTTATCTTTCTTTATTCTGAAAAGCAATTTTATGGAATAAAAACCTATATAAAGAAAAAGATTTGTCTTTCTTTAGTTTCTATCTAGGTATTTTCTCTCGTATACTTCCTGTGTACTGGGTTATATCTATTTACATGGAATAAAATTTCTTATTACCTATCAAAAAAAAAAAGGTTTCCATCCGAACTTTAGGGTTTAGAGTGAGAGAAAAATAGACACATCTTGGGAGACTTATATCATTTAATGTCTATATCTGTTTATAGTTCTTAATTAGGTGTTTTTTCTTATATATGTCTGTGGACTTGGGCTACACCTCTTATTATTATCATCATCGTTATTATTATTATATTATTATTATTATTATAAATACTTGCTTACCTATAAAGAAAAAATTTAAATGTGGAGCATTTAATGTTACCTGAGAAACATGCAAATTGTAACAGTCAGTTCACGTGCTAAATACTCGAATATTTTAAGTTGTTCCTGCCTTAAAACTGGACTGATTTAAAAAAAGTAAAAAGCAAAAAGAATCAGTTCCTATAGTTTGCCCTTTCAACTTTTTTATATTTTGTCTCAGTCTGAGAAAGGTAGTCCGCAAGTTTTTGATGCTAAAATATTTTTCCAAGTCTTAAGTTTGCACTGTTAGAGTAGCTCTTGGGTACGAACTTCATGAATCATGTGCATAATGAATTATGTGAAGCAAATTGGTAGATTTTGGAAATATTTTATTTGTTCCTCATATTCTAGGGTTTGTGTTCTTTGTCCTTTTAATGTCAGTTGTTGAGTTTATAGTTGGGTCCTAGACTAGTGATCCATTAAAAAATGTTGGGTCCTAGACTTGTGATACCATTTATTATTTTGTGGATTATTTTCTCTCCAACAATGTTTTCTCGCATTTGAGCAGTTTTCTGAACTTTTTTTTTTTTTGCAGCTAACAAGGGCCTATTTTGCATTCTTGGAGGTTCTTTTCAACAGCCACCTTGTTTTTATATTGAACTTGGATACAAACACTTTTATGCATATCGTAGGTTCTCTTGAATCTGGTCTTAAAGGTCTGGATACGAATATCTCATCACAGGTATGTTTCATGCCTCTATCATATGGATGGGCATTATTAACATTGAAATATATTAAAATCATGCATGGTACTTTAAGCTGATGTTTCTTGTCTAGATTGGACACCATAGTGTCTATCTGTATTTTTTTTTTTTAAAATTTCTCATTGATGTCCAAAACTCTGAACTTCTCTTTCCAGTGTGCATCTGCTGTCGATAATCTGGCTGCATTCTATTTCAACAATATCACTATGGGGGAGGCACCTACTTCACCTGCTGCAATAAATCTTGCTCGGCACATTGCAGATGGCCCCAATTTGTTTCCAGGAGTAAGGATGACAACGATTGATGGGTTATCATTTGCAGTTTGTGCTTAAAAATATGACAATCTGTGTTTCTTTTGGCCAAGTAGTTGTCATGACAGTCCCCTTTCCCTGTCAAACTTTCTCTGCCTAAATTTAACCCATCACGTGCTTCTTAATATAAATTCTAGAAATGAACTCACAAAAAAAATGTTGCCATAATTCTTCATTAGCTGGGGATTAGTTGTTTGGAATGCATAGCTTTTTGTAGAAGCTCTTTTAATTCCTTATCTTGCACCTTGCACAGGATCCATGAATTTGAAACCTGGGTTATTAATTTGCTCTAATTATATAGCACCAAAGTTTTCCATCAATTTGATTTCATATGAATGCACATCAGTTCATATAAGTGAAATAGGGCATCACCCGGTGCTAATCCTACATAAGTTGGGTCGTTGGTGGGGTGTTTTTTAGGCTAGGTTTGGAAACAAACCTTTTTCAAACACTTTCTACTACTATTCATTACTTTATTATTATTATTCACCTACTTTTGTTACTATTCATTACTTTTTCATTACTATTCAATATTTTATTATTATTTTTTACCTACTTTTTACTACTATTTACAAACACTCTCAACAGCCAAACGTAATCTAAAAGTATCAACCTTCGGCCTTTTCTAACATCATGAATTCTGAATGTTTGGTGTTGCAAGATATTGAACTATATTGGAGAATAGTGAATGCAAAATAGGTATTATGCAAAGTGAGAACATGATAGCTAGAAACATTGTGTTATGGCTGGTCACTATGCTGTTTTACTGATCCTACCTGGCTTATTCTGGCCCGAGCCAAACTAATAGATTCAGATAGATGTACGTCAGTTTGGCCAAATTACTATAATAAATGTTTCTAAAGGAAAATACACTTTCCATCCTCCAACTTAGATGTTAACACTTTGTATCCCAAATTACTAAACCGAATAATTGGAAGCTGGCTTAAAAGCAGGACAATAGAACTTTAGCAAAGTAGGAGAATCTAGAGTTCTTACAAAAACAATTAGATAACTAGAGGGCATTGCACTTCGGGTGAAGTGGATATCATAGGCAGCATCTACTTGTGATTTATTGTGATAAAGGTTTTCCTCTTCCCTTTCTGGCGGCCCTGAACTATGCATTGTTTTTTGTCTAGGGTTGATTTCAGCCCTCATGCTTTCAGAAACTCATCAATGCTATAGGGTAACCTCACCATACAAGATGTGGCTGCATTTTGTTAATCAAGTTTGTGGGCCTCTCACTGTCACTATGATGAGGAATATAAAGTTATGGTGCTGGAATATCTTTCTTAATCATCGTGGGAATAATGATGCATTTATATGTTAGTTGTAAAAAAAAAATGATGCATTTATATGTTATACCAGTTTGTTTGTCTTGAATATCATTGTATATTCTGTGTATGATGTATCTGTATATGCATTCATACGTGTTGTGTATGTATATCTATTTCTCTGTCTGTTTTTATTTACGTCTCTGTATGCTCATTTGGGCACTTTTAGACTGTTTTTAACAACTTTCTGTTTTTTTTTTTCCCTATAAATATGAAGATATTGAAGACGCTCTTTGAGATAGTTTTGTTCGAGGACTGTGGCAACCAGTGGAGTCTTAGCAGACCAATGTTGAGCTTAATACTTATCAGTGAGCAGGTGATACTTCATAATTTAGAGTTTACTGCTTAATTAGTGTGAGGTTTAAGTTACACTGCCATGGTTATACCATTGACAACTTTCCAGAGATTAACTCTTTGTAATACTCATGATTGGACTGACTTCATAAACTTATCGCATCCCTTTTGTTCACATCAATCAGATGTCAAATTACTATCAAATCCATAAAGTCATGTATTTGTTTGTCTTTTTTATTTCTGTGAAGCTATAATTCAGAACTTTTTGTAGATGAGATAGCTCTTATGATAAATTGCACTTTTCTACGGTAAACTCTAGAATGAATGGATGATAATTTACTGTGGAAAAGTGCAATGTGCCCTAGCTTTTAAATGGTTATCATTAACACCTGGTGAGCGTGAAAGGTGTCAAATTTTTTTTTTTCCTATAAAAGATAAAGTTTTCTGATGACAAGTAATTGAATGTTGTAACTGTAACCCTCTTGTTGCATCTGTTATGCAGCATGACCTGGAAAGGTTTAAACATCCGATAACTATGTTTACTGGAAATCTTACATGCTCCATCTCGATTAGATTGTCAGTGTCGATCCATATGGATTTAACTCGAAAGTTTTGATCTTGTTTATTTCTGACTTAACATTCACTTTTGCAGATATTCACCGATTTGAAAGCTCAGATTTTGGCTTCACAGGTTAGTATCGTCTCTTCAATGTCTTGTGAAGGTTATGGAAACTCAAGTTATCAACCTCTAGTTGAGTGTTTTCTAGTTGCATATACTTTTGATAGTTAAAAATTATCCGTCCGATAACACTTGACATATATATTTGTTTTGCATGATCTTGCAGCCAGCAGATCAACATCAGCGGCTTTCCTTGTGCTTTGACAAGTTAATGGCAGATGTTACTCGGAGCTTGGATTCCAAAAATAGGGATAAATTCACACAGAATCTTACCATATTCAGGCATGAATTTCGGGTAAAGTAACTCGAGTCTCTGTGAAGTGGATACTAGCTTGGAAATTGGAAATCGAAATATGTATGCAGAAGATCATGTTTATCCGAAGAACCCACTTGTCTCTTCTGTAAACATGATGGCAGCTCTGCTCGTTAGACAAGGGTGTTGTTTCACATGGGTTTCTTAATCTAAACGAAAAAGAAGCAGATTCTATGATGTTCATCGGATTGTGGAGTGGGAAAAAAGGTTTGATATGAATCTTTGTGGTGTTACTGTATAGTTTTAATAGGGGAGATTAAAATCTTGAGCACCATCCAGGATGTTTTAGCATTAAGTGGAGGATTTCTCTAAGGTTGGTATAGACGCTAGCTAGGGGTTGGCGGGTTAAGTTTGGTGTTCGGTTGGCTGATGATGGTCGTTGTACGTAGAAGATCAATTCTTTTTTAGGACAAAAGAAATTAAGATGTACATCATTAATTCTTCAAGTTTTTAATGTTTCTGTATACTAGTCTCTGTTGTATTCTTTGTACTGTTGATAATAGAAGGAAAAAGAAATTTACTTTATTGAACATCACTTTCTTCGCTTTTTTAACTTACAAGTTGTTTCCAAACTCGGAGAATGTTGCGGTCTGCCAGAGGAGAGAGGGGGCCGGCGCGGGGGGGGGGGGGGGGGGTGATGGTGGGTCTGCGGGGGCTACGAATTGCAAGTTTGCAACCCAATTAAAAATGAAATGCTAAGAATTGTGTTTTAATTTATATTTTAATTTTTTAATGGTTAAGAAATAAAAGGTGTCCTTTAGGCATACTGGAGGATTGGCTTTGCTGCAAATCAATGTGAAGAGTTTGGATTGTGCATGTCAGATTGTGCATGTCACAGTTTGGTTGACGGAGAAGGTAATGTCTGGCTTAGTTAATGTGTAGTATTGAAGTGCTCCGACTGTTTGACGATATCTGGTGATTTGTGTGGAAGTGGCTCGCCTATATGAGAGGATAGCTTTTGGCGCCCCATGGTGCACGGAGATGGAGCAGGTTTGGTACCTATCATTTTAGTGCGATGAATTAAGTCTGAGACATACTTGGATTATCGAAGATGTAATCTAGTAGTATCTTGGGGGGCTTGAATACCTAAGAAATTTTCAATGTTGTCAAGCTTCTTCAGCTTGAATGTTTGTAGCTTTATAATGGCTTCAATGGCACCCCTTTTACTCGGAGTAACAAAAGTGAACCCCCCAATTTAACCTTGGCAAGGGTGGACAGATTTCTTGCGACGATTCCATGGTGTAACATGTTTGATGGTGCAACTGTTTAAGCATGATTTTTGCTCTTATTCCGACCATATCCCTGTGTGGATTGATCTCTTTGGCGTGCCACAGCAGCAACGAAGGTTACACGTTCAGATTTGAGGATGTTGTTAAGGGAGGCCAGGTGTAAGTACCTAGTTAAAGCATCATGGGATTCGTATGGTACCCATTGCAGCTTGCAGGATATTATGACAGCCATCTCCAATTGCTTAGTGGAACTCCAACAGTGGAATAGAATCCATTTTGGTCGGGTACAACAGCACTTGAAGAACGCTCAAGAAAGACTGAAAGACGTTCAGCAGGAAGACCCAACTTGCTACGATGCTGAGCGTGTCATTATGGCTTCCGTTGAAGTTAATAAATGGCTTGGCATAGAAGAGATTTTATGGCGTCAACGTTCTCGGGCCTTATGGTTATCCCAGGGTGATCAAAATCCAAAATATTTTCATGCAAAAGCCTCTCAACGTAGGAAGAAGAATTGTATATACAAGCTATTAGATGAAGACGGCAGATGGCAAACAGGGGAGCTCTGTTCATCATTAATTATTGATCACTTTCACTCGATGTTTTCTTCTACAGGTACTCAAGAAATGCATGCTGTTCTGGATACTACTGATACAAAAGTAACTAAGGAGATGAATCATGGTCTTACAAAGCCCTATTTTGCTGAGGAGGTGAAATTGGCTTTGAATGAGATGCACCCATCCAAATCACCAGGGCCTGACGGGATGCCTCATCTTTTTGATCAACACTTTTAGTTTGATATTGGTCAAGCAACAATTTCAGCAGTGTTGAAGGCGCTCAATGAGGGGGACTTTCCACAAGCTGTGAATCATACATTTCTTACGCTCATTCCAAAGGTTAAAGATCCTACTAGGGTGAGTGACTTTCGCTCTATTAGCTTATGTAATGTTCTATATAAGCTAATATCGAAGGTCATCTCTAATAGGACTAAGAGGGTCCTGCCTACTATAATTTTTGAAATCCAATCAGCTTTTATTCTCGAGAGGTTGATAATGGATAATGTTTTTGTGGCCTACGAGGTACTTCACTATCTAAAGAGGCGAAGACAAGGGAGTAAGGGTGCCATGTCCATCAAATTGGATATGAGTAAAGCCTACCATCGTGTGGAATGAGCTTTTCTCAAATATGTGATGCTTAAACTTGGATTCCCTGTTAATTTTGTTAATCTGGTGATGAAGTGTGTCTAGAGTACATCTTATTCTATCCTTGTCAATGGTGTACCCACATGCCATATAATTCCATCCCAAGGGTTGCATCAAGGGGACCCAATATCCCCTTATTCTTACTATGTATAGAAGGTTTAGTTGGCTTATTAAAGAAATCTGCTATGGAAAACAGGCTATTGGGACTTCAAATTTGTAGAGGAGCACTACAACTAAATCATCTCCTATAAATTTGTGCAAGGATTTGGAAAGACTAATGGCTACTTACTGGTGGGGTCAGAGGAATTCTGAAAGGAAAATTCACTGGATTAAATGGAAACACATGTGCAAGCCCAAAGCAAGTGGAGTCCTCGGTTTTAAGGATCTTTCTCTTTTTAACCTGGCTATGCTAGCAAAACAAAGCTGGAGATTATTGAAGCATACCGAGAGCCTATTCTTTAAGGTTTATAAAGCACTGTACTTCCCACACTCAGACGTGCTTGATGCTTCTCTGGGCTACTATCCATCCTATGCGTGGAGGGGCATTTGGGAGGCAAAACAATTGATGTCCCATTGTGGTTGATGGAGTGTTGGTTCTGGTAACAATATACATATCCTCCATGACCCTTGGATCCCAGGTTGCCGAGATCTCTCTAAGATACTGGAACGTGATGCTGCCCACTATAATCCTCTCTTGTCTGAATTGGATAATAAGGTTGATTATTTAATTGACCAACAATCAGGGAGATGAGATAATAGTAAGATCATAGCTCTCTTCAAACCAAATTTGGCCGAGACTATTTTGAAGCTCCACCCCAGCTCTTCAAGGGATCCTGATAAATGGATTTGGTAGTAGGAACGCAATGGTTACTTTACTATAAGCAACACCTATCGATTTTTTAAAAAACTATTACATGCTGATACTGGGGAGCCTTTTTCCAATCAGTATGAGAGGAGGTTTTGGAAGGCAGTGTGAAAATTGAATATCCCTCATAAAGTTAAAATATTCGCTTGGAGAGAATGCAAAGAAGTGTTACCAACAAATTCAAATCTAATTAGCAAAAAGATCCAAGTGGAGAAAATGTGTTGCTTCTGCAAGTTGGTCAGAGAGGATTTGGCGCACGCCTTATTTTTTTATGATGATATCCATGCTATTTGGTTTAACAGGTTTGAAGTCTTGCGACACAAGCACTCCTATCGATCCTTTATGAGTACTACCATAGCGGTGTTCCAGAAACATGCTGATGAGGGCCTATATGATTCTATCCTGATGTCTTGGGGTTTGCGGTATCGTAGGAATCTCAAAGTACAGTCTATGGATGATCTGCTTCCTCAACATGCAATTAATCATGCCTTCTCTCTTAAGGTATTCATGGCTTGTAGCAGAGTGGAAGCTGGATTCCTAGAACCTGAGAATGTTGAGGCCATGGCAATCTTGCGAGGGCTTCAAATGTGCATGAATTCGGGTTTTCATAACATTTGTGTTGAGAGCGACTGCTCGAATTTGGTGGAAGAAATCAATAGTGAAGCTGAGCCTAGCTCAGTTATGCATAATGTCATTTCTGAAATCAGGAGTTTACTTTCCTACTTTCAACAAAGCAAGGATGTTCACTGTCCACCTCTTACAAATGAAGCTGCTCACTGTCTTGCAAGGCATGCTTGGACTATCCCGGATATGCAAATTCAGTGGCATGAAGTGCCTGATTTTATTGATGATATTGTATTTAAAGATATGTCTTCTTGTAAGAACGATTAAGGCCTCTGTGCATTCTTTACAATGAAGATTACTTAAAGGATGACTTAAAGTTGAACTCAAGGAGGGCATTGGAAAGGTGCATAAACCATGCCCTTGGTATATGTTTTAGGCCATAGAATGATTTCTTAAGCCTGTATATGTAATTTGGATGGGTGGGATCAATAAAATCTTTTGATTGTTCCATGAACGCCTTTTCTGCAAGAATGCTATGAAAAAAATCATTGAATACACCGAGTTGAGTGATAGGCCAATCAAATTGCACGATAAGAAAAAAATGATATGAACGGTGGCTGATTTGATCACGAGGTTAAAGGTTTCTGTGAAATTAACCGTTTCCTCTTGATTATATCCCAATGCCACTAATCGAGCCTTGAGACGGTCAACCTCACCAATGGAGATTTGCTTGGTCTTATATACCCATTTGTTGCCAATAACATTGTGGTTTTTGGGCCTTGGAAATAGTGTCCATGTATTGTTAGCCATAGGAACATCATATTCCTCCTTCATTAAGAACGAGATTCAATATTTAAAACAATACATGATAACGTATGCATGAGATATTTGGTGGAGTAGAAATGATAGTCGGGGAAGGTGCATTAGTTGTGAGAAATGATTTAAGTTTATGTGACTTATATTCCCCCCTCAATTAGATTGAAATTGTTTTATCTTGCGGAAAAATTGATTTTCAACTAAGGTTTTAAATTTTACAAAGCAAGCATAAACATCAAATTTGCATTAAAGAGGATGGAGCCAAGTGAATTTTAAGTAATCGTCAATAAATAGCACATAGCATTTGCACCCACCAAACAAGTTAGTAGAACAAGACCAAACATCGGAATGAATTAATTGTAATTGAAATTTAAAAACTCGATTCGAGTTTGGAAAAAAGGAAGTTGCTTTTCTTTGCCAAAGGGACAAACATTACAAAAATCTATTTTGTTAGTTGACTTGTGAATGGGTAATGCATATTTATTCAATACTTGAGATGCAATAGAAAGAGATGCATGGCTTAGTCTAGAGTGCCAAATTGAAATAGGTGCTTTTAATTCGGCAATGACATTTAAAGCACGAGACTTATTGAGAAGAATTGACTGCATGAGAAATAGATAAAGACCATCTTCACACTTGCCTTCGAGTAATGTCTCCCCCATCAATATATCATTTACAAACAAATGAGATTTAGTGAGAATAAAGAAACAATTGTTATCAATGCAAAATTGATTAATAGAGAGAAGGTTGGTTGAGGCATTAGGATAGTGGAGAACATGTTTGAGATGAAGCTTAGTATGGAGGTATATGAAAAGTTACATTACAAGTATTAGCAATATTTAAACCCTGTCTATAACCGACTGCTACATGCTCATGTCTTGTGTATGGATGTGAAATATTGAGTTGCACAAGATTAGTCATGATATGTTGATCAGCACTACAATCGGCAAACCATGTTTCATTCTCATGTTCAGAGTTGGCGTGAGCCACCACTGCTGCCAATTGAGCAGGAGGATGGCGGCCTTGATATGCATTGTCCATATGATGATAGTAGTCAATAACTCAGTGACGCCAGACAGAATAATGATTATTCTGCAGGTTAGTTTCAACAGATGAATTCACAGGGAAGAATACAAGAAATTCGACAATCTTTAATTTGGTAATATTCAGTTTTTTTCTCAGAGACGTATTATCTGTATTTTGATAATTTATAACTAATTTAATTTACCAGGACATGACCAGATGATCATTTTATAAAACCAATATATTAATCTACATATATATATAGTACAAATATACACACACATATCCTAACATTATAGTACTACTAACAATAATTGTACATGATCACGATTTACCATTTTGTTATATATAGCTAATACATCATATAATCATCATGAACCTGGTAGCACAATTTCCATGAACTTATTGATGTTCCAAATCTGGTACCTCTTCCACTCAATTCTCAAAATAACATGCATGCCAGGTTTCACACTAATACGTTACAACCAATATTTAGAAGATGAACAATATATGTTTCTATTATCAGAAGATTTGGCCAGACACCATGATCTTTTGGTGTCAACGCCATGATCTTCCTAGTTGTGAAAGGAAAATAAACCTACCAATTGCGGCATAAAAAAATGAAAATATTGTTCTTAAACTGGAGACTATTGCTACCCATATTCTTGTGAAATATATACTTTCCCTGTCTAATTTCAGTGCACTAAATTCCAGTAAAAGTGAAACAGATTTCTCTTTTTTAAGAATTTAATTAGTGCAACAACCATCTCAACCAGTACAAAATGTTCAAGCATGAATGTTGGAAATATTTTTATGCATCCATTCATTAGCCAAGTCAAAACTTAATCACAAACTTAACTACATTAATATGAAATTGTCACACAGTTTACATGGGCGAAAAGTTTACACCCTATTACATGACACATTATAGTTACACATGGTGTTGGAGACATTATCATCAGGGTATGAGGAATATATGTTATGGTGCATTCATCCATGTTAGCCAAGTTTTTGTTAAACCACCAACTAATAATTCCAACACTATATCACTAATCTTAATATCTATAGGACTGAACAAACCAGATACTGACCACAACTTGCATAGGTGTACACTTCAGCAACATATGGTGAGTATTACTTAACTTCCTGGATTCAGGTCATGAGAACCTCATTAGAGAGATCCAAAAGCTCCTCAACTTAGTGTTGATCTTTCACTGCCCCCAACATGAAAGTTTGGCAGCATTCCCAGCAACGTTAACTCTCAACCTGGAAGGGATTGAACGGCATGCTTCTTTCAAGTTATTGAATTTTGTATCTGTTCTTCTATAGACCACATTGCCCAACCATAGAGCTGTCTCCCAGATACATCAATCCACTGGTACCCAAAAACACCATCAGGATGCTCACATGCCTATTTATGAAAAAATAATTTAGTTCCCACGACGCATACTGTGACAAAATAATTGTGAAAATTTGTTAACCTCTTTCTCAATAACAGAATTATATATATTGGAAATGATGTTGTGGCAAACAGGCTTAATAGTAGCAATGAGAATGTTTTATAAGACTCATGCAATGCCAGCTCCATTAGATCCCAACAAAAATTAAAAAAAATAATAAAACCCTTCGTCCAATAACAACATTGGGTGAACCTTAACATCGAGAAATAAAATGCTCCCCTAAATACATTAAATAGCCACATTTAATGTTGGTAGGCAATAACGTTGTCGTGCATGGAAGAGAGGAGAGAAGTGCATGGATATGATTAATTTAACTAGGATGGTGGGAGAGTTAAAATAGAAGTAACATGTTACTTGTATTGAGGAAACTACTATGGTCACTTCCTAGCACTACAGGTAATGGACCTTAGCAGAATTACCCACTAGCACCTTCAGATTGCAACTTAGCAGAAATACATTGAGTATAATAAGTTACAAACATAATTATATGGAATAAGAATGGGAAACAATTTGAAGGGTTGCCTTGACTCCTTTCATAATGTATTTGTACCCCTTTCATAATGTATTTCTGCCCCTCTAACCTGAAATGCATATTTACAATTAGAAATTATTTTTGCCATTGATGTTTTGACCACAACTCCAGGTTCTAGCCCTTATAAACACATGATGGGCATGCATGCTTGATATGTTCTATGGACTACCTAATATAACGTGTGCCCACAAAAAATAAGAAAAAGAAGTATATGGAAGTGCACTAAAAATTACACCAATGAAATAGTGTAAGGTTTAAGGTCAGTACCTTACTTGCACTACCTAAACTGAGCCATCCTAAATGAAAACAAAGTTTGTAAAATATCCTGTCCGCTAGTATTTGATGTCCTTATCCCAGAACGCAATGTGGATCCCCCCCAGGTTGACTTCAAAGTTACCTGTGATTAAGCACACAAAAAAATCCAACTTTTACTCGAATTGGAAGAATGCATATCATAGGTGCTGGAAAATAGCTTACACCAATATAATAACTTACACTGGGACACCACTAAGTCTCCTTTACCCAGTCCTACTCTTGCTAGACATCCATATATAGGGGGCATATTTTGTACCTTCCATGGAAACATATAAGAATAATATATAGAAGGAATGCTTAGATCTATCTGTTCATACAAAAAAAATGTATTACTACTTTTGTCAAAACTATCATTAACCAAAAACCAGCCACCATGTTAGTACCTAAAAATATAAAATATATATTTTCCTTGAGCTGCACGCAGCTCAAGGAGTTGACCACGGGGTCGGTGAAATATCCTCAGACTCGGGGTTTAGTTCGGAGTCAGTCTACCCCTCACAAAACCCAGGCTGCCAACGAGACTCGTTTTGCCAACCAAAAAGCCCAGGCCGGTATTGGGACTCGGCCTACCTCCCAACAAACATAGGCTACCGTTGGGACTCGATCTGCCTCCCAAAAAACTCGAGTTGCCGTTAGGACACGGTATGCCTCCTAAAAAACTCGGGCTGCCGTTGGGACTCAGTATGCCTCCCAAAAAGCTCGGGCTGTCGTTGGGACTCAGTATGGCTCCCAAAAAATAGTGATTGCCGTTGGGGCTCGGTCTGACATTCCGACTCGAGCTGCTGTTGGAACATCAAGGCCATCAAAAAAATTTTAGTTTCACGTTACCTCGCAATCATTGCCTTTTCGGATTCACGTTGCCTCTCCATCATTAATCTCATATCTTCCCTTATAGCCTCTAATTCACTCTTGTGATCTTCAACATCTTTTCTATGTCGTTCCACTAGTTCCGTGTATTCCTTATCTCGTTGACGCTCATTTTCCCTCTACTCTCTGGAATGACCATTTCGCCTAACCCTCTTGCATATCCTACCCTGTGACCAAGCACCGCCCTAAATATAGTCGTCGCTGCCTCCTTTGTCTATTGTTCAGGTTCTAATGCATCCATTGCAGTAGCCATTTCCCTCTGTCAACATACACAAAGTATCAGGAACAGCAAACTAAATGAGTAAATCACAGAGCTTGTACTCATATATTTATTTCCTATTTCTTCTGTGACGAACTAGCCTTTCTTTTCTGACCAATGAGTAAGATGGTAAAAGTCCACTAAGTTCCCCCCATCTACGCACTGTAGACATATTTAAAAGAAATTTGTTAGGAAAATGACAACTCCAAATAAATATATATGATGGTTGTGGATACCATTAACGAATACCCATTTGCCACATTGGATGAAAATTTGGGCTATACAGGTGGCCAGTTTCCCAACCTAGTAAACATGTGGATGTCAAATTATTTTGTGTCATCACTCAACCCCAATTTGCTTTATTTTTGACAAATCAGTTGGATATTTTTATGGTGGGCTACCTTGTGATGGGGTGCCTTGTGGACATCTTGCTTTCTACGTATGCAAAGGAACCATGGGCCAGCCGAAATAACAAAACAGTCTATTGATAATATCTCTTTTTCTGGCAGCACATGTAAATCTAACTTAGTATTTCTATAAAGCAGCCCCAATTTTATTTTAGACAAATCAGTTGGATATTTTTATGGTGGGCTGCCTTGTGATGGCATAATCTACCTAAATTATATGGAGTTGATTCTACGTATGCAAAGGAACCATGGACCAACCTAAATGACAAAACAATCTAATTCTAATATCTCTAATCTGGCAACACATGTAAAGCTAATTTAGTATTATGGCTGATGCATTGAACATGGAACTCAATCAAAATTCTTAACTTGTGCAAATATGAGTTATGTTTTAATTAAATAAATTTCATACATTTTCCTCGACGGCCCTCACAAATGACTTACGCCCAGAGGTGTGATTAATGTTGAGTTTCTTGTGATTCTCTGTGTTTGCCGTTGAGATTTTCTGCCATTATAATCCAATGTTAGTAATATTATAGGCATGAATTCCCATTACAACTTTAATCATAGGTGACAAGTAAGGATTATTCATAATTCATGATTAGTTATAACCCTTCTCAAATCATTACCTTGAAAGTATCACTTGCTCAACGCTCACAAAGTTTAGCCCATACTAGTGGGCTCACCATGTAGCACCCCGAAACCAATGCTTCCTCATGGGTCGCAAATGCCAAATACTTCTTGTGTAGCTCATGATGATAGGCGTTAAAACGTTTACGTAATGCTTTCCAAACAGCCATTCTATGATTATTCAATTCCCAATTTAATTCAAAATCACACTACAAATAAGTCAAGTGTTAGTTTAATATTAACTCCATCATGGAACCTGAGATTGATATAGCATGTTCCAAAATTCTTACCTTAATGCGCTCAATCAACTCATCCTTATCAGATCTGGGTATATCCGTCCATCTTACGTGACTCATGTCCGCGTGATGTTTCAATATCCACGTGATTCTTGTAGTAAACATTCTAGCATTAGCATAACATGGTGCCATCTCTTCATCATTAATCTTCAAGTGCACTGGACCATGCTTCCGAAGCTTGTCAAACTCAGTGCATTTTGCTAGACCTCGTCCAGGTTTCTTTGAAACCGGGGCTACTACTGGTTCTGTTACGGCATCCTCAATGGCGAAATCCCCTAAAAAATAAAAATTGCATTCCAATTTCAATCTCGATGTATTTGTCTCACTTTACACATATAGTTGTTCGAAAATACTTTCATAAAACGAATAATCTGATTTCTCCTTACCGATGTCGACAATTGTAGTGTCGGGTAACAGAGATGGATTAGGATGTGGAGTATCCTCGACTGTGCTTGGGGTTGCTGAAATCAGATTAAAAGTTGGCAAAATATCTAGCTCAGGGGTTTCTGAACTAAGCCTAGAACCCCTTGGTCGAGCTAGAAATGTGTATGGTCTAGGCCGTACAAGACGCACACCTCGTCCTCTCCTGCTTCCTCGGCTACTTTCACCCCTTTGTTCAACTGAATAAAACATGTCATTCAAATAAAAAGTTCAGTACATTGCAAACAAGTAATTGACAGTACAAAACAATGCTAGTCAACCTATTGAACATATTCAAAATACTCTCAAAAGTGTACTAATGGATGTGTGGCATATAATATCTCATGGTCATCCCCAAATTAAACAAAAGTCTTTCTGTAGATGATTACATTATTTAAAATAGAGAAGCTTACCATAATCCAGCTCATATCAATAAATGCATCTAATTTTTTATATTTAACATGAGATGAAAATTTTGCTATAGGGATACAGGATTGGACATTAATTCAAACTGCCATTTGATTTTAGACTAAACTTGGTCAGAAACTATACCTTCTTCGTGATGAAGAGTCCTCATATTTGGTTTGCTGACTGATCCTTGACTTAACTGGGCAATATAGAAATATCCACACCACATGGAAGACCAAAATCATAACCAACAAGTGGAATTAGAGATGTCATGGCATGATACAGCTAGTTAAGGAGCCCCACAACCTTTCTTCTTATAGAATGACTTCCCAACTTAATAAAATGGCAGAATGCTAATTTAGTACAGCCCTTTTCATATGAAAAAAAAAACCTAGATATTTCTATATGATTTTAAAGCACAAACTCTTGATGAATATTTTAATGACCATAAGAACTAAAAATTCTGCTCTGGTAGAGGTCAATATTTTGCCCTCTACATAACATGGAAAAGCTGGGATAAAGATTAAAGAATAACATAGCAGGTATAATGCGAGATAATAAACATAAGTCCATATATAGTTTTGCAAGGCATAACTATTTGCCCTGTCTTCCAAGACATAAAATGCATATAATGCTCACTTTGACCCCTCTAACCTCATAACCATGCATGCAGGTTTTTGCATTAAGTATTTGTCAACAGCTTAGTGTACTTTCCAAAAGCATAAAGCAACCCCGTAACAGGTATAACACAGGTAGTTAAGGAGCCCCACAACTTTCTTGTTATAGAACGACTTCCCAGCTTAATAACATGGCAGAATGCTAATTTATTATAGCCCTTTTCATATGACAAATAAAAAAACCTTCATATTTCTATATGATTTTAAAGCACGAAGTCTTGATGAACATTTTAATGACCATAAGAAACAAAAATTCTGCTCTGGTAGTAGTCAATATTTTGCCTACTACCATAGTATGGAAAAGCTGGAAAAAAGATTAAATAATAATATAGCTGGTATAATAGGAGATGATAACCTCTAACCTCATAACCATGAATGTAGGTTTTTGTATTCGGTATTTGTCAACGATTTAGTGCACTTTCGAAATCAATTTGCAGCCCCATAGCAGGTATAATACAACTAGACTAAGCTGTCTTCTTGTTTGAAGGGGGAAAAAAACCTCAAGCTTCCCAAGACCTAGTGCAAAATAGAGCAACATACCTTGGTCTAGATAACTTTGGTATGGCAAGTCAGAAATTCCTTAAATAATTCTTGGACCAGTAGCAGGATGCAGTAGCTCTCCAGAAGCTGTCCCTTTGCCGCTACAATGGAAGCGTTTGAAGGGTTTGAAAACCTCTAACCAGCAACAACAGGAATCGTCTTGTAATACTTGTTCTCTCAAATAGTTGTGAAGTTTATATATTGCCACACACACACACACACACATATATATATATATATGTTGTTCAACCCCTATTTCTCTAGGTCATGAGTACAACTTTAGCAAATCAGTTGTTACTCTGCCACGTTGCTTTATTTTTAACTTTGTTTATTTTCTTGTTTCTTGAAACTTGGTCTGCAATTACCCTGAGATTTTGGTTATTAATTACAACATTGCCATGTAACACAGTACATGCAAATCCGTAGGCTCCCGCCTCTTCTTGAAACCAATTTAAGTTTCCCTCATTTCTAGTCCTCTTCCCCTCCCCCCACACCACCTGACAAGAACAACAACCATTTACAAATCACAAGGTTAATTGCCATTCCCATTATTACTTGATTGACCAAGAAATCAAATATTAGAAACTCGTGCATCCTGTTTGGTGAAAAAACAGTGAAATGTGATGATTACATATGAAAATAATATCTTGAAGCTAAGATCCTAACAATATTGGAAGCATTGTGGACTATCATTGATACTTACCAGGATCTGGTTTTCACTACATATATTTTTTCAATTTTTAATTTAAAAATATAAAAATTGGCAAAAGCCCAAAGTTCATAGTGTATTGGGACTTGGCAGCAATCTAATTCTATTCACAATGACCATCCACATGTGGTCATTGTTGCCTTGCATCATGTCAATATCAATACTGTAGTGATAGCTCCTAGAAAATACCATTTTGTTACTCATTATATCCTGTACAACACAACCACACATCAATCACAGGCTGGAAATAAATCTTAGGTGAATTAGTATATGCCAATTTACCCAAAAGTCATTCCTATTGGTGGTGATGATTGGTTACATTTTTAGTAATTAAGATCACTGTTTAATTAATTGCTATATTGACATGGCCTGCTTGTATTTTTCAAAACTATGTATAAAATGACCATTGAAGTTTCCAGCTGTTCAAACTGCCCATTATTTGCACCACCTGAATATTGCATGGCTGCCTGGTGTGGAACCCATTTTGCAAGCTGTGTATTGCATGCCTTTTCGGATTGATATACACACTATTAATGCAATATAGGATGCACCATTTAAAATAGTTGTGGTCACTTTAAAGTATGATCTTGAAGTCATTAAGGGATTCTGAGATTTACCTGTGCAATATATATATATATATATATTGCTATATATATAATATATATATATATACTCGAGATGGTGGTAATGGATAAAATTAGCCAATTTTTCAAAGTGGACTAGGCCATGCAAGCAGACTTTAATATATATAGTTTAGTTTATTTAATGTTGCTTATATGTCATTATCATCCGATCTCCAAATGTTTCCCACCAGCTTCACCCATTTGCCACATTAAAGAATATGTTGAGAAACTTGTTTTCCTAGTTGTGGCCTGCATTAACAAGTACAATCATTATATTATATATATATATATGCATATTGTTAAATTTGAAAGAAATACAAACAAATGACGTGAGAAACAATGAAGGTATAAGCATAATCAATATAGCTGCAAATAGGTGTACATAGCCCTACATCAGCATATTCCTACACTGCATAGGAATATTCCAAACCAGATTAATGGACAAGCTATTAATTAGTATGGGGGTTCAAATACATTCTAACAAACAAATCTCGACCCTAATCACAACATAATTCAACAATTGTTATTATGCAAATCCTAAACCCTAGTTAATTGGGTGGTAGCCACAAAGTCCATAATAGCAGTAGCTTACCTTCCATTGGCAGGTGTCCATAATAAGTCTATTCTGACACAGGATCTTCATTTGTCGCATAATCATCATCATTTGAACATTCTCCGGCACCATTCCAATCTCCAGAACCAGATTGGACATCGGCATCGTCGATAAATTGTCCTAGTATTGAGGTATCCGTACCTGTGACATCAGAAGGATCGATACGCATTGGTACAACATCAGGCCTACTCAACCCAGTTGGGAGAAGGACGTCAGGACACTGGACAGGTGTGTAATAATGTGACACTTCATTTTCTTGAAAGGCATCATAATCACTTGACTCGCCATCATTTTCTTCTAAGATTGTTGGGGCTAGTGGAATATCATATACATTCCTATTGATGAACTTTTGAACCACAAACCAATTACCTTTGGCACGTATATCTTTTATGTAAAAGCATTGGGAAGCCTGGCATGCCAAAACAAATGGTTCATCCTTATATGAAGTCCGGTCTAGGTTGACACTAATCAGATGATCATCCACTCGTACCCCTCGTCTTGGATCACCCACATCAAACCACTCACATCTGAATAGGTACACGCGACGCCATCCCATGTAGTGCAATTCTAATACGTCATGGATAACACCATAAAAGTCTATATTGTTAGACTGACTGTCGCCAGTTACCAACACACCAGAATTCTGAGAACGACGTCTGAGTTCACGCTCCTTGGTGTGGAATATTTTTCCATTTATAATGCAACCAGAGTATGAACAAGCCCAACTTTCAGGACCACAAGCTAACACGTATAGATCAGCGGACACATCAAGTGGGTTGATGGTACGTTGTCCCATTACCTACAAAATAATATTTTGAAAAAAATAAAAAATTCCTATTGAACAAATTATCATAGTGACCTTGATATGAAATTTTGTTAAATGTGATAAATTACTCATATTGGATGAGGATAACTTACACGCGTCTTGAACCATGTTTCGAAGTCATTCTGATGCATGCGATCCACACAATTTGGGTTCAAACGCTGACACATTTCATGATGCTCTCTGCAAAAAATGTACAATGCGTCCAGGAGGCATGAATAAGTTAATAGGTGTGTAATATGCAAAGGCCATCTATGTAGTGGCCCATAAAAAATTAAGAACCATCATGTCCTGATGATCGTTAGGGATACATACTGTATATAGGACCCAATCTCTGGACAGTTGTTAAGCACATACCAGCGAGCTGAGACAAGATCTTTATGATCTAGACGCACGGTACAAGCAACCCCTAAGGGACGGACTTTCTGGCTAAAAATTGAAAATCCATCATGTGCCTCCATGCCACCACTGTCAAAATTGCGCTCTGCTTGATTGAACTTCGTCTCGACGTCGTTTAGATACATTGAACAAAATGTCAAGCATTCAAGGTGAACGTATGCCTCTGCTATTGAACCTTCTGGTCGTGCCTTATTCTTAACATACCGCTTGAACTTGCCAAGATATCTCTCAAATGGGTACATCCACCTATATTGCACTGGACCCCCAAGTATAGCCTCACAGGGTAAATGGATAGTTAGGTGGACCATGACATCGAAAAAATGACGGAGGAAATATCATCTCCAATCTGCATAGAATTTTGGTGATATCAATTTCAAATTGGGATAGACGATTTGTATCAAGAGTACATGAACACAACTCTTTGAAGAAACTACTCAACTCAGTTAATGCCAATGCAATGTCATTTCTTAAATATCCGCCAACTGCGATAGGAAGCAGCCGTTGCATAAACATATGATGGTCATGGCTTTTAAGTTGCCCTGAGATTTTGGTGTCACGTATCGAAACACAGTGCGAGATGTTGACAGCAAACCCATCAAGGAATTTGACAGTGGCCAGCCACTCACAAAATCTTTTCCTTTCATCTCCGTGCAATGAGTATGATGCAGGCGGCATTGTAACCCGTTCCCCATCACGTTTCAAATGTAATTCTTTTCTTATGCCCAAAAACTTGAGGTCATGCCTTGAGTTAACATTGTCTTTTGTCTTCCCAGTAATGGTCATTAACGTGCCCAAGATATTATCAGAAATATTTTTCTCAATATGCATAACATCAAGATTGTGTCTCAACATAAGTCCTGACCAATAGGGTAATCTGAAAAATATGCTATTCTTTGTCCAGTTCAGTTCTTCAACACCATGTTTTCTCTTCCTCTGAGCTTTACCAAATTGGACATCCCGGAGCATACGTAGTTGAGTTAGAATATTTGACCCAGATATAACCGATGGTGGCAATCAGTGATCTTCTTTGCCGTCAAACAAATGTTTTCTCGATCTCCATATATGGTCTGGTGACAAGAAACGGCGGTGTCCCATATAACTTTGTTTTTGGCCATACTTCAACCAAGTGGAATCTGTACCCGCATTGCACGATGGACATGCAAGTTTTCTTTTAGTTGACCAACCAGAAAGATTACCTAAAGCTGGGAAGTCATTGATTGTCCACAGTAATGCCGCATGCAATATGAAAGTTTCCGTCGTGGATGCATCATACGTAGGTATCCCATCCATCCAAAGTTCAAGCAACTCATCGACCAACGGTTGCAAGTAAACATCAATGTCATTCCCCGGTGACTTTGGCCCTGGAATAATGAGAGATGTCATGAAGAACTGGTCTTTCATGCACAGCCACGGAGGCAAGTTATACGGTACAAGAATGACTGGCCATATGCTATAAGGTTTAGCCATATTGTTGAAAGGATTAAAGCCATCACTGGCCAAACCGAGCCTAACATTTCGAGCATCAGAAGCAAACCAAGTATGTTCTTTATCAAATGTCTTCCAAGACATCGAGTCGGCCGGGTGCACTATACGCGTCTCATCTGAAGCATCATGCTCTTTATGCCATCTCATATCAGCTGCTATCTTTGTAGACATATATAATCATTGTACTTTCGACTTCAACGGGAAATGACGCAAGACCTTATGAGGAATTACGCGTGTCCCATGTGTATTTGGCATCCACCTCGAAGCCTCGCATACGGGACACATATTTTTTTTAGAGTTTTCCTTCCAAAATAATATGCAATCGTTGGGGCAAGCATGTATTTTTTTGAACTTGAATCCCAAACCGCGCTCTAGTGACCTTGATTCCTGATATGACTGTGGCAACTCAGCATCAGGAAAGGCATACTGCAATAAGTTAAGAAGCATGTCGAATGACTTTATTGACCAATGACCAAGGCTTTTAATATTTAACAACTTCACAATGAATGAGAGTTTGGAAAATTTTATACAGCCTGGGTAAAGTGGACGACCAGCATCATCTAGTAGTTGGGTGAAAGTTGATCTTGGAATTGGTTCAGGCATGGGTGAACGAATTGGCACTGACGTGCTCGCTTCAAAAAATCCAAAAAAAGTACCTGCCCGTACATCGTTTAACATATGGTCAATGTCATCGATGTATTCGTCTAGATCAATGCACTCAAAATCACCATCGGTATCAGTTGTGAATTGTTGTGTCTCTTCCTCCCCATGAAATATCCATTGAGTGTAGTTTGGATTAATCCCCGTACAAAACAAATGACTTTGCACTTCAGGTATAGTTAGCCATAGATTATTACAACAGATGCGGCATGGGCACCGAATACGGTTACTCCCCATTGCATGCCTATATGCTACCCTGAGAAATTGGTTAACACCTTCTGCATATGCAGGTGACATCAATCTATCGTTCAGATTCATCCAACTTTTGTCCATCTATAAATGATTGCCAACCGTCATGTTAGTCACCAGTGCAATGCCATGAAGCTAAATACGCAGAGTTAAAATTCCAAATGAGAATGAGACCCGGTTGACTGGACAAACCGATGTCAACATTTTGATTTGTACAAATGTGGAAAACAGGATTAAGCGGATATGGATGATCGTATACATAGCATGTCTCCCAAAAAACATAGGCTAATAATTTTTTTTATTAGTGCAGTGGTTGACAAAACTATAAAGAACTTAGCAAAAGGGTGGGATTTGGTCGCTAGATGTGAAACTCTCAACAAGCGACTTACTTAGAGTTATAATATTCTGTTTGAATATAATGAAATTGGCAATGTACCACATATTGGCCTGGTATGGATGGAAGGAAGGGAAATGAGCTTTGTTACACCAGCAGTGCAAGTAATCCATACTATACCCTGTCGAATAAATTTGTATTACACAAATGCGATGTACTGCAACATGAAACTTTATTGGCCATAGCTAAGAGGAAAAAAAAACTAGACCCTAGTAATCACCAATTTGAGTTATGACCCACAAATGCATTATAACCCTAAGTCTAACACATCAAGATAGTAAATCGAGAAACCCTTGGATATGATTATTGGGGCTTAACATAACAAGATCGAGGGCATTCCAATAGAAAGCAGTAACATGTAGGGGAAGTTAATTATTGTGAGTGCTAAATTAAATTAAAACACCAATAACTAGGATGTAAATATTATCTATTTACACAAAGGGAACTATATATTAGAAACAATAATGTATTTTAGAAATAATGTAAAGCTCTTACGAGACTGGATTATAGCAGGCTGAACGCTGGATTTTTTTCATAATCCTCACGAGACTAGCAACAAATTTTTTGATGTTCTAATCCTGCAAGATGAGAACAGGCCATCAGATAACAATAATAAGATGATCATCCTACTAATTAGATAGATGGTACGCTGCCTTATCACAAACACGTGTCAACACCTACTATTTCTTGCACAAACAGCATATGTGATGAGCTATATTACCACTTTCACGTACTAATAATTTAACAGGAGTGTCCTAAATATTTATACTACAATATTTAGATATGAGGAAGTAAGATATGGAAAAACCATAGTGAAGAACAATCTTTGATATTTAGACAGAAATGGTGCATAACTCTTGCCATTTGTTATAAAAGTCATCTGATGTTAATTGCAACACTACAAAAAAAGACCTATGCCACTTTTCACATCCTCCAAATCTAGTTTTGATCAGTTTTTTTAGGATTAATTTTTCTTGGGTCAAATTGAAGAAACCCCTGCGGCATTACCATGTGTACTTGTATTAATTAAAAATTATCTAGTAAGTAAAATAAAAACTCTAATTTATTAACAATATTTATTAAAAATGCAAGTTAAATGAAAAATAATTAGTATTAATTTAAACTATTGTGAAATTCATAATTTCCTCATTAATTAACATTAATCCAAAGTCATATGGTTGCAAATGAAAAGGATTCCCAACTTATTGGCAACAAGCTAAAGAAAGGCAACCAAACATTATATTACCAAGTATAGATGACAGAATCCATTTACTACTATTGAGTAGTAGTTATTAACAGAATGTATTTATATGATCATGTTACTTTATATAATGGTTAAAGTATGATCCCATTACCTTACAAATCTACTTGCTTTAGCATGAGTAATGTACTGATTTTTTATTACCATTTCTTAGCTTCATTTCCAACTCTTGTCATATGATACGTCATGACATGTACCTAGAAGGAATTCAATTTATTTACTGTCCATCTTGCAATTACTATGGTTGCATAGAAATTTGTGATATGTAGAAGTTAAAAATCCAACTTTTTAATTTCTTGAATCTAGATGATCATATCATCTATCTCATCTATCATTTTTGCACCTTGGTGGACACACCTTGACACCAGTTTATATATTATGAGTAGAATTTGTATTTTAAGGGAAATGAGAAATAATAAATAATAATAATAATAATAATAATAATAATAATAATAATAATAAGTAAAAAACTGTAAAAGTAACACAAGTTGAAACCTAGGACGGCCTTAAAAGTAAACCTAACTTTTTTTTTTTTTTTGCATCTTGATTAATATATCATACGACAGAGATATAAGATTACACTAATTCTGTCTTTGCGCACTCAAGTGCTAGATCAAGAGATCAATTCTTGTAGCCAATGACTACAACCTTCTTTCCCCCTAACAGAGTTGATGTAGATTCTTTGCTATGTTTACAATAATCAATGGAATGCAATGCCCAGCCCTGGAATATCTCAAGCCTTTGTTCTTTGGAAATTCTGGGAATTTAGGTATATCCCCAGACTTTCCAATGCAAACCACAATGAACTTGAACGCGTACCAATGAATTGATATTATTGAAACAATTAAACAAAGTCAATTAACCAATAAATTAAAGTGGGTTAAATGCAAACATAACTATATATATATATATATATATATATATAAACAAGGAGTATCAAAGGATCACAAAAAACTCATCATACACTTCCACTTTGATATTATTACCAAGATGCCAAGATAATCCATCTTTGTCTTGAGGAATTCGTCAGAAAAATCGTGTTGCTATTTTTCTTGAGGTCCTAGTCATTACTCATTCAATGACATGATTTTTACTTATTTCCTTAAATTATTTTTGAAGAAAAGAACAAATTAAGTTGAGGACCTGAACAGTTTTTGAATTGTTGGTTTGCAAAGCAACCACCCAAACAGGGTGTCTTGGCAAAAGGTTGTCTCTTTTCTTACTCATGATCAGAACCAACAAACTTAGGCTCCAGTTAAACCTCACAAACTAATCGCAAATCAAAGTGGTCAGCATAGGAGTGCAAATATTCTAAAATCTCAGTATGTCCGACAACAAAGTTGGGTATTTCCCAAAAGTAATTGCGATAAACTACTACAATTATGCAAATAAGTGAAATTAAACACTAAATAAATCAATTATATTCCATACCTTTTGATAGCAACCGGTCGATGCATTGGGGTTTAGGTGGAAATCCCACACGGGCAAACAGGCTTGATAGTAACCATTCAATTAATAGTGTTTTCTAGAGCATTTTCTGGAGAGGTTCGATCAATCTTGGAAGAGGATATGGGATAGGGTTTGCGAGGGGAATTCAGTCGAGCGAGACAAAGGTGTCGAGAAAGTAAACAGGAGACGACAGAGGCTTGGGTAAAGTTAATTCATTGTTGCGGCAAATGGCAAATGTCACTGTTATTAGAGACCCAAAAGCGAAGAATGAAGATGCCGCAAATTTAATATGTTTATAGTTTCTACAAATGTCCGCAAATTTAATTCACTGTTCTAGCGCGAGTAAAATTGATTTCACTCTATTAATTGCACGACAAATACTCGTTTGACGCTATTAAGTTACTTATTCCATCAATTGTTATTGCGACAATACAAAAATTGCTGTTGAAGGTTATATTTCTTGTAGTGAAAGTTGTTCGTCAATAAGAAGCAAGTTGCTTTCTTTAATTCTACGTGCATGGATTAGTAATTTGGGTCGAGAATAGTTCTTATATCAATCGTCAATAATAGAAATGACTACTAAAGATATTTGTATTGAAATATTTTTGTTCATACGGAAAGGAATTAATTAGTTGTTTCATCTCAATATGCAAACAATATTATTGTATTACGGTATTCATTACGGTATTCGCACTGACTGGATTATGCCATATCAGCTTCTTTTATTTTTTGAAGCCTGCCTTGCCTGCATCCATCCCTTTTTAGCAAATGAAACTAATGATCAGAACAAGAGTAGTGCTACATTCACCGAGGATGTAGCACGATTTTTTTCTTAGAAAAACAACAAAAGTTATTTATTTATATATTTTTATTTTTATTTTAGTTTTCTTCGTTCATTTTTTTATATTTTTAAATATCTTTTAAAAAGATAAAATTTATAATACTATTAAAAAAATATTTTTTAAAATAAATATATAAAGAAAAATCCTAAAGCTGAGAAATCTATCGAGATTTTTCCTTAAGATCAAAATTATAGAGGTCGTTCGAATTGATACCGAAGAACAGACCCGGCACTAGGCGGGTTAATGGAAACGAGGGATTAATTGATCGGGGTTGGAGACATCTGTTGACTGATTCTACCAATAGAGACGATAGGCAATTAACATACTCTACCCGGATCTTCTTCGAAGCACCTTCTAAGGTCCCATTTAGATTATCTCAACTCACTTCTATTTCATCATTATATTTTTATAATTTTTTTTTATACAAAACACAAATTTCTATATGTCTTTTTCAAATTCCAATACACATTTTTTAAATTCCAATACACATTTTTCAAATTCTAAAATAATAATAATATTAAAAAATAAACTAAACTCATATCAACTCATCTCATCTCCGAATCTAAACGGGGTTTTTAGGCCCCGCTTGGATTCAGAGATGAGATGAGTTGAGATGAGTTTAGATAAGTTTAGTTTATTTTTTAATATTATTATTATTTTGGGATTTGAAAAAGGTATATTGGGAATTGAAAAAGGTGTATTGGGAATTGAAAAATGTGTATTGGGAATTGAAAAAGGTGTATAGGAATTTGTGTTTTATATAAAAAATTATAAAAATATAATAATAAAATGAAGATGAGTTGAGATGAGTTGAGATGAGCTGAGCTCACCTCTGAATCCAAGCGGGGCCAAGTCGTCCCCCCAGCCCCAGTAGTACTCATGATTCCAATATTTGTTCGAACGATTGATTAAGGCCTCGTTTGGATTCGGAGATGAGATGAGTTGAGATGAATTTAGTTTATTTTTTAATATTATTATTATTTTGAGATTTGAAAAAAGTGTATTGAGATTTAAAAAATGTATATTGGGATTTGAAAAATGTGTATAGGAATTTGTGTTTTATATAAAAAATTATAAAAATATAATGATGAAATGAAGATGAGTTGAGATGAGTTGAACTGAGTTGCGAATACAAACATGGTTAAATCTGGTAGATCATACCTATATATGGCGAACGAATCACCTTGATTAAAGCCTGGTTTGTTTTCTTTAACTTATCTTATATCTTTTCATCTCATTTTATCTTATTTTATCTCAAATTCATTATTATATTTTTAAATTTTTATATAAAATAAAATAAATAATTAACTTTTTTCAAATTTTAACACAATTTTTTCAAATTTTAAAATAAAATTAATATTAAAAAAATTATAACAATATATATTTTTTAATTTTTATTTTATCTTATTTCATCTCATCTCATCTCTAAAAATAAAATAAAAAAACGTAAATTGGATTGGAGCGTACGTGTCACGTATCTGTTTGTGCAGTGGTTGTCGTCCGCAGGGGCAATCCCATGAAAACATACTGCCCTCCCACCATATATTACCACCCATTGCAACTCCTCACCCCAAGACCTGGCTTTTGCAACCTTTTTTATTAAATCCCAAGGGGAATTGTTTGTGCAGTGGTTGTCGTCAGCAGGGGCAATCCCATGAAAACATATTGCCCTCCCACCATATATTACCACCCATTGCCACTCTTCACCCCATGACCTAGCTTTTGCAACCTTTTTTATTAAATCCCAAGGGGAATCTTTTTGCACTCAAAAGTTCTGTAGACACCAACATACCGTTCTGATTAAGCCAATTTCATCTCATCTCTAAAAATAAAATAAAAAAGCATAAATTGGATTGGAGACGTACGTGTCACGTATCTGTTGAATTGTTTGTGCATTGGTTGTCGTCAGCAGGGGCAATCCCATGAAAACATACTGCCCTCCCACCATATATTACCACCCATTGCCACTCTTCATCCCATGACCTGGCTTTTGCAACCTTTTTTATTAAATCCCAAGGGGAATTGTTTGTGCAATGGTTGTCGTCAGCAGGGGCAATCCCATGAAAATATACTGCCCTCCCACCATATATTACCACCCATTGCCACTCTTCACCCCATGACCTGGCTTTTGCAACCTTTTTTATTAAATCCCAAGGGGAATTGTTTGTGCAGTGGTTGTCGTCAGCAGGGGCAATCCCATGAAAACATACTGCCCTCCCACCATATATTACCACCCTGGTTGTCGTCAGCAGGGGCAATCCCATGAAAACATACTGCCCTCCCACCATATATTACCACCCATTGCCACTCTTCACCCCATGACCTGGCTTTTGCAACCTTTTTTATTAAATCCCAAGGGGAATTGTTTGTGCAGTGGTCGTCAGCAGGGGCAATCCCATGAAAACATACTGCCCTCCCACCATATATTACCACCCATTGCCACTCTTCATCCCATTACCTTGCTTTTGCAACCTTTTTTATTAAATCCCAAGGGGAATTGTTTGTGCAGTTTTTTTATTAAATCCCAAAGGGAATCTTTTTGCACTCAAAAGTTCTGTAGACACCAACATACCATTCTGATTAAGCCAATTTTATCTCATTTCTAAAAATAAAATAAAAAAGCATAAATTGGATTGGAGACGTACGTGTCACGTATCTGTTTGTGCAGTGGTTGTCGTCCGCAGGGGCAATCCCATGGAAGTGCACTCCCCCCATATATTACCACCCATTGCCACCAACTCTTCACCCCATGACCTGGCTTTTGCAACCTTTTTTATTAAATCCCAAGGGGAATCTTTTTGCACTCAAAACTTCTGTAGCCAGTAATATAATGATATATGATTAAAGAGATTCTAAACAAACTGCTGGAGAAAGAAAATTGGGGCGAGAGATCAGCTTGGAAAGCTTCACATCAGGTAGGTTCCCTGGGCAAATTCAAACTTAGAGTAGCCGCAGCAATGGCGAATCAGCTTCGTCGCCGTCGTCAGAGGTTGTCGATCTCATCATCAATTCTCAACTCTCTCTCTCTCTCTCTGTGAAACCTAGGATCTCTTTCACCATTTAAATTCAGAATTTATCAAATATCATAAAATGTTATGTTTTTGGTGATTGTGGCAGGGAGCAAGTTGGGAGCATTAACTTCTCCAAAAAGGGGCATCTCATTTTTGCATGTTTGATCTCAACAACGATTGGCTTTCTCCAAGTAAAGGCTGTATTTGCTGCTCATCCTAAGAACTTGTGGGTATCCTTGACTGCCATGATCATCTACTACTTGTCGTTTGCAGCCAAGAAGAAGGTTCTTAGGACTTATCGGGGATCACGATCCTCCCAATTACTGTTTGAACGTTTCATTGTCTTCTGGGGAGTACTAGCATCTCTCTCACTGGTGATGGTGTTTCTGCCACCCTTACCGTCGTGGGTATTTCTTCCCATCTCGGCTTTTCTGCTTACGGTAGTTGCCCGCCTCTCCTTGATTACCCAGGCAGCTTGCTTGGTAGTGCATAAAATCTCCATATTCTTCATGCGGATAAATGGGCATGCAGGCGGGGAGCGGCGGCAGAGAGCCTATGCGTAGCTAATAATTTCAGAAAAACTGCGTGCTATATATTAATTTGAATATTATTTGCACTTTTGTTGTTATAGTTCCGGGTTTTCCTTTTGTGGCCAAGATCTATTTGTTGTACGTTAGTATTGTTATAGTTCTGGGTTTTCCTTATGTGGTCCAACGTTGGAGGCTGGAGTATGTATTGGGTCCTCGTTCTTTTTGTACCTGTTAATATTGTTTGTGTTATTAATTACTGCATGTAGCTATAATGATTATTTATAGAAGAAAAAAGGTTATCACTTTGCTTTTCTGATTTTATTTATGTTAGGCTTCAAGTACTTATATATGGCCGTGAAAAAATAAAGTCAGCGTGAGAAAGCTAATATTCGTCCCGACAACACCACCTGAAAAAATTAAGACGAAGCAAGATTCCGGTGACTCTTAACACAGAAGCGTCCGTAATTTGGGTATGATTCACAATCGGCGAACAAGACAAAGAAGGATGCCGGCCGCCTTGTGGCTGCTTCTCCGAATTGAACTTATGCCCCTTTTAATATGATTTCCAAACATTTAAAGCTAGCCCTCTCGCTGTTTAGTTTGCCAATTAACACTTCTTTTTGAAAGTAGCAAATGTCTGTCTTGTTTTCTTGCATAATATTGCAAGTAAGCTAAATATGGAAGTAATTCCCGTTTCATATTTTCTTTCACATGATGGATCTTCATGTCAAAATTCTAATTTTTTTTTCCTCGTTCCAATTTTTAAAATCTTTACTGAAATAAGAGCGTGAGTTCCTGTTTTACATTTCTTTCCCCTGATGGATCCAGCTTGGGTCAAAATTTATATATATATATATATATATATATATATATATATATATTGTCACGTTCCAATCTCACATTTTAAAATGTTCACTGAAATCAGAGCGTCTTGTATATGACGCTCTAAGGACTGTCCATTGTGTGGAGTTGATATTGAGAAGATAGAAGCTGATTCAAATCTTGAGCTAGCATGGTAATTAATGATCGTTTCATTGAAGGTCATCCTATAATCGAAAGGTCTCCTGCTAATACAGGCAAACAGGAAGTAGTAGGTGATATTATATATGGATGTCTCTTTAAAGCGAGGTGTTTAATTTATTGGTGCAACATGTGCCCATGATCAGGGTAAGCATGTTTTCTTTGATATTCTAGTTTCTAAGCTTCAATTCTCTTTCTTTTCTACGTGGATGGGTAATTTGGGGCGAGAATATATAGTTCGATCGTCAATAATAGTAATGACTACTAGAGATATTTTTTTATATTGAAATATTTGATATTCATACGGAAAAGAATTAGTTGTTTCATCTCAAAATGCAAACAATATTGTATTACGGTATTCATTACTTGGTGTGCATGGCTTTACTTATGCATTCATCCAGAATTCGCATGAGTCGGTTTAAATTGGAGAGTATACATGGATCTTTTCTTTTTATATTGTTTTAAACCACCCAACACCTCGTCCAAATCAAGGGTATTTGGAACGAATGGGGGTGCCCTCGATTAGTAAGATTTTGAGGGTGAATGTCAGTCAGGTTGTGAGTATGCATGGGATCGAGTTGTACTGTTTTCATGACTTTTTAAGACAAGTCTTTTTTTATTATTATTTTTTTTCTTTTCCTATCTGGGTGGGTGGGAAGACCACTCAAACTACCACACAATTTGCAAACATCCTCCCAAGGACACAAACTATCAGTTGTGCAATCACCTCCAAACTACTAACTTTGACACAATTATCCTTTAAAAATTTAAAAGTTAAAAATAAAAAATCTAGTAAAAAAGAAGCGAAAAAGATCATGAACGCCCAGTACTTCTGTGGGCGGCCGCGCGCATGTGCTCTTTCTTTTTCTTGAGTTTAATTGGTTTATGTTGCCCATTTGAGGATTTTTAGGGTTGATTTTCACTTTTCCAATGGGAAAATGGGAATAACATCATTGCGGTTTTTTGGTAGTTGGGGGGCCGGTAATTGCAAATTAAGAGTTTTGTGTTTATTTTGCCCGGCCCCAATAAATAATATTGATCAGGTGGATAATTGCAATTCTGATAAATCAGGAAATGAAAAATCGTATTTAAGGAAAACAGAAAACTAGATCCGATCCATGGAAGAAGTACTACTTCAACACTACTAATTAATTTGCATTTCAGTGTACGTACGTGTATGTACGTGCGTGTACGCCTTGTACACGCGCATGTTAATTAACTAATGATTATATATATATATATTCATGGTGGCTAATTCCTGGCTAGGAGCTTGATTCCCAGTGAGCGGTAGGTTTAGAAAATAAAATTTTTTAAATTTTTTTCAAACAATTTATATTATTATTTATTAATTTATTATTATTTTTCACTTACTTTTGTTATTATTTATTACTTTCTATTTACTAATTTTGGGGTACGATTATATTAATTCATCATACTTATTGCGCGGTCACTTATTTTGAAGAGTGTTCAATTTACTTCGAATTAATTGCCATCGGATGAACATCTGGAGGTCGGGTCTGTTCGCGTTTTCTTGGTTTCCCAAGTACCTGTTGCTTCTAAAGAACGGGAAATTCCAATATTTCAAAGAAGATACTCGAAAGGAGAAGTGAAACAAAGAAGCAGCCTAGATCTGCGCCATTCGACTAAATGAGTTCTCTTTAGTTAAAGCATCCTCGGAAATATCTCCGGCAGATTCCTAGAGTGCGAAGTGTGGACTAGACTTCAAAAGTGGACGGCTCTTTTAATTTGCCTCGATCTTGCGCTGAGTATAGCTGTTTGTGACTGTATCTTAGCTCCCTTCATTTTCTCTGAATTTAGTACTGTCTCCGGCTGGTGTTATATATAAATTAGCTCCCTTTGGTCCGAATCCTTGATGATCAGACAGAGTAAAACCTGTCCTAATTTCTTTGATTTGGTGTTCCGGGGTTTTTATTAGTAAAAGATGATTTGTACGTATAAATATGAAGATATTGAAGACGCTCTTTGAGATAGTTTGGTTCGAGGAGTGTGGCAACCAGTGGAGTCTTAGCAGACCAATGTTGAGCTTAATACTTATCAGTGAGCAGGTGATACTTCATAATTTAGAGTTTACTGCTTAATTAGTGTGAGGTTTAAGTTACACTGCCATGGTTATACCATTGACAACTTTCCAGAGATTAACTCTTTGTAATACTCATGATTGGACTGACTTCATAAACTTATCGCATCCCTTTTGTTCACATCAATCAGATGTCAATTACTATCAAATCTATAAAGTCATGTATTTGTATGTCTTTTTTATCTCTGTGAAGCTATAATTCAGAACTTTTTGTGGATGAGATAGCTCTTATGATAAATTGCACTTTTCTACAGAAAACTCTAGAATGAATGGATGATAATTTACTGTGGAAAAGTGCAATGTGCCCTAGCTTTTAAATGGTTATCATTGACACCTGGTGAGCGTGAAAGGTGTCAAATTTTTTTTTTCCTATAAAAAATAAAGTTTTCTGATGACAAGTAATTGAATGTTGTAACTGTAACCTTCTTGTTGCATCTGTTATGCAGCGTGACCTGGAAAGGTTTAAACATCCGATAACTATGTTTACTGGAAATCTTACATGCCCCATCTCGATTAGATTGTTCGTGTTGATCCATATGGATTTAACTCGAAAGTTTTGATCGTGTTTATTTCTGACTTAACATTCACTTTTGCAGATATTCACCGATTTGAAAGCTCAGATTTTGGCTTCACAGGTTAGTATCGTCTCTTCAATGTCTTGTGAAGGTTATGGAAACTCAAGTTATCAACCTCTAGTTGAGTGTTTTCTAGTTGCATATACTTTTGATAGTTAAAAATTATCCGTCCGATAACACTTGACATATATATTTGTTTTGCATGATCTTGCAGCCAGCAGATCAACGTCAGCGGCTAATTTCCTTGTGCTTTGACAAGTTAATGACAGATGTTACTCGGAGCTTGGATACCAAAAATAGGGATAAATTCACACAGAATCTTACCATATTCAGGCATGAATTTCGGGTAAAGTAACTTGAGTCTCTGTGAAGTGGATACTAGCTTGGAAATTGGAAATCGAAATATGTATGCAGAAGATCATGTTTATCCGAAGAACCCACTTGTCTCTTCTGTAAACATGATGGCAGCTCTGCTCGTTAGACAAGGGTGTTGTTTCACATGGGTTTCTTAATCTAAACGAAAAAGAAGCAGATTCTATGATGTTCATCGGATTGTGGAGTGGGAAAAAAGTTTGATATGAATCTTTGTGGTGTTACTGTATAGTTTTAATAGGGGAGATTAAAATCTTGAGCACCATGCAGGATGTTTTAGCATTAAGTGGAGGATTTCTCTAAGGTTGGTATAGACGCTAGCTAGGGGTTGGCGGGTTAAGTTTGGTGTTCGGTTGGCTGATGATGGTCGTTGTACGTAGAAGATCAATTCTTTTTTAGGACAAACACTACAGCAAATAAGACTTTTTGCTGCGTTTTATTTAACTGAGAGTTAAATTCTGTCACAAATAGTAGTATTTGCTGCGTTTTCTCGCCGCAAATAGTAGCATTACGACGAGAAATTAGGTATTTGCCACTAGAAATTAGGCTTATTGTCACGCCTAAATAGCCGCGGTTAACCCGCGATCTTCAAAACGCAGAAAATGATTTTTTGCCGCGATTTTGAGGTTTTTGTGACGATTTTGAAACTTTTTGCGACGATTTTGACGTTTTTTACAGCGACTTATCAAACGCCCTAAAAAGCCTTATGTGTTGTAGTGAAAAGAAATTAAGATGTACATCATTAATTCTTCAAGTTTTTAATGTTTCTGTATACTAGTCTCTGTTGTATTCTTTGTACTGTTGATAATAGAAGGAAAAAGAAATATACTTTATTGAACATCACTTTCTTCGCTTTTTTAACTTACAAGTTGTTTCCAAACTCGGAGAATGTTGCGGTCTGCGTGGGGGGGGGGGGGGGGGGGGGGGGTGGTCTGCGGGGGCTACGAATTGCAAGTTTGCAACCCAATTAAAAATGAAATGCTAAGAATTGTGTTTTAATTTATTTTTTATTTTTTTAACAGTTAAGAAATAAAAGGTGTCCTTTTGGCATAGTGGAGGATTCACTTTGCTGCAAATCAATGTGAAGAGTTTGGATTGTGTATGTCACAGTTGGTTGACGGAGAAGGTAACGTCTGGCTTAGTTAATGTGTAGTATTGAAGTGCTCTGATTGTTTGACGATATTTGGTGATTTGTGCGGAAGTGGCTTGCCTATATGAGAGAATATCTTTTGGCGCCCCATGGTGCACAAAGATGGAGCAGGTTTGGTACTCGTCAATTTGGTGCGATGAATTAAGTCCGAGACATACTTGGACTATCGAAGATGTAATCTAGTAGTATCTCGGGGGGCTTGAATACCTAAGAAATTTTCAATGTTGTCAAGATTCTTCAGCTTGAATGTTTGTAGCTTTATAATGAGCAATTTAATCATTGACAGATCTTTTCCTATTACAATGATATCATCAATATAGATAGAAAGAAAAAATGTGATAATTTCTTGCATGATATACAAATAAAGATGCAAATGGCTGAAGTGGGGGTCTAGCTCTTCTATGGAGGGATGATGTTAATTTGGAGATCCTTAACTATTCAAAGTCTCATATTAATGCAATGGTCAAGAACGGCTCCTCCCCTTAGTATATTAATGGTGTTTACAGTGAGCCTAATGTTTTCCACAGAATGAATACTTGGAGTCTACTGAGAAGTTTTCAACAAGATCAAGAGGGCCCTAGGCTTCTAATGGGGGATTTCAATGAGGTGTTATGTCAGGAGGAACAATTTGGAGGTAGACAAAGACCTCTATCTCAGATTAAAGACTTTGTGATTTGGTTAGTGATTGCTCGTTGAAAGATCTTGGCTTCAATGGCACCCCTTTTACTCGGAGTAACAAAAGTGAACCCCCCAATTTAACCTTTGCAAGGCTGGACAGATTTCTTGCGACGATTCCATGGTGTAACATGTTTGATGGTGCAACTGTTAAGCATGGTTTTTGCTCTTATTCCGACCATATCCCTGTATAGATTGATCTCTTTGGCGTGCCACAGCAGCAACGAAGGTTACACTTATTCAGATTTGAGGAAATGTTGTTAAGGGAGGCCAGGTGTAAGTACCTAGTTAAAGCATCATGGGATTCGTACGGTACCCATTGCAGCTTGCAGGATATTATCAGCCATCTCCAATTGCTTAGTGGAACTCCAACAGTGGAATAGAATCCATTTTGGTCGGGTGCAACAACACTTGAAGAACGCTCAAGAAAGATTGAAAGATGTTCAGCAGGTAGACCCAACTTGCTACGATGCTGAGCGTGTCATTATGGCTTCCGTTGAAGTTAATAAATGGCTTGGCATAGAAGAGATTTTATGGCGTCAACGTTCTCGGGCCTTATGGTTATCCCAGGGTGACCAAAATACAAAATATTTTCATGCAAAAGCCTCTCAACGTAGGAAGAAGAATTGTATATACACACTATTAGATGAAGATGGCAGATGGCAAATAGGGGAGCTCTGTTCATCATTAATTATTGGTCACTTTCACTCGCTGTTTTCTTCTACAGGTACTCAAGAAATGCATGCTGTTCTGGATATTATTGATACAAAAGTAACTAAGGAGATGAATCATGGTCTTACAAAGCCCTATTTTGCTGAAGAGGTGAAATTGGCTTTGAATGAGATGCCCCATCCAAATCACCAGGGCCTGACGGGATGCCTCATCTTTTTTATCAACACTTTTGGTCTGATATTGACCAAACAACAATTTCAGTAGTGTTGAAGGCACTCAATGAGGGGGACTTTCCACAAGCTGTGAATCATACATTTCTTACTCTCATTCCTAAGGTTAAAGATCCTATTAGGGTGAGTGACTTTCGCCCTATTAGCTTATGTAATGTTCTATATAAGCAAATATCGAAGGTATCTCTCATAGGATTAAGAGGGTCCTGCCTACTATAATTTCTGAAACCCAATCAACTTTTATCCCCGGGAGGTTGATAACGGATAATGTTCTTATGGCCTACGAGGTACTTCACTATCTAAAGACGCGAAGACAAGGGAGTAAGGGTGCCATGTCCATCAAATTGGATATGAGTAAAACCTACCATCATGTGGAATGAGCTTTTCTCAAATCTGTGATGCTTAAACTTGGGTTCCATGTTAATTTTGTTAATCTAGCGATGAAGTGTGTCCAGAGTACATCTTATTCTGTCCTTGTCAATGGTGTACCCACAGGCCATATTATTCCATCCCGAGGGTTGCATCAAGGGGACCCAATATCCCCTTACTTATTCTTACTATGTACTGAAGGTTTAGTTGGCTTATTAAAGGAATCTGCTATGAAAAACAGGCTGCTGGGATTTCAAATTTGTAGAGGAGCACTACAACTAAATCATCTCCTATTTTCCGCCGACAGTCTAATTATCTATTTGGCAACCCTCTCAAATAATTAGTGTCTTTTGGACCTATTAAGACAGTATGAATCAGGCTCGGGCCAATTAATTAATCAGGGTAAGATCGCCAAGGTTTTTAGCCTAAACACTGACCTCCCTACAAAACTGCTATTATGGCCATATGGGGAAATGCACAGGTGCAGAATTATGATCACTATTTGGGATTACCTTCACTCGTAGGCAGGTCTAAGATGGCTTCCTTTGCTTATATTCGACATAAGGTGTGGTTAAAGCTCCAAGGATGGAAGGGAACAATGTTTTCACAGGGAGGCTAAGAAATTTTGTTGAAAGTCGTAGCATTGGTGATTCCCGCCTATACCATGAGCTGTTTTAAACTCCCTATAAATTTGTGCAAGGATTTGGAAAGACTAATGGCTACTTACTGGTGGGGTCAGAGGAATTCTGAAAGAAAAATTCACTGGATTAAATGGAAACACATGTGCAAGCTTAAAGCAAGTGGAGTCCTCGATTTTAAGGATCTTTCTCTTTTTAACCTGGCTATGCTAGCAAAACAAAGCTGTTTAAGCATACCAAGAGCCTATTCTTTAAGGTTTATAAAGCACTGTACTTCCCACACTCCAACGTGCTTGATGCTTCTTTGGGCTACTATCCATCCTATGCGTGGAGGGGCATTTGGGAGGCAAAACAACTGATGTCCCATGGTGGCTGATGGAGTGTTGGTTCTAGTAACAGTATACATATCCTCCATGATCCTTGGATCCCAGGTTGTCGAGATCTCTCTAAGATACTGAAACGTGATGTTGCCTACTATAATCCTCTCTTGTCTAAATTCAATAATAGGGTTGATTATTTAATTGACCAACAATCAGGGATATGGGATATTAGTAAGATTAGAGCTCTCTTCAAACAAAATTTGGCCAAGACTATTTTGAAGCTCCACCCCAGCTTTTCAAGGGATCCTGATAAATGGATTTGGGAGTAGGAATGCAATGGTTACTTTACTATGAGTAGCACCTATCGATTTTTTAAAGAACTATTACATGCTGATATTGGGGAGCCTTCTTCCAGTCATTATGAGAGGAGTTTTTGGAAGGCAGTGTGAGAATTGAATATCCCTCATAAAGTTAAAATATTCGCTTGGAGAGAATGCAAAGAAGTGTTACCAACAAATTCAAATCTAATTAGCAGAAAGATCCAAGTGGAGAAAATGTGTTGCTTCTACAAGTTGGTCAGAGAGGATTTGGCACACGCCTTATTTTTTTATGATGATATCCATGCTATTTGGTCTAACAAGTTTGAAGTCTTGCGACACAAGCACTCCTATCGATCCTTTATGAGTACTGCCATAGCGGTGTTCCAGAAACATGCTGATGAGGGCCTATATGATTTTATCCTGATGGGTTGGGGTTTGTGGTATCGTAGGAATCTCAAAGTACAGTCTAAGGATGATCTGCTTCCTCAACATGCAATTAATCATGCCCTCTCTCTTAAGGTATCATCTCCCAAACATCTATCACTTGCTACGAAATCCTAATTTTTTAATTGGCTCCCCCCTCAGCAAGGTTGGTTCAAGATGAATGTGGATGTGGCTCTTTTTTTCGACTGTAACAAGACGGGCTTGGGCGTAATCCTCTGTGACTCCAGGGGAATTGTATTCATGGCTTGTAGCAGAGTGGAAGCCGAATTCCTAGAACCTAAGAATGTTGAGGCCATGGCAATCTTGCGAGGGCTTCAAATGTGCATGAATTCGGGTTTTCATAACCTTTGTGTTGAGAGCGACTGCTTGAATCTGGTGGAAACAATCAATAGTGAAGCTAAGCCTAGCTCAGTTATGCATAATGTCATTTCTGAAATCAGGAGTTTACTTTCCTACTTTCAACAGAGCAAGGATGTTCACTGTCCACGTCTTACAAATGAAGCTGCTCACTGTCTTGCAAGGCATGCTTGGACTATCCCGGATATGCAAGTTTGGTGGCATGAAGTGCCTGATTTTGTTGATGATATTGTATTTAAAGACATGTCTTCTTGTAAGAACGATTAAGGCCTCTATGCATTCTTTACAATGAAGATTACTTTTCCCTATCAAAAAAATAAAAATAAAATAAAGATGTGTCTATAAAGGATGACTTAAAGCTGAACTCAAGGAGGGCAATGGAAAGGTGCATAAACCATGCCCTTGGTATATGTTTTAGGCCATAGAATGATTTCTCAAGCCTGTATATGTAATTTGGATGGGTTAAATCAATAAAATCTTTCAATTGTTCCATGAACGCCTCTTCTACAAGAATGCTATGAAAAAAATCATTGAATACACCGAGTTGAGTGATAGGCCAATCAAATTGCACAATAAAAAAAAAATGATACGAACGGTGGCTGATTTGATCACGAGGTTAAAGGTTTCTGTGAAATCAACCATTTCCTCCTGATTATATCCCATTGCCACTAATCGAGCCTTAATACGGTCAACCTCTCCGGTGGAGATTTGCTTGATCTTATAGACCCATTTGTTGCCAATAACATTGTGGTTTTTGGGCCTTGGAAATAGTGTCCATGTATTGTTAGCTATAAGAACATCATATTCTTCCTTCATTAAGAACGAGACTCAATGTTTAAAACAATACTTGATAATGTATGCATGAGATATTTGGTAGAGTAGAAATGATAGTCGAGGAAGGTGCATGATTTTAATGAATCAATTTGAAAGCGGGTGATTATATGATGGGAGGGAAGAAAGGTGATGGGAAGAGAAGTTTCTGGCGCATGGGTGGAGTGGTCTGAGATATGATTTTCTGATGCATACATGGGTTGGTTCGAGATATGATTTTTTGGTTTATGAGTAGTTTGGTCCAAAGTGTATGGGTGTTCCGAAGTGAGTGGGGAGGGATTATGGATATGTTAGGTGTAGTTACTCGAGACTGTGGTTGTGGGAATTTTTAAGAATGACGAATGAAGTGAATTGTGAAAAGATGCCAACATGTCAAATGAAGGAGAGGAGAGAAGCATACCTGGGGAAGACACCATTGGCAATGGATCGAATGGTTGCTGTCCATTCTTGGTAGGAAATGATTTCTCATAAAAGACATGTCTTGAGATGATTACTCTTTGAGTCACAGGATCCATGCATCTATACTCGAGATGGTCTCAAGATTACTTTTTGAGTCATAGGATCCAAGCATCTATACTTGAGATGGTTCGCATTATATTCGATAAATATGCATCTTTTAGACCGAAACATTAATTTATGAGAGTTGTATGGTTGGAGAAAAGGGAAGCATGTGCATCCAAATGTGCGAAGGGATCTATAATCGGGACTTTTGCCATAGAGCTTGAAGTAAGAGATTTGATTTTCTAGAGTTGGTGTAGGAAATCGATTAATAAGAAAAGTAGTGGTGAGAAAGACATCTATCCAAAATGTGGAAGATAAGTGGGATTCGGCTAAGAGACATAACCCATGTCAATAACATATTGATGTTTACATTCGAATACCCTATTTTGTTGGGGTGTATGTGCACAAGTTATTCTATGGAGGATGCCATTAGTTGTGAGATATGATTTAAGTTTACGTGACTTATATTCCCCCCACAATCAAATTGAAATTGTTTTATCTTGCGGAAAAATTGGTTTTCAACTAAGGTTTTAAATTTCACAAAGCAAGCATAAACATCAAATTTGCATTGAAGAGGATGGAGCCAAGTGAATTTTAAGTAATCGTCAATAAATAGCACATAGTATTTGCACCCACCAAACAAGTTAGTAGAACAAGACCAAACATCGGAATGAATTAATTGTAATTGAAATTTAAAAACTCGATTCGAGTTTGGAAAAAAGGAAGTTGCTTTTCTTTGCCAAAGGGACAAGCATTACAAAAATCTATTTTGTTAGTTGACCTGTGAATGTGTAATGCATATTTATTCAATACTTGAGATGCAATAGAAAGAGATGCATGGCCTAGTCTAGAGTGCCAAATTGAAATAGGTGCTTTTAATTTGGCAATGACATTTAAAGGACGAGACTTACTGAAAAAAATTGACTGCATGAGAAATAGATAAAGACCACCTTCACTCTTGTCTTCGAGTAGTGTCTCCCCTGTCAATATATCATTTACAAATAAATGAGATTTAGTGAGAATAAATAAACAATTGTTATCAATGCAAAATTGATTAATAGAGAGAAGGTTAGTTGCGACATTAGGACAGTGGAGAACATGTTTGAGATGAAGCTTAGTATGGAGGTATATGAAAACTTACATTACAAGTATTATCAATATTTAAACCCTGTCTATAACCGACTGCTACATGCTCATGTCTTGTGTATGGTTGTGAAATATTGAGTTGCACAAGATTAGTCGTGATATGTTGATTAGCACTGCTATCGGCAAACCATGTTTTATTCTCATGTTCAGAGTTGGCGTGAGCCACCACTACTACCAATTGAGCAGGAGGATGGCGGCCTTGATATGCATAGTCCATATGATGATAGTAGTCAATAACTCAGTGATTTGTTTTGCCACAAATTTGTCAAGGGAAACGAGGAGTGGTGTTGGGATGGGATGGTTTGGAATTGGTGTATGGTGGTGTTGGATGGGAGGTTGATTTGGATTAAGAGTTGTTGCGGTTTGCCGAATTATTTGTGGTGTGATTGTTCGGGAATGAAGAGTGATTTGGCTTTTGGGGGTACTTTGGCTTGCGGTTAAAGGGCTAGGAAGGATTTTTGGGTGCAAAGAAGGCAAATTGAGTGGATTTAGATGAGGCATTTTTTAGTTGGGATTTCAAAAAAAAAAAATCATTGAAAAAGAGTTTTGTTTGAAAACCCTCAAAAGATAATGGGTGATCTTGGGTGGCTAGGGACATAGAGGTCATGAAGGGGATATATGTGGGGTTTAGGCCGTGAGTTACATATGTGATCAAATCATAATCATCAATAATTTTACCGGCGGCACTGAGTTTAGCAACTATTTCTTTGACTTCAACAAGGTAGGTTGGGCAGTTCCGTGAACCTTGACTAAGAGACTGAAGTTTGCGCTTGAGATGGCTGACGCGAAAACGTGACTTTGAGTCAAATTTCTTCTCCAACGTTTGCCAAGCATGACTAGAAGAAGTGAGACCAAAGACAGATTGAGCCATTGTGCTAGATAGAGTGACATTGATCCAACCAAGCACAAATTGATCCTTTTATGCCATATGACATACTGAGAGTTAAGATTAATGGTAAATTTCCCTTGAGCAACAAGGAGAAATTGTGATGGGCACGGTTTGGAACCACCCATGAAACCCATCTATCTAGTTTGTTACATTATTCCTATAAGTTAGGAAATCTGGAAGATTGAATTGTTGAGGTTGTTAACTCCTAAGATATTACTGGTGTGGTCGATCCAAGTTGTCGAGATGATGGACTCTACAATCCTTGATTGTCGGGTTGTTGTGATTCTGCACTTTCCTCTCTAACATCTTTATTTCATTTCGGCCTCATTAGCGATTTCTCCCGCATTAATGGTGAAAAGAAATTGTGGCTCTACAATTATTAATGTGGCTCTCCCTCATATTTTTTTTTTTAATTATATATATATATATCTATATACTAGTAAGGGCACACGTGCACTACACGTTTACCCAGTTGAAAAAATATAAAAATATAAAAATGATACTAAATATTGAAAAATATGAAGCTGGGTAAAAAAATAAAAACATGTCATTAATTCGTAGAAGATAAAGTAACCTAATAATAATTAATAGAAATTATAGATTTATACAAGTCAGTGTTTTATTTAGAGATATAAGTACGACAATGAAAAGTTTGATAACAATAGATTTTGAAGATTAATTTAAGCCGTTGTTTCAGCGATATGATTGATGGCGAGAACGTTCTGTTTGTTTTGGTTAGTTTTAACACAGTTGTCTAAGCTGATTTATTTCTGCGGCAAACAGATTATTCATTCATTTTCTGGAACTTTGATTGCAATATTTTGAAGATATGATTAAATGATCCTGTATGAAATAATTACAAGATATCAATATATGAATATAAAGATTTTTAATTTTACAATTTTGTTTTTTTAGGTGTTTTAACACTTTATATAGTATTGTATATTTAAATATTAAATACATACTTTGTTCTTTGTCTGAATTGTGTAATTTTTGTTGATAGCAATTTCTCAAATGAAATGATAGACAAAATAGACAGTACTTGGATTACAAAAGCAGATAAAAGAGTAAAATTAGAATCAAAAGTGTGGAACCACAGGTGCTGCCTATTGGCGCACACGTGCATACACATATTTTTATACTTAAAAAGAGTCTATCTCTTAATGAACAGTAAATCTTGTTTAATTTTGTTTAACATTCATATTTCCACATTTACTCTTTAACTTCACACGACAGCCCCTCATTTATACCTAAAATACCCTTTCAAGATTCCTACAGTAAAATAACCCTCCCGATTTCCAGCCACAACACAAAACTCACTTACTCAGAATTCTCTCCCAAAATACACAAACTCTAACCTCTTGCCCACTCGGAATTCTCTCTCAAAATGTGACCCTTCCGATTTCCTCTCCCTCTCGCTCTCCCTCTCGATCTTCTCGGCTACGCCCGCACCATCTACGGCTCACTACAGGCCACAACCCCGCGAGCAGCAACCACGGCAAGGTAGCAGGAAGATCGGAATCTGGAACTGTTAAAGAACCTCCCGCCGATCTTCAATTTAGAGCCTAACTTCTCCCTTTCCCAATCGATCTTCTCGCCGATCTTCAACCCAAACCCTCAAATCACACCGCCAATCTTCGTGCCGATCCTCCCTCTCCCAGCCGATCTTGCGATGAACAGCATTTCACCATCCGGCAAAACCCCCCTTCTTTACGGCGTCAACCTCAGATTCTCTCCACGTTTGTTATTTACTTTTTTTTTTAAACATCTGAATCTAGAGTTTTCTATCTTTTGTTTTTCGTTTGTATTATTTGGTTTAATTGTTGATTTTTTTTTTCTTAGTTGTGTTATTTGCATCCGGTTGCTTTTATTGTTTCATGGTGTGATATTTGTCTCCATGAGGGTTGTTTTTGTCACACCCTGCACATCCTGGTGATATATTATTTTCTGGTTATATATTATTTTATTTTTGAAAATGGTTTGGTTGATTTAATTTCAGAAATGGTTAGGACATGTAATTTTCTTTATATTTTATACTATTTTTGTTCTTTGAAGCATTAATTTGAGTAGCATTGCGTTGTGGGTACAATGTTTGTAGATCTCATTTCTCTTCTTTCTGTGGGTTGTAAAAACAGAGAATGCTGGCATGAAAATGCCTAATGACTAAGAGCTATAATTATTTAATAGTAGATTGTAGTGCTATACGTCTAATGCTCAATGTTTCAAACAAGAAGCATGTTTGGAAAGTTTGATATGTAGGAGGTCAATAGCTTGTAGGAGCATTTTATATGTAGCTTTAAATAGGAGCTCAATAGCTTATAGGAGCGTTTTATATGTGGAAGTTAAATATAAAGAAGTGGTTTTATTCAGATTGGTCATTATCAATGAAAATGGTAATTCATGAGCTTTTGTTTCTTATGTTACTAACTAATGATTATTTTTTTATTGATCTTTTTTTTTTATGCAGGAATCTAAAATAAGAATGGTAATTCATGAGCTTTTGTTTCTTATGCTACTAACTAATGATTATTTTATACTATTTTTGTTCTTCGAAGCATTAATTTGAGTAGCATTGCATTGTGGGTACAGTGTTTATAAATCTCCTTTTTCATCTCTCTGTGGGTTGTATAAACAGAATGCTGGCATGAAAATGCCTAATGATTGAGAGCTATAATTATTTAATAGTAGATTGTAGTGCTATACGTCTAATGCTCAATGTTTCAAACAAGAAGCACACTTGGAAAGTTTGATATGTAGGAGGTCAATAGCTTATAGGAGCATTTTATTTGTGTCTTTAAATAGAAGTTCAATAGCTTATAGGAGCGTTTTATATGTGCCTTAAAGTTAAATTTAAAAAGTGACTTTTTTCAGATTGATCATTATCAATGAGAATGGTAATTCATGAGTTTTTGTTTCTTATGTTATTAACTAATGATTATTTTTTTTATTGATCATTTTTTGATGTAGGAATCTGAAATGAGAATGGTAATTCATGAGCTTTTGTTTCTTTTGTTACTAACTAATGATTATTTTTTTATTGATCCTTTTTTATGCAGGAATTTGAATCCATAGATGGTGAGTATTATAGAAAGCAATTGGGTCTCACTTGGTGGATATGTACAAAGAGGCTTATGACAGTATGTTTTCTAACTCACAATTGAATGCATCTAACATGTATGTCAGTTTTATGAAGTTACTTTCTTTTATTAGAGCAGCATAATCCTTAGAGTTACTGTTCAATAAATGTGCACCACATATTGATTTATGTTTGTAATATAACTATTCTAATTTTTTTTTCACTAATAAAAAAGTTTAACTATTTGCATGTCTCTTCAAAAAAAAAAAAAAACAAAGAAAGAAAGTGAATGAGGATCTTTGTAACTGGAGTTCAAATTGGCTGTAAAAACAACTTATGCTTGTTAATAGATAGGCTATGTAAGGGAATATGCATGAGGCCCCTGTTTTTCATTCACAAAGTAAATCTATTATGATGCTGATTATTGCTGCCAGATTATCAGATAAACCTTATTGAACTCAATTAAAATTCAGATTAGTAAGATTAATTAATAGTGATGATTGTTGCACTTACTGTGCTGAGTAAATGATTCGTGACATTAAACTTCAAAGGGACTTATAGGTTTACTATAAGTCAATGCGGTTTGTTTAACAGTGATTTCTTAACCTCCTTTCAGCGAAACCTGCACTAAAGAAACCTTTATAAGGGAATTACCCCACCAAGTATAATTCCTTTGACAGAAATATAATGTTTAACAACAAAACAAAAAGTCGGATTAGGATATAGCTTCTCCAGGCCAAACAAAGGTTACAAAGTATTTTATTATACCCCCAAATTGTCAACTAACTAAAAGAAAGCATACACTAATTTCAAATATAGACATAATATATATACAATATTTAAGTGAAGCTAACAAAATAAAATAAAGAATATAAAAGGTAATACCACCACCTTGATAGCAAAACGTAACAGACACACAATAGGTTGAAAAAGAAATGGAAAGATCCTTCACTCTCATATAAAGTATAAGTTTTCTTCTTCACCAATAGAAACCCATATTATAATATAATAATAAGAAAACTTAATAAAAAAGAAAAAAGGCATAGACAAGAAAAGCAAAAAAAAAAAAAGAAACAAGATAAACATGTGAACCATTCACGCATCCACCATCTAACGTCCAAATTGGTTTTCATTTTTGCTCAATATGTATATATTATTTTTGTTAGATTTATGTCAGTTTTTTTCACGTTCTCTCTTATTTCTATCAAATACATATTCTGATACATCTTATCATGTTTATAGCAAAATGATTTGTTTCAGCTATTCTAGCCATTTGGGGTCATTACTAAACTTGTGATGCTTCATGTTAAAATTTAGGTTGTGAAATAGCCTCCATGATAGAAGCGTTTGTTCTTTTTTTTTTTTTTTTTGCCTTTTCTGTTTGATAATTTTAGATAACTCTTGGGTCTGATGCATTTTGCTGCCTTCCATGATTCCAAGCTCTTATACATGCGAGATATTCCTTCAGCAAGCTGGCTAAAGTGAAAGCTCAAGTTTCGAAAGTCAAAGGCGTTATGGTGCAAAATATAAAGAAGGTAAGACGGTTTGGTTTTCTCTTTGATGTGTTAGCACCAAAGACTTGTAATAAATGTCGATTTTTTTGTTATATTTATATTCTCTTTATGTGGAATCTTTTAGTCTGGACCTTAGTGTTCATTAAAAAAAAGTGAAGAAAAAAGAACTCAGATAGGTTAAATTATTATGCGTCTGAACAAAAATTGGTTTTAATTCTTGCTTAGCTTGGGATTTGATTCATGTTTTAAGCATGTACATATAGGTTTTCATTCTTAACATACGTCCTAATTAATTGCTTAAAACCTATTTTTATTAAAAATCTAAAACAAGTTTCTATTTATACAAGGAGCCTATTTAATGTACATATATGCTTGCATTATAACAAGCATAAATCACATCTTTTTTCATACATAGCCATTAATAATATCCATAAGTAATGGAGGTGTTGCTTTTCTGCCTTTCTTATCTTTTGAAGAACTTATTCTCTACTTTTCTATTTCATTTGGTATTAAGACATAAATCACATTCTCTTATAGCCCATATATGTAAGAGTTTTTTTTTTTTGCTAATTCTTCCATCCCTTTTGTTTATCGTTTGTGTTATTCGGTTCCTCACTACCAGCCACAACCCTGCAAGCAGCAACAACCACAATGTGAGTTTTTTTTCTCTTGTTATTGCCTATATATTTTTATTCTTGGATTTGAAATTTGAATTTTTTGCTGTGGATTTTTATTGGTTGCAAGGTCTAGAAGAAGAAATACTAAATGACTTGCTTAAACTATTCCAACCATTTGGAATCATTACTAAACTTGTGATGCTTCGTGCAAAAAATCAGGTTGTTGATTAGCCAATACGATAGAGGCATTTGTTTTTGTTTTTTTTTATGGGTCTAATACATTTTGATGCCTTTCATGCTTACAGCCTCTTACCCATGAATTGTTTGTTTTTATTTATGCAAATCTTGTAGGAAGACATTACATTTTTAAATTTTAATATCACATTATAAGACATCTCTTTTGATGTTTTGGTTAAGGGGGAAGAATGTTTATATCAACTTTTCATGACATCAGGAACTAACAACAATAGATCAAAATACTCAAAGGATGAGGAGATGAGGTTGGTATATTCTTAAACGATATTGACTATTGAGAAGTCTAATTCATTTGACTTGTTGATTTCTATGGAAGAAGCCAATGAATAAAAGAACTGTTTTTGACAAAATAACTTTGAACTAATCCCGATTTTTCTAAAATAAATTTTAATACGTCGATTTCTTAGCTGGATCTATTTTATGGGTCTGCTATACTTGGGCTATGCCTTTTGAGTTATTCAATAAAATTCTTGATTACTGATAGAAAAATATTAAGGAAAAATGTTTGTCTACTCTTACCACCATGATAGTGAGAAAACTGGTTCTTGAATGTTGACTGCATTTGATATTGTTTTCTCCTTTTTGAAGTATATCATATTTTTTCCTGTAAAATAGCATATTCATTTTAAATTTTATAAATTACCTTAATGCCAAAATCATCTTTCTTTATTTTCTTGTGTGGCTAATTTGGACGAACTTCTTTCAGGTTTAATATATCTAAGGAGTTTAGAATTTTTCTTAAGTGATCATGGTTATTGGTTATGTATGCTTGTAATTCTATTACTTGCTTTTGTTTGTGAAACAAGCTAGAGCCATTTTGCATGGCTCACTATAGTTGTGGTGAACGAAAATTCCAAAAAAACATAAATATTGGTTGTTTGGTTATTTTTTGGTTTAGTTTTATGGAGTTTTTAATATTATTTGTATCACAGCTATTTGGAGATTGGTTCCTACTTGCTTGTAGGATGTCAATTCTATTTTGGAGATCTTTTGCAGATGAAATTTTGTTTTGCTAAAATCTGGTGTTTTATATGAATGATTTGAAAGTTAAAAATTTGTATGTATGTTATACTTGCAAAAGGAAAATCAATTGAATTTTCTAGGAAAATACAGGTTTGGTTTGTTGGGAATGTATTTAGTATTGATTTTCTAAGGTTTACAACTTTTATTCATAAGAAATAAATGCTCTTGATCTACTTATAAATAAAAACAAAAATTCAATAGATTTCAAGTAATTGTATTAAAATAGGTATTCAATCAACCAAATATATTACTACTTTAGTTTCACCCTTTGTGATTCTAAAAGATAGGCTTTGAAATTCAGTGCATTTCACAGTTTCTTTGAAACTCTCTTTCTAGGATTCTTTTTAGAAGTGCTTTATAACTTTGATTAGTTAAATTTGGTTCATGTCAGAGAAAATAAATACTTGGACCAATTTTAAGATATTCAAGTGGATGTGTTGTTGTATGCTTTGTTTAAATAGCAGAATTGGGTGAGTGACCTTCCCTTTGGAGTTCTATTATGATTTGCTTTGATCATTATTTTTTTGTTTTGATTGTTAGGTTGTTGCTATGAAGGTGAGGAGAGGTTGCTTGTCGCCGAGTTTATGCCTAATGAGATGGTCTAAACATCTTTTCCGCTGTAAGTATACCTCTTTGGTTCGTCGTGTATTGTATTCTACTTTCTTATTTAGTTTGAGTAGATTTCTATGCTACATTTGTATGTTTATAATATAGATGGGTTTTATCCTCTATCTGGTTTCTATGCTACATTTGCAAATTTTAAAAATTATTATATGATGAATTTGGTCAGACATCATATATTTATTTCTTGATATTGTCACTTGTTTCTTTCAGCCATTAGTTGATCCATATTTGAATGGATTGGCTGGAGAATCTAGACAATGAACCATATATGCAACCCATCTCAAAACTCGAGTTTGAGTTTAAATGGAAGAAATTGACAAAAGATCAAGGGAGCTAATCTATAGAGAGGTATGACCATGGAGATTATAGGGGCCTCAATACTACTATTCTTTATATTTTGATTTGCATTGTTGTCTTTCCATTTCCATTTGTTATGGTGTAAAATTCAAATCATGCAGATCTCAGAATATAATCCACAAATGCTGCAATAGTACCTAAAAGATGTTGATCAGGGTATTTTATAGTGCAGATCAGAGTATTTTAAGGTCGTTATGATAGTAATTTACAGTCAATGGTTAGATTCTGATCCTATAGTATTTGGTTTCTAAATTTATATTTAAATTTTGCATGCACTTTCCTAGCCATGAAAAAACTGTTAAAATGATTTTTAAAAATAGTGGTAGATTTGACATTTTAAAACTTTTTGTTGCAAGATTTTTCTTATGTAAAAGGATTGTATCATTATTTCTTGTGACATGTGGTGGCTATTGAATTATAAGTCAATGGTTTTAGCAATTATAACTTGCTGGCAATGCAAGTTAATATTGAGCAAAAGCATAATGTGTATGCTATTGTACTAAGGTAATACATTTTTTTTTTTTTTTGTCTTTTCTCTATTGTGCTAAGATAATACATTTTTTTAAAATTTTATGTTAGATGATTTTTCTTATTGGTAATACATTTATCTAATTTCATTGAATTTAGTTTCTTCCAGAGAACTTTATGATTATGCTATTCCATTATGATGGCAATATGGATTGGTGGTGGGATCTCGACTGCGGTAACAAGGTCATACACATAGTTGCTCAGAACCAAACAAAGTGGTAAGATTTAACCACCAGTAATTGGAATTTTTTTTTATAGGTACTTGGAATTTTAGCAGAAATGGTAGATTGTTGGTTATAGTTGGGGAGTAATATAATTTGTTGGAGTTGCTTTCATAGCATATGAATTTAAATGTATATCGTTTGATGAGCTTAAATTTTTTAGATTATAATACATGGGACTTGAAACAATGAGCCTTTTAGGTTATGAGAGGATTGTAGGAGTATAACAAAAGGTTTTGTATTATTAAATTTCTACATAATGCTACCCTCAGTCTTCAAATCTGGGGTCAGTTCTGAAAAAAGCCATTAGACAATCATTTTTTTTAATATAATTTTTTCAAATTATATTCTTTATTCCATGCCTTAGTTAATGGTTGTCTAAGTTCTGAAGTCAAATTATGATTTCTTGTCTAAGTTCTTTCGGTTGATTATAATTTTAGAAATTTCCTATTTCCATATTTAGTGAGAAATTATATTGTTTGGTCTCTTTTAAGCTATGAAAGTCTCTTTACTTTGCTAAAAGTAATTGTACAGTCCAAAAAGCTCAATTGTTAGAAGAGTTTTTTTAATTGTTGCATCTGGTATGTTTTTTTTTTTTTAATATGACCTGATACTCTTACTAATGTATTAGTTGGAAGATTAAAATAAGTAGTAGATGTCTTTTGTCTTGCCATCTTAAAGTTTGTAAATTACTTACAACTTTTTAAGTTGGTTTGTTACAAGGCTTATCCAAATCACTTATGACTTCTTAAGTTGGCTTGTTACAATGTAGATTTATTTTTGGCTGCTAAAAAATATAAGATTGATTGAATTTGGTGATCGGGCATGAAGGTACTAGATTCTAGACATGAAGTTACACCTTGAAAAAATAAGGGTCATACAATTTTTATTCTTATTGGTAGTCCATTTCTAATTTTCATTCTCTATTATTTTCAGTTCGATTGAGTTTGCTTAGTCGGTTGGACTTCTTTGTTCTACAACCAATAGCCCTGAGGTAACTGACGATGCACTGAATGTATATATCTATTTCAATTGTTAGTTTTGGCTTATTGGAACATATATTTGGATTGAAAAGATTTTTAAGGAGTCTAACTTGAAGTGATGTCATGATTTATGTTGGAAATATTGATATTTATGATGTCATCAAGATATTTCTAGATTTTAAACTTAAATATATTATTCATTTTCCTTTATATTGGCACTAGCATATTTACTCTCATTCAGTTTAAGTTTTTTTCTACTGGATATTTCTATTTTTTAAAATTTATTTTATAGTGATACGAGACAACGTGCCTCACAAGTTGCGTTACTCTTAATATGTATGTATGTATGTATATATGTATATATATATATATATGTGTGTGTGTGTGTGTAGCTGGAATTGGTCGATCGCTTTTATGCTGACAAACCGGAAGCAAGCTGACTATTTCGAATTGCATGCAGCCTCATCTCCACCACGAGAGATTAGATAGAATGTCCAGGGACCAGGTAGAGCTAGCGGCTCATCACATCTAAATTCACGTTGGAGATTGGAGTGAAAAATATAATTTATAATTTTAATATTTATAATTTATAATTTAAATAATAAATTTTATAATTTAAAATTTGTTTACTATTTAGTAAACATATATTTAAAATATTTTTAAAATTAGTTACAATATTTTTTTAAAAATATATAATTAATCGTAAGAACTTTTTAATAAAAATTTCAATTTAATACTTTTTAAAAATGCTGATTTTTAATTTTTTTAATCGATTAAAACACTCTTATAAAATTATTAAATATATTATTTAAAAAAAAATATTTTTAACTAACTCCAAATAAGCTCTAAATCCTAATTAACAAGGGCAGCTTCAGCCTTCAGACAGTCAACTAAGTAGGGTCCGAGGCCGCTGCGCATCAAATCTGATCGGCGCCACCGCTCCTCGTTCTCAAGATTATTAAAGACACTTTTTTAATCATTAAATTAAAAAAATTAAAAAATAAAATAAAATAGAACGGTGCTATATCTTCAAGTGGATGTAGCCCGAATATTTCCCAAAACGATAATTTTTTTTTCTTGATTTATTTGTAATGATTTTTTTGATAATTTTAAATAATTTAAAAAAAATCATATTATTAATAAAAAACTTTTTTTAATCATTTAATAAAAAATAAAAAACAATTCGGAAGAAAATGCAGCTTGCCTCCAAATTTTTCTTACGGACAAGTACGGCGCTAGCGATTATATATATATATATATATAATATCTCTCTGTAAGCTAGTTTATTCTAGCTGATTTATCAAATTTCACGAAAATTTAGATAACTTTGTGTTACATTAAATATATAATATTTTAATTTTCTATCAAGAAATATAATATTTTTTCCTGCTAAGAAAGTCTAAAGAATAAAATTCCTTCCAATTAATTTTCACATAAATCAAACTTTAATTATTTTTTTAATATTTTTTATTTTGAACTTTATATTAAAAATTCCAATATTGTATAACAAAAAAAAATTTGGAATTTATATAAATAAGTTTATAATTTTTCTTAAATTTAAATTAAATTAAATTTTAATTAGTGAGAGTACTATATCTTTAGAAATAAATAATATATAAAAATTGTACAAAATGATCTTAAAAAAATTAGAGAGGAACATTTATAAGTTTATTAAAATAATAGAAAATCTTGGAGAGCATTCAGTTGATAAAAATATTAGAAAATATTATAAGCTTCTTTGCATAATGATCAACGCGGTGTACATACCTTATAATATTAGAAAATATTATAAGTTTCTTTCATATTATAAGTTTCTTGCTGCACTCATATCATGCTTTTGAGTCGCGGGTGTTCCCTCTTCTCCCTTCAGTAGGTCAGCGAATCCTTTTACTCCCACAGTTCACAGGGCATTGAATGTGTACGTAACCCCATTCAGTCAGCTAGCCAACGCCAGTCTCCATGGCGACAGAATTAAGATTTAATGTTTGGAAAAGACGATTAATAAAATATGTAATATGTATGAATATAAATAATATATATTTTCTTGTGCATGATTATATAAAAAATAATAATTATACCTTATAAAATTATAAACAAAAAATACATATCTATAAAATCATCTTGTAAAAGAATTTTTTTTTAATTTTCTTAGTTTACTAGAGATCATTACATAAAGAAATGAAAATGAAATATAAAATTAAGATTTTTTCTTCAAATTAAATTCAACGAGGATCTTTCATAAAAAAATTCTTTTATTATCATCTCAAGGTTTTTAAAGAAATGAGTATTGAGGGGCAATTTTTTATTTAATTTTGATAAATTGAGGGGACATGGTTAATTATATAAAAAAGTTATATATATTTATTTAATAAATATTAATTTTTTAAAAAAAATTGGTGGGGGCGGTAGCTCCCCTCCCCTACACTTGGTTCCGCCCCAGCCAGTCTCTATATGTCTTTCTTGTTGTCATTCTTATTAAGCCGCCGGTGTACGTCGGAGAAAGAAAATGCAGCCTGCGCCCCCCAAATCTTGGAGAGCATTCACAAATTATAAATCTTTTAGGAATTATTTTATTTATTTATTTATTTATTTTTGTTGTTGAGATGAATACGACTTCTTCATTAAAAAAATAATCACAAAGAGAAGAACTCTCCAAAATAATGCTCTTCTCAAAAAGTTCTAATGCATCATTTCCTAGGTTATGAACTAAATTATTACAAATTCTTAGAACAAAGTTAATTGACCAAGTGTCAATATTGTTACCTATTGTAACGCCTCAATGGAAGGCCTAAACCACATGGCCTATACTCCAAAAAGACTAGTCAATGATACAATTGGAGCCCCATTGGAACCTTATAAAGAGCTAGAACTTCTCCTTCCCAAGCAATGTGGGATCCCATACACCACCTATCTTATCATTCTCATATGGGGTATCATAATCTACCCCCCTTAAATGCCCGACGTCCTCGTCGGGTCTGTCCATTGTAGGTGGCACGGCTCAAGTCCCACATTTCTGGTTGGGATAGGCTCTGATACCATTTGTAACGCCCCAATGGAAGGCCCAAACCACATGGCCTATACTCCAAAAGGACTAGTCAATGATACAATTGGAGCCCCATTAGAACCTTATAAAGAGCTAGAACTTCTCCTTCCCAAGCAATGTGGGATCCCATACACTACCTATCTTATCATTCTCATATAGGATATCATACCTATAATGATCTCTTCAACCACCTGCTTTGTATCTCCTTCTAACATTATACGTTGGAGTCCCAATTGCTGACGTACAAAACAAGATGGCATTAAGAATAGCAATCGAATCTGCTAGATGTGAACCAGGAAAAGTGTCCCTTTGAAATCTTAGTAGCCATAGTCTTTCCTTCTCTGATTGCAACACCTCTTCAATCCTGTTATGAACAGTATTCTAATATAATAATTAGGCTCCATTTGGATTTAGATCTCAACTCACTTCTATTTCATCATTATATTTTTATAATTTTTTATACAAAACATAAATTTTTATATATATATTTTTTAATTTTAATATATATTTTTCAAATCTCAAAATATTAATAATATTAAAATAAATTAAACTTATCTCAATTCATTTCCTCTCTAAATAACATGCGCTACGTAACTTCCATCATGTTTCCACCTACATTAACGTCGTATCTCACTCTCTCTCTCTTCTCACTTTTCAATCTATCCGGGCAGGCACGTGATAATCAGCTTCTAATATAATCTCACTCTCTTCTCACTTTTCAATCTATCCGGGTGTGATGATCAGCTTCTAATTCCAGCCATGCATGTAGGACCAGGCTTGACCTTATTATCCCACTCATGACTCATTAACATTCAACGCCACTCGCTATCCCTTTGCAACCTTAGCACAAAACTTCGCTCCCAACTCTATCCTTCTTGTTTTCATTCTTATTTAACCCAGTCGCTGGAGAAAGAAAACTGAGGCGAGTGCGAGAAAGCTTGAAAGCATCAGATCAGGTAGGTTCCATGGGCAATTTCAGACTTAGAATAGCCGCATCAATGGCGAAGAGAAAGAAAAGTGAGTATCATGTCCGCCAGTCCTGGCTTCCTCTCCGTCGTCAGAGGTTGTCGATCTCTCTCTCTCTCTCAGAGTGAAACCTAGGATCTTTTTCACCATTTTTTTGGGTCCTTGGTCCTTTCATCATTGTTTTAAGTACCATGCATATGAAACATGTCTTTGTAATTTAACGAGATCTGCACTCATTGATCTTCTTCATTGTTCTTTCTTCTTAATTGATTTTCTTATCTATGCTCATGCTAGCTGTTAGCTAGCCTTGCACTCTTTTGAGAGTTTCATGGAAAATCCATATATGAAACAATGATCGAAGTCGGATTTCTTTTCTTTTTATTTTCATATGATTGTGATTGATAGTATTCTAGCTAGTTTCATGAGCACGTTCAAATGAAACGTTTAGTTTGTATAGTTGATGTTTCGTCACGATGGCCTCCAAGGAGCGCACGACAGATTAAAAATTATGTTCAGGTCAACAATATCATAATATTATGTTTTTGGTGATTGTGGCAGTGAACAAGGTGGGAAAATTAACTTTTCCAAAACGGGGCATGATCTCCTTTTTGCATGTTTGGTGTCAACAACGATTGGCTTTCTCCAATTAAAGGCTGTATTTGCTGCTCATCCTAAGAACTTGTGGGCCGGTATCCTTGACTGCCATGATCATCTACTACTTGTTGTTCGCAGCCAAGAAGAAGATTCTTATGAGGACTAATCGGGGATCAAGATACTCCCAATTACTGTTTGAACGTTTCAGTGTCTTCTGGGGAGCACTAGCATCTATATCACTGGTCATGGTGTTTCTGCCATCCTTACCGTCGTGGGTATTTCTTCCCATCTCGGCTTTTCTGCTTACTATAGTTGCACGCCTCTCTTTGATTACCCAGGCAGCTTGCTGGGTAGTGCGTAGAATTTCCATATTCTTCATTCGGATGCATGGACGCACGCAGGCGATGATCAGCGGCGGCAGATCAGATGTTCTGCCTCGTTAATAATTCCAGAAAGACTTTGGCTACTTCTTAATTTGCGCGAATATTATTTACACTTTTGTTGTTATATTTCCGGCGGTTTTTCTTATTTTGGCCAAAATGGTTTTGCTCCTTAGTCCCACATGGAAAGAAAGTGGGAGAGGGGGTAAGATCCATGGCTTATAAAAAGAGGCCTAGCCTCCTTAGTTAATTACACCAGTCAGAAACTTATCTAGTAACTTTTAACTTTAGTAAAATTCCTCTATTGTCTTTTTTGTATGTAAAAAGAAGAGAGGTGAAAGTTAGAGTTTTACTAGTGGAAAAAGTTTTTGAGAGTGTCGTTGGGGTGAGGAGAAAAATTATGTGATTGTAACAATTTTTCACATAGTGTATTTTCTTCTCTGGGTCTGGTGGTTTTTCTCCTGTTTTGGAGTTTTCCACGTAAATTCTTGTATTGCGTTTATTTCTCTATTTTTCTTGTTATTCTGTTAAAAGTAGATCCTGGTGGGGGGAATTTGGAAGCCCAGATTCCCAATAGTGGTATCAGAGCCACTAGGTTCTTTTTGCAGGGTGGAGCTTTGGTGTGGTAGTGTGAATACGTATGATCTAAGGAGGTTCTGTCTAGGAGATTGGAAATTTTAAGTGTGTCCGTTGTGACCCTCCAATCTTTCCTGGGAACCTTGAAGTTCTGTCTAGGAAAGATCAGTCTTTCCTGTGAACTTACTTAGTGGATACTATTCATTTCTACGGTAAAATCCATCGAAGTTATGTCAGGAGGTAGAGCTTCAAATCCTATCAGATTTGATGTGGAGAAATTTGATGGGAGAATCAATTTTAGCTTGTGGCAAGTGCAAGTCAAGGATATCTTGATTCAATCAGGATTACACAAGGCGTTGAAAGGTAGACCAATCCCTGAAGTCAGTAGTGGTCCAAGCACTACTGGTGAAACAAAGAGCAGATTTGGAATGAGCGATGAAGATTGGGAGGATTTGGATTTGAGAGCGGCAAATGCAATTCGTCTGTGCCTAGCCAAGAATGTTATTGCAAATGTGGATGGAATATTCACGATAAAGGAACTCTGGGAAAAGCTCGAAGAGTTGTATCAGACGAAGGGTGTCTCGAATCGAGTGTACCTGAAGGAGCAGTTTTATACACTGCGGATGAGTGGAGGTACGACTATTTCAGATCATTTAAGTGTTCTCAATGGCATTGTCTCTGAGCTGGAATCTATTGGAGTTAAAATTGATGATGAGGATCAAGCCTTGAGGCTGATCTGGTCTCTTCCATCTTCCTATGAGCATATGAAGCCTATTTTGATACATGGGAATGAGAAAATAATTTTTTCAGAGGTTACCAGTAAACTTTTTTCTGAGGAAAGAAGGCTAAGTAGTGGAAGTAATGGTTCACTTGAGAACTTAGCAATGGTGACAGCTGGTGATTGGAAGAGAAAGAACTCCATGAAGAAGAAAGTAGTCTGCTGGGTGTGTGGATAACCTGGGCACGTCAGAAGAAATTGTCCAAGAGGTGGAGCAGGTTCGGCAAGAGGCTCCAAATCAGTAAATGGAGATACTGACAATGAAACTAATATCGTGTCTCTCTTTACAGAAGATGATGTCTGTTAAAAGGAGACATGTACATCCTCATGGTATGTCGCTAATCCCAAAGTTGTCATGATAGATGATGCGTTAATATTAGTTGTTTTACAAGTTTGCACACGGGCATTGGTTTGGCATTGATGCAAGGTGTGTGGTGGAAATTCATGTCGATGGCTGATGAACTTCCAGGAAAGTCAAACGTGGGAGTTGCACCATAATTTTTCAGCAAGGTTATTTTCGACATGGGCCGAACTGAAATGCTTGGAATTGGTTTATTCTGAGTGGTTATACTTTTATGGTGGAGCATGATAGCGAAAGCTATGAAGATCCTCATTGCGGTGGAGCGTGGCTGTGGGACCAGTTAAAGTCGCAAGGTGGAGATTGTTGGGTTTTGCTCCTTAGTCCCACATGGAAAGAAAGTGGGAGAGGGGGCAAGACCCATGGCTTATAAAAAGAGGCCTAGCCTCCTTAGTTAATTACACCAGTCAGAAACTTATCTAGTAACTTTTGACTTAAGTAAAATTCCTCTATTGTCTTTTTTGTATGTAAAAAGAAGAGAGGTGAAAGTTAGAGTTTTACTAGTGAGAAAAGCTTTTGAGAGTGTCGTTGGGGTGAGGAGAAAAATTATGTGATTGTAACAATTTTTCACATAGTGTATTTTCTTCTCTAGGTCTGGTGGTTTTTCTCCTGTTTTGGAGTTTTCCACGTAAATTCTTGTATTGCGTTTATTTCTTTATTTTTCTTGTTATTCTGTTAAAAGTAGATTCTGGTGGGGGGAATTTAGAAGCCTAGATTCCCAACACTTTGTTACCCGGATTGGATGAGGTACTCCAACGTTGGAGTATGGTATTGGGTCCTGGTCCTTTGTTTGTATCTGTTATTGTTCGCAACTTTGCGTTTATTAATTATTCTATATAGCTGCAATGATTATTTATAGAATAAAAAAAGTTCACTTTGCTTTTCTGATTTTATTTTAGGCTTCAAGTACAGCCTTCTTATAATGGCCGTGAATAACATAAAGTCAGCGTCAAAAACTGAATTCAAATCTAAAAATTAACAAAAATATATATATAATAAAATATATATTTTTATTTTGAAACTTAAAAGAGTAAATTATTCATTGTATTTTATTTAAAAACTTACAAAAATAGGCCAAAGCTGCCGCTATTTTTCAAACTTCGACAATTTGCCCCTTTTGTCAAAAGTTGTTCGTCAAGAAGAAGCAAGTTTCTTTCTTTAATTTCTACGTGCATGGATGGGTAATTTGGGTGGAGAATAGTTCTTATATCGTCAATAATAGAAATGACTACTAAAGATATTTTTATTGAAATATTTTTGTTCATACGGAAAGGAATTAATTAGACGTTGTTTCATCTCAATATGCAAACAATATTACTGTATTACGGTTATTCATTACGGTATTCTCTCTTCTCCCTTCCCATTCCTGTTTGTCGTCCGACGCGAAATCCTGCGAGATCCCACGCACTGACTGGATTATGCCATATCAGCTTCTTTTATTTTCTGAAGCCTGCTTGCCTGCATCCATCCCTTTTCAGCAAATGAAACCAATGATCTGTAGAAACCCTAACACAGAGTATTTGAGGAAAATATCTATTCGAGAGCTCGTCTTTTATTTAATCAAAAAGGTCATAATAATATAAAATAAAATGACCAGCTTATATGCGAGTAAAGTAATCACCGACTTATTTACAAGTAAATAGACTTATGTACAAATAAAACTGGTCAACAAATGTAACTGACTATTAACAAATAAAATTTTGCCACCTAAGCTAACTAACTCTAATACTCCCCCTTAAGGTGAAGCATGCAAATTATGAATGCCCAACTTGGATAGGAGAAACTGAAACTAAGATTTGCCAAGAGCCTTTGTAAAAATGTCTGCCAATTGGTGAGTTGAAGCAATATAAAATATTTTAATAATGCCTTTGGCTTGCTGTTCACGTATGAAATGACAGTCTATTTCAACATGCTTTGTGCGAGCATGGTGAATTGGATTAGCAGCCAAAGCAAGAGCAGACTTGCTGTCACAATACAAAGAGGCAGGTTGAAGATGATTGATACGGAGATCATGGAGAATCTGCAATATCCAAATGACTTCACAGCTGGTAGAAGCTAAGGCCTGATACTCAGCTTCAACAGAGCTTCTAGATACTGTTGTTTGCTTCTTGGATCCCCAAGAAATTAAAGAATCACCAAGGAATAGACAAAACCCTACAATTGATCTTCTACTATCAACACAAGCAGCCCAGTCAGAATCAGAAAATCCTTTGATATGAGTAGAAGATGTGCCTTTAATGTATCTTAGGATGCGATAAGCAGCATCGAAATGAGATTTACAAGGCTTTGCCATAAACTGTGCAAGGGAATGGACAGAGTACGACAGATCTGGCCGAGTTATGGTGAGATATAATAATCTCCCAATGAGTCTCCGATACTGAGATGGATCTTCCAAAACATTATCATCAGATTTTGTCAACTTAAGTTTTGAATCCATATGAAACTCAACAGGTTTACAACTAAGATATCCACTATCTTCTAAAATCTCAAAGCATATTTATGCTGAGAGATAGAAATTCCAGCATTGGTTATGGCTATTTCTAACCCCAAAAAATATTTGAGTTGACCAAAATCCTTAATTTTAAATTGATCATGAAGATAAGACTTCACTTGAGAAACACATGACATATTATTGGAAGTAATAATAATGTCATCAATATAAACCAAAAGTGTTGTAAAATCATAACCTTACACTTTTGTAAATAAGCTGTAATCAGCTTTAGATTGCTCATAACCAAAGGATAAAAGGGCATTGGTAAATTTATGGAACCACTGTCGGCTGGCCTGCTTTAAACCATAAAGAGATTTCAATAAATGGCACACCTTTTGCTCCCCCTCTTGTGCAAAACCGGGTGGTATGACCATATAGACTTCTTCTTCTAAATCCCCATGTAAAAAAGCATTGTTTACATCAAGTTGTTCCAAAAACCAATTTTGACTTGCAGCCAATGCCAAAAAACAGCGAACTGTTGTCATTTTGGCAACAGGATAAAAAGTTTCAGCATAATCAATTCCCTCCTTTTGTGTGAAACCCTTAGCTACAAGACGTGCTTTATATCTCTCAATACTACCATCAGCCTTATATTTCACCCTATATACCCACTTACAACCAATTGCTTTCTTCCCTAGAGGCAAATCAGTAACTACCCAGGTTTTGTTATTTTCAAGAGCTAGAATTTCAGCATTCATGGCTTCTTGCCATTTGGGATCTTTAGCTGCTTGTTTGTAGGTTTTAGGTTCAGGATGAGTAGAAATGGCTATGCTAAAGGCTTTGTGAGTAGGAGAAAAACGAGAATAAGAAAGATACCTTGATAAAGGAAAAGCTTTATCAGACCCTGCTGTATGGAACTCGAAGGTAGTGAGGATTTATCAAAATTGTGGACCATTTTGCAATGAAAATCCTGAAAATATGATGGAGGATTTCTAATCCAAGAGGATTTTCTAGTAGCAATGTCAATCAGTTCATAATGATCGGGACTAATGTCATTAGAAACAGATAGATCAGAATTTACAGGTGAATCAAGTGAGATATCAGAATTAATATCATCAACACAAGTGGGAAGAACAAAATCAGATTGGAAGTTGGAATTATGAGTGAGATGTTGAAAAGGAAATTTATTCTCATGAAAAACAACATCACGAGAAATAAAAATGGAATTGGTGTCAAGATCTAGAAGTTTATACCCCTTGGTACCATATGGATATCCAAGGAATACACATCTCTTAGCTCTAGCATCAAACTTGGTTTTGTGAGGAGATAAATTGGTAGCAAAACATAAGCATCAGAATACCTTCAAATGATGATAAGAAGGTTTAGTTGAAAACAAAAACTCATAAGGAGACTTATTGTTTAACAAAAGAGAGGGAGATCGATTTACCAAATAAGTGGCTGTCATAAGGCAGTCACCCCAATATGAAAGAGGAATGTTAGATTGGAATTTTAGGGCTCTTGCAACATTTAACAAATGTTGATGCTTTCTTTCAGGTACTCCATTTTGTTGTGGAGTGTATGGACAACTATGTTGATGAATAATGCCTTTGGAAGACAAAAGAGTAGTCAGATTAAATTCTGTACCATTGTCAGAACGAAGAGTTTTGACTTTGGTTGAATATTGTGTTTCAACCATAGTCAAGAAAGATGCAATCATGCTGCCAGTTTGAGACTTGAGTTTCAATAAGTAAATCCAAGTGCATCGGGTGAAATCATCAACTATTGTTAAAAAATATTGATGACCATTATTAGTAGGAATAGCAAAAGGTCCCCAAACATCACAGTGAATGAGTTCAAAAGGAATAGTAGATTTAATGGAACTAATAGGAAAAGAATGTCGATGCTGTTTAGCTAATGGACAGATTTCACATTGAGTATTATTATGATGAAAAGTTACATTAGGAAAAATATCATGTAACAAATGCATTCTAGACAAAGACATATGGCCTAATCTATTATGCCATAAGTTAAGTTTATTTGCAGAAGTAGAAGAAACAGAATTAAAAGAAAGAGCAGAAGGTTGAAAAACAGAGGATGAGTAAGAACTTGAGTTCAGTAAGTATAATCCACCCTTTTGATCAGCCACTCCAATCGTTTTTCCATGCAAGTAGGTCCTGAATCAAGCATTTGTCAGTCAAGAATATCATAGTAAGATTTGAAGTGGATGTGAGTTTATGGACAAAAATCAAATTGAAGGTGAATGAAGGAACATATAAAACGTGATGTAAAGTCAAAGTTGGTGATAATATGATAGATCCTATATGAGATACATGAGCAGATTGACCATTTGGTAAGCTAACAGTGGTAGTGATAGGAGTAGGAGGCGAGGTGAAAATAGAAATAGAGCATGTCATATGATCTGTGGCTCCACTGTCAACAATCCAAATAGTCGAGGAATGTAATTGTGATGAAGAAAAATTAACAGAAGAGAAAGAAGATGAAATACCTGTCATATTGGCATAGCTAGGTGGATATGATGTCTTAGATTGAAGAGAATTTCCTAAAGGTGAGTCTGGTTTAGGTTAAGGCTGCAGGATGCTGAGAAGTTGTTTGATTTGCTCTTGAGAAAATACTTGACCAGAATTAGAAAGTACATTTGCCTCTAAAGTCGACACTTGATTAGCAGAGTATTGGTGAGAACTCGTTGCTTTGTTGAAATCGATGTTTCAACAGATTCCATATTTTCTCAACAATTTCAATATAAAGGATTACCTGAGCTATTTCTGGAGTCACCAAAGCACATATCCAAGAGGAGACCATCAAATTACAACGAAACCAAGCGTTGTAAATTGAATCGGTAGAATACAAAGGTTGAATACTGCCGTCAATGAACCCGATCTTGTTCCGAGAACCAATCGCCACAAGCATCGCACGACCCCAAGAATAGTAATTCTTGCCATCGAGTTTTGGAGAAACAATGGCAATGTTGGAAAGATCCGCCGGAGTTAATGTGTATTGACTGTCAATAACACTCGAAGAAGAAGAAGACATATTATGAGAAGAATGCGAGAATCAGTGGAAGAAATCAGTTCGCTCCTGATACCATGTAGAAACCCTAACACAGAGCATTTGGGGAAAATATCTATTCGAGAGCTCATCTTTCATTTAATTAAAAAGGTCATAATAATACAAAATAAAATGACTAGCTTATATACAAGTAAAGTAATCACCGACTTATTTACAAGTAAAAAGACTTATGTACAAATAAAACTGGTCAACAAATGTAACTGACTATTAACAAATAAAATTTTGCCAGCTAAGCTAACTAACTCTAATATGATCAAAACAAGAGTAGTGCTACATTCACCGATGATGTAGCATGATTTTTTTCTTAGAAAAACAAAAAAAAGTTATTTATTTATATATTTTTATTTTTATTTTAGTTTTCTTCGTTCATTTTTTTTTTATATATTTTTAAATATCTTTAAAAAAGATAAAATTTATAATACTATTAAAAAAATATTTTCTTAATTATTAAGTAAATTTTGTTTAAAAGAAATATATAAAGAAAAATCCTAAAGCTGAGAAATCTATCGAGATTTTTCCTTAAGATCAAATTTATAGAGGTCGTTCGAATTGATACCGAAGAACAGACTCGGCACTAGGCGGGTTAATGGGAAACCGACTTTATGATCCCCGTCATATGTCAAAGTTCGAACGAACGATTGATTAAATCGGGGTTGGAGACATCTGTTGACTGATTCTACCATAGAGACAACAGGCAATTAATAACGTACTCTCCCCAAATCTTTGTCGAAGCACCTTCTAAGTCTTCCCCCCAGCCCCAAGTTCTAGGATGATAGGATCTAGATGAGTGTAGGTAACTTAAATTAATCATCATTTAATACTTTATTCAATTTTTTAGAGCTCATTTTATTTCTAAATCCAAACTAGACCTCAAGAGGATCCTTAGAGTAGTTGTTGAAAGACGACTCAATAATATCCGAATTTTGTTTTCATCGTTTCTCATTAATTTATGTCGTATATTCACAATATATATATATATATATATATATATATAGGGACGGAGCCAGAATTTTATATTTAAGGAGCGATCGATAAAGTGTGCGATGCATATAAATTTTAAAAGAACGATCATCAGTAATAGAAGTATCATATTCTGTTGTTATCGAACTCTCTAAATGTATATTACTTTTTGAATTGTCCACATCTTTATTTTTTTTTTTTTAAAAATCAATTGTTCTTGAGTACTTGCTTATATTTTGTATGATTTAAAAAATAATAATTATAGATCAAAAATAAATTTGAGAACTTTTTAATAAGTAATGATGTAATGTTTTTAGATTTTTAACAAATTATATCTCACAATCATATAAGTTAAAGTGAAACTAAATACGTAAGTATAATTAATTAATTTTATAATCATATAAATTTATAATCAATTTTTTTGTTAGAATTAGACTGTTAAAGTAATTGTAAGATTATGTGAGTCGAAATTTGAGTTCTAGTGAAGTTAAAAGTTAGAATATAAGTGGATGTATATTGAGATTTATAAAAAAAATTTGAGGGATAAATTTTTTTTTATTTTTTATAATATGATAATTTTAATTATATATATTTATATTATAAATAAAATTTTAAAAATCTTTTAGGGGGCGACAGGGGGAGGGGGTTTTTGGATCCCACCTATACATCCATCTTTCTTGTCTTTTTGGGGGTGGGGTTTTGGGTCCCATCCCCCTATACATATATAGGTCCACTTCTTCATTCTAATTAAGCTAGAAACCCCCCTATACATATATATGTCCAGTAAAGCTCAAAACTTGTGTCATCCAACTCCCATCTTTCTTGTCTTCATTCTGATTAAGCCAGTCATATAATGATATATGATTAAAGAGATTCTAAACAAACTGCTGGAGAAAGAAAATTGGGGTGAGAGATCAGCTTGGAAAGCTTCACATCAGGTAGGTTCCCTGGGCAAATTCAAACTTAAAGTAGCCGCAGCAATGGCGAATCAGCTTCGTCGCCATCGTCAGAGGTTGTCGATCTCATCATCAATTCTTAACTCTCTCTTTCTCTCTCTCTCTCTCTCTCTCTGTGTGTGAAACCTAGGATCTCTTTCACCATTTAGATTCAGAATTTATCAAATATCATAAAATGTTATGTTTTTAGTGATTGTGGCAGGGAGCAAGGTGGGAGCATTAACTTCTCCAAAATGGGGCATGATCTCCTTTTTGCATGTTTGGTGTCAACAACGATTGGCTTTCTCCAAGTAAAGGATGTATTTGCTACTCATCCTAAGAACTTGTGGGTATCCTTGACTGCCATGATCATCTACTACTTGTCGTTTGCAGCCAAGAAGAAGGTTCTTAGGACTTATCAGGGATCAAGATCCTCCCAATTACGGTTTGAACGTTTCAGTGTCTTCTGGGGAGCACTAGCATCTCTCTCACTGGTGATGGTGTTTCTGCCACCCTTACCGTCGTGGGTATTTCTTCCCATCTCGGCTTTTCTGCTTACGGTAGTTGCCCGCCTCTCTTTGATTACCCAGGCAGCTTGCTTGGTAGTGCATAAAATCTCCATATTCTTCATGCGGATAAATGGGCATTGTAAGGCCCGCAGCCAGGCCCAAGCCGGTTTAAAGAGACCCAGCCCAGCCCCCCAGAAACGATGTAGTTTCTCTCCCCAGGTGTTAACCCTCCGTCCCTTTCTTTCCTTCTTTCTTTCTTTTCTTTCTTTCTTCTCTTTTCCTTCTCTTTCCCCTGGGCGACGGTTTCTCCTCTGCCTTCGTTGCCTCTTCCTCACGCCCACTCCCCCACGTTATCGGCAGTTACCGAGCTTATCAGAAAACGCAACGAAATATTTATCTCTCTCTCCTTCCGGCTTTTTGCATCTTCGTTTTGGGTCTCATCGCCGGCTCCTCTGCTTTCGTTCACCCCTAGTTGTCTCGCCGGTGAGTTTCTTTTAATCCCATGATGTTTTTCGAATTTCTTCTACCCATAATGAGATGTGGCTTTGGGGTTTTAATCACTTAAAAACTTGGTTGATTTTCGTTGTTTATAGTTGACTTTGGAGGAAGCTGGAAGCAGGTCTCGGCCCCTGTTCTCTCGCGGGTTCCCTTCAATTTCGGGTAAGAATTTCTACCATCTTTCTTGAGACCGAACGGAAGCTCTTACGATTGGTTATGCTTAGCATATATATATATATATATTAGTTGGCGGTGGTTTTGGGATTTGATGGACAGTTGCTAAATTTTGTGTGGGTTGAGGAAAATTTGATTTATTTGAAGCGTATACACCTCGGTTGAGTACTATTTTTATGCCGAAATATTTTATGGAATTTTTCTCTAATTTTCGAATCCTTCTTCGAAGTGATTTTTTGGTGGGTGTTCAAGGGTTTGTTGTTTAAATTTCTTTTGCTGTTTTGGTGCTGTCGTTGGGTTGTTTGGAGCGTTTTTGTGTGATATAAAATGGTTGGGTTTGGTTAAGTTGAACGCATTAGGATACTATATTTGTTGGGTTGGCTTTATCAGAGGGATGCTTGAGATGTTTTGGTAGTGGGCTGAAATGATATTTTATGTATGGAGTGCGCTGGTTTGCTGGTTGGTGTGGATTTAAGGAGATAAATTCAGCGCATCTTAGAGTTTTTAAAATGATTAAAATATTGGTTTTTCCGTACATCTTTGGAGGTTGTCCAGGTTACGTAGTGGCTAGTTGCTTGGGCTTGTTATGCTAGAAATTTATGATTTTAGGCAAGCAGCGTAGTTTAACTCATAATTTTTCAGATTTAGGCCTTTGGGGTGGTCATTAACATAAAGGAAATTATTTTCATGTATAGGTAACGAAACTCTTAGCGGTCAGACTCAAAGTTTTGATTTTTCGCTACAGCAATCAGGTAAGCGGGGTTCGTATGCTCGGTTTTATACCAAAAGAGGACTGAGGTTGACTTTTGAAAATTTGTGCTTTTGTTAGTTATGAAATAAAAAAAAACCTGAGAAAAACCAACCTCAGTCGATTGTTTGCATTATTCATGAAGCTTATATAAAAGAATGAAAAATATTTCTGTCATGCATTGTGTAGACATGAGCTTGCTTTTTGTCATGTTATTTTCTAAAATGTGAAAAAGAGTGCTTTTGTCTATCTGCGAAAAATTATGCCTTGATTGCGTTGACGACGTTTTATTTATATAAGCCTTATTCTGAAAATAGTTTGGAACTTTGTGTCTTTAATAATTCTGAAAAACCTTTGGCGTAGTATTCTGGTTGGTATTTGACTCTATCTCTGCTCTGCTCTGTCTTTGCTCTGTTTGGATTGGTACCAATTTCCTATCTCTGAGTGCACCCACTTTGGAAACAAAGTGGTTTATTGTGGACTTTCCTATGTGCACACTCGGGGCTCCAAGAACGAATAAGGGAAAGTTCCACCTCTATCTCTGCCTGGTTTGGCCACCGGGATTTGCACAACCCTACCACGGGGGTTAAACATGGTCTTTACTTTGTGAGATGCTCCGTTTGATATAGTGATAATACTCAGTTTTGTTATGCCAAAGTAATTTATGATTCAAATTGTCTTGAAAATCATTTGTTTCTTTTATGCATAATTATGTTTTGTTCCGTACTTTATTATTTGGTAAATGCTCATGTTTACACGCTTGTATAGGTTCTTTGCTTACTGAGTTGTGGAAAAACTCACCCCCTTATCTCATATATTTTTCAGATGATTTGGATGTTCCATCAGAGGACCAAGAATAAAGTTCTGACCAAGTATAAGCAGTTAGAGCCTCAGGCTAGATGGGGGAAAACGATTAATTTTTATTTTGGATGTTGGGTTTCTAGTTCATTGGATTTTAGAATGTTAGTTATTCTTTATTGTTAAACTTTTTGGGAGAATGTGAACCCTCTCATTTATGATTTATTCTTATTCTTTTATTTATGACTTGGTGGACATTGTTATATGGATTGAGAAGTGAAAAAATATTTTTCTTTGAACATGGTCGGAGACCTATTATTTGTAGTTGAGGATGGATTATATCAAAACAGGTTGGAATTCGTGACCCCCTACGAGTACGGGGCGTTACAGTTGGTATCAGAACGAATGTTTAAGATTCTGCAGACTTATGCAATAAGGTTTTAGGAATTTGAGGTTCTAGAATTTGCCAACTTTAGGAATTATTTGAGGTGTAGAATTATATAGGCTTGTGAGCTGATTTCATATTGTTGGAGAGTTAAGGGTTATATATTTATGTCTTTTATTTTTGGTATCATGTGATCTTGTTTGTGGTGGGTACCTCTTTTGTTTGGGGAGTATTATATACTTTTGTTTTGATTACTAAGATTACCTGTAGATGTTTATTTTTAGCTAGCTGGTTATATGTTTTAATGAACGATGTGTTTAATAGTCCAAGTGTTCTCAGGATGCCACCTCGACGTGAGCGAAGTGTGTCGGACTTGAATGCGGCCAGAAATCAAAGGGAATCAAATCCAAGAGCTTCTGAAGTACTTCGAGTAGCAGCGCATCAGCTGATTGATGATCTCGCATAAAATTCATCTGGCCGTCACCGCACCACAAGTGAAAGGGGTTACACTGTGGAAGATTTCAACAAGTTGCATCCCACGTCTTTTGATGGAAGAGGCGACCCGATACTGGCAGAGGATTGGGTACAGGATATTGAGGAGATATTTCGAGTCTTGCCTTGCACGGATGAGCAAAATGTGGCGTTTGCTACATTCAAGCTGACCGGGGAGGCGAAAAGGTGGTGGATCTCTGAAAGGACGATCAGGGAAGCTGAAAAGACGGAAATAAAAAGTTGGTCGCTGTTCAAGGAAGTCTTCCTAGAGCGTTTCTTCCCAGTTTTAGTTAAGGAAGATAAAGTTATGGAATTTGTCACCTTAGTTCAGGGAGCGATGTCAGTACACCAATATGCAGCCAAATTTACCGAGCTGGCACGTTTTGCGGCATATCTGATTCCAGATGAAGAGAAGAAGTGTCGCAAATTTGAACAAGGACTAAACGAGAAGCTTTTTGAGCGAGTAGTGGGCTTCCAAGTAAAAAAATTCACAGAATTGGTGAATAAGGCTACAGTGTTTGAAAGAAGCCTTCAAAGAAGTGCAATTTTATCTGATCAAAGGAAGAGGTCTACCTCATCTGGATACCATGCAAGCGTCAATCAAGGATCGTGGAAGAAGAAAAATGAAGGGGGTAGCTCAAGCAATAGGCCAGGTCAGAGTAATCGGCAACCCTACCAGTGTAAGACATGTAACCAAGTGCATTCTGGAGAATGCAGAAGAGGGGCAAGACTATATTTCCGTTGTGGCAAGTCAGGACACTACATCAGGAATTGCCCTCTGCAACCGGACAACAATAACGCGAGCATGTTGCCACCCCAGAGAAATGAAGTTACAGGACGAGGTAACAATCAGCGTCCTACTGCACCTGCTCGAGTCTTTGCATTGACACCAGGAGAGGCTGAAGGCAGGGATGATGTGATCACAGGTATTTTCGGTTCTCGTTTTCTTTTAGGATTAACTTGGTATTCAATGCGGATCTTTAATAGAAGGAGTATGTTTTTATTTTTTATTTTGTGATTACAGGCATTCTTCCATTGTTTTCTAACGATGCTACTGTATTATTTGATTATGGGGCAACGCATTCGTCTATTTCTTTGAATTATGCTAAGTTTTGCACTTGGGAAGGTGAAAGGTTGGAGTATAGCCTAGTAGTCGCGACACCGACAGGAAATTCAGTATCTTGTCATAAAATTCTCCGTGGCTGCCCCATATCTGTTGAAGGAAGATTAATGCCAGCTGACCTTATAATTTTTGATATGTTTGGATTCGATGTAATTTTGGGGATGAACTGGCTGGCTTCATACCATGCCAGTATTGACTGTTTTAAAAAGGAAGTAATCTTCAAGCCTCCTGAGGGAGGTGGAATTCGATTTGTGGGGTCGAAAGTGCGATCACATCCATCAGTCATATCAGCAGTTCAGGTTGGAAAATTATTGCGAGATGGTTGTCAAGGATTTTTGGCTTGTGTGATAGATGAACCAAAGGAAGAGTTGAGTTTAGAAGAGATTCCTGTTGTGAGAGAATACCCAGAAGTGTTTCCTGAAGACTTGTCCGGATTACCACCCGACCGAGAAGTAGAATTTGCGATTGATCTTGCTCCCGGCACGGCGTCGTTGTCCAAGGCTCCTTATAGAGTGGCGCCATCAGAGCTCATCGAACTCAAAGAGTAGTTGCAAGACTTATTGGACAAGGGTTTTATCCGACCCAGCCTGTCCCTATGGGGTGCGCTAGTTTTATTTGTTAAAAAGAAAGACAGGACAATGAGAATGTGCATCGACTATAGGGAACTCAACCGAGTAACTATCAAGAACAGATATCCCTTATATCGTATAGAGGACCTCTTTGATCAACTACAGGGTGCACAAGTTTTCTCTAAGATTGACCTTCGGTCAGGGTATCACCAATTGAAGATCAAGGCAGAAGATGTATCTAAGACCGCTTTCAGAACCATATACGGTCACTATGAGTTTTTGGTCATGCCTTTCAGCTTGACTAATGCTCCTGCAGTATTCATGGATTTAATGAATAGAGTATTTCATGAATTCCTGGATAAATTTGTGGTTGTCTTCATTGATGACATCTTGATCTATTCTAAAAGTAAGGAGGAGCATGAGGAACACTTGAGGCTAGTACTCGGAATACTTAGGGAGGAAAGGTTGTTTGCTAAACTAAAGAAGTGTGAGTTCTGGCTGGATTCAGTTATATTTTTGGGGCATGTGGTTTCAAAAGAAGGTATTTCAGTAGACCCAGGGAAAGTAGAAGCAGTAGTTAACTGGCTGGCACCGAAGAATGTTCGTGAGGTTAGGAGTTTCTTGGGATTGGCGGGATACTATCGTCGATTCATTGAGGGTTTCTCCAAAATAGCAGTTCCTCTCACCGCTCTTACCAGGAAGAATAACAAGCTTGAGTGGACAGAAAAATGTGAAGAAAGTTTTCAGACCTTAAAACAAAGACTTGTGACCGCCCCAGTTTTAACAGTTCCCACTGCGAGAGGTGGTTTTGTGGTGTATAGTGATGCTTCAAGATTGGGTTTGGGGTACGTATTAATGCAACACGGAAAGGTTATAGCTTACGCTTCTCGACAACTGAAAACTTATGAACAAAACTACCCCACACATGATCTAGAGTTGGCAGCGGTGGTATTCGCACTCAAGATTTGGAGGCATTATCTATATGGGAAAAAGTACGAAATCTACACAGATCATAAAAGTTTGAAATATTTCTTCACCCAGAAAGAATTAAACATGAGACAGAGAAGATGGCTCGAGTTAATAAAGGATTACGATTGTACTATAAATTACCACCCAGGTAAAGCGAATGTTGTAGCTGATGCCTTAAGTAGGAAATCATTGAGTCCAGCAATGGCAACCCTTACCACCCAGCCCCAGTTGTTAATGGACTTAGAGAGGGCCGGTATTGAGGTTATCACTACTGATACAAGCACTTTCGTGGCCAGTTTAATAGTGCAACCAGATTTGTTAGAGAGAATTAAAGCAGCTCAGAAAGTGGATTCAGCGTTGATAAAGCTAGTTGAAGAAGTTAAAAACGGGGACAAAGCTGATTTTAGCATTTATAAAGATGGAGTTTTAAGGTTTAGAGACAGATTGTGTGTGCCGGCAGATGATGCATTGAAGAAAATAATTCTTGAGGAGGCACATCGCTCTTTATACATAGTCCATCCAGGGAGTACCAAGATATATCGGGACTTGAGAGAGTCTTTTTGGTGGAACGGTATGAAGAGAGAAATTGCTAAGTTTGTAGAACAATGTCTAACATATCAACAGGTGAAAGCAGAGCATCAGAGACCAGTAGGATTGTTACAGCCACTGCAGATTCCAGAATGGAAGGGAGCATATATCCATGGATTTTGTGACAGGTCTACTGAGGGCTTTAAACGGACAAGATGCAATATGGGTAATCGTAGATCGCTTAACGAAGACTGCACGTTTTGTGCCCATTAAAGTTTCTTATAAATTGGAGAAACTAGCTGAACTGTACATACAAGAGATCGTGAGATTGCATGGGGTACCAGTGTCCATTGTGTCAGATAGAGACTCTCGTTTCACTTCTAGATTCTGGAGAAGTTTACAAGAGGCAATGGGTACTAAGTTAAACTTCAGTACAGCTTATCACCCTCAGACAGATGGGCAATCGAAAAGGACTATTCAGATTTTAGAAGATATGTTGAGGGCATGTGTGATGGATTTTAAAGGAACTTGGATACGACACTTACATTGGTGGAATTTGCTTATAATAACAGCTTCCAGACTAGTATTGGGATGGCACCGTATGAGGCTTTGTATGGCAGAAGGTGTAGGTCCCCTTTATATTGGGATGAGATTGGTGAAAGAAAAATATTGGGACCAGAGATCATTCAGAAAACCACAGAAAAGATTGACATCATTAGAGCTAGAATTAAAGCAGCTCAGGGTCGACAAAAGAGCTATGCCGATAACCGACATCGTCAACTAGAGTTTGAAGTTGGAAATGAAGTATTCTTGACGATAGCACCAATGAAAGGGGTTATGAGATTTGGAAGTAAGGGCAAGTTGAGTCCTAGATATATTGGACCCTTTGAGATTCTAGAACGAGTTGGACCATTGGCATATAAGTTAGCACTTCCTCCAAATCTTGCGGGAGTGCATAATGTATTTCATGTGTCCATGCTGAGAAAGTATATTCCCGACCCAACTCACATCATTCATTATGAGCCGCTACAGATTCAGGAAGATATGACATATATTGAAGAACCAGTGCGGATCTTGGAAAAGAAAGCACACATGCTGCGGAATCGTAGCATTCCCATGGTTAATGTTTTGTGGAGTAATCACACAAGCAGTGAAACTTCCTGGGAACTCAAGGAGGAAATGCGAAAGAAATACCCGCACATTTTCAACGATGAATATGAACTCTTGTAGCAATTTTCGAGGACGGAATTTTTTTTTTTTAGGAGGGGAGGATGTAAGGCCCGCAGCCAGGCCCAAGCTGATTTAAAGAGACCCGGCCCAGGCCCCCAGAAACGACGTCGTTTCTCTCCCCAGGTGTTAACCCTCCGTCCCTTTCTTTCCTTCTTTCTTTCTTTTCTTTCTTTCTTCTCTTTTCCTTCTCTTTCCCCTGGGCGACGGTTTCTCCTCTGCCTTCGTTGCCTCTTCCTCACGCCCACTCCCTCACGTTCTCGGCAGTTATAGAGCTCATCAGAAAACGCAACGAAATATTTATCTCTCTCTCCTTCCGGCTTTTTGCATCTTCGTTTTCGGTCTCATCGCCGGCTCCTCTGCTTTCGTTCACCCCTAGTTGTCTCGCCAGTAAGTTTCTTTTAATCCCATAATGTTTTTCGAATTTCTTCTACCCATAATGAGATGTGGCTTTGGGGTTTTAATCACTTAAAAACTTGGTTGATTTTCGTTGTTTATAGTCGACTTTGGAGGAAGCTGGAAGCAGTTCTCGGCCCCTGTTCTCTCGCGGGTTCCCTTCAATTTCGGGTAAGAATTTCTACCATCTTTCTTGAGACCGAACGGAAGCTCTTACAATTGGTTATGCTTAGCATATATATATATTAGTTGGCGGTGGTTTTGAGATTTGATGGACAGTTGCTAAATTTTGTGTGGGTTGAGGAAAATTTGATTTATTTGAAGCGTATACACCTCGGTTGCGTACTATTTTTATGCCGAAATATTTTATGGAATTTTTCTCTAATTTTCGAATCCTTTTTCGAAGTGATTTTTTGGTGGGTGTTCAAGGTTTTGTTGTTTAAATTTCTTTTGCTGTTTTGGTGCTGTCGTTGGGTTGTTTGGAGCGTTTTTGTGTGATATAAAATGGTTGGGTTTGGTTAAGTTGAACGCATTAGGATACTATATTTGTTGGGTTGGCTTTATCAGAGGGATGCCTGAGATATTTTGGTAGTGGGCTGAAATGATATTTTATATATGGAGTGCGCTGGTTTGCTGGTTGGTGTGGATTTAAGGAGATAAATTTAGTGCATCTTAGAGTTTTTAAAATGATTAAAATATTGATTTTTCCGTGCATCTTTGGAGGCTGTCTAGGTTACGTAGTGGCTGGTTGCTTAGGCTTGTTATGCTAGAAATTTATGATTTTAGGCAAGCAGCGTAGTTTAACTTATAATTTTTCAGATTTAGGCCTTTGGGGTGGTCATTAACATAAAGGAAATTATTTTCATGTATAGGTGACGAAACTCTTAGCGGTCAGACTCAAAGTTTTAATTTTTCACTACAGCAGTCAGGTAAGCGGGGTTCGTATGCTCGGTTTTATACCGAAAGAGGAATGAGGTTGACTTTTGAAAATTTGTGCTTTTGTTAGTTATGAAAATTAAAAAAAAAAAACCTGAGAAAAACCAACCTCAGTTGATTGTTTGCATTATTCATGAAGCTTATATAAAAGAAGGAAAAATATTTCTGTCATGCATTGTGTAGACATGAGCTTGCTTTTTGTCATGTTATTTTCTGAAATGTGAAAAAGAGTGTTTTTGTCTATCTGCGAAAAATTATGCCTTGATTGCGTTGACGACGTTTTATTTATATAAGCCTTATTCTGAAAATAGTTTGGAATTTTGTGTCTTTAATAACTCTGAAAAACTTTTGGCATAGTATGCTGGTTGGTATTTGACTCTATCTCTGCTCTACTCTGTCTTTGCTCTGTTTGGATTGGTACCAATTTCCTATCTCTAAATGCACCCACTTTAGAAACAAAGTAGTTTATTGTGGGCTTTCCTATGTGCACACTCGGGGCTCCGAGAACGAATAAGGAAAAGTTCCACCTTTGTCTCTGCCTAGTTTGGCCACCGGGATTTGCACAACCCTACCACGGGGGTTAAACATGGTCTTTGTTTTGTGAGATGCTCCGTTTGATATAGTGATAATACTCAGTTTTGTTATGCCAAAGTACTTTATGATTCAAATTGTCTTGAAAATCATTTGTTTCTTTTATGCATAATTATGTTTTGTTCCGTACTTTATTACTTGATAAATGCTCATGTTTACACGCTTGTATAGGTTCTTCGCTTACTGAGTTGTGGAAAAACTCACCCCCTATCTCATATATTTTTTAGATGATTTGGATGTTCCATCAGAGGACCAAGAATAGAGTTCTGACCAAGTATAAGCAGTTAGAGCCTCAGGCTAGATGGGGGAAAACGATTAATTTTTATTTTGGATGTTGGGTTTCTAGTTCATTGGATTTTAGAATGTTAGTTATTCTTTATTGTTAAACTTTTTGGGAGAATGTGAACCCTCTCATTTATGATTTATTCTTATTCTTTTATTTATGACTTGGTGGACATTGTTATATGGATTGAGATGTGGAAAAATATTTTTCTTTGAACATGGTCGGAGACCTAATATTTGTAGTTGAGGATGGATTATATCAAAATAGGTTGGACTTCGTGACCCCCTACGAGTACGGAGCGTTACAGGCATGCAGGCGGGGAGCGGCGGCAGAGAGCCTATGCGTAGCTAATAATTTCAGAAAGACTGCATGCTATATCTTAATTTGAATATTATTTGCACTTTTGTTGTTATAGTTCCGGGTTTTCCTTTTGTGGCCAAGATCTATTTGTTGTACGTTAGTATTGTTATAGTTCTGGGTTTTACTTATGTGGTCCAACGTTGGAGGCTGGAGTATGTATTGGGTCCTCGTTCTTTTTGCACCTGTTAATATTGTTTGTGTTATTAATTACTGCATGTAGCTATAATGATTATTTATAGAAGAAAAAAGGTTATCACTTTGCTTTTCTGATTTTATTTATGTTAGGCTTCAAGTACTTATATATGGCCATGAAAAAATAAAGTCAGCTTGAGAAAGCTAATGTTCGTCCCGACAACACCACCTGAAAAAATTAAGACGAAGCAAGATTCCGGTGACTCTTAACACAATCGGCGAACAAGACAAAGAAGGATGCCGGCTGCCTTGTGGCTGCTTCTCCGAATTGAACTTATGCCCCTTTTAATATGATTTCCAAACATTTAAAACTAGCCCGCCTCTCGCTGTTTAGTTTGCCAATTAACACTTCTTTTTTAAAGTACCAAATGTCTGTCTTGTTTTCTTGTATAATATTGCAAGTAAGCTAAATATGGAAGTAATTCCCATTTCATATTTTCTTTCCCATGATGGATGTTCGTGTCAAAATTCTAATTTTTTTTCCTCCTTCCAATTTTTAAAATCTTAACTGAAATAAGAGCGTGAGTTCCTGTTTTACATTTCTTTCCCCTGATGGATCCAGCTTGGGCAAAATTTTAATATATATATATATATCTTTTTGTCTCGTTCCGATCTCACATTTTAAAATGTTTACTGAAATCAGAGCGTCTTGTATATGACGCTCTAAGGACTGTCCATTGTGTGGAGTTGATATTGAGAAGATAGAAGCTGATTCAAATCTTGAGCCTAGCATGGTAATTAATGATCGTTTCATTGAAGGTCATCCTATGATCGAAAGGTCTCCTGCTAATACAGGCAAACAAGAAGTAGTAGGTGATATTATATATGGATGTCTCTTTGAAGCGAGGTGTTTAATTTATTGGTGCAACATGTGCCCATGATCAGGGTAAGCATGTTTTTCTTTGATATTCTAGTTTCTAAGCTTCAATTCTCTTTCTTTTCTACGTGGATGGGTAATTTGGGGCGAGAATATATAGTTCGATCGTCAAGAATATGGCGCCAGTCAGAATAGCGATTATTCTGCAGGCTAGTTTCAGTAGATGAATTTACAGGGAAGAATACAAAAAATTCGTCCAAAATACAGAGAATACGTCTCTAAGAAAAAAACTGAGTATTACCAAATGAAAGATTGTCGAAAATCAGTCCACAAGCCGGACTGTATAGCTAAAATTAGTCTATAACCGAATTTTACCAAAAATGGCAAAATCTCGAAAATAACGTAAAATTGAAATTCAAAATCAAATAAGTAATCTGCAAAAAATCCGGAACAAATCGGATTTAAAATGACTTCCTAACAAACATACGAAATATTATCAAAAATAGTAAAAAATAACTCAAAATAATAATTCGGAAAGGAAAACAGCAGAATTTGAGGTTGAGAAAAAGGCACATGGAGCCATGCTCGATATGGACAGCGTGCATGTCGAAAAGATATTTTCGAATTGAGGTCTTATGCACGATTCTGACACCCGTAACCAAAGTTATGACCAAAAGACTGAAACGCACTCAAAACTCCCCCAATTAGAAAGAGATCACGATCACTTCCGGCCTTTACGCTGATCTGCCAATTCAAGGTACCTCAACGCCATCAACGTGCAATTGGACAGCTCAGCATCATCTATCTCGGACCCCCCTGTATCAGTCTCCCCGGGTTGGAAAGAACTCGTCCTCGAGTTTAGAGTAGTGTCATCAGAATCCACAAAATAAGGGCTTAGGTGCTTAACATTAAAGACATCAGAAGTCTTTAAATGACTAAGAATGCGCAACCTGTAAGCATTATCATTGATCTTCTGCAAGATCTCACAAGGTCCAATCTTCCGGTCCTTAAACTTACTATACTCGCCAACAGGAAAATGATCACGAATTAATACAACCCAAACAAAATTACCAACATCAAAAAGTATCTGGTGATGATGACTGTCAACCCGAGTCTTGTACTTGGTATTGCTCTCGTGAATAGCCTGTTTCACCTGCTCATGGATGCCCCAAAAATGCTCTGCCATCTCATATGCTTTAGTACTGAAACGTCCTATACGTGGAATAGGGGCTAAGTCTAGTACCCCAGATGGGTTCTAACCATAGACAATCTCAAATGGGCTTAAGCCTGTGGTTCTGTTTTTCAATCTGTTATAGGCAAATTCTATCTGAAGTAAAGCCAAATCTCACTGCTTCGGCTTAGTTCCTGCCAAATACCTCAAAAGGTTGCCCAAATTCTGGTTCACCACCTCGGTCTGACCATCCGTCTAAGGGTGGTAGGCGCTGCTAAAATTCAACTGTGTCCCCAATTTCCCCCATAGGCTCTTCCAAAAATGATTGATGAACTTGGAATCACGATCGGAAGTGATAGTTCGAGGAACACCATGTAAGTGCACTATCTCCTTAAAGTAAATATGGGCAATCCGAGTAGCATCCATAGTCTTCCTGCAAGCTACAAAATGGGCCATCTTGGAAAATCTGTCAACCACAACGAGGATAGAATCTGAGGCCCGTTGGGTACGGGATAAGCCCAATACAAAATCCATGCTGACATCTAACCAAGGCACTTTAGGAACAGATAAGGGAGTGTACAGACCCCCATTGGTAAGAACTCTCTTAGACCGCTGGCACACATAACAATGGTCCACATAATGAGCCACATCACTGGTCAGCTTAGGCCAATAAAAGTCAGAAGAGATAAGGACCAATGTCTTATCTCGTCCAAAGTGTCCCTCATTATGAAGTTCACTTATAATTTGTTGTCTCAATGAACAATATGGAATGCACAGCTGTAATCCACGAAATAGATAACTATTATGCAAAATAAAATCATGACGGTGACCATCAGTTACCTCCTGAAATATCCTTCCGAATGAAGGATCAGTTGCATACATATCTGTGAAAGCCTCAAAGCCTGCAACTCTAGTACTCATGGTGGTGAGAAGTAAAGTACGACGGCTTAGGGCATCTGCGAAGTGGTTCAGGCTCCTGGCTTGTTGCCTCAACGTAAATGTAAACTCCTGCAAATACGCCACCCACTTGGTATGTCGTCTACTCAGCTTGTGTTAGCCATTGATATACTTCAAACTCCTGTAAATGAACACGATGAACTCCTTCTGTACTAAGTAATGACGCATGCTTCAGGGACTGAACTATAGCATAAAACTCAAGGTCATAAGTGGAATGATCCGATCTTTGAGCCTGATAGCTTTTCATTGAAAAAAGCAACCGAACGCCCTGACTGACTCAGAACACCACCAATGCCAATACCAGATGCATCACAATTTACCTCGAACACTTTGTCAAAATTAGGAAGTGCTAAAACTGGTGCCTTGGTCATCTTCTACTTGACCAGTTGAAAACTAGTCTCTGCCTCTTCAGACCACTTGAAATCACGTCCTTTGAGGCACTCTATAATAGAATCAATCAAAGTGCTGAAATATCTGATGAACCGTCTGTAGAAAGATGCCAATCCATGGAAACTTCTGACATCGTGCAAGGTCTTTGGTTTGGGCCACTCCAAGATTGCGTCTATCTTTGACTGATCTGCATGAACACCATCAGTAGACACCACAAAACCAAGAAAAGTTATAGAAGTAGTGAAAAAAGAACACTTCTTCTAATTGACAAATAGGCACTCCGTTTTCAGCATCTCAAAAACAGCATGGAGGTGGTCAAAGTGTGAGGCCCATGTTGAACTATAAATGAGAATATCGACGAAGTAAACCACAACGAATCTCTCCATAAAAGGCTGTAAGATCTGATGCATAAATCTCATAAATGTGCTAGGTGCATTGGATAGCCCAAAAGGTATCACCATCCACTCATATAACCTGTGTTGTGTCTTAAACACTGTCTTCCACTCATCTCCAGGCCTTATTCAGATCTGGTGGTATCCGCTTTTAAGGTCAATTTTTTAGAAGACCTTAGAACCGGACACCTGATCTAACATATCATCCAGGCGGGGAATTGGAAACCTGTACTTCACAGTAATTTTGTTGATTGCTCGACTGTCAACACACATACGTCAGGAACCATCTTTCTTTGGCACCAGCAGGGCAGGGACTGCACATGGGCTCATACTCTCACGAATATAACCTCTCTCTAATAACTCCAGCACCTGTCGCTACAACTCTTCAGCCTTCTTGGGACTGAGGCGGTACACTGGTTGGCGACCCTAGAACGAGGTCAATTTGATGCTGAATATCTCTCATAGGCGGTAGCCGAGGAGGAAGTTCTTCTGGCATCAGTTCAGCAAACTCTGTTAGCAGTTGTTGCACCTCTACTGGTAAATCAGAGTCCATGGGTAATGCACTATTCCCGCAAGGTAGTAGAGCATAGATTACGTCTCCATGCTCAATCTCATCTAAAAACCTAGACATAGAAAGCAGGTTAATATTATTGACTACTGAGGTAGAAGTGGGTCCTTCCCGCCGGAGAGCCAACACAATCCTTTTCCCTTTGATGTTAAGGGAATACGTATTCTTTCATCCATCATGAATGACACTGCGATCATACTGCCAAGGTTGACCCAACAATACATGACACGTATCCATAGATACAACATCACACCAGGCATTATCGAAATATTTTCTGCCAATTGAAAAAGACACAAGGCATCGCCTATCTACTATTACCTCACTGCCTTTATTCAGCCATGACAACTTGTATGGCTTAGAATGACGGTCTGTCTTCAACTGCAATTTCTGGACAGCTTCCTCTGACACTACATTCTCGCAACTGCCGCTGTCAATGATCATTTGCAGACTTTATCTGCAAATGTGCGGGTTGTGTGGAAAATATTGGTTCTCAACCAATCATCCCTTGAATCGCCCTTGGGAGTCAGTAGACTCTTGCGAATGACTAGAGTCTGATGGCCATCTCCATGCAACACATCGTCAACTTCATCATCGTCATACACGGGTTCGCCATTCTCCTTAGTCTCATCTACTACATCCTCCTCAATCAACAAATTTTTGCCCTTTTGATTAGCAAGCTTCCTGCAATCAGTCGCTTTGTGCCCCTGTTTCCCACAATGAAAATATCTAGTAGTAGGGTTAGAATTACTCTGTGGTGGCTGCTGGACAGGATGGGAATCCTGAGGGTGAACTGGCCGGCTGTTTTGATCGTTCCTGATCACTGGCCTCCTGTTTTGCTATTTTTCAACAGCCAGTGCACGCTGGTATGCCTCTGATACAGTCCACAACGAGTGAAGGTAGAGGACATCTTGCAAGGGTTGGCGCAAACCCCCCAAATATCGCGCCACCAATTGTTCATCCGTCTCAGATAAATCGTTCCGTGTGACAAACTGGTAAAACTCTTCTGTGTAATCATCGACTGATCTTGCACTCTGTCTCAATGCATGAAGTCGCTGAAACAAGGTTTGAGTGTAGCCGAAAGGAAGGAAGTGACCCTTCGTCTTCTTCTTCATCTTCTCACAATCAGTGATCTTGGCCTTGCCCTGCCTATCTCGTGAGTGTCGCATCTACTCCCACCATGCAGATGCTCTGCATTTGAGTTTGATGGCGACCAGTTTTATTTTCACACGATCAGGGACTTCCTTGTAATAAAAAATACGCTCCACTTCGTTCATCCAATCAATGAATCCGTCGGCCTGTAATGTACTAGAAAATTCGGGCAGATTGACCCGAAAACCGAAGTCTCCATGACGCTCCTCTCGACCACGGTGCTCCCGGAATAGAGCACGATTGTGATATGGGTTTTCGAAAGTGGACTCAGAATTATGATCGGAGGCCTCATGATCCTCGAAATCGTACGCCGCCAAACACTGGGTTAACTCTGCGACTTGCCTCTGCAAATCCTCAATCATCGCATCCTGAACGCTACGATCACGATACTGGGCTTCCTCCTTCGGATCTTGCCCACGACGACTGCGACCACGACCACGACCACGACCACGACCACCAACCATTGAAACTGATGAAATTTCACTACAGGAAGATATTGAAGCTCTGATGCCAACTGACGCCAGTCAGAATAGCGATTATTCTGTAGGCTAATTTCAACAGATGAATTCACAGGAAAGAATACAAGAAATTCGCCAAAATACAGAGAATACGTCTCTGAGAAAAAAATTGAATATTACCAAATGAAAGATTGTCGAAAGCCAGTCCACAAACCGGACTGTATAGCTAAAATTAGTCTGTAACCAAATTTTACCAAACATGGCAAAATCCCAAAAATAACGTAAAATTGAAATTCAAAATCAAATAAGCAATCTGCGAAAAATCTGGAACAAATCGGATTTAAAATGACTTCCTAACAAACATACGAAATATTGCCAAAAATAAGAAAAAATAACTAAAAATAACAATTTGAAAAGGAAAAACAACAGAATTTGAGATTGAAAAAAAGGTACATGGAGCCATGCTCGATGTGGACAGCGTACGCGTCGAAAAGAGCTTTCCAAATTAGGGTCTTATAAGCGATTCTGACACCCGTAGCCAAAGTTATGGCCAAAAGACTGAAACGCACTCAAAACTCCTCTAATTAGAAAGAGATCACGATCACTTCTGGCTTTTACGTTGATCTGCCAATTCATGGTGCATCAGCACCATCAACGTGCAATTGGACAGCTCAGCATCATCCGTCTCGAATCCCTCTGCATCATAATAGTAATGACTACTAGAGATATTTTTTTTATATTGAAATATTTGATATTCATACGGAAAAGAATTAGTTTGTTTAATCTCAAAATGCAAACAATATTGTATTACGGTATTCATTACTTGGTGTGCATGGCTTTACTTATGCATTCATCCAGAATTCGCATGAGTCGCTTTAAATTGGAGAGTATACATGGATCTTTTCTTTTTATATTGTTTTAAATCACCCAACACCTCGTCCAAATCAAGGGTATTTGGAACTAATGGGGGTGCCCTCGATTAGTAAGATTTTGAGGGTGAATGTCAGTCAGGTTGTGAGTATGCATGGGATCGAGTTGTACTGTTTTCATGATTTTTTAAGACAAGTCTTTTTTTCTTATTTTTCTTTTCCTATTTGGGTGGGTGGGAAGATCACTCAAACTACCACACAATTTGCAAATATCCTCCCAAGGACACAAACTATCAATTGTGCAATCACCTCCAAACTACTAACTTTGACACAATTATCCTTTAAAAATTTAAAAGTTAAAAATAAAAAATCTAGTAAAAAAGAAGCGAAAAAGATCATGAACGCCCAGTACTTCTGTGGGCGGCCGCGCGCATTTGCTCTTTCTTTTTCTTGAGTTTAATTGGTTTATGTTGCCCATTTGAGGATTTTTAGGGTTGATTTGCACTTTTCCAATGGGAAAATGGGGATAACATCATTGCGGTTTTTTGGTAGTTGGGGGGCCGGTAATTGCAAATTAAGAGTTTTGTGTTTATTTTGCCCGGCCCCAATAAATAATATTGATCAGGTGGATAATTGCAATTGATCTGATGACAAGTAATTGAATGTTGTAACTGTAACCTTCTTGTTGCATCTGTTATGCAGCATGACCTGGAAAGGTTTAAACATCCGATAACTATGTTTACTGGAACTCTTACATGCCCCATCTCGATTAGATTGTTCGTGTTGATTCGTAGTAGAGCAACGAAAGAGCAACAAAAGAGGTTGCACCGTAACTATTTATACTTAAAATTAGGATGGTGCTGCGCTGAACCGATGGTTCCCATTTTATTTTATTTTTTTACATTTTTTAAACATTTCAAAATGTGTGTTTTTTTTTTTAAAAAAAAAAAAAATCACAAACTCACTAAATTTTACTTTCTTAACTGTAAAATAAAATAAAATAAAACATGTATCGGTACATTTGGGGGTCCAGTTTATCGATCCCTGCCCAAGCATTTCCTACTTAAAAAGCCTGTCCCAACCAAAGATAGATAGCAAAATAGATTTAAGCCAAAACAAAATCAACACAACAATTAATTGCATGAAAAAACTAGAGACGGTAATTAAAGAAATTAGACTGTTTTTGTGGCAAGATTTTAGTGACAAAATAACATTTTAGTGGCAAGATTTAATTCTGGGAATTGAGTTAAGTGACCGAGAAAGTATGAACCGGTTGTAGTATTTCTGGCAAGAAAAATTACTTATGGCAGCAACACCCATTATCAGAATAAGTAGGTATTTTCTACAAATTTTCAAATGACCGAGGTTAATAGTTAAATTGGCAATTTATCATTGGCAAACCTGCGGCAGGACATTTTTGCCAATATATCCATATTTGCTGCAAGTTTTGATGACATTTGTGGTAAAAGTTTTTGCAGCAATAGATTGTTTTTGTTGAGTATATGATGCTTTCAATCTTTTTTTTTTTTTTTTTTGAGCTGGTCATCTTTTTTGTTTATTCTTTTTTATGATCGTATGTGCGGATGCTTTCAATCTATTATTGAGATATCAAATTAATTAATCTTCAAAAATCCATGAAGAAAGTAGGAAATCACACTATGGTTATGTCACCATCTAAAGCTGAGGCAAATAGATCAATAGATATCCCAAGGAATCGGCTCGGTATAAGAGGCCGCCGCTTAACTAAGAAGAATCCTTCATAATTCTAAACCACGAAGTAATGCAAGGAAATAAATTCACTATAACAAAAGTGCTTATTTGTGATAAATTATTTCTTGTTAAAATGACTATTTCCTACCAAATAAATTTGTTTTGATCGCAAATAGTTATCATAATTGCAAATAATCTGTTACAAATACTTGTTTTTCTTGTAGTCAACTATAAAAATATAAAAAGACAGTTAAAACATAAATTAGAAGTCAGTTCTGGATTGGGATCTTGATTAACTAGCTGCCTTCCCTTACGTCTGGGGTTGGCTTCTTTTTCTTCCTTTGACTTGCCAAAAGAATTGAGAACTTAGCAAATCCAAACTTCTTTTTTTTTTTTTTTTTTTTGCAAAGAACTGTTTTTGACCATTCTCCCTCCCAGCCTTTCTGACCATTACGTACCCCTTCCCCCCTCCATTCAAGCCTGATACAACAATTAAAGAATCAAATGGCATCTGGGTTCCATAAAAATCAATTATTGATCAAACCATAATGAGTTATTGGGTGTTACAAAATTTACACGAGTCGAGTCTTTCACAAAGTATGACCTCAACTCTTCTCATTTCAAAATATGCCATGAGGAACATAACACTACGATTCCAATGCAATGCAATCTTGAAACAGCAGATAAATTATTTATTTAGCACCTATATATACTTACAAAAGGCTGGCTAATATTTCCTAATCAGAAGAAAATTACCAAAACTATCACATAACACAAATTAGTGACTGAAGGGAATACCCAATGAAATGAAAGGGTACTACTGCTAATTTTGAGAAAATGTTACATGGAAAGAAAGCGTTCAGAAACAGAGACTTGGTAACCCATATCAGACATGTATTTCCTACAACTTTTCACTTCAAATATGTTCTATAATCAGGAAACAAACAGACAAACAATATTATCCACCAACAACGTATTTAATATTTTGAGTACTATATGTAATCTCAATCTTTCTTTAAGTAGTTAATGATCTCTGGCACAGATCCTTGTAAAGAATCCCATGAACAAGACTTGAAAAGAATGGCACCATGGAGTAAATGATGAGGCGGCCTCTATAAAGTGAGAATATCTTAAGGTGAGAATCTGTTTTGATGACTATAACTAGTTGTGTTTTTAATGAGTTAGCCCAACATTTCTAATATAGTGAAGTTATTGGCATGTAGGTTGTACTTAATCCTTGAAGCTTTGGGATCACATGATCAGCTCTAGAAGGTCATGTTACCAAGGTAACATAAATTTATTTATTTTTGTCATCCAGTGTTAAATGAATAAGAAGAATAAAATAGTTATATGAAACTGCTCTTCATTCTATTTAAAAAATAGGCAACTTTTATGAGTTTATCTTTTTTTTTTCCTTCTGTTTTTGCCTTATGAGTAGTTAAGAATGAAAATTAATTTTGAAAAAACAAATACTCTTTTAACATATTAAAAACCTTTTAATATAAATTGATTACCAACTTGAAAATAAAACATGAAAATCAAGGTTCACATGGAATCTAAGTTTTGTAAGTATAGTGCTATTTGGAAAGAACGTAATAAAAAAATCATATAGAACTGCTCTCTGTTTTATTTAAATATAGCCAACTTTTATAAGTTTAATCAAATGGTATACTTTGTGTTGATTTTGCTATATATCCTACTAGCTAACACATTGTCTTATTAGGTGACAAACGAAGTTGAAGGCATAGTGGTAGTTATTCTTAAAGGTGATTGACAGGATTTGTTTTAAGTCCCAAAGCTTATGTAAATTAAGATGAAAAATCTCAGATTGCTTATAAATTGTAATGTACATTTTTCTGAAAGGCTTGCCCATCTTTCCATTTTTTGTATTAAAGCCAACATCTAGTGTGCAAACCTATTGACAATGAATTAATTTTTTTGTACTCGTATATGAAATAATGACTATTACTAGAAATTGCTTTTAGGATAAAGTGGTGAGTATTGTTTGTCTATAAATTTTATAAAACTAGTATATGCCAAAAAATATCCTGATCTTGAACATGCAGCAAAATAGAGGATCATTAGGTGAGAAAAGGTGGAGAATCGTAAAATTTCTATAAATCGTCCTCAAATTAACAAAACAGAGTGTACGTCAAATACTTTGTATGGAATTCGAGAAATGTAGCAACTCACGAATGCAGGAAGCAAACGAGTTGCAGCGGCAACCACTCGTGGCAGTTCTCGGCGGACCAAGTGGGTGGGAAGATGTGGGTTTGCACGATGGAAGCGAGGGACGATGGATTTTTTGGGTGTTTGGTTCTCGTGAGTTTTTTTGCTGGTTGGGGAAAAACTCGAAGGGATTGGGGAGGCGGGGGGGCAATGATTCGTGCATTTATTAAAAGGATTTTTTGCAATGATTCCTCTTTAAAAATGTTCATTAAAACGAAAGATATTGCTAGAAAAAAGTCAATAATGATTTGCAGCGATAGAAATCGCTACTATAAATACTTAACTCGCTGCAATAAGTGCTAGTAACCAATTTAATTGAAAAGTATGCGGTGAAAGTCAAATCACCCTGAATACTTCGCTTTTGCGGCGCTTTTTTTTTTTTTTGGGCAAGAAAGCATATATTGTCGGAGAAAGCGGTTTTTTTTGTAGGGCATGTTGTTTGTCTCGAAAAAATCATTTAAAAATATTATAAGAAATATGAGTATTTATGATAGATTATTTATAATAAAAATAATTATTTATGATAAAAATATATTTATTTTAATAAAAAGTAATTATTTTAATAAAAAATAATTTGTTACAGATAAACAATATTTTTTTTTTAAGTGAAAAAGAAAGACAAGCAAGATTTTGGTGACTCTTCCGCTGAAGTCACTAATAATTTGGGTATGTTTCTGACGTTTCACAATCCAGGAGCAAGACAAAGAAAGTAGAAATTTCCAAATCAAGACGACATCTAGGGTTGGGGTAGAAAGTGCGCACATTATAATAAAATTATTTATTTACGATAAGTTATTTTAATAAATTAATTATTTTCAAATAAAATAAATCATAAATAATTTTTTTTATCATAAATAATTATTCACAAAAACCAGAATTAAGAGAAAAAAAGTGAGTGAAGGCCACTAACAATATTTGTGGCTTACGAGTTACGAAGCAGAATAGGGAAAGATGCATGTAAACTACTGCACAATTTGCAATGAACATCCTCCCAAAATATCAATTTTGCAATCACCTCCAAACTACTAATTTTGACACAATTACTATACACACTAAAAATTTAGAAGTTTAAAAAAAGATCTAGTAAAAAAGAAGCGATTGAAAAAACAAGAACGTCAGTTCTGTGGGAAGCCGCAACTGGTCTACTTTCTTTTTCTTGAATTCAAAGGAAAATGGGAGTACATTGCAGTCTTTTGGTAATTTAGAGGGTGATTGCAAATTATGTGGTAGTTTGAGGACATATGTTGCAAACTGAATTTAGTGTCTCACCGTCAAATGACTGCCCTACCTTGCTGGAAATTATGTCAACTTTGGTGTACTGGAATTTAGTTATATATGTTTGATACCGGCCTTGACACTATGATAAATTCCTTTGGCTCCTGATAGATTGGCCTTTCGAAAGATATGCGGACTTTTTTCTCTAAAGGCTTAAAAATCATGAATTGGTTTTATGATCAAGATCTCTATATAGAGCGACATCTACAACTTGTAGAAAAAAAAAAAAAATCCCTGGATTTTGCATCGGAACATAATTAGAATTTAGAGTGAGAAAAAAATAGACACATATATAGGGAGACTTATAGCATTATGTCTATATCTGTTTCTAGTTCTTGGGTGAATTTTCTTTTATGTCTCATCACGTGGACTTGGGCTAACTACAAGAAAATAGACTTTTTACAGCGTCACATTTCATCGTAAAAAGTAAAATTGCAATTATTTGATCATTTATACTTATTTTTCTTGTAAGGAGCGTACGTGCCTTTTATTATTATTATTATTATTATTATTATTATAAATACTACCTGAGAAAGATGCAAATTGTAAGAGTTAGTTCACGTGCTAAATACTCAAATATTTTAGGTTGTTCCTGCCTTAAAACGTGCTGATTCAAATCTTGATCAGCGCTATGGTTGATCGCTTCATTAATTGAAGGTCATCCTATAATCGAAACGTCTCCTGCTAATTACTATGTACAGGCAAATAAGAAGTAGTACTACTACTAGGTGAGAAGACACCAGTCATATGAAGATGTCTCTTTGGAGGGAGCTAGGTGTTTTCTTGATGCAACATGCCATGAGGATAAGAATGTTTTTCTTTGATCTAGTTTCTAAGTTTCTCTTTCATTTCTACGTGCATGGATGGGAAATTTGGCGTGAGATATTGTTCTATCGACGATCGTTGATGATAGGAATGACTACTCGAGAAATTTTTATCGAAATATTTGTTATTTATACTGAAAGGAAGTTCTTTCATCTCAAAATGCAAACAATTATTGTTTTACGGTATTCATTACATGGTTTGGCTTTAAACTTCTAATTATGCATTCATCCAGATCAGTTAGCGCGCGCAGTTGCATGGCGCTTTAAATTGGAGTATACAATAATATGGATTTTTCTTTTATTGTTTAAAATCATCGATCCAAGACCTCGTCCAAGTCACGGCCTGTATTTGGAGAGAATGGGGGTGCCCTCCATTAGTAAGATTTTGTGGGTGATTAATGTCAGTCAGGTGTGAGTCATGTGGGAGTTGTGTTAATTTCATGATTTTTTCCCCCAAAAAAACCTATGGGAAGATTTCAATGATTCTTTGTGAAAGACAGTCTCTTTCTTCCTTGAAGGGAAGGGGAACTCCCGGTGGAGTTGCTCCTTTACTGAACCTTACCAACATTTTTTTTCGGTTTGGCTGGCTATGTTCTGTTGGTCTTCTGTTGCATTAGGCTAATGAGTTTCGATTGTAGGCATTTCGAGCTCAGAATGTAGAAAGTGCCAAATCAAGACGACTTCTAGGATTAGCTTTAGAATGTAGAAAGTGCCAACATTTGAAAGTGACAAAACAAGCCCATTCATATAGGCATTTTCAGCCAAGAATGCAATTTATGTGTGGATGTTACATCCGAGAACAGTTAGAAAGAATGGGTAGCATCTAGTTTGAAATCGTCGGTTGAAGAAACACTATAAATGGAAACCAGTAGATACGAAGAAGAAGATGTGAAGAAGAAGATGAGAGGTACCTGACCTTCGTGTTCGTCTTTATCGTTTTACAGGTCTCAAAGTGGTTCCCTATCTTTGTCATTCAACCTAGTCTTCATTATCGAAATGTATCGTTTAATTTTTACATGGGGACGGACGTGTACGGGAGAAGTACCCAACCCCTAGCATATATATATATTTAAATGACTGATTTGAAGGAACAGGATGAGGATTAGCATCTAGTGACAAATAGAAAAAGAGTTTGATTAGTTTAAGTGTAAAATGCATTTTATCAATTTTCAATTTAATTTTTTAAATTTCCAATATATTAATAAATTATATGTGAAAAATAAAACATTTTTTTAAATATTTTTCTCAATTATAGGTAGCATATCTTTCTTTTTTGTTCCTTATGTATTTTTACCCTACAAAAAAGGGGTGAAGACCACTTACATTTGAGGCTTACGAGTTACGAAGCAGGATAGGGAAAGATAATATTACACGTAATGTCCTCAAACTACCACACAATTTGCAATCATCCTCCCAAACTATCAATTTGACTTTCTTTTTCTTGAATTTAATTGGGTTATATTGCCCATTTCAAGAATTTTAGTGTTGGTTTTGACTTTTTTTAAAGGGAAAATGGACCGGGTACATTAGTGCAGTTTTTTTTTTGTTTTTTTGATATAGTTTGTAGATGATTGCAAATTATGTGGCAGTTTAAGAGATTTATGATGGGGTGTGAGATGAAATGGAATTATTTTAAAAAAAAGTTAAAAATTAAATAAAATATTTTGAAAATATAATTATTTTTTTGAGATTTAAAAAATTAGATTGTGATTAATTAAAAATGTTAATTTTTTTAATTTCTGTGAAAATTTAAAAAAATTATAATAATGAGATGAAATAAATAAATTAAGTCCTCGAGTCTTCATTATAAAAAATTGATTAAGAGTATTTTTTCAAACTATCTTTAAGAGAATGGTGTTTATAATTTTGCCCCAATAAATATATGGGAGACGCTGGGGACCGGTCCGGCTGTCCCCAGCGTCTAAAGCAGTCCAACGTTAGTTGGGTTGCTTGATGATGAAAAATACATGAAAATAATAAAAAAAATATGATTAAATAAAAAAATGAAGATTAAAAATATATTAAAAAAATAAAATGAACAAAACATAATAAAAAACACAATAAAAAAATAAAATGAAAATGAATTTAAGGAGATTCGGCCATGGAGCGAACGGAGCCGCCACCGGTGGCGGTGGGAGACACCGCCCACGCCATCAGGACCGGCGGACTCAGGCGACCTCACCCGAGCTCCGGCGAGCTCCGGTGTGCCCCCGGTAGCCTTAAACCCGTTTCGGACCCGTACGGGTCGGAAACGGGTTTAAGGCTACCGGGGGCACACTGGAGCTCGCTGGGTGAGGTCGCCTGAGTCCGCTGGTCTCGATGGCTGGGGCGGTGTCGCCCACCGCCACTGGAAGCGACGGAACTACTTTTGTTAGGTGGCAGGCCGTCTGTCCCAGGATTCCTCTAAATATATTATTCATAAGTGGATAATAATATTGCAATTCTGATAAATCAGGAAATCAAAAATCGTATTTAAGGAAAACAAAAAAGTACTGGATGATCCATGGAAGAGGCTGTATAGACTACTTTGCATTTCAGGGTACGTCCTTGTACACGTGGCTGTTAACTCATGATTCTCTTCGTGGTGACTTCCTAGCTAGACTATCTATATTAATTCGTCTTACTTATTGCAGGTTAGCACTGAGAGATGCTGGAATTCGTTCCGCGGAAGTGTTGAATTTCTTTCATAATTGTCAGTGGGATCTTTCATAATTGTCAGTGGGATGATGATGATGATGATCTGGGATTCTGGAGGTCGGGAGATCTCCCTCGAAAGAAAAGTGAAACAAAGAACAAGCCTAGCTAGATCTGCATTCGACGACCTCTGGTCCTCGTTCACTTTTATAATTTTATTTATTTGTTTATTTTATCTCTTTTTATTTAATTATTATAATTATTGCAAATTCTTATATAAAATTAAAAAAATCATTTTTTTTCAAATATTAAAATAAAAATAATATTAAAATAATATTTTTATAATATTTTATTTAACTTTTAATTTTTATCTAAATTTATCTCGTGATCGTTTCTTCAAAAACAAACAAGTTAGATTCCTAGAGTGCGAAGTGGACTAGAGTGCAAAAGTGGACCGGTTCTGATCAGTAGGTTGCCTCGATCTTGCGCTGAGTATAGCAGTTTCATGTGTTGCCTAGATCTCTTTATAATTTACTCTCGTGAAGTAGTACTGTTTCCTCATGCTGGTGTCATATATAATTACTTAGCTTCTTCCGGTCGGATTAATCCTTGATGACCAGACAAACAACGTGTCTTTTCTTTGATTTGCTGTAATTGGGAATTTAAAAATGAGTTGTACAAATTTCTCACTCAAAGTTTTAAAACAAATGATCTCACCGAAATAATTAACTCTTCTTTTTATTAGTAAAACTTACTTTTTTTGTAAATTAAAACTTGTATGAAATTTATTTATTTAGAATTTATACCTAGCTAGGATGCAGTAGTAGTTTAGCTTCTATATCAGTAAGCTCGAAACTTTAAACGAGAGTATATATATAGTTACTTTTTTTTTAGCTTTGAAGTGCTCTACATATATAATAATATGAAAACTAGCCCAACTTATGAGCGCAAGTCTGAATTTGAACTTAAGTTTAGATTTAAATTCCGATAAAATAAAACGCTAATTAAATTTAATCATCTGTATTTTGTCCTGACAAATATCAAATATAATGTTTAATTTTTAGCAAGTTAATTATAAAGATTGTACCGCCTAAAGGAAGTGAAGTGATGAATGGTTCCAATTATAATCATTTCGGTAGAATTAGTATATATAAAAATGCCGGAATTCAGGGTCAAGTTGGGTCATTTGTTATGATATTAATTAATTAGCTGTAAGAAATAATTATATTTTCTGAACATGCAACAAAATCATAAGGTTAGGTCATTTTATGAGGCTACAATATAAATGCTTTGAAGAAGTCCCTGCTAATTAATTCTCTAGGGGCATAATTTGTTAACTTTAGCTGATCAAAGAAAATGTATTTTTTTTTTCTCAAATTTATTTTTTGGGGGAAAATGGAACAAATTATATGCCAAAAAAAGTGGTTATAATATTTGAGAAAAATGTTGATTATTTATCAAGAAATTCAGGGTTATTCATAAGTACCTCAACGCTTATAAGTACAACTCATAGCACCTAACCAAGAAGTTGTTGACACTTAGGATCTGTTTGGATGTAGAAATGAGATGAAATTATCTGATCATCTCATTTCATTTAACAATTTCATTATTATTTATAAATTTTTTCAACTGATTATGTCATCTCATGTCATTATCTAAACAGACTCTTAAAATTAATTGCATGCTATATGGATTAAGATATATATATATAGAGAGAGAGAGAGAGGGTGAGAGAGAGAGAGAGAACATGGTCAAGCTGGCTATATTCGATTGATAAAAATTCATGTATTCGTTCGTCATGAGAGAACCCAAAACAAAAGACGTAGCAAACTAAGCAAAGTATGAAGAAGATCATTATAAAGAAAGAGCACGTACGTAATTAATTAATAGGAAAGAGAGAGAACACAGGTGGTGGAAATAAAGAGCAAAGACGTATGAAGATGATCATTATAATAAAGAAAAAGCACGTACGTAATTAATTAATAGAAAAGAGAGAGAATAAAGGTGGTGGAAATAAAGAAGAAATCTTGCAAATTAAATGCAAGTCAAAAGTGAATGAAACATGCATGTTAGGCTTCTAATTCGCATACTCTTTTGCAAAAGAAAAACTCGTTTACTTGCATTTCAAGTCTATGAACTGTCTTTTTTATTGATCTGAGATGTAGGACCAGAACAAAAATAAATAGCATTAATTCAAATATATACATATTATATATATAGGTGGTTACATGATCTCTCTCTCTCTCTCTCTTAGAAGCACCCTAATCCTATCTTCCATGGCTTCCCTTCAGCAACGTCTCCTCCATTTGATCATCACCATATCTTTTCTGCTTATTTGTGGCATCGCTACATCGACTAATCAAACTTCCAGGGTAAATATTTCTGATTTCGGTGTTTATGTATGTTTCATTTTGTTGGCCAAGAAAAGGAGTATTATATATCATTTTATTGTCTCGCACCTCAACTCCATGAAATCACAATATTTGATTATGCGTACTAAATTAATTAAGTAGAAAGATAGTTATCCCAACTTGCATGTTGATGATCTCTACGGTTCTGCGTACGGCCTATAAATTTGTGTTTTTCTAATTGGCAGCGCCCTTATGTTGTTTACATGGGAAGTACTTCATCATCAAATAATGAGAGATCAGATGTTCAAGTTGCAGAATCAGCTTACATGCAACTATTGTCCTCCATTATTCCGAGGTTCTCATTATCTTCATCAATAATGTTGTATTTTCTTCTTTCTTTTTTTCATAATTTTGTGATCGTCTTTTCTGGCAATATATTCTACCGATAAGTTGGCTTCTTTTCTTTCATTTTTTCCTTCCCTTGTTGACAGTGAAGATCAGAATGAGAGAAGATCTTTAATCCAGCATTATTATCATGCTTTTAAAGGGTTCTCTACCATGCTTACTGAGAATGAAGCGTCTATCTTATCTGGTAAATACTTTTTTCCTCCTCTTTTGAATGGTTCTTACCATTTAACGTCAAAGGACAATGTTAAATATAGTCCAAAAAATGGGACTCTTTTATAGTCTAAATAAACAAATAGGAAGTTTCCATATTTTAAAATGAAATTGATTAAAATATTTTTATTTATAAATCAAAAAATCAAAAAATTTGAAAATTTTATTTTATTTACTCATAAAACGGAACATTTCAATAAAAATCACAATGCAATCTATCAAAGATTTAATTATGAACTACAAGAAAAAGTATTCATTATGAAAGGGTAAGATGTCACGATATTGTATTATATCATGGACATATGATCAGATCCTTCGTATTTCTAAAAGCGCAATGCTATCCTTGGTTATGTTAAATCTCTAGTCACACCGCATGATACTGATCACATCTAATAACTTAAGTAGTCTCATATTAACCACTAATTAATATGTCCTTTATTAATAAATATAATAAAAGATGATAAAATATTCTTGAATAAAGAATAAGTACATGTTTCTTTTTAAAATGATGGCATGACAAAACATGAATGATGAATCATGTGAAATAAATAATGTGCAGCTAATACTTATCATCAAAACAAGGAAATCATGAGTTCTCCAATTGAATTAATGACAAAGAATCAGACCAAATTAAATTAGCACTGTTTGCATGTGAAGGACATGACATGCTTGCACTTGAAAGGAAAACATGTATTTATTGATTTTTTTATCACTTTACTTATTTGAGCATAATTTTATTTACCATTTTGTTAATTTTTAAGCTGAGCTGAGAACCAAACAAGTGATCAAATTGTGAAAGCTGCAGGTCATCCTGATATTGTGTCCGTCTTCCCTGATTCTGTCCTTCAACTACACACCACACGTTCTTGGGAATTCTTGGAAACAGAAACAGGGATATTGAAGGCGAGCACAACATATAATAAGCATCATGTATCAAGTGATGTCATAATCGGGATGATAGACACAGGTATATATTTTATTTAAAAAGCTAGCTATGCATGATATATATGATATGATTCCATATCCAACGATTCACATCATGAACTAGTTTTTCTGGTCTGTGACGTACGTACTTAACCACTTGAATCATATATATATATATTAATCTCTTTTTGTTTGATTTTGTTTTTCAAGGTATATGGCCCGAGCGTCCAAGTTTCAATGACAAGGGAATTGGGGAAATTCCTTCAAGATGGAAAGGAGTTTGCATAGAGGGACCTGACTTCAAACTATCCAATTGTAACAGGTAGTATTTAATCCAATTCACTTCAAATACCATCCCAAAAACAATATGAATTCATCAGTACTACTAACATCCTAAAAAGAATAGAGAAAAAGAAACGTAGCAAATTAATTAAAGGTTTTAAGCAAAAATGCATTATTTTTTGGTCGAACAATTCAAACTTTTAGGATAATCAGTATTTAATTAGAATTGGAAATTTATTAATTAGCAAAAATTATGTACATGCTACAAAAAAACTGCTCAATTTATATCAGTTATTTTTATAAAAAATAATTATTTTTTGTTAAAATAAGTGATACATTTTAATCGTAAATAATCATTCTTATCACTATAATCTGTCACAAATACTTTTTTATCTTTTTGTAATGACAATTAATGTAGGAAGTTGATAGGAGCAAGATACTACCCCATCCCAGAGATGAACTCCATTAATGGTAGCAAGATAAGCCCAGCAGCAAGCAAAACTTCTTCTGGATCGCCAAGGGATGAGGTAGGTCATGGCACTCACACAGCATCTATAGCAGGTGGTTTCCCAGTCGTGAATGCTAGTTATTATGGCTTAGCCGGAGGGACAGCAAAGGGAGGCTTCCCATCGGCAAGGATTGCGAGCTACAAGGCATGCTCAAAAGTAGGATGCTCAGGTTCCTCCTTGTTGAAGGCTTTTGACGATGCACTTAAAGATGGTGTAGACATAATATCAGTTTCCATTGGAGTGGACAACAACTTTCTGTCAGACTACAAAAATGACCCTATTGCCATTGGAGCATTTCATGCACAGAATATGGGGGTCATGGTTGCTTGCTCTGGAGGCAACGATGGTCCTTTTCCTTCCACCATTAAAAATACGGCTCCATGGATCTTTACTGTTGCGGCTTCTAGTATTGATAGGGACTTTCGGTCCACTATACACCTTGGAAACAAGAAAACTTTCCGAGTAGGGTATTCTTTTGCTTATCAAGTTTTTTCCTCTCTCTTCGATCTCTTCTTCTATGGGATAGAAATAATATTTATAGTTACTTTAAAAAAAGTAACTAGTAAAATACGGGATTCATATAAAAAAAATTAATTTTTAAATAAATGACTTCATTTAAAAAATAAATAATTATATAGTATTTATACACCACTACATATATAACATTACTCTTAATTTATTGCTGTCCAATATCTAAATTTATCTCTCCAACTATGTTTTCCCAGGGATCTGCCATTAATTTGTCTAACCTGACCAAGACGAGGACATATCCTCTTGTTTTTGGAAAGGATGTTGCTTCTAACTTTACCCCGACAAATGAAGCAAGGTACTTGTGGATCATTATTCTAATTTGAATATCTATCATTGTACTTATTTCTAAATGCATGCGTTCAATCAAATAACTAAAAGCCAGCGCCACTAGCAATAATCAATATCTTCGCACTAAGTTTCTCTCCAAATATAATATTGTTCCCTTTCCTCCCGTTTCTTGTTAAGAACAAGTCCTAATTTCCACAATAAACTGCAGCAATTGCCTCCCGGGATCATTAGATCCAAAGAAGGCTGCAGGCAAGGTAATTGTTTGTGTTGATACCGACCCAACTATATCAAGAACCATCAAGAAACTAGTCGTAGAAGATATGGAAGCCATCGGGATGATTTTCATCAGTGAGGCTGAGAAAGATGTGCCATTTGATTCGGGCACTTTCCCATTCGTTCAAGTTGGCAGTGTTGAAGGGCTGCAAATTCTTAACTACATCAATTCCACCAAGTGAGTACTTTTTTTGTAAAGTTTCCATGTCGTTCCTTTCTTTTCTTCAATCTAACGCAACGTGATTGTCTTTTTAAGCTCTTTATAATCAAGCTATAGCTAACTAGCTATATAAGCATGTTCATTTTTCCTGTTCTTTTCGACAGGGACCCAAGAGCAACAATTCTTCCGACAGTTGAAATTCCAAGGTATAAACCTGCACCAGTTGTGGCGTCCTTCTCATCCAGAGGTCCTGCTCGACATGCAGAAAACATTCTTAAGGTTGTTTTCTTTCTTTCTTTCTTTCTGCTGAGTCTTATTGATCTAGCCATCGTATTTATATTGATGAAATTAAAAACCTAGTTTGACATTAGTTATAATGCACTGCATGCGCCAGCCTGATATAGTGGCGCCGGGAGTGGCTATTTTAGCTGGCACGATTCCACGTAGTGATGATCAGCCTAGCAGTGTTCCAATTGGTAAGAAGGCAGCCCAATTTGCCATAAGATCTGGAACCTCAATGTCTTGCCCCCATGTAACAGGCGCGGCTTCATTGATTAAGTCAGTCCACCCTGGGTGGACTCCTTCCATGATCAAATCAGCACTGATGACAACAGGTAGTACATACGTTTTTTAGGTCCTATTTAAATGTTGAGCTGAGTTAAAAGAAATTGATTTTTTTATTTTTTATAAATAATAATGAATTAAGATATTAGTAAAGTGAGTTTTGTAGGACACAATACTTAAAATGAGTTTAAAAATGTTTATATATATTTAAGAAAAATTAAAAAAAATTATGAGTTCTACGTATAAAGTTGTACTATATATTAAATTGAAAAAAATCGTGAATCTCACGTATAAATAAGTTTTGAGTTTAGATGTATAAATAAGTTTTGAGTTTAGATGAATTTAGTGATTTGAGAATTTGATATTTAGATGTTAACTCAAATTAAATTTAGACTAAACTGAAATCAAGTTCTAAACGAGACCTTAAAATGAATAGATTAAAAAAAAGGTGGTAGCCTAATTAGTTTGTGCTCTTTCTATAATTTGCAGCAACAGTTCGCGACAACATAGGGAAACCTTTGACAAAGGGTTTGGGCAAGTCTGCAAATCCACATGAGATGGGAGCTGGAGAAATAAGCCCACTCAAAGCTCTCCATCCAGGACTGGTCTTTGAAACCACGACAACAGACTATCTAAGATTCCTCTGTTATTTTGGCTATTCAGAGAAAGATATAAGATTGATATCGAACACCAAGTACTTCAGATGTCCAAGTAACTCCATTAAGGAACTCATTTCAGATATCAACTATCCATCCATCTCCATTAGTAACCTTAGTCGGAATCAAACGGCAGCTAAAACAATCCAAAGAACAGTGACCAACGTGGGACTCTCAAATGCAACTTACATTGCTAAGGTTCATGCTCCGGTGGGGTTAGTGGTCGATGTGTTCCCTCAAAAGCTTGTTTTTCTCAAGGGTGTGAGAAAGTTGTCCTACAATGTCTCGTTCTTTGGCAAGGAGGCTCCTAGTCGCTACAATTTTGGGTCTCTTACATGGTTTGATGGTCAACATTCCGTCCGCACCGTGTTTGCTGTCAATGTTCAATAATTTACAAAATGCTAGTCATTAGTCTAGGAGATGAAAATGTTGGTGATTTTAATATTTTATAAAAACAGTGTTATAGTTATAAACAGGTTCTGCATTGATAATATGATATGATCATGAGTTCATATTATACGTATTATATTATAAATATTGTAGATTATAAACAGTTTATAAAAATTGTAGATTATAAAATTATTTTTATTATAAAATAAACGTCAAGTGCTTTATAATAAAAATAATTTTATAATTCAACAGATTACATTAAATCATGTTCATGTTATAAATTTATTTTTGTGCCATTTTTTTTGGCTAAAGTATCTCTTTTATAAATTTAAAATATTTTCTCATCCGGTCATACATTCGTAGTTTTATTTTATTTTATTTATCGATAATGTTATATATAGTCGTGGAATATGTAAATATCATATAAAAAATTTGAAAAATAGTAGAGTCCATTATTAAAAAATTAATTATTTTTATGTGGGTTCCATTCTTATCATTTTTTTAAACGTTTTTGTGAGGTTTGCGTATTTTACCACTATAAGTATATTTTTATTTACTAGATAGAAATAACGTACAAAGCACGTTTATTTAATTTGATTTTTAATAAAAATTTAATGATTATCCTTAATTAAGTAGATGATAAATAATTATACGTTTTCATATATTATATAAAAAAATTAATAAAAACAATAAGATAGTCTCATAAATAAACATAACATATAGTTTTATCAAACTTGTTTGAGATAATTTTGATTAAAATTTTAATACAAAGTTAGTTCAAGATATGATATTTTTTTATTCCAAGATGATAATTTAACATTTGTATTATTTTGTATGGCCTAAAAACAGAAGACATTAAAATATCTATATTTTTTTAGTTATGTGATTATTTTTAAGAAATAATATGAGTTTTTTGAAAAAATAAATTATATAGTTTATAATTTATATAAGAATGTTATATTATAATTTATAATTTATATAAATTTATTTAATCATATATATTCAATTAAATATCAAACATATAATATTAATTATATTTATTGCTTATTATTATCAATTTAATATAATTATAATAAATTGTATATACCGTATATTAACTATATATACCGTATATATAGTTAATTTAATAAATAATGCATTCATTTTAAAATTATAAATTATTTTTAAAAAAATTAAATTATTAATCATATAATAGGAATAAAATTTTCATGAATAAAATTAAACTCTCTAACGTATAAATTGTTATAAATGGTTTATTTCTATATATATTGTTATATTTATATATTCTATACTATTATTGTGTCATTCTATACTATTATTATTATTCTATATTTATTTTACATAAAATAAAATTAAAAAATATGTGCTAAATAGGAATTCTAAAATAGAAATTTCTAATATTATTTATGGGCTTAATGAATTATGTTTAAAGTATTTAGTGGTGTTAAATAGATATTAAATAAATTTTAAATGGAAAATTTACTATTGTAAAAAGTTGAAGAGGTGTAATTAATTTTAATACTAAGAACATTATTTCAGTAAATAAATTTAATAAATTGTGTTTAAAACGGTAATTCTTATTAGATGCAGTATTAATTTTAACAGAAACTGACTGAAAGTGTTAAATTTAACGAAGAAACAATAATTTCTGTTAAAACAAGAATTTCCATTAGATAGCCACTATATATATATATATAAAGATTTATTAACTCCAATTTAAGTGCGAGTGCCAAGTAGTCATTTGATAATTACTTAAGCTAATTATTCCTCTAATTTAATGTATTGTACCATTTTTTTTATTTTATGAATTTTTAGTAGTTATAGGGAAGAATTTGTATTTGTAAAACTAAAGAAATATGTTTAATAATTATTTAAGTGTTTGGAAAATGTAAACTTATGATGGTTTCAATTTTATTTTTTAATTGATGATCGTATATATATACGATGCCTTCAACCTATTATTGAGATATCACACGAAGCAAATAAATAAATATATATATATATATATATATATATATATATTTGAAAGCATTACAAGAAGCAAATTAAATAACAGAAGCAGTACCAAATTAAAGAAGCGTAACTTTAGCATTTTTCGTGTGACAGCATGAATTTTATCCGAGGTGACACCTGTACAAGGAAACGAATAAAGGTTCTCAAGCACAAGTTGTCTCTCTTGCAACGTGTCTTTCCATTAAACCGAAAAACGGAATATAATTTAGCATGAGGCAAAAAAAACCCAGACAGAGAGGGGGGAGAGTCTGAATCCTAAGGGCCGGAGCACGGGAAGAAATTTCCGGACAGAAAATTCCCGTACGGGACGGGAAGGCAAAGCATAGAGCTAATTCACACACAAAGCAGCCTTTTTTCTCTGTTGAACTTTAATCCTTTTTCTCTCTCTTTTATCTCGACAAAGCCCAGTCAGTGCCAGATTTCCGTCAGGTAACGATCTGCTACTCTCGACTTTGTCTGGTCTTTGAAACAGTTTTGCTTCATAAGCTTCCGATTCGCTATTTATTTTTGATTTATTACCCAATAACCCTTGCATATGCATCTCTGTCTCATTTCCCTTTCAAAATCATGCTTCATCTACTTGAAAAATTCCCCTTTTGAGTTTTTTTTTTTGCTTAGTTGATGCTCAAAGTGCGATTCTTTTTCAACAATGTGTAACCCTCTTGGTACTTTCTTGGCACAGAATTTACATACTCCAGGTCCAAAGCTCTATAGTGCGATGAGATTGAAATGGGTCTGTTTTTAGTTTTTGGAGAAGTGGGTACTTCTAGGTTTGGAGGTTAAGGTTGCGAGACTTTGATATTTTCGTTCTTTTAGTTCAGAGGACTTGTTGTAATGGAATCAGGGTCGGGTTTCAACTTTGTTTCTCCTTCAACCTCTTTTGATAAGTCCAAAGTTTTGGATGTGAAGCCTCTGCGTAGTTTAAAACCAGTTTTCCCAAGTGGATCTGAAGCTCCCCCGTTCGTGTGCGCCCCACCCAATGGGCCTTTCCCTAATGGATATATGCCGTTTTACCCCTTTAGTGTGCAACAAGGATCTCAAACCTCACCTGATCTTAACCACCAGAACCCAGCACCAATGCAGATGCCAATGGGTTCTGCACCGACTCCTCTTCGTGCGTTTCGAAGTCCGCAATCAGCATTTAATGGAGATGCTGATTCATCAATGGGGACATTTAGGGAAGTGGATGGGAATGAAGATGGTTATTTTGTTGGTAAAAAAAGAGCAGCTTCTCGCATGCAAAAGAAGACTAGGAAAAATCAGGACGCCAAACCTTCCTTCTCCTTTGCTGCCAGAAAAGGGTCTGGTCCAGGTTTTGTTGTAGATATTAATCAAGCTGAAAGGGATGATGGTAACAGGCAATTGGTTAATCTGGTGCTTGCAAGATTTGATGCACTTCGGAGAAGGCTCAGCCAACTTGAAGATGCCAAGGAACTGGGCAATGGGGTTATCAGACGTGCGGATTTAAAAGCTGCAAATATCTTGATGAGCAAAGGGATCCGGACGAACATGAGGAGGAGGATTGGAGCTCTGCCGGGAGTTGAGATTGGGGATATCTTCTTTTTCCGTATGGAAATGTGTATGGTGGGATTACATTCTCAGTCTATGGGTGGTATTGACTATCTTATCTTCAAGGACACATTGGACCTAGATCCAGTGGTTGTGTGCATCGTTTCGTCTGCAGGATATGATGATGATACAGAGGATACGGATGTTCTGATTTATAGTGGTCAGGGTGGCAATTTTGGTAAGAGGGACAAACAGGCAACTGATCAGAAGCTTCAGAGGGGAAATCTTGCTTTGGAGAGAAGCTTTCAGCGGGGCAATGACATCAGAGTCGTCCGGGGCATCAAAGATGCTTTTAGCCCAACATCAAAGATTTATGTCTATGATGGGCTTTATAAAATTCAAGAGTCCTGGACTGAGAACAAAACTGGTTGCAACATATTCAAGTACAAATTTGTGAGGATGCCGGGGCAGCCTGATGCTTTTGCTATTTGGAAATCAGTTCAGAAGTGGAAGGGCGGCTTGTCTTCAAGGGTTGGACTTATCCTTCCAGACCTCACCTCAGGGGCTGAAAGTATACCTGTTTCACTCGTAAACGATGTTGATGAAGAAAAGGGCCCTGCTCATTTCACTTATTTTCCCACGATCAAGTATTCGAAATCATTCAATGTAACACAGCCTTCTTTTGGCTGCAACTGCCATAACGCTTGCCAACCAGGCGATCCCAACTGCTCTTGCATTAGGAAAAATGAAGGTGATTTTCCTTATACTAACAATGGGATTCTTGTGGGCCGAAAGCCTTTGTTACATGAATGTGGTCCCACATGTCCTTGTGGTCTGAACTGCAAAAACCGAGTATCCCAGAATGGTTTGAAAGTTCACTTGGAAGTATTCAAAACAACGCATAGGGGCTGGGGTCTGCGGTCATGGGACCCTATTCGTGCAGGTACTTTTATATGCGAGTATGCAGGCGAAGTTATTGACAAAGTTAAGGGAAAGCAGGGTGGGGAGGAACGTGAAAATGATGAGTATGTTTTTGATACAACCCGTTTTTATAATCCATTCAAGTGGAATTATGAACCTGGCTTCTTGGAGGAGGAATGTTCTAATGACTCTAATGAGGATTTCAAAATTCCATCTCCCCTAATCATAAGTGCCAAGAATATGGGAAATGTAGCACGATTTATGAATCATAGTTGCTCACCAAATGTTTTCTGGCAACCAGTTTTATATGAACACAATAATCAATCCTTTCTTCATATTGCCTTTTTTGCAATCAAACATATCCCGCCTATGACAGAGTTGACTTATGATTATGGGATTGCCCGCTCTGATGAGGTTGAGGGGAACAACGAACTCACTGGGAAAAAGAAATGCTTATGTGGATCATCAAGCTGCCGTGGTTATTTTGGTTAATGTTTTAAGTTTTGCATACCAGCAGAAGTGCATGGTGCTGGCAAACACTGCCCTGGCTAAAAGGTTTGAGATCTTACTCATGTGTACCTGTTATCGAGACTGCTAGCAAGCTTATAAATTTAAGCTGATCATCTTTTCATTTTGGTAGATGACATGTTTTTATATCTTACGAGTCTTCAATGTTGTTTTATGCAGCTTGTATTTGCTTTTTAATTTTGAAGTATTGGGAACTCTAGGTAAGAAGGAATTTAACAATTTCTGAACCTGATAGTGCTTGGATTATACACTTATGATAGTGTTATATAAGTTTTATTTTTTTTAATGAATAAGAAATTTTATTGAGACAAGTAGCAAGGCAAAGCCAAGTACACAGGAATAGTGCTATATAAGTGTATATGCTCGAGGTGATCATAAAATAAAACAGTTCCATTCTGCAGTTGACAAATTTCTCCTTAATGTTGGTCAAATGATGTCCAGTGATTTTATTATGTAACAGTGCTAGCCATGTATGTGCATCTAGATGTGAGGGGTTGATATTGATATCTATGTATAAGAAAAAGGTCGACATAGGTAAATTGTGCAAGGGATCACATAAAATAGTACACGTGAGTGTATAAAAGTTCATGTATTTGAGGCTTGGATGTATTAATCCATGAATGCAGTTAGGATGGCTAGTGGCAGTTCTTTTTACAAAGAATCAATACAGCGAACCAAACGTTTTTAGCAATTGTCTTCTCATTTAGTCCATATTGGCTAAGGGCTCTCTTAATAATTCAGTCCAGTGGGTCATTCAGGATGCAATTGGCTACTTTCTTGGGTTGTCAGGTATCATCTTTGCCCCATCACCTACCTTGGTCTAGCATTGGAAGCCACCTTTAAACTCGAAAGGATTTGGAATGGGGTGCTCGAAAAGGTAGAGCGTAGATTGGTCACTTGGAAGATGTTATATTTATCTAAAGGGGGAAAGCTGACGCTGATTAAAAGCACCTTCTCAAACCTTCCCACCTATTATTTGTCTCTATTCCCGCTTCCCACAAAGGTAGCCAATTGCATTGAGAAGCTACAAAGAGACTTCTTGTGGAGTGGAATGGGAGAGGAGTTCAAATTTTATTTGGTCAATTGGCCATTAGTGTGCACTCCAATATCTGGGAGAGACTTGGGGATTTGTCACTTGGTGAAATTCAATCAAGCTCTCTTGGGTAAATGGTTGTGGAGATACCAAAATGAAGGGGATGCGCTTTGGAAGTCGGTAATAGATTCAAAATATGGAGTGTCCTGGGGTGGTTGGTGTTCGAATGAGGTCCAAGGCATACATGGGCTGGGTTTATGGAAGTTTATAAGGAAACAATGGGAGTCTTTTAGGGACCAAGAATATCTTGTGGTAGGAGATAGTTCACAGGTCCGATTTTGACATGACAATTGGTGTGGAGGCACAACTAGCCTCAAAGCCTCCTTCCTTATTATCTTTGATCTCGCAAGAGAAAAGGACGCATCGATTGCAGATCTTGTGGTCCTTTCAAATGTCACCCCTCAATGGAATATTGAATTTGTGAGGGATGCCCAAGATTGCGAGATGTAGATTATTTTGGAGTTTTTTACATCATTATACTCATTTAATATCCCTGGAGGCACGAGGAATAAGTTTTAATGGAGACACTCTAAGAAAAGTATCTTTTCAGTTAGTTCTTACTACCAAGTCCTTTCTACTCTCGGATTACCCAGATTCTCATAGAAGAGTATTTGGCAGACGAAAGCGCTATCAAGAGCGGTTTTTTTTTGTGTGGACAACAACTTTGGACAAGATCCTTACCATAGACAACATGAGGAAACGCCGTATAGTTGTGATTAATTGGTGTTGTATGTGCAAAAAACACGGAGAATCAGTAAATCATTTACTCCTCCACTACGAGGTGGCCAAGAAGTTGTTGGATGAGTTTATCACAAGACTTGGCTTATCGTGGGTTATGCCTCTTCACTTAGTGGATTTTCTAGCTTGTTGGAGAGGTCTCCGAGGTAATCCACAAGTGGCGACTATATGGCGTATGATTCCTATCTCTATGTGTTGGTGCATATTATGGAGAGAGAGAAATGTAAGGAACTTCGAAGATTGTAAGAGAACTTTGGAGGAACTAAAATTTTTCTTCTGTAGGACTTTGCTTTCTTGGGCGGGATCTATTGCTTGTAACGGACTTAGTGTCCATGAACTTCTTTCTTCTTTGTAACACTAGCTAAGTTTTCTCAAGTATACTTCCGGTATACTTGGGCTTAGTCTTTTTCTGTTAATGATATCCTTTTGATTACCTATCAAAAAAATAATTCAGTCCAGTGATTAAGCTTACTCTCATATTAGATGTTCTGTTGTGTCATCTTAGTGACAGGACAAGCCTCATCAAGCATCCTTTTCCCATGCATCTTGTTCAAAATGCTCATCAGTCTCTAACAGCGACATTTTGTCTCCTTTTAATTTTTACTTGAAAAAATCCTTTGACAGCTTTTTCTTAGTAGCAGCGGCAGGTTCATAATTGGACCATGCAAAGAAGTTGACCCTTATCCTGTTCAACTATGTGTATGTTCAAGGAGCTCTTTAGTGTTATATTTAGGATTAGAACGGTTTAGTTTCTTCATAGGTTGGGTTTCATGGTTAGAGATAGAGCTATCTTGTACACGGCCAGTCTGTAAATTAAGGCAGTTAATATGCTATCAGAAATATTATGTGGTCAAGCTGGTAACTACCCTTCCGCAGACCCTCTTCCCTTCCATGCAGGGCTGGAATGAAGCCTCTCTATCTCTAGATATTATGGACGTGCCAATTTTCACTAGTTTCACCGTTTTGGATGGTCTGGCATGAGTTGGGTTCAATCTGTTCATTTTCTTGCTAAAATTCTATGATTGTGAACATGATTGATGCTACAAGCGAAACTGACAGATTGATGTTGTCTGGAATGGCAGAAGCCTCTTCTTGCTTGGATGCTTCTTAAGTATGATAGATTCTAGTAACTCTATATTATCAGATGAGGTTCAAGGTTTGACCTGATGCTAATTTACACAAAATAAAAGTTAATAATCTAGGACTGCAGGTCTATTGGCATGAACTATGTTGTACTTGCTCTCTGTAGGCTTGAGTCCTCGTCCCAAGTGTTGAATGATTTGTGCATGGAAAAAGGAAGAAATGATTATATGATTGCATAATCTGCATCTCCAAGTTTTAAGATGCCCCTGTTTATTTGAGACACTTAATTTTTACCCTGTTTCTATGTTGATGGTGGATTGGAAATAAGCGGTTATCAGTTGATGTTTCTTATCTATCAATTAAGGCCATTGCATGTTGTATGACTGGTTTATCAACTTTTTTCAAGCATATTATAGTGCTGTACATCGTTTGTCTCTGTATACTGTTAAATCTTTTTCTTCTTTTCTTATACATGCTAAATTGTTCCACCTTTGACTGTGTAACAGGATTAACATCAGGCTTGTTGGAAGCTAGTTCTGGTCAAAGTTAATATTCAGTGGCCATACATTTTCCACCATCGGGCAGCCTAGCTTGTCAGATGTTTTGCTGTAAAAATCTTACCTTTCCCCTTCTCTAGAAGTAGTGGTGCTTTGGTTTCAAAATGTGTATGACTGGATAGTAAAGTTATTTTGGTTCTTGTAGTAGAATGGTCATGCTTGTCATCCTGAAAACTTTTGCAGCAGCAGCAGTAATATCTGCTTTTGTAATTATGTTTTGGGACTCATGACTAAGAATTTAGAAATAGTTGTTGATCTATCATTTGCTTTTGTTAACAAGAAGTTGGTTGATCATTTTGGTTAGAAATATATGCCACTTTAGCTGGATCACCAATGCTTGCCCATGATACGGTCATAAGTTCATAACAGCATTTGACAGAAGTTTGGAAGTGATTGAGTGAATCATTTTTATGTGCAATGGAGTGGAAGGCTGTGATCTGAACCACAAGGATCAAGTTATACAGGATGGAGTTGATTTTAAAAAGGGTTTTGTATCGTACGATCACGTGAAATGCACTCATAAAAATAACTTTACAATTTAACGAATTACGTAAATTATATTAATTTGTGGGTATGCTTTTGTTTAATCTCTTTTTTTATTTTTTTGTATAAAACTGATTGGGCCAATTGCATTGTCATTTCTTAATGAAAAATATGATATTTAATTTTAGAGTGTATAAAATTTGCTTTAAATAAAAAAGTGTAATTTAAAAAAAAATAATAATAAAAAGCATGGGATTTTATAAAAAAAATATTTTTTAATGTTAGATTTTTTAAAAAAGACAGCGAGACATGCCAAAATTACAATTATGACTTATTTTCTAATATTATTTTATTCATTTTTTTTTTCCTTTTTTTATACATTACATATTTTTTTAAAAAAATTATAATATAATTAAAAAAATAATCTTTAATTATTGAGTAAAAAACAATTATCAAGAACAGTTGCTAAAAGTAACAGTTTTAAATATTTGAGAACTTTATAATGATAATAATTACGGCATCGACGACGACGACGACGAGACGTGAAATGTTCGGATTCCCGCCGTTTCAACTCTCATTGGGTTCAAAGTGCTTTGTGAGAGAGGAACAATGGTTAACTAGGATGAGAAATGAGAATGCAGGCTGGAGAAATTGTGTGGACAAGAGTTTTGTTTCCTCAGAAATGGTGGCCCGGCCTAGTTCTGCGACCCGACGCTCTTGGCGTTCTCGTCTCCTTCTTCGACCTCCAACCCCCTCGCTACTTCTTCGAATCCGAGGTCCGTCCCTTCGAGGACAACTTCCAGTCGCTGAGTTGCAGCACGTCCGATGCTCTGCTCGATCGGGCCTTGAGGTTGTTCGGTCAGAGGACTCTTTGGAGCCTTACATGTCCTTGCCGGAGGAGAAAAAAAAACTCGAGGGATTGTTTCCAGGCGGCCGCAGCAGCGGCGGCGTCGTTTCAGACTGTTGGGGTGTTGGGGTTTGTTCTGAACAAGGCTGTTTCACCCTGGATTGCGGAGGCAGACTTTCTTGATGCAGTTAAAGTGCTCGCGCAAATTCAGGCCTTTCGTGGGTATAGTTCAGTCAATCAGAGATTAAGGTACAAGAGAAACGACCAAAGAGGTAATGAATGATGATTTCAATAGATGCTGGAATTATTGGATATGAAACGTGCATTTCGTTTTCAATATTTCGTTATTGCTAAATCTAGAATTTGAGTTTGGAAAGTTAAAACACCTGGCGAGTATTCGAGTGATTGCGTGCGCGAAGGAGAGTGTATTCCATCACAATTAAGAGAAGACAACAAAGAGTCCTACTAGGGTGTTTTAAACTTTTAAGTAATTTGATGCTAAAGGGTACTGTAAGTTTTAAGCTCAATATCTTTGTCAAATGCTCTTGGCGTTTTGTCCCGTTTGTTGGACAATTTTAAGGGTTAACAGCTTATTGCTACCGGACATCTTGCCGGGATGCTTGTTCTACTCATCAGATGTCAGATTTTGTAGTTTGTAAATTCCTTCTGTTTGATTTATTTCTAGGTAGTGAGGACGAGAATTCAGTTGCTCAAGAAACAGATAATTTAGAAGTGCAAGGTGAATGTCAGCTTTGCTTTATGGAAATGGAAAAGATTCTGGCAGCTGGTGTGACAAAGATGGCAAACTCGGGACTTCCGGTTGTGAAAGAATCTTATGCCCAATCTTCTCATCCACTTGACTTTAATTCACCTACTCGAATCAAGCAGCTGAAGGCACAATCAGTTGATGAGATGCTGATAAACTTGTGCAGCCTTGCTCTAGATCCATGCTGTCTTGCTGGGAAATGCCTGAAAACATTGGAGCAGAATGTTTTGAAGTTCAGAAGTTTATCATTCAAGAACACTCTTGCAAAATGCTCGCAACCTAAAGGCGTTGAAGCCCAGTTTTCTCATCCTGGGTCTACCAAGCCTGAGATGAGTGTGAAAGTTGATAGGAAACAAAGTTGTGTAGAAAATTGTTCCTCTTCTGTATCTTGCACAGACACTTCTGTTAACAGTATGGGGATAAAAAGGAAGCTTCAGCAGCCATCTAATTCTTTTTGTTCTTTTAAAGTACACAAAACTATTCCTTTTATCTCAGGCACCGGAACTAGTGCTTCTCTGCATATAAACAAAACTGGCGGCAAGGCAAACTCACTTGATGCTTCCATTTCAGCTCCCTTCGATACCAAACCCTGCATATCTTGTGTCGAAAGACAGGAACTTGGGAAATGTGTATGTAATTGGGAACTTAACGGGGTTCAGGATGAGGATGTCGGAGTTGATAGCAATTTGAGATCACTTCAACCGCTTGCAATTCAATCAATGTCTAACCATGTGATTGCTACTCATGCTAATTCTACTGAGGTTGATTCTGGATTAGCAGCCAAAACATGCCCATTGCAGTCTGGTCTTATCGCTGATATAACTAAAAACTTGCCTGGTGATGGTGCCATATCCAATAGATCCAATGAATGTGCCAGCATTAATTTGTCTCTTGGTGACAGCTTCAAGGAGCATAAGGAGCTCTATCGACCTGTTCTTTCTAATTCATCATTCGGATCACAAAGGGGTCGGCAGTTGGAAGCACTTGCTGCTTGTCATCAGAAGTCATGTTTGACTGTTAGTTCTACTTCCTCAATCAAGTCTCAAAGAGGTGAGAAATTGAAAGCGCCTACCTCTGCTACTGCTTCCACATTGCATATGAAGTTTCCCAAGGACTTCAAGCTCCCATCAAAGGAGGAGCTGTTAAAGAAATTTAGTCCGTTTCTGACAATTGACTCCCAGAGGACAGAAGTCTTTTTTTATACAGGTGCTGCCCAGGTGGTTTTCTCAGACCCAACTGATGCAGTAGCTGCTTATCAATGTGCCAAGAAAAAGGTTTTATTTGGTGATACAAATATCCGGTTTTGGCTTGATCCGCTTGAACACAAGAGAAGAGGGACCTTGTTTTCAGCTCCCTCTCCATCGATGACAGGGAAACCGATGAATCTGAAGTCATGTCCACCTTTTAGTTCTACTTCCTCATTCAAGTCTCAAGGGGGTGACCAATTGGAAGAACTTGTCTCTGATTCTGCTTCCACAACTTTGCATATGAAGTTTTTTAAGAATTCCAAGCCGCCATCCAAGCTGGAGCTGATAAAGAAATTTAGGCCATTTGGCACAATAGACTCCATGAAGACCAAAGTCTTTTCTTGCACTGGTGCTGCTCAGGTGGTTTTCCTAAACCCAACAGATGCGGTAGCAGCTTACCAATATGCTAAGAAAAAGAGGGTTTTATCTAGCGAGAAGAATGTCCGGTTTTGGGTTGATGCACTGGAGAATAGGAAAAGAGGAACCAAAGTTCCTGTTTCCCCACCTGAGTTGACTGGGAAACCAGTGAATCTGAAATCATGTCTAAAAAAATCTAGCCCCCTTGAACACAGGGACGAAAAAAAACCTTACAATGTGAGATTTATAATGCAGACATAGATCACTCCCATTTCTTGGTCATCTAAATGATGAAGCACTGCTTCTTTTCCCTTCTTCTATTTTTGGCCAGAGATGAATCTACTTTGTATGTGTCCAAACGAACTAAGCTTTGGAATTGATGCTGAAGCCACCCATAAAATGTTCAGATGGTCTTTTTTTTTTTTTTTTTTATTTTGAAATTCTCTAACCACATAAATTACACAAAAACAATCTTACAAACTGACGTAACATAATGTGATTCATCAAATTTTTATTATAAAGTAAATCTAATGAACTATAAAGAGACACATTAATTTATGAGATTATTTTTATATAATTTTTTTGTGGTTGTAGCAGTATTTTATATTTTTATAATTTAATGATTAAGAAATTATTTTTTAACAATAATGTAGATATTTTAATATTTAAGGGCATAAAAAATGCATGAAAAAAAGGTAACATATCTACCTACAAAAGCTCTCACTTATAGCAAATGAATTCGTGATATTATGATTGAAATACCGACGGATAAAAAAAGAGGAATTTACTCATCATCTTTATATTATATATCTGTTTTTATTTTCTATCTTCTTTTTTTTTCTTTAACAGGTATTTAGTAAGGATGATGAGTAAAATAATTTAGAAAAAAAATAAAGGTACTTCAGTTTACACATCATCTCCAAGACTACGTCTTATGGGACATTTGATGCATCTCGTTATGCATATTTCGGTCCCACAAACAAGACCAAGTAATTGAGATAGAAGAGAGAAGGTTGCAGTAAAATGAGAAGAAACAGATTATCATGCGAAATGGTTGAACGAAAGCTATTAGCCTATTATATATATAAGAAAGCGAGATATATATAATATTTTTTAGTATTTATCTTCGTGAATATATAAGTGGCGGGAGATGAGATCTCTACAGAGAAAGATGGAAAATTAAAGCCTAACATTTTTTGAAAAAACATTTGCCGGCTAAAATGGCAACGGCTACCCTGGTAAGCCGAATGGGCACAGCCGTAAAGCAAGCAGCCAAGAAAGGGTCAAGTGGTGGAGGATGGTACGACTCTCACATGGCTGCCGCCTCTCGTGCTATCGCCGAACGAATTCCACTTGTTGATCTTGTTCTTGAAGTCAGAGATGCCAGGGTACGCTTTGTTTCCGTCAACGTTTCTTTCTGTGTGTATAAAAGTCCCGTTTGATTTCGTACCCTAACTGTTCGATGAAATGTCTGGCGTTCCATGCGTGTTTCCTTTTTCTTTGTGAGAATTTCTTTTTGTTGTTATTCATATTTGTATTTTAGTTTAATTCGGAAGAATGTTCCAATGAGTAGTGGACGAGGCTGCAAATCTCGATTTGGGCTGGCTTCATTATTGAAATTTCTTATTTCATCTCTATGTTCATGGTGTAGTAATCTTCTGTTTTTTTTTTCGTTATGGTAAATTGTTATTAATTTTCCACTAATAGATCAAGTAACTTGTATGCTTTAAAGTGAAAATTGTTTGCTTGGCTTATTCAAAAGCGAGTTTTTGATTGGTTTGGAGAGTACTCTTGTTACTTTGAAATCGAAGTGGCTTGGTTGACGCTATAGAATATTGTATTGCTTGATGTTTCTGTTTAAATTACAAATTAGTCAGAGTCATCAAGATGCTGATAGAACTTAAACAACTTATTTTCATTTTCCAGTTTGTTGGGCACTGGATGATGTGGAACAATCAATAGGCTTAACATTATTTTGATGTTTACCGTTGTTGCCTCTAGATTCCATTGTCATCAGAATATGAGCAATTAAGAGACTACACATCTTTGTCAAGGAAGATCATAGTGATGAACAAGATGGACCTTGCGAATCGGTCTCAAACTAAGGTGGATATTCTGCTTCATTTCTCTGTTTTTTGCTCATCTTTTTCTAGGAGAATAATCACCAAGCTTGAAGTAATTGGCCAGTTAAATCACAAATTATATATAGAATATCTTAACTTTATTGTCCTTTTGCAATGAAAATTACTAACCTCCATTAATTATATATACTCGAGTGCAATGAAAATGTGAACTTGTCTCAGACATGGTACTTGTCAGTTTTATCTCTTTCAGTAATATTGTATTATTTTTCATGGTTTCTAGGAGTGGATGGGGTACTTCGAGCAACAAAACTGCATTTGTTATGCGGTCAATTCACATAATAAACCGAATATAAAGGAGGTAAATGTGATTTATCTACCACGTTGTAATTCTTTTGATCTGTTTTTATTTTATTTTTTTATGTCAGTTTAAGTAGCGATCAAGGATTTTCACTTCTTACAGTTCTTAAATTTTTTACAAGCCCGGGTCAGAGAATTAAAGAAAACAAATCCTTATAGTTATACCACAACAATAATGCTTGTTGGGATTCCAAATGTTGGTAAGTCGGCCCTTGCCAATGCTTTACATCAAATTGGGAGGATTAGTGCCGCAGGTACTTCAACCATCTTATAACCTGTTTGGCTCAAGATTATTTTTGTTTTGCAGGAATTGCCATCAATATGTTCTAATTGTTGTGTCTCTGCTATTCTTTTAATTTTTAATCTCTATTATATTCATAAATATTCATCTTTGGACATTAGAGAAAGGAAAGTTGAAGCATGCGATAGTGAGTCCACATCCCAGCGAGACAAAAGATATCAGCAGCTTGAAGGTCTGTTTCGTTCATTTCATAAAACATTGTATTTCTCGAAGTTATGTTGGGGCCATGTACATATCAGTAGGGGCATACAAGGGATGGCTGTAGCAGGTCCTCACTTCCTATTGGAAATTTTCTGGCATCTGTTAATACCTTAGAATGTGGTATCAGTTGTATAATTGGTTATTGTTATTTTTTTAGTATACTTGGTTATCATTAATTTTAACAGTTAATTCACCATTTCCTTGAACTTTTCGGCTGAATCCCTGCTTGGATGACCATAATCTGTAGCCACTGGTTCTGGTTATATCTGCAACCATAAGGATGCCATGGGTTTAAGTCCTAGTATTGACCTTATAGAGACATAAAAAGGAAAAAAATTATCCCTTGTCATCACTCCCTTTGATACTGCATTTGGAAACCAAGAGAGAAAACATTATTAGCTACTTGGTTTTAAGTATTTTTTAGCTTCTCTGCAATGAAAGGGCATAACAGAATCAAGTAGCTACTGGGTTTCTGTTTATTCATTTTTAATTATTATCATTCTCTAATCATTTCTTTCCTTTTTTTGTTTCTTTTGTTTTCAGATTGGTAGCCATCCCAATGTTTATGTGTTGGACACCCCAAGTGTTTTGCCTCCTGAAATTCTGGACAATGAGGTTTGCTCCAAGTTAGCTTTAACAGGTATAACGTATTAACTTTACCTCCTATGTTTTTCTCTTCCACAAATTTGGTTGAGTCCTGGAGATAGTCTAACTCAGTCAGTTACTCTGGTCTGAAACCTGAGTAATTATCACATGCACTACAGTGCAACTTGTTGGATGCATGGAATAGTTATTGAAAAATCGAAAAGCTTCCAGCAGTCTTAGCTCAGATTTGCTTATTACCAAATGTAGGATCAATCAGAGACTGCTTAGTAGGAGAAAGGGAAATTGCTCAATATTTTCTGGCTATTCTCAACTCAAGTGATGAATATAAGAAATGGGCAAAGTTGACTGTGAATAAGGATGACACAACATTCTTAGGCCCCAAAGCAGAGTGTTTAAGCAGCCCTCAGTTGGGCAACAAAAAGAAAAGGCAATATCCCACAGATCACACACAGGTATCAAAAATTCATTTACCGCATATCTCAAAATATTATCTTTGTAAATTATCATTGTTCTGGATTATTATTTAAATTATCACACACCGGATTTCATCGTGCATGATGTGTTTTTTCTTCTTTATTAGTATTGTTCCATAGTAATAAAAAAAAAAAAATTGTTATATCCCTCTGCAAAGCAAATTTTATGGCCTAGCAATGAGTGCGAGGAGCACTCTGATTTGTTACTTGTGGAAGACCTTTCTACCCCATTGTTCTGACATTATTTGAAGTAAAATTTGATTCTCTCGTTAAGTGTAGATATGAAAGTAATTCAGCATGAATGTCTTTGCATTCATGATTGTTGACGCAGGATTTCATTGTGCATGATGTTCGTCGAACACTCTTCGAGTCAATTTCATCTTTCAATGGTAATATGAATGATGAAAGGGATCTTTCAAGGCTTATTGAGACCCAGTTCACTTCATTGCTTGAAGCTTTTCGGATTTCCACGGAAGTTGGTGAAGAAGCTCAAAACAAAGTTGCAACCAAGTTACTTGATCTATATCGTACTGGGCGCCTTGGACATTATACTTTAGATCCCGCTCCCGGGCACACCCAATGGCCCTTTTAGGTGTAATCTATTCATTCATTGCCTTGAATGTTTATATTGTTAGACTTTTGGTATTTATTTTTGATTTGAAACAATCTCAAGCTGTCGGTCATATTACATATTCTTAGTAAAATGATACTGCAGTCGTGAGTGTACAAACGTCGCGCAATTATTTTGAAAAAAAAAATATAAGACCTACATAAAGAGAATTAATTTTTTAATAAAGAATCCCTCTTTTTTCAAGCGACTTATAACTGTATGTAGTATTACTCATATTCTCAAGTTGTCAACAGTGCCTGAGATTCTTAATGTCTTTATTTTGATTAGTTTCATTTTTTTCTTAGTAGTTTTAACTGAAAATGATAGCAATGGTATATGAAATTAAACAAGTGAAGGAAGAATAAGATGTATGGATAGAAATTGCAAAGAATATGATGTTCCTAATTCATATGGTTTTGATTTTTTTAACATAACAGAAAAAAAGTTCATCTGCCTACTTAAAATAATGAAGGTGAGATCTTATTGAGAAAGTTTAAAGAAGATACAATCAATATTGCCAATGTGTTCTAATGACTATGGGATTGTGATAGTCTTGAAATGCTCCATTATGATGTACCCAAACCTTTTCCCCTTATCGTTGTGCATGAAAAACATAACTCAATACTATAAAGGAAAACCAAACAGGTTTACAAAGGAAAAAGAAAGATTATTTAGTCTATCTAATAGTCATTGCACAGAGTAGGATAACAAGCCTAGGAAGAAGCAAAACAGAGGGACCCCCACATTTTACATTTTTATTGAGGGACTGTTATGCCACTGGAAGATGTACCGTTTATTTCATCATCCACACATTCTCCTTTGACTACTATTGTCTTTTGAGTTCCTGCCCACATCGAAAACAAAAGAATGAGGTTAGTGAGACAGTATGGCCTAAGTGATAATACCTCATGCAGAGAAGGGATAATCCCTAAATAACTTCTTGTTCGATCAGTATCATTACCAAACCTGCCGCTGGTATCATGTCTTTATCAATGACGAGGAAAATCATGATGATTAACTTTATCAATGAAATGGTTTATGAAAATATTTCTTACTGGCCTTGTTATAATTAGAGGTTACGCTATAGTAATACAACAAATATCAGACTAATTTCAACTCTTCCATAAAGAAGATGGCAATAATGACAATGATAGGACCTTGAACTAAGGCATTACAACTGCATTGTTAGGATCTTACCAGTTAAGGAAATATGTTGATCTGAGTCTATAAGCTTGTACCATAAATATAAATTGTCTCTGCAATTGGGCCCTGGCAACAGGGACACTTGGCTTCTGCATTCCTGCAGTGATCCTCGGCACAATTGGCACATAGAACTTGATAGGCACATGGCATGAAAACAACAGAAGCTTCATTTTCCATACAGATCAAGCATATTCGATCATGGATGATTTCTTCATCAGAAAATTCTAATTCCTCCATGAAGGAAACATCTTGTGGTTGATTTGGATTGACGTAATCTAAAGACAATTGGAGAGAGGATGTTTCCTGCTCAAGTCGCAGCTTATCATCTTTACTACACTGGTAATCTCGCTCCATCTTTTGGCGCAAGGAACCAAGCTTTCTTGTCATTTCGACCTCCAGTTCTTTCTTTAATCTTAGTTCTTCCTTCACATGGTCCATGGAAAGCTCTTTAGCTTCTACTTCTTGCCGCCAAATCACCTGTAATTAAAACCATTTCACAAATTTTATTTTCTGAATTGAATAATACATTAAGGTTCAATGCGTCTGACAAGAAATATCGCACGAATAACATAGAGAGCCTGCTTCATGTAAAAAATGGTTAAGAGGAAAGGAGTTGGGATATTGACAACATAGGTAAAAACCAATTGAAAAGTAATAGTTAGGGTCTACTTCCAGCAGAAGTTTATGCACCTCATTTTCCTCCTGAGCCTTTCTGAGGTCGACCAACTACTGATGTAAATGTGAGGACTTCTTTTTCTCCTCTTCAATCTCCTCCTGGGATTTGTTTTTTTGTTTGTCCAAGGCCAATATTTTATTTAAGCACTTATTTTCCCTCCTCCCAACCTCCATGCAAATTTTATCCGACTCTGATGCACTCAACTTAAAAGCCTCACCCTCTACTCTGACTTCTGCATTTTTTGCTGCGATATTTCTGTTAGCTACTTTTGCAAGGTCTGCTTGACAACCAGCCCTCCTCAGAGCATCCTCCAGTTGCATAAGCTTATTTAAGGTCTCCTGACTAACTTCCACTTCGTCATTCTTTGCTTGCCGTTCTCCATTCTCTATTGTCAAAATCTTGATCTCTGAAAGATCATGGCTGAGCTTTTTAGCAGCTTGAACCACTTTCTTCTGAGCCCACTCCTTTCGGTCTTTTGCCTGTTGCTTCTTATCTTTAATATTCTGGACTAAACTTGAGATGATTCCACTCTTAGGATTGAGGGATTCACTATCTGGCAGCTCATTTAGCCTTAAATCACCAAATCCATGCAAAATTAAGTTAACCATACGAGAGTCCTCCCATTCAAGTGGTTCAGTTGATTTTTCCCTTGGTAAGGAGGTCTCTGTGGCCTGCATTTTTGGAGACATCTTAAGTGTAGCACGGCAAGCAGCTGCAAAAATTTCAATGTTCATTTTCAACTTAGCTTCCAAGGATGGTGTATGCTTCAAGCTCTTAACAACGTTAAACTTTCTACCTAACCAAAAACCATGGTCAGCGGACTGGCCATCACCAGAAAGCTGATCACTTTAAACTTGACAAACCTCGGGAGATGCATTAACTAAACTGTCATCCTCAGCCACCTGATTCTCACACTCATCTATCGAAAATGGTACTTCCATGGTATAATATACCCCCATATGAAAATTGGTCATGAGGAGACATCGCATGACATCTCTTTTGATCAAGTTGGGCCGAACTTGGCGAAGCAAGTAAATCATGACCGCAAGTGAATTTCTAGCCAACATCTTATATCCCCAAAAACCTGTTGGCCTTGTTTATAATTTCCATCATCAACGACATAACCAGTTTTGATATAATTAAGCAAATTTTTCATATTATTTGTCAAAATATCCATGTCACCAAACCCGTGTCCATTTGTCAAGATGGCCTTCAGCACAAGTTCTTGTGAATAGCCGACATATTAACTTCACATAAGCTTCATTGTAAATCAGTTCGAGTTTCTTTAGAAGCAAATCTTCTAACTGTTGCTCAGAGTAATATTTCAAGTTTTTCATGTCAAAATCTATAATCACAGATGGTTTCGGATTAACATTACTGGTATCCTTATTCTTGCTTGAATCACCATGTGATGAAGTTTGGCCCGGTTCAGGGTTTTGGTCACATTTTCTAGTAGGATAATATTCCGCTTGAACCAATTCAGAATCAGGTTCTGTTGTCTCTGGTCGGTGGTGCTTCTCTTCATCAATGTCGTTATTGAGTTTCTTGGACCTGGGATCTTGCTTGCTCTTGGCATGTTTTTTTGAGCCATCCATTTGTGGACACTGAAAAATGGATGTAAATAGAATGTTTACATACATACATACATATATATATATATATATATATATATACACACACACACATATATATCAGAACAAGAAATCCTAAAACCCTGTCACCTTAAGCAAACAAAACCTCTAAGGTGCTCAGATTTATGTACCAATTTTGATATAATTAACTCGCAAGAGCAATAACAATCTCAACTGAATAGAAAAGCAAACAAGAAACAAAAAAGAAAGAAGATGGGACAAAAAAAAAAACTAGCCAACATTTTAGCTGAACATCTTCAAGTTTATCTTCAGTTTTCCCGTAACCAAATCCATTTGTATATATACCATACACAACCAAAGACTTCTAAATCTAAAAGCTTTCAACCTTCACCTTTTTTTTTCTTATGATAATAGAATCACATAGAGACTAAATGAAATTCCAAATAACCCTTTAGTTATTTTTCCTCTTTTTGATTCTCCTGCATTTTCTTCTCAGCTTGTGTGCATGGTTTACATTTTGCAATATTAGGCCTTTATTACAAGGCAAAAAAATAAGAATACCATATTTTTCTCTTTTTTTAAGAGATCTCCATAATAAGAAAATTAATGAAAAGAAGATTTTGTTCCAAATACGATGCTCAATAATTATCTATAATAATACATTTATTTATAAATATGAAAAGATTTATAAATAAATGTGTCATTATAAATAGTTATTGGGTGCCGTGTTTGGAATAAAATCTCCCTCCCATTAATTTTCTTCTTATGTAGATCTCCTAAGAAAAAAGAAAAAATCTTCCCATTAGTCCATCTGATATTCCTTAAATAACAATTTTAATAAGTTTTTGCCACATAACACTTCGATAACACATTTCACATGCCTATCTACACTTGATAACAACCGTTGAACTTGTGGTATATGCTTGTTGAGAAACTATGACAAATTTTTAATCTGAGCTATCACTTTAGTGTTTTTTGCCTTGTGTACATGATTTACACCTTACAACACTAGACTCTTACTATAAGACAAGAAAATAAGGATACGAGATTTCTCTTTTTACAGAGGAGATCTCTAGATATTTTTTTTTAGGAGATCTCCATAAGAAGAAAATTAATGAGAGGAAGATCTTGGTCCAAAGATGATACTCAATTATTATTTATAATGACACATTTATTTATAAATATGGGAAGATTTACAAATAAAAGTGTCATTCTAAATAGTTATTGGGTGTTATGTTTGGAATAAAATCTCTCTTCCATTAACTTTCTTATGTAGATTTCCTAAAAAAAAAAAAGAAGAGAAAATCATCCCATTAGTCCATCTGATATTCCTTAAATAACAGTTTTAATAAGTCTTTGCCATGTAACTCTTTCATAACACATCTCACATGCCTATCTACAATTGATAACAATTATTAAACTCGTGGTGTATACTTGTTAAGAAACTATAACAAATTTTTTAACCAAGGGTATCACTTTAGTACTTTTCACCTTGTGTGCATGGCTTACACCTTGCAACACTAGACCTTTATTACAAGTCAAGAAAATAAAGATATGATATTTCTCTTTTTTATTTGAGGAGATCTTCATAAGAAGAAAATTAAAGATAAATCTCGTATCCTTTTTTTTGCCTTGAAATAAAGGCCTAGTGTTGCAAAAACTTATTAAAACTATTATTTGAGAAATATTAGATGGACTAATGAGAAGTTTTTCTCTATTTTTCTGAGGAGATCTCTATAAGAAGAAAATTAATAGAATGAATATTTTATTTCAAATACGATACCCAATTAATATTTATAATGACACGTTTATTTGTAAATATGGAAAGATTTATAAATAAATATGTCATTATAAATAATTATTGGGAGTCGTGTTTGGGATAAAATCTCTCTCCCATTAATTTTTTCTTATGGAGTTCTCCTAAAAAAAAAAAGAGAAAATCTTCTCATTAGTCCATATGATATTCCTTAAATAGATTTAATAAGTCTTTGCCACGTAATTCTTCCATAACACATCTCACATGTCTATCTACAGTTGATAACAACCGTTGAACTCATGTTTTATACTTGTTAAGAAACTATGACTAATCTTTTCACCTGGGCTATCACTTTAGTACTTCTCGCCTTGTGTACATGGTTTACACCTTGTAACATTAGGCCTTTATTACAAGGCAAGAAAACAATGATACAAGATTTCTCTTTTTTCTGAGAAAATCTCCATAATAAGAAAATTAAAGAGAAATCTTGTGTCCTTGTTTTCTTACATTGTAATAAAACCCTAATGTTGCAAAAACTTATTAAAACTGAGGAATATTAGATGGATTAATGAGAAGATTTTCTCCTTTTTTTAGGAGATCTCTATAAGAAGAAAATTAATGGGAGGAAGATTTTATTCCAAACACGACACCCAATTAATATTTATAATGACATGTTTATTTGTAAATATGGAAAGATTTACAAATAATAGTTATTGGAGGTCGTGTTTAGATCAAAATCTCCCTCCCATTAATTTTTTTTTTATGTAGATCTCCTCATAATTAGAGAAAGTCTTCTTATTAGTCCATCTGATATTCCTTAAATAACAGTTTTAGTAAATCTTTGACATGTAACTCTTTCATTACACATCTCACATGCTTATCTATAGTTGATAACAACCGTTGAACTTGTGGTGTACGTTTGTTGAGAAACTATGACAAACTTTTTAACCTAGGCTATCACTTTAGTGCTTTTTGCCTTGTGTGCATGGTTTACACCTTGCAACACTAGGTCTTTATTACAAGGCAAAAAAAGAAGGATACAAGATTTCTCTTTTTCCTGAGAAGATCTCCATAAGAAAAAAATTAAAGAGAAATCTCGTATCCTTGATTTCTTGCCTTGTAATAAATACCTAGTGTTGCAAAGACTTACTAAAACTATTATTTGAGAAATAGCAGATGGATTAATAAGAAGATTTTCTCTTTTTTTCTGAAGAGATCTCCATAAGAAGAAAATTAATGGGAGGAAGATTTTATTCCAAATACAACACCCAATTAATATTTATAATGGCACATTTATTTGTAAATATGGAAAGATTTACAAATAAAAGTGTCATTATAAATAGTTATTGTGGGTTGTGTTTGGAATAAAATCTTTCTCCCATTAATTTTTTCTCACGGAGATCTCTTTAAAAAAAAAAAAAAGAGAAAATCTTCTCATTAGTCAATCTAATATTTCTCATATAACAGTTTTAAAAGTCTTTGCCACGTAACTCTTCCATAACACATATCAAATGCTTGTCTACAGTTAAGAAAAAAAAATCTCTCTTTCACTTTCGTGAAAACTATCTTCTATTGAAGCACCGGTCTGCTTCCTCTCCAATTGACCCTCTTCCTTTCTTAGGACTAATGTCGATGACGTCCCTCAATCCTAAGCCATGACTATGTCCTCTCATAACCCCCATTCCTTTGTTTTCTCCTCTCCCTCTCCCTCTTTATTTTCCACCTTGAAGCCCCTCTCTCTCTTTCAGAATCAGAAGCATCCAAACTATAAAAATGGTCAAAGAGGGCTCTCAATTAGAGTAGAAACACAAAAAGACTACACAATTTGATTTCTTCGATAGATAATCAACACTCTGATGGTGAGAGTTCCAATTTTTATATCTTAAGAATCGATAAAACGCCTGATTAACACCCACCATTAAAATCAGCAAAAGAACCTCACTTACAATAAATCTGCCAAGGATTTTATGGGTGAAAAAAATGTCATCAACCCAATATTGAAGCCAATCGATACATGTTATTCCCTGGATATTTTCACACAAATGGAATCCCAACCTTAATCGCAATTTTTTTTCAAAGCAGTAATTATTAATCAACCAGATTGCCTAAAAATTATCACCAACACATCATTAACTAGCATGAACATACACAAATTCCTAAAGAAAGCTATCAGATTTATTACCTTTGAGAAAATCAAATGATGATGGTGACGGCTGTGATGGCGAAGGCCATGATGGGTGACAGAGCTTGATGGTGCGGCATTGCTTTTTGGCTGTGGTGGCAATGCACATGGTTTGGTGCAACAATATTCTGGATTCCATGTTTTGGTGGTGTTTTGAGTCGATAAAACACCTAATTAATTCAAACCCACCACTAAAATCAATAAAAGAACCCCGCTTACAACAAGATCCACCAAGGATTTTATGGAAAGAATTTGTCATCAACCTAGTATTGAAGCCGACTGATACAAGTTATCCCCCGAAGACTTTCCCACAAAAGGAATCCCAATTTTAATCACAAATTGTTCCAAAAACAGTAATTACTAATCAACTTGAACGGACTATAAAAATTTTCAAAATAACCACAACTTGCCAACAAAGTAACCAATTCGCATAAAATTATCACTGATCCATCATTAAAGAGCACAAACATATCCAAATTCCTAAAGAAAAGCTATCGGATTTATTACCTGTGAAAAAATTAGATGATGCTAGCGATGACTATGGTTGTGAAGGCTGTGATGGGTGACGTAGCTTGATGGTGTGACAGTGCTTTTTGGTTGTGATGGCGATGCAGCTAGTTTGGTGCGTCGGTGTTCTAGGTTTCATGTGGAGATAGATTGGTTCTTCACAAGATTTGTTTGAATGCTTCGGTTCTCCAAGTTTGCAAAATTTATTTACACAGGTTTAATTAATATATGAGATAAAGTATTGTATCTATTATAAAACTTCCTACATGTATTGTTTGGATTGGGGGTTGTTAAATGCCAAATATCAGTCGAGTCGGTCAGAAGCAGAATTGAATAATTTCATCTATATCATCTCATTTAATTTAATCATTACAATTTTTTTAATCTCCCACACAAAATACGTACAATAAATAATTCAATTTTTTCAAATACCAAAATAAAGATAATATTAAAAAATTATTTTTTCTTAATATTTTATTCAACTTTTAACTATAATTTAATTTCATCTGTGTAATCAAACGAGACACAAATAATTATTATAAGAACAATGATAGATACATTAAATAAGAGATAATTAACATGAATGCCTAGAATAGAAATTAATTTAGCGCCGCATGCTAAAACTATAATTAACATCTACACATTCTCACTATTATTTAGAGCTGAAAATCATTAAAAATGGAGTTGGAACCTCATTAATTGGTAGAAAAACATTGGTACATTCAGATTAAAATGTTGGCAACCATTGATACGTTCAGATTTTATCATCTTGATGATCAGTTATATTAAAATGTTACACCTATCAATGTGATTAAAAAATAATAAAATCAAATATGAGGAGCATCATTGTTGTACTCTCTCTTTTTTCTTTTTCTAAGCAAGGTTCGCATCTATATATATAGGAATAAAAGTGCAACATCCACCATGGTCTAATAATTTTATAAGAGAGGGCGGATCTTTATCACTATGAAAACTCAACAAGCATGTAGGATTGAAATTAAATGGGATGGATGTTTCCATTGGCCTACATTGAAACTGCCTATTGTGCCAAATCATGTACACATCAATTTTTATCTTGATGAATTTGTACACTTTCCAAGCTTTGAAGTTGCTAAGAATATGTTTGATGTCATTGATAATGCATTGGATTGTCCAGTTTACAGCTTGCTTTTTAATATTGTTGATTGCATGAACTATTAAGTTTGAGTCTCCCTCCACCTATATCTTTCATAGTTTTAGTGAATCTGCTTCTTCAATTATTGTCAAAGTTGTTGAAGCTTCCCCTATGTTTGGATATGTACTTGGCATGAAATTTATTTTTACCAATATTACGTGGCATGTTTCTTCTCTACAAATTGTCACAAGTGTATTGCCTTTTTTTTCTTACGTCCACATCAAAAGATAGGAGATGAAATCTGTTGAACCCAAGGTTTCAAATTTCGTGTAATTATAAATTTACACATGGATTTTGATGATAACAAATGAATTCAAAGAATAAAAGAGTCTCAAGCTCAAGTTGTCCACACAATATAATCAAGCACATCAAGGAACCAAGCATGAGCAAGAAGGGAACAAGTTCACATTAAAATCATAGAGTAATGTTGTAAATCTCTTAAAAATTCGAAATTAGGATTAAGGCTCAAAATTAATATTTTATTATAAAGCATTAAAATACATTTTCAACATGTGCATGAATATTTTGAAAATTAAATTTGAAAATTTTGAAAGATGATTGATTGTCATCTTTCACATGTGCATGGCATGATTAAATGTTTGAATTTTGAAAATATTAAAATGATTGATTGTCATCTTTCACATGTGCATGTTTTATTTGAATATTTTCAAAAGTGGTGGATGATTTTCTTGACTTATGTAAAAGGTAGATGTCTTTATTTGAAAATTTTGAAAAGTAAAGTGTGCTCCTTTTGTCATATGCAAAAAGTAAAAGATTAGGTTTGAAATTTTTGAAAAGTAAAGTGTGCTCCTTTTGTCACATGCAAAAAGTAAAAAGATTAGATTTGAAATTTTTGAAAAGTGAATGATGATGTCTTTGACATGTTAATCTTTTTAAATTTGAATATGAAGTCTCATATGCCTATAAATAGATCATTTGAGAGCTTCACATTTACAACACCAAGAGCATACAACATTCATTCAAAACTTTCATTCTCTATTCTCTAAGCATTGAGCCTTAACCCTTGTTCATTTTGAGAGATATAGTTTGTGCTGTATTGTTCTTATTTTACTCATTGAGGAGTGTTTACTGATAGCCTACCCACTATCAATTCTTGTATCAGTAAAAGGGTGTGTATAACCCTTTTGTGTGCAGAAGGTGTTCTACACGGGGAATAATTAAATCACCAAGTGTGAGGTGATTGGAAGTGTAGAGGGTGTTCTATACGAATTCTTTGGAGCGGTGCTGCTCAAAAGTGTAATAGATTTCTATCTCCACCTAAAGGAGATTGACTAGTGAATTCGGGATCCTCAAGGGGTAGCTTGAGGCGAGGACGTAGGCAGTGGGGCTGAACCTCGTAAAAATATTGAGTTTGCTTTCTCTTACCCTACTCTTTACATTTCTTACTGCTTTATATTTTGTTTATATTTTATATTGTATATTTGATTTATAACTGTTATTTTTTTAAATACAACTCAATTCACCCCCCCTCTTGTGTTAGTCATCTGGGAACAAAATCCTTCTAGATGTGGATTGCCTACGTTTTCTATGTGAGTTCTTTTTTATTTTCAGGCTCTTTTATGTTCAGCATAGGCTCTTCTTTGGATGGTGATATATATGTGGGGAGAGCAGTTTTCTTGGTTGTGCACTACCTTGTTTATGAGATACCACAAGTTTTCCATAGCAAGAATTTTCACCTACAGTGATTTTTGTGGGAAAGAGTTGGCTCAGTTTTTCTGTAAGGTTTGGAGTTGAAAAGGTAAAGAAATCTATTGAAAATGGTCTTGAAATTTTGAACTAATAATAACTTGGTCATTTTTCCAGTTTCCAATACCAATTTTTAGACTTTCAATACTATTTCTTCTATGTTTCACTATTGTTGAAGTGTGTAAAAACTTTGGATTAAGGTCAGAGGTAGTGATTTATATTATCCTACATTTATTTTTTCAAAAAGACTCTTCTTTTCTCAAAAGTTCATTGAGATGTTCCTTCAAGTTGTTTTCTAAGTCATTTGGGAAAGAGTCCATTGATTGAATATGGGAAAGATGATCATTGATAGAGTTGATTTCATCTTGAATATTATCAAAACAGGTTTTAATCCAATGCTTGAGTGCAATTTTGATTGCCTTTAATTATTTTGTGAGAATATATCCAGGGGTCTGATGAAAGTCTTGTTCCAGGCTTCTTTGATAATCTCCAAACTAGTTGGATCCCAAGTCCAAAACTCCTCAAATTTAAATGATTTTGAGCTATTTTTTGAACTTAAGGTGTTAAGAATGATGGAATAATGGTATAAGGAGGTTCTGATAATGTGAGTGATGTTTGTCTCTAGGAAAAGACAGTTCCAACAAAGGTTTCCAATACCACTATCTAATCTCTCCCTTATATTACTAGGACACTGATGATTGTTTGATCAAGTATACTTTGGACCTATAAAGCCTAAGTCAAGAAACCCAAATTGTTCCATGTAAAGGTGGAGACCTTTCGGTGAAGAGGTACAAGCAACATGTTTACCTCATAATTTCTCATTCTAAGTTAGACCGAGTTAGAATCCCCTATTGTGAGAATTGGTCCAGCAAAAGAGTTTGTTATGGCATCAAGCTTATCCCAAAAAAATGTTTTCTACTTTGAGATGCTAGATGGTAAACAATATTCAAAAGCTAAGGTGCATGTGAGGGGTCAGAGTAAACTAATACAAATATCATATTAGTAGTGAGGTATACACAGTCAAGGTCTATACCGGGGTGGTATAGTAGCAAAAGTCCCCCCCTAATTTTAACCTAAAAGGAGTATCTACATGTAGAGCAAAACATAAAATATTAACAACCTTAGTAGTTTCAGTAGAGCTTAACAGAGTTTCAGACAGATCGAGGATGTCAAGGTTATAAACCCTAATTATGGCATTTAGGGATCAAATTGCTCAGAGTCGGCCTATTCCCTGACAATTCTAGAAAATTATCTTCATGGACTCTTTGGAGACAGTGGAGACCCTGTCTCTTCAGCCTTTGGACTTGTAGGAAAAAGGTTCATGGTTTGAGTGGGATTACCAAATGTGCATTTTGTTGGTTTGTATGGAGAGAAGCGTGCACCCTTCAAGCTCTTCTTGGTTTTCTTTTTCTCCTTCGAGAAGCCTTTGGTTCTCCTCTGCAGGTGCATGCCTCAGCTTCTGACTTTGGGATCGTCTTGAGTTCATCGTTAATGTGTTCCTCTTCAATTGCTTCAATGGAAACCGTTGAACTCAAAAAGCACTTCTTGATTGAAGGAGGAGTTGTTGGAGCTTTCCAGATTAGAGGTCTTTCTCTTCATTTTCATAATCAGATTCAATTCAAGGCGAGAGCTTAGGTTAGGTTAGGTTAGGTTAGGTTAGAGTTTGGGCTTTTGGATCCATCGGGTTGTGATGGGCCCAACTGAGAAGTTTGTTGGGCTTGGGTGAATGTCTGATTTGAATTGAGTTGGAATGTATTAAAGGTGATGCATGCCTTTCTGGACGGGCTTACTAGTAAAGGCAAATTATAGTTGGGATGGTAGGTTTCAAATGGGCACTTTTGGTTCTTGAATTTGGATATTCTTTGTTAGAAAACAGAGGCCTCTTGATCACTTGTGGACTTTTGGAATGAGATCTTTTTGCTATCAAAAAAGGCGTGATGTGTATTCAATTCTTATGGGTTGAAGTGAAATGGAGAATACTAGGGGTTTTCATCCTGGTGGGGTACGTGGATGGCCAAGGGTGTTTTGGCTGCAATAAAAGAGCTCATATCTTGTACTTTACCAAAGTGATATTGATGGGATTGAAAATGGTGCTGATTCTGATTTTTCACTTTCTTTAAAAGCTTACAGAACTTTTGTCGGGTGTTCCTAATGATTGCGATGTTTCATGGAATATTTGCTACCTGGATAGATTGGGTTGCATGGAGCTTGTTCTGGATGAAGATGAACAATGCCTAATGTAGGGTTTGCGAATAGCTTCTTCAAATCTTCATCAATGATTTTTTCTTTGCCTTTACCACTATAATGATCCGCCATTGCTTTTCCTTTTCCTTGATCTAAAATTTGAGTCCTCGTGGTAATATTGTGGTATGCTCTTGGATTCAATAGAGACAGGATTGAGAATCTTTCTTATGGCACTTATGCAAGCACGAGTAGGGGCGAGGGGGGGTGGGGGGGAGGGGGTCATGCATTGGTCCTATTATTGGAAGTGGTAGGTTTGGAAGTGCCTAAATTGGCTCTAGCAGTGGATCATCATTTCTAGCATTCTTGCGATCTTGGGGGTCAGGTCGGTCGGCTCTCATCTACTGACCAAATGCATTTTCCACTGAATTGCCAATAAACAGTGGGCAAATTTGTTGAACATGACTTAAACGACAACAACCATAGCAAAATTTTGAGAGGCGTTCATGTTTGAACATCACCTTGGTTGGGGATTTGCCATCCTCAAGTGGTTCGTGAAACCATCCACAAGTGGTTTATTTGTATTAATTTCTATCCTCAATCGCAGATATTTCCTTGCATACATGTTGGGAATAAAATTGGGGTCTATCTCGAGGATGTTTCCCAGTACTCGTCCTATTTTCAAAGTATTTTTCTTAAACATTAACTCTTGAGGTAAACCATAGATTTGTATCCAAAATGCAGAGTGATAAGGTCAATTTTCAGAAGACTCTAACCTGAAAGCCATTCTTTCAGTATCATATGGTACCCCTTGAAACTCCATGGCCTTTGCTAAAAAACTCAGGCCCGGTTTGTTTTGGAAAGTCATCTCAACTCATCTCATCTCATTTCGTACTTTCAACTCATTTCAACCATTCATTTTAAATTTCAATTCATCTCAACAACTTATTTTATTACTATTCATAACTCATCTTATCTCATCTCTGAATCCAAGCAGGCCCTGAGTCTTTATCTTGTTGAGTGAATGTAAACAAAAAGGTGTTGACACCTAAATCTTCTGTATTAAGGCCAATGATAAAACTTCAAGTGGCTCTTATGGTGGAGTGCAGTGTATGTTTATTTAAAGCTTTTGTAGAGACAATCTTACCAATCAAAGCATAGTTGAAAAGATTTATCTCTGCTTCAAGTGCTGGGTCTAGAATAATATCATCCTAGGCTAGCGCCTCGGTTTAGGAGATGAGTAAATCAAAATGTTAGGAGTTACTAACCATTAAAATGTTTAAGCTTTTTGAGGTTCTGGTAGGTGAATAGAAGATGATAACTTGGGGGGAGGAGTTGAGGGAAGAGAGCAGGCCATTCAGAAGAGTTTGCTGGTTTTGGAGTGGAGGTGATGAGGAGATAGTTAGGTTAGGTTTAGGATTCTTGAACTAAAAAGCCTACAAAAAGGAGAGAGCGACACAACTAGAGAGAGAGTCTGATTCTGAGATTTATTTTTGTACTCTCTTCTTAGTATTTTATTGTTGAATCAATATTATTATTTATTATCTAAAATTATCTTAGTATAGTTTCATATACATAACACGTACCTACAGTTTGGTTTTAGTCTCTTTCACTCATTCCATGTAGAATGCATCTCGCGAATGTATGACTTCATTAATCTCTTTTTTTCTTTTGTTATAAAAGAACATAATTTGTTCTTGCCAAATAAAGCTTTTCAAATTCCTTTTCGACTCTTGTTTTGGGTTTAAGTAGACATATCTACATTTCTTCGGGAACATGTTTTTTAATAGAGAAACAAAGCCTAAATAAAAAGACAAAACACCCCTTTCAAATTATAGGGTCATAAATATAGATTATAACATCTCACATCTCGATGATCCTAAACCCTTAAAGTTGACTAAAATTTGATTGATATTCCATGACCAAAGCAACTGGATAAGAAAATATCGGATTATAAACTAACAACAATCCATCTTAAACAAAAAGAAAAATATTAATATACCCACCAAATTTGACACTTTATTCTGACATCTCATACACTTCAATTTTTTTTTTTAACTTAGTTAGTAATTAAAAAAATAATTATTAGTATATTGATATTTTTTTATATTTTTTAAAAATATTTTAAAATAATAAAAAAGAAAAAAATATAATTTTTATTAACACTAGCAATACGCTACAACGACACCACCAACTTCCCCCTAAAATAAAATGAGAAAATAATAAGTCAAACGTCATATGTGTATCAGTACGTGTCACGTTTCATAATAATAATAAATTAAACATGATTTACATCATGAAAAATAATAAATTTATAATTATATTGTTACTACTATCATCCTATATATTTATTATTGACAAATATATAAAAAATATAAAATTAATAGACAAAACGACGTAAACTACTAACTAGTTAGTTGCGTTAGAGCATCTGTATTGGGCTCTTTAAAGTCCTGTATTGGGCTCTCTAAAAGTCCTTCACTAAATTATATGGTTTGTTTTGGGAGAATTTCCATAATAGGGGATGATTTAGGAAGTGCTACAATGACTCCTTATATATGAGGAGTTACGATTTATCTCTAAATTAATTTTTAAGTATGTTTTATTGTAAATAGTTAAAAATGTGAAATAAAATAGTAAAAAAAAGAATAAAAAAGAATAGAAGAATATTATTTTAATAGAATAGAGAAATGATAAGAATATTTGTGATGTAGGATATTTTTTGAAAATGAATAAAATTTAAGAAAAAACTATAGAAAGTAGGGGTGGCTTGATATGTTAGGAGGTCGAATGCTAAAATTTTGATTGAAACTTTTTTTAAAATTTTTTTTATTTTCTATTTTTACAATAGATTTTTATTAATTCTTATAATTTGCTAAGTAAATTATTACTTAAGATTTTATACTACCTTTTTAATAAATATTTTTAATTAATAATGACATATATAATATCTATTTAATATTTTTTATATTTTCTTATTGAATTAATTCAAAATTTTAATTGGATATTTTTTTCTTTTTAAAAAATTTTTTACTTAAATTTTTTTTTTCTAGAGCCTTCTTTTATTAGAGAGTTTTAGGTAATTGCTTAAATGACTTAATGGAAGAATCGGCCCCTATAAAAAGTGTCATTTTAACTAAAAATTAAGAAAAAAATTTAAGTAACCTAATATGAATACTCTAAAAGATCTTGGAAATGAATAAGTTATCCGCTCATCTACATTCATGGAGACGTTATGAATTTTGTGAATTACTTTTTTCGTTTGAGTCTAGTAGTGGATCAAAAAGTCAGAACTAGCTTCCTGAGTTTTCCTAATTGATTTGGATGATCCATATAATATATCTACGTACTGAATGTGTTAATTCATAAAACTAATGTGATTTCTTCGCTCCCCCCATGCCGATAATATTGGTGGTGCTGGCAGCTATTTACGTGAGCGGTTGGGTCAGATGATCGAGCAATTCTACACAACTTCTCAACCTCCACACACCATCACTTTTTATTTTTTCTTTAATTTTTTAATTTTTTTGATATTTTTTTTTTGAATTTGTTCTTTTTAAATTAATTTAATTGTTTTATTCATTATTTATATATTAAATATTTAATTAAAAATAAAATAAAATAATGTGTGGTGTGTGGAGGTTGTGTGAATAGTAGGAGGATGAATAGATTTTTTCGGGTCACATCGCAAACGGTTCTAGTCAAAGGCTTTGAGCGGTTTTTTCGGCTGTAATTTTAGTTTGCGTAGGTCATGGCTGGCGCTACAATTCTTTAAAAAAATAAAAAAATAATATTTATAATGATGAAGTATATAAATACTATAGAATTATTTAAAAATAAATAAATAAAACACAAAATTCACATAAAAAAATTAATTTTTAATAATAAATCTTATTTTTTTTAAAAGCGTACACAACATTTACTTTAAAAAAAAAATATATTTTTTATTTTTTTTAAAAAATAATATTTTTTTTTTGTTTTTTATTGCTTAAGAAAATGTTTTTGTAGTAATATTGAACATTTTTGATTTTTTTAATGGAAAGAAAAAGCAGCTAGAAAATTCAAAATACAATAATTGGAGCCTCCAACGGATAACTCATAGCGGTGGGCGCTGTAGAGCCATAAAAAAAAATTAAAAAGAAAAATAAATGTATAATATATACGACCAACCATGTCAAGTCAAATTAGTCTCTGAAATTATTTTTATATAATTTCTTTATATTAAAATATTTCTCTTTAAGATTTAATAGAGCCAAATCAAATACATAAATCACTACAAGAAAAATAGACTTTTGAGATCAGTTATATATCACGAACATAACTATTCGAGACGAAAACAGTACAACTTATTTTTCTTATAGTGAATGGACCTCGTAACATTAATTGATCAACATTGAACGTTAACGTTGGTCAAAAAATTTTGTGTAGCCTCTAGCTAGGTATAAATATTACGAAGCATATATACTTCGTGTACCTATCTCTCATTAATCTTGAAAAAGCCAATCTACTCAACTTCAAATTATCAAATTTCTTTCAAGTTCTTGGCTGGAAAAGATTAAAAAAAAATCAAATTAAGTGAATCGACATAGATTAATAGTGCTTATTACTGTCTTAATTTGTGTATTTTTCGATTGATATGAAATTTTAATAAATACTATAGTACCTTTTAATAATCAATTTGTACTATATATAGCTCTATTCCACTTCGATATTTCATAAAAACTTAAAAGATATTAATTTTCTAGCTACAACTTCAGCCCATGCAAAGAAAAATAAAATAACCCCAACATCAAGTACAAAGAGATATGGGAATATACAAAGATCCTATTAGTGTAACCCACCTGACCTAGTCACAACTAGAAGTACATAATTAAGAAAGAAATCCATCGAGTTAACCGAGCCTAGCTAGCTAAAAGACAACACATTTTTCTAATAACTCAAATCACGTACAGACATGATAGATTGCATGCGCGCATGCCCGTTCCAATCACGCCTATATATAATTAAATAAAAGCTAGCAAAACAAAATTAAACATATATATATATATATATATATATATATAAGTGATCATGATCGGCTACTCATTTTTTCCAAGTTGTATATATATATATATACATATATATATATATATATCATATATATATATATATGTAATTGTATATAATATTTGTAGAGGTACAACAATGGCAGGCTATAACTAATGGACGTTAGTGAAGATTTTTTTCCTTTCTTTTCCCTATATCTATGACTTTATTCTACCTCCCCACATGGATGACATAGTCCATGCTTTGATCAATTATTTTATACCTGAATTATAGAATAAATTAAGTTTTACGAATATATATAATATTACAGATCAGTCTCCTGACTAATCATCATCCTTTATTAACCTTTCAATTAATTATAGCACATCTCTAAGTCATTTGGGTTAATATATGTCATATTAAAAAAAAAATGTAAATCTAATTATAAACTAACTTGTTTTAATGTTTATTAAATTATAAAAAATTATTTTTATTGTAAAATAGATTTAGCATACATATTATATTAAAACATGCCAATTTGTGAGCTTATTTTTGTAATTATATATATATATATATATATATAGTTGTAGCAGTACTAGTTATATATTTCGCATATCTTTATCTTTAACTAGTAGTACTTACGCATGTTCTATACATATTTTGATTTTTACTTTTTTTAATCCAATTTCCATCCTTTAGCCATACAATCTCAGCTTTTAATTGATTCAGCTGGTTTGGTTTCATTGGGTGCGTATGAACGATGAGTCTTCATTTTGCTTTTTATTTTTTTAATAATTAGTTTATCTATACGTACACAATTCATGATGAATGAATTTATAAGTAGGAAGTTTCCATTTCGATCATGACAACCTAGTTAATTGTCAACTCTAGTATTATGTCATTTTTGTTATAAATAGATAACTAGTCAGCCCGGCCACATAAATACATACATTCATACATACATACATATATATATACATACATACATACATACATATATATATATATATATATATATATATATATATATATATATATGAGTGCATACGTTAACCAAGGCACACCCAAGTGAAAAGGACCAAAAGTGGTCAAACTTTTCCAGCTTGCTCAATTAATGTCAGCAGGAGCGCAAACCTTGAATAATAATATTCAACTCTCCAGCCCGATCGAATATATTCAGCCAACCTATCAATATATATCATTACCCCAGGGTTTCTTTTCTATTGTTTTCTTTTCCTTTTCATGTCATGTGATCAGAATCTCACCTCATGAAGAGAGAGAATCTGAGAATTAAGATCGACCCAGAGGTTTATATATTTGAGTATATATATATATGTATGTATGGAACATGCAGTAAGCATCGATCTCAGTGATCTTCGCCGATGTTTTATATATGTGTATTTATATTGTAAATTATTAATTTTGAATATATAATATAATATAGTATTTTATTATATATAAATTGAGACGTTAACTGTTAAAAATTGATTTCATCAAAGAAATTAATTAAAATAGTTGGAAAAATATTAAGGCATATATATATATATATATGCATGTCTTCCGCAAATTAAGATCTCGTCTATTTTACATATAATACGTATCTATGTGTGGCCGATATCTACCTAATTTCAAAAGTCAAACCCCAAACGATCAGCTACGTTGATAATATGGAGGTTTTGAAATTGAAATACGGTCCCTACGAATTGGTTTATTTATTTTTGTTTCGCACTTGACATTTGCACTTTTTATAATTTTTTATCCGTATATTTATACGTCGTATGCCTTTGCAATAGAGTACAATATATAATATTGTTGCATACGTGTATATGATCACGATCTAGTTCAAATTTCTTCTTCCGTGAATTTTGATCTTTAACCAAATTAATCAATATCCACAATTTCTTAAAATACTTTTAGAACAATATTGCATGGTTAGCCCGTATATATATAACAATTGATGCATTAGGTAAATATTCATAAAATCATTATATTGTCACCATAAAAATATAAATTAAAGGAATTGTACAAAGCTTTGAGTACACACACATAATATATATATATATAGATGGAGCTGTAAATATAAATTATGCATATATGCAGCCAATTTATTTGGATGCCTTTCTCCTACCGATTTAAAACTTTGAGGAATATATATCTGGAGAAAATGGATAATTCTTTTTATAGTCTATCAAATATGAACTGCATTGCAGTCCATATAAAAACACTTCAATTTTATAACTAAATAAAATGAATTTTTCAATTTTTTTAAGTTTTTTTTTTGTAAATATATTTATTTTAATTAATTTTATTCTAAAATAGGGATTTTTCTATTTGTTTATTACTTTGACTCAAGGATGGAACCACCCTTTGACTTGAGGGGCTTTAACCCCCCAAAATTTTTAAAACTTGATAAAAATCAAATTTTAAAATGTATTTTTATGAAATAGATTATATAAAAATTAATATTTGTCTATCCCTAAATTTTGTTTTGTAAATTAACCATCCAAACTAGACTTTCTAGTTTTATCCTTGCTTGGACTGCAAAGAAGTCCAATTTTTTGGACTGTATGTAGCATTGCCCGGAGAAAATACTCGCCTTATGGCTGCCGTTATAATGAATTACATGATAATTAGCAACCTGCATAGTACTTGATCTCCTTTACATGATTAATGGCAAGCCTTTAAATGAGTCAAGTGTACGTATACATGTCGTGATCAATGAGTTGGCCAGCTAACTAGCTAGCTATTGCAACCAACTTAATGGTAGATATATAGAATACCGTCGTAGTCGTAGATCGAGTATTGCACAAGCGTTACACATTTCTTTTGAAAATGAATGAGATTTATTAACAAGAAAATTATTATTATTATTATTATTATTTATGTGGAATTCCATATTTTCTCATCTTTTTTTAAAAAATTACACAATGATTACCTACTTTACGATTACAAATATTATTTATCATATACGATCATATATATCATGAACCTGATCTTGAACCTGCAGATCATAATTATATTAATCTCATGTCACGGCCGGTCTGATCATGGTTTTTGGTTGAATTTCAAATAGCAACTTAAGTAAAAGGGATGGAATTACCACCAACTCATGCATGTAATATTGCTTATTTCTCGTCCCTGGATTAATAAAAATATATAATTAATGCAAAGTGAAAACATAAATGCATTTATAAATTAATGACTGATCGTCATTGAAGTTTGTTCAACGAGGCTGCATATAACATGCATACAATACCTAGACCCAGCTATACATATTAATATTATATAACCATGACTCTCTTTTAGGTAATTAGAGACTAGAGTACATATATAGACTTATTCAAAAATAGAGAATGAAATATATATATATATATATATATATAAACATATAAACGTAATTTGCAGTAAATCATGTAATTCAATGTTTATAACCTGATTTGGTGCCATGGTCTTTGTAAGGGGTAGAAATAAAATAAACTTAAAAATATTGGGGTACACTGCAAAAGTTCTACAAATTATTAATACTTGGTCTACGTAGATCACAAGTGGCGCAGCAAAGAGAGAATCTTTAAGATGTATATGTATTAATGAAAAAAAGGAAGGAAAACTGTGCAAATTTCCATAAATAAGTGGTCTTCCCTGTGGTTTCGATGTTTAACAACTAGCAAAGGCATCTATAGCTGCTAGATTTTGACTTTGATTTCTTCCAGCATTTTTAAAATTTATACACACCCTTTTCAATTCGTATATATGTAGCCTATCTACTGCCTCACACTCTCTCTCAGATTGAGATTTATGGACGAGATAGATCAGAGGAAACCAGATCTAACCATGAATGTTCCAGTACCTCATGATTTCCTGTGCCCCATTTCCAAGGAGCTAATGAAAGATCCGGTCACCATCTCCACCGGCGTCAGCTATGAAAGAAAGAACATCCAGAAATGGTTCTTTGCTTACAAGAAGGCGACCTGCCCGACGACGATGCAGAGAATCAATAACTTTGATATCACCCCGAATCATACCCTCAAGAGGCTCATCGTTGCCTGGTTAAATAAAGCAATATCGGAATCATGCTCTTCGTCTTCGTCGTCGACGTCTCGATCGGTCAAACACGATGACATCTTGTCACTACTCAACACGATTGAATCATCGCCGTTCAAGGTAAGTTCCTTGAAGAAACTCCAGTCAATTATCGAACTAGGCGATGATGAGATCAAAGCCGATTTTATTCAATCGAATGGGGTTGAAGTTTTAGTCCAAATAATTGTACAAATTCTCTCTGAGAGCTCCGATTTTGGAACCTTTAGAGCCTGTGAAGAGGCCATAGGTGTGCTGCAAAAAATCCCATTTTTTGAGGAAGAAAAAACCCTTGAAATGTTATCCAAACCAGAATCGATGAAATCCATGGAAATCATGCTCCAAAGAGGAAGTGCTGAGGCCCGGCTTTACACCATTACCATATTCCAAAAAATGGCCAAAAGTAACTATGATTGGAACTCTTTCATTCAAGATCAAGGTATAGATTTCTTCAAGTCTTTGTTAGAGCTGGTTTCAGACGAGATATGCACCAAAGCAAGCTCGTGTGCGTTAGAAGTTCTAATCGAAATACTCGGAGATTCAAAGAAAAGCCGATTACGGGCAATAGAAGCCGGCGCCGTTTGTGTTCTGATCGAGCTTCTCCCGGATTCAAGCCGATCTAAATGCGAGAAAGCGTTGCTGTTGCTAAAATTAATATGTGAATGCGCAGAAGGCAGGCAGGCGTTGGTCGAGCATGGGATGGGCATCGCGGCGATTTCCCAAAAAATGTTGCATTTCTCGAGTACAGCGACAAAGATCGTGGTGAAGATTTTGTGGTTGATCTGTAGTTTCCACCCTACGGACAGAGTTTTGGAGGAAATGGTCGTTTGTGGATCCGTGAAGAAGCTCTTGGCATTGACGCACATCGATGGCCGATCTTCAACCAGGGATAAGACGATAAAGATATTCAAGTTGCGTGGCAATTCATGGAGGCGCTACCCTTGTTTTCGTAGTGAGTTGAAGGAATATATGGCAGTAGTGAATAGTAATATTGAATGATATTTCTTGCTTGCTAAAGATCATTAGAAAATATTGATGATGATGATGATGATGATCGAACTGAAATTATTACAGAGATAGACCACCATGAATATTATAATTTTCTCAAGAAAGTTTTGAGTTTTAGCGATCAGATTAATACATATATATGGTTGGTCATGTTTCCGAGTTTTCCAGTTCGTCGAATGATTTGTGGTTTGGGTTTTGAGTTTTCAATTTAATTTGTTTCGTGCTATATATAATATCCATCTGTTCTTGATTATCGTATAATTATATAATTATATGATCATGATCAAGAATTTATATATTGTACGTGCCTATCATTTTTTTTCTATTGATTAATCACAATATGGAACTAATTAGTGTTTCTTGTATTAATTCTTGATATCTAATGAATTGCATCCTTCAGACCTTGAGCCATTCATGCATGATTAAACATTATTGATACATGATTAACGCCAGAAATATCCGCTCTTTGAATAAGCAAATTAATTAAAGTACATATCATGGTAACCATATTATGATTAGAATAATTCTTTTTGCAGTCCATATTTGATGGACTGCAATATAGTCTACATAAAAATATTTTCATTTTATGATTAAATGAAATCAATTTTTCAAAATTTTAAAATTTTTTTTATCTATAAATAAAAATATTTTAATCAATTTCATTCTAAAATGAAATTTTATTTATTTATTTATTGTTTGAACTGCAAAGAAGTCCACTTTTTTGGACTGTATGTAGCATTGCCCGAATGATTAATCCATTTTTTTTCATGGTCTGATAAGGAAGATCATCACGATCTAATACATGACATTTTATCTCCCAAATAATTTTCAGATGGGTACGCATGCATATGGTCATGATCATATATAGTATTGAAACGGTTATAACTCTGAAATTAACATACTGAAATAATTAATTTGATTAATCAACTAATTAATCCATCCAAGAGTAGTACTAGTACTAGTCCTTAAGAATGCTCTCAAATCTCCTTCAAACTAATTAACTTAGATATAAGATCGAATTCAATTGAATTTAGGAATGGAATCCTTCATGATATCATGTAATCGAATATCCCGCCCATTACTGGCTATTGGCAATTACGGCGATTTAGAGTACTTCTGCCATGGAATTTAATTTGGTAGCTAGAGGAATATATATATATATATATATATATATATATATAAACACCATCATAATTTTCATGTAATTATTGATGAATTTATTCAAAGTATATACGGTGATCAAATCAATGAAACTATCCATACAACGAGCTATTACAAAAAAAACTGGCGCTTATCCATATAAACTAGTTATTTCTCATTACCAAAATGATTATTTCTTGTTAAAATAAGACTGTTTTTATCGCAAATAGTCATATTCATTTTAAATATATAATTCGTTACGAATACTCGTTTTTCTTGTAGTGCATTATATATAAGATATAAAAACAATATGCAATATTGAACTAGGGGTTTAATCTTTGAGCAAGTGTATTAATTTCCAGTACTACTACTCTTCTCATTTTCGTTTTCGCCCATAATTTGAGGGATATATAATTAGAACTTCCAAATTGTGAGTAGGACAGGCCAAAATTAAATACTCTGGGTGGTCACGGTTTGATTGGTTCGAGATTTGAATTGTCTATATATGGATATGATCATAATAAGAAATATTGATGATTTTTTTATTTTTTATTTTATAATGTGCTAGCTCTTTTTTAGTATGTCATGTATATATCCATCTGATGAACATCGCAATTAATTTAAAATACACGCAAGAAAAACTTGTTGGGTTATCTATGTTGCTAATTTCTTTTGTTGACCGCAAACTTATCAATTTGCTGGTCAAACTATGCCCTAAATCTATTTGCATAGCTTTATATAACTTTGAAACTACATCAAGAATATGCCCTTGCAAATAAAACAAGGAATTAATTATCGGTAAACCTAGTTTTTCGTGTACTCTGAAAATGAAAAAAAGGCTAATGAATTCATTTGCAGGTTGTTAAGCTAATTCTTGATCAATCTTTACCTCTTCAAATCCTACATATATATATATATATATATATATATATATATTATATTATAGCTAGCAAGTCTTGTCGACAACTAATTTGAGACATAACGTCTAGCATTCTTCCGCCTTAAAAAAAGAAGTTCAAAGTAAAACATGCTTTATATATATATATATATATATATATATATATATTTGATCTCTTGTCTTGGATATTCAATTGTAGTTGGCTTACGTTGAATGCAGAACAGGGACCACTGATCACTTCATTCTGGAAATTGGTAGTTGGGCGCTACGCTGGTCAATTACCAGCTATCTACAAGCTTCAAGATTGTACTAAAGAACACGAGCAACCTGCGTTAATGCAGTATAAGGCGGTCTAAGATGTTCCATGCATAATGTTGGGTGATCCGGCCGACCGACGGACAGTAAATTCGGAGCCACACAGCGGATGCAACAGAGAGAAATAAAACTAAAGACGGAGAACAGAAATGGATACCAGATATAAAGTGGTTCAGCTCAAACTGAGCCTACATCCACTGTTGGGTCGGTCTAAATCACTATAATAAATAAAGATGGAGTACACTTCTTGGAGGTTACAAAGCTCTCTCTCTCACAACACTCTCAAACCCTTTACAAGTAGACTCTCTCTGATCTACAAAATCAAATAAGGAGAAAATGGGAGACGGACGCCTGTGTTCGTAATATCGCTCGAGCGAGCCCTTCTCGCTCGAGCGAAATCGCCTTCACTCCACAGCTCTCTGCTTCCGCTCTCTGTGCTTTCAAATGCCGAGATCCTTATATAGGCTGTATCTCGCTCGAGCGAGATACTATTCCAGACGGCGCTAACCCTAGTTCCTGGAAGCGATGCAACCCTAGGATGATTCTCGCTCAAGCGGGAGGTCGAGCGAGAGTCGAGCGAAGTCTCTGCCTGGATCCAAAACTCTCTGTTTGATGTCTCGCTCGAGCGACTGTCGAGCGAGGGTCAAACGAAGTTACGGGTTGAAAACTCCAAGTGCAATCTGATGTGCTTCATTCAAGCCACATCTCAACAAATCTCCACATTGGCTTGAATAAGCCCCACAAAATTATTCTGCACAAAGACCCACAAATCCTTTAACCACAGAAGGGATACCCAACACGAAATACGAAGTCTATCTTTGAAGAACTCACTTTCCACACAAAAGTCTTCAACACCATAGACGACATCTGAAGATTCACTATCTTCACCCAAACGGCAATACACCACAATATAGACTGCTTACTTAAACAAACGGCTTCTAAATACAAATGAAGACAACCAAATATTCTTCAGCCAAAGTAAGAACCAACAAAAGCCTGCATGAGCATACACAAAAGGTGACCAACTGCCCCCTTTATCTACCAACTATAGACCTGCGCTCATTGTGCACCAATGCCAATTAACTATGAAGCTCTCTGCAACTCCACCTTCTTGCTATAACTCTCTCTCCTTTCTGTGAAAACAAAAGAAAAGAAAATTCACCAAATAGCAAGATGCGTTGTCCGCTTCACTGACGATCTGTAGACAAGCCTGGCAAACCAAAAGCAAACTGTAGACTCTGTCACTCAAAGCCCACCTCATTCCATTCAATTACTCCGTGAAGTGAAACAAAACTGTATGGTCTAAGTAACGCTTTACCTTCTTGTTTGTAGATCTATTGTCTTCTCAAAAGTGTTTGAACACCAAACACATCACAAAGAAACAGATAGACAAAACCAAACTTCCAATGATCATAAAACAAATATGAGTTTAATACAAAACAAGACTTTACACAAGATGTATCCTGATCAGAAATACTGCAAGAACCCTGATTCTACACTGCTTCCCAAGAATACAATGCAAACAAAAAACCAAGATTACTGACTTCTGATCACACCAAGCAAAAGCTGCCGACTCATAAATGACCATCCTGTCTGGCGGATCCGCACGTGACACATGCGAATGAATATCTGAATCTGGAGCATGTGAGGATACTCCACCTGTCACCACACTGCCCTCAAGGAAGTAGAGACTAACTGTCATCTTCTTCGCTGTCATCATTATTAGAGGAACTTTCCTCTTCCTCCATATTTTTCAATTGAGGACACTCACTTCTGTAATGACCCAACTTATGGCAGTGGTAACACTTCACTTTTCTCTTGTTAGATCTAGAGCTACTAGAACTGGAACTACCTCTATTCTTTCCTGAACATCTTTCCCTGGATCTATCACTAGAGAAACATTTTACAAACAAACCCTCGGCTTGATTGTTCATGCCTAAACCCCCAAATTTTGTTCTCAATTCCTTAGAATTCAAAGCAGACTTGACATCTACTAAGGAGATTGTATCTCTACCATACAACATTGAGTTTACAAAATTATCAAACGAAATAGGCAATGAACACAAAACAATTAAGACTTGATCTTCCTCATCAATCTTAATGTCTATGTTCCTCATATCCATAATAATCTTATTAAATTCATCTAGATGTGCAGAAATAGAAGTACCTTCCTTCATTTTGAGAGTATATAACCGTTGTTTCAAAAACAACCGGTTAGTGAGAGATTTCTTCAAGTACAAGCTCTCCAGCTTGTTCCACAGACCAACCGCGGTCTCCTCCTCTGCAACTTCCCTCAAAACTTCATCTGATAGTGATAGTAGAATAGTACTGTGAGCCAATTCTTCATTCCTTGACGATGCAGGAAACTCACCAGTCACTCCTTCTACAACCTTGAACAGATCCTGCTGACGCAACAAAGCCTTCATCCTCAAGCGCCATAAACTGAAACTGTTCTGACCGTCAAATTTCTCTACTTCAAAATTTACTGAGGCCATCCCTTAACGCTCTGATACCAGTTTGTTGGGTGATCCGGCCGACCGACGGACAGTAAACTCGGAGCCACGCAGCGGATGCAACAGAGAGAAATAAAACTAAAGACGGAGAATAGAAATGGACACCAGATATGAAGTGGTTCAGCTCAAACTGAGCCTACATCCACTGTTGGGTCGGTCTAAATCACTATAATAAACAAAGATGGAGTACACTTCTTGGAGGTTACAAAGCTCTCTCTTTCACAACACTCTCAAACCCTTTACAAGTAGACTCTCTCTGATTTACAAAATCAAACAAGGAGAAAATGGGAGACGGACGCCTGTGTTCGTAATCTCGCTCGAGCAAGCCCTTCTCGCTCGAGCGAAATCGCCTTCACTCCACAGCTCTCTGCTTTCGCTCTCTGTGCTTTCAAATGCCGAGATCCTTATATAGCCTGTATCTCGCTCGAGCGAGACATTCTCGCTCGAGTGGAATACTATTCCAGACGACGCTAACCCTAGTTCCTGAAAGCGATGCAACCCTAGGATGATTCTCGCTCGAGCGGGAGGTCGAGCGAGAGTCGAGCGAAGTCTCTGCCTGGATCCAAAACTCTCCGTTTGATGTTTCGCTCGAGCGACTGTCGAGCGAGGGTCGAGCGAAGTTACGGGTTGAAAACTCCAAGTGCAATCTGATGTGTTTCGTTCAAACCATATCTCAACACATAATAATTACTCTTCAAAGTTCTCATGTACTGAATTAAATGAGAAATGGTTTCAAACCTTTGACCTGAATGTTATGGACCCATAATATAATAAATACCGGTACTCCTTTCGTCGTTGTGAACAATGTCCATTCAAGTAAACATACGACCAGCAAGACTTCAATTTAAAACTGATGATGGCCTCATCATGATGTACGTAATAAGCGAGTTCCATACGTCGTTATTTGTCATTTGTCAATGTTTTTAATTATAAATTAATGCCTATGATCGAAAGATTAATTAATGAAGCCAATTAGCTAGGGGATTGTTACTTCCTAGTAGTACTACTAGTTCTGGAGTTGTTGATCCCATGGTTTGGATCGAACAATTATTTACTTAAAAAAATATTGTTACGAAAGATAAGAGAAAAAATAAAGAAAACAAAATTAATCACATATGAGACAATATTAATACGTGAATATTCGACAACGTGTTCATCTATATATATATATATTATATATAGATGAAAAATAAAGATACAAGGCCTTGTTTGAATTTTGATATGAGTTGAGATAAATTTAGATAAAAGATAAAAAGTTGGATAAAATATTGTTAGAATATTATTTTTTGATATTATTATTATATTTAAGTTTGAAAAAAATTATATTATATATTATATTTTATATAAAAATTTAAAATAATTATAATAATAAGATAAAATAAAATAAAATAAATTTTAAATCCAAATAATGGCATAGTGCAGTCATACAATGGTTTAATCCTAACTAGCACGTAAGCCCTAATTACGGGCCTTCAGATAGGTTCAATAGCTAAAATGGGCTTAAGATTCCCTATGGCCCAAGACTCATTTACAATATACCGAAAACTTCAACGAATTCTTGCCTTGCTCAGATAACTTCAACGAATTCTTACCTTGCCCAGATACTATGTATATAAAAGAAAGATACAATCATAGACTTGCAAGCAGCATGCAGTTGTTTTGAAAATATATATATATATATATATATATGAGACCTACATAAAAAAAAGTTAACTTTTTTAACAATAGACCTCATTTTTTTTTAAAACGACTACATGTCGCTTATAATTCTATGATTGTATGTATTATTACTCTATATATATACTTAGAGAAATGATATAGGGTCCATTTTGGTGCTCCGTTTTGTTGCCTGCTGATTTTTTTTCTTTTTTTTTATTTAATGATTAAAAAAAATATTTTTTAATAATATTATGAAAATACTGTTTACTTAGGGAAATAATGTTGTTTAAAAATATTTAAGAGTGCTTAAAAAATGATGTCAAAGTAAATAGAAAAAAAAAAGAAAAAAAAAAGACACAATGGCTACATTTGGCATACAAGACACTCTCAAACATTCTCAAAATATTTTACTGCTATTCATTATTTTTATTTTTATTTTTATTTTTATTTTTTACTTATTTTTATTACTATTTACAACTATTCTCAATCCTTCTCAATATCCAAACCTAATCTAAGTAAACATTCCATTGGGTTCCCTAGCTAGTCCCTAACATCTCCCATATACTTAAGGTTTATAGATTCATATTTAAGGTTTTTTTTTTTTAAAAAAAAATAGGAATTTAAGGAGTTTTCTTACCCATAAAATATACGAGTGAAAGAAAATTTCCGTGATATATTGTGTTGATATGCATTTTTCAGGGTATGCAATAATTTTATTCATTGGTAGAAACCAATACAAAGATCACGTTATGCAAAGCGGTTGCCTCCTTTGGGCCGTTGACAACAGTTTACTTTGATAATTGTCGACTTCTTAAATACAGTCACAATAGAATAGTTTCTATGGCGACAATATCCGACACAATTATAAATCTCAACATAATTTCAAAATTCCCAATTTTCCCAAGGTTCAATCGATTAATCATTTATATTTTATTTTATTAATCTTACATAATATTTTCATAGATATAAATTGAAATATAAAAACAGAATAATTAATACCTTTAAGTTTTTTAAAAGTCATATCTTCATCTTGGTTTTTGTAATTTTTTCATTTGAATAAAAATAAAATTACGTTTTTAATTCAATTTACATGTTAAATAAAAGTTGTCCTTTTATGCCTTAAGTAATTAAGATCTGATAGTAAAAATATGTCATATGTTTCATTTTGTACAAATGATCATGAAAAGATGTTAATTAAACCAATAATTTTGGGGTGATCCATCAAGTGGCCTCTACTAGAGAAAGCTGCTTGCTTTGATTTGGATTTTTCTGCAATATGGCAAATGGTTGGGTTCAAAACTCCACTTGCAATTGTTTGAGGAAGTGGCTATTGTTTTTTGTGATGTTTGGCTGAGAAGGAAGCAACAGGTCTTTAAGGGAGTTTGTGTTCACCCTCACCCTGGTCAGATTTGAAGTATGGCTAGACAAGAAATGCTTAGTTTGAAGTAACCTCAGATTCAGCTAAAGCCTTGATCCCTTTCGGGTTTGCAGTCCTAAACTCCCGCTAGAAGGATGACACGATGGCACAAACCTCCTGTGGGGTGGTTTAAACTCGATTGGGATGCCGCTTGGGATGTCTCTAGAAATCTGATGGGAGGTGGTGTGGTGATGTGGGATGAAGAAGGGGAACTAATAGCTTCTGCTAGCTGGTCCAAGTGTTTTGTCAGTTTTCCTTTACTGGCAGAAATTATAGTTTTGGAAAGAGCTTCTGCCTTGTGCATGGAGATAGGTCTTTGTAATGTTATATTCGAAGGTGATGCTCAACTGGTAGTTAAGGATATACCATCTTCAGAGGTCAATAGCTCATGGTATCAGGGGTGGAATGGGGTGGAATCTGGATTTTTTTTTGGGGGAAGGGGGGGTGTTATAAAATTGTATAAAAGTATATATATTTATATATCATTTTATAAGATTTTTTTTTTTAAAGATTTTTGTAGTTTGTTAGTGATTATTACAAAAATAAAATAAAATAAAATAAAATATCAACTTAAAATTTTCTAGATTATCTTTTATGGATTTTAGTAAAATTAAAAATTCAAATGAATCTATATGAATATTGGGATTTGAGAGATAATATGATAAAAATTTGAGGGGGCATTTTTAAAAAAAAAAATGAGGGATATTTTTAATTATCTATAAAAATATATATATTTATATCATATACAAATTTTTTGAAAACTTTTAGGGTAGCCCCCCAACCGCCTACGTGGTTCGGCCCCTATATGATATGGCAAAAAAATCGAAAGCCTGAAGCTGAGCAAGGCTATATAGACTCCAGTATGTGACAAGAGAAGGAAATAATACTGCCTATCTTATTTCAAAGTTAGAAATGGATTTCATTGATGAAACAAGAATATCTTATTTGTTAAATGTGAAATCTGAAAAGAATATAATTTACATATTTGATCAATGAAGTATAACATTATTGCTTTGTTTTAAAAAAAAAAAATCAATAATTTTGATCATTAAGAAATAAATTAATAACTTTAATCATTTAGGGAATGAATTAAGAATTTTGATCATTTAAGCTTCAATTTTATTTTTTTTTTAAAAAGATTGATACTAGTAAAGTAAAGTAGTAATTGTTAAATAATCTCAAAAACTAAACCACAAAATTCTACATCCGATACATTAAAAAATTTTAAATAAAAAATAATAAAAAAATAAAATCATATTTTAAAGTGAGTGTAACTTCTTTTTAGAATCTTTCTTTTAATTTTTTATCGAGTAGGCTGTGTAAGTATTCAGCCATCTCATCGTTCGGCTTCGCTTTCTCACAAAAAACGGAGACTTTTTCACGGACCGAGTGGGGAAGAGAAGTAAAGCAATGGAATTGGGATTTGAAGAGAAGGACTTCCTAGCATGCTGCGGAAGCATCAAATTCGCCAAGGAACTGGCTTTGGCCTCCCCTTTCTCTTCACTGGAAGAAGCCGTTCGTGCCGCGAGAGACATATGGTTCAACAAAGTTGACGTTAATGCTTGGCTCCAAGCCTTTTCCGCTCATCCCCAGATCGGTGATTCAACCCCTACTTCCCACCACCACCACACAACTCCCACCAGTGCCCAGTTGAGTTCTTCGTTAAAAATTTTAGTGTAAATTCCTTTATTATTCTTTTGAGTGATTGAAATCTTAGTGATGTTGAATACTTTTTATTATAAGATTACCCACAAATTGAAAATCGGAGGAGGAATTAAGTGAAATGGATTTTGTAGTTCCCAATTAATTTGTTGTCATCTCCAGCCCCTTTCCCATTTTCCTGCTTTTTGTGCCGTAGGAATGATTATTCTTCTTTTATACCTTTTCAATGCAAGTGATTGGTCAAGAAAATCTTTGTAGGTGGAGTAAGCGAGAGCAATCGACTGCTTTTGCAACTGCTACTGGTTCTATCTTACAGGTTAGTGTGCGGTCGCCACAAAATAGAAGAGACTGTTATCTAGTTTAAGATATCAACGCCCCGTCCCCCACATCTGATGGCCTCGTTAGCGTTTAGATAGTGAGATGAGATGGTTTTAGATGAAAGTTGAATAAAATATTGTTAGAATATTATTTTTTAATATTATTATTTGTTGTAGAATTTGAAAATTTTGAATTATTTATTATATTTTGTATAGGAATTTAGAAAAATTGTAATAATGAGATGAGATGAGATGGTTTCTATATCTAAACGGGGCAAGATATCTATTTGAAGATAGCCTGTACCTTCCTCATGATACATTTTGTGGGAATAAGCATATCAAATTGATGTTTTCTTCTTGCTATCTGTCAAGAACCCTCCATAAAGAAGGGGAAAGGGGAGAGAGAAAAGAGAGGGGAGAGGGGGGGGGGGGGGGGGAAGGGAGTCCACAGTTAATTCACTTAAATCTGCCATCTGTCGTTGCATTAATTTGTCTTCTTGCCCTGTGCAGGAACTCTCCGAATGGAATGCTCGATATAGGGAAAAGTTTGGTTTTGTATTTCTCATATGTGCATCTGGGAGAACTTCTGGTGAAATACTTGCAGAATTGAAGGTAGATTTTACGTTAAAAGTTTGATTTTCAACTGACCATAATATGGTGAACATGATTTTGTTGAAATACTTGGGATTGCCATCATTAAGTGCCAGAATTATCTAGGGTGTCTTAAGATATTTTTCTCATTCCATGTAATCGGTAAACAATTTTACACACGGCAGTTCTTCTTTTGCTCTGTAGCGTACGTTTAATAGTGCTGGGAGATAGTCACCTGATTTTTGCTTATAATTTCATGAGATAGAGGAAAATATACTGCTTGTTTAAAAATTGTACTGTCTGAGTTTACGTGGTTGTTTCTCATATTGATCAACTGAATGTAAAATGGCACCTAATTTCTCTCTAGATGAAATTCATTTGGAAGGCCTTTGGAGTTTGTAGGTGGCTGTTTGGTGTAAATAGTGTTGATTCTTTTATCTTTGCAGAATCGTTACCAAAATAGGCCCATAATCGAGTTTGAGATTGCTGCTCAGGAGCAAATGAAAATAATGGAACTACGCCTTGCAAAGCTCTTTTCAAGCAAAGCTAAAGATACAATTAACCAGTATCCTGCAGTTGCTGCAAAGAAAGTAGAAGGTACTTTATATTTCGTTTTGTTTTAGAACAATTTTTTCTATATCCAAAAAGGGAATATACTTGGTCAAATTATTAAATCTCAGGTTTAGGTGTTGCTTTACCCCAACATACATATTCTCTGAAGCGAATACTTTAGAAACAAATACAGTGGGATAAATTGTAGGTGCTGTGCGGTGACCTCTGTACCAGCTACAAAGGTCCTACACCTAGTGAGTTCTCCAAAAGGTGTGTGGTCCAATATTGAACGGGGCTGCTGCCTAAATCACAAAAATCTGCGTCATATAACAAAATTTAAAAGAGCTTGTCACATGCTATCAACTTTTTCCTAGTTTCTTTCTCCTTGAGATTAATTTATAGTATAGTTACTCTGAAAATTCGAAAATTCTTGCCTATTTCTATGGCTCTTTGAAGTTTATGTGATATGTTCCTTTTGCTTCCAACTTCTCCCCAACTTTTAATTGTTCCCAACACCATCCTGAGATAGGTCTTTTACCCTTCCTTACATGTTTTGCTATTGTTTGAATTCATGCCAAATCTGTTCCCTTTTTTTTTTTCTAGAAGATCGTGTGAGCATTATTGGAGGCCATTTAACTGTCACTTCGGAAGCAACAGCTGTGAAATTATCTCAAATTCCCACTCGAACTCGTCCACCCATTACAACTCACGTCTTGGATGTTTCCCGAGGGTGTCCAGCTGCTGGGATTGAAGTACGTTTGGAATTGTGGGATTGGATTAAACCCCGTCCATCATTTGGTGAGGCTGAGATTGAAGGTTGGATCCTTCAAGGATCTGCAACTACAGATAATGATGGACGAAGTGGTCATTTGACGGACATAGTTAATGAAGCGAACCCTGGGATATACAGAATAAGTTTCAACACTGGTAAGTACAACCCAGCTGGGTTCTTTCCTTATGTTTCTATTGTGTTTGAAATCAGAGAGTCACAGGTGAAGGAACATTTTCATGTTCCTCTGCTTCTTTCACCATTCTCGTTCAGTACTTACCGTGGAAGCTAGAGCTCTGTGGTAGATCAGAAGACAAATAATTTGTCTGTATTTCTGCTGCAAGTTTCCTAGGATGAATAAAGTTGCGAGTATTTAAAGACATCAGATCGTTTGAAAGGCAAACAAGTTTGTAAGAGTGTAACGATGATTTCAAGATGCTATCTTGTCACTGTAATGTTTGTGCTGAGTCATTGAGATGCATGTAAAACTTGTTGATTACTGTTACTGACTTACTGTAATGTTGGTATGCTGTCTATGAAGAACATGTAGAACGCGTTGAATATATGCAAAGTGATACATATAAAGAGAGGATATATGGATATTACTGCCAGTGGTTTAGTGCATTCGGGAACGATCATGAAGGGGACTATATATAGTAAATGGTAAATGGGGTTGTTTACAATCGAGTCGGGCAGGAGATGAGCATGAGCCATTCTTCAGTAATTTGTCATAAGAATTGGATCTCATTTTTGAATCGTTATTTTCGGCTTAGATGAATGCGCTAAATTAATCTGTGTCCTCAAGTGTCCAGAACTTGCTATTAAATCTGCATACGCGACGCTTGTCATGTCCAGAGCCACATTATAAGGAGTGAGGGAGAGAAAGAGAAGGGAACTTGTGAAATTATATATATAAGTGGTGCCATTCGGCATTAATGTGTTTGCTCGCAAAAAACAAAGGCAACTTCATTGGAGTTTTCGTAGGTTGTACCGCGTGAAGAAGAGTGGGAACAGAGTAGTGAGAAAATGCTGGCTGTGAAGGACAAGCTGCAAGACATGAATGAGATGCGCAAGGCCAAGGCCGAAGCAAAGGCCGAAGAGAAGGTAATTAAGAAGAAAATATGTCATATGATGATCATATATAAGCACTTCCATAGTTACTGTTTTTCGGGTTCTAATTAGTATTTATAAGTACAAATATAATGCCAAATTTTAATTAATTCTTCGTGGATTTTTCACTTCTTAGCTACCAACCAAAGCATGTAATGTTATGCTTATCAACTTAATTAATTAAAAAATCAGGCCGAAAAAGATAGAGCAAAAGCAAGAATGGAGGTTGCTCATGAGGTGAGACTGGCGAAAGAGGCGGAAGCTGAAATGGGAATGCATGTGGCCAAGGCCGGGCAAAAGGTAGAAAGGGAAGCAGCCAAGCATGAGGCTAAGCAGCCTGATGCAAGTGCCGGCGTCGATCCCCCGGCAGACCAGACTGATGTGGCATCAGGAAACAGCAGCGCCCCTGCTGTGCTCATGCATTCTGCAGATCGAGCTCCATTTACCCACTCTGCCCGACCCTTCCTCCATTAATTATTTAGTTAATGCATGTTTTTCAATTATATGTTGAATCTCGTGATTTGACACACGCACACGCATAATTTTACAAACTGTTACTTAGGTATAAACACATAATTTGATCTTGTTGAGGTTCAATATTACAACTATTAAAAAAAATTAAAAATATGATTTTCTTTTTCTTTTTCTGTATTAACAGATAATGTGACAGGATCAAAATATCGATTATAATATATAGAACTCGTGTATTGATTTCCATGTTGTCTACTTTTGTGATTTGTGTAGCAATTGATGATCTTTACGTATAAGTAATTATTAGTATTGATTATCATCATGACTTGGCTAATTGGCTACGTCCTCATGCATGCATTCACGCATATGGATAGAAATCGGGAAAGTCTATATAGCGAATGTACGTGTAAATTATTACCTTCAAGAAGTATAGTGAATATATCGAGCATGCAAGCACGTTTACACTTACGGTTTAATTTGCGAGAATTAATCTATCCAATTAATTAATGAAGGATATAATAAAAGGATCTGATCAAATATTTAATTATGATCCATTTGCTCTGTATACGTTTCCCTAATCTTCTAAATAGGGAGATTTTTTCTGGATAATTTCATCATAATCATTTTCGTATCTCTTCTAAAAGAGTATACGTATCATGGAATTAATATTTGATTATCAAGACCACTCGATATGGGATCAATTAATTTGTATCAGGAAATCTCTAGATGTACCTGCATTTAATTAATTATTTAACAGCTAGGGCTACCACGAATTAATTGATCGACCATTAATACTTTTTGATCCTGATATTGCACCGTTGGAATCCTCTATGTGTGGTTGTAGAGCCATTCTATGGCCAATAAACTAATCACTTTCATATATAAACTAATCACTTTGCAGCAAATAATTCATTACGAATATTCGTTTTTCAGTTTTAAATAACTTATTTTGTAGCAAATAATTTTTTTTCAGTTTTAAATAACTTATTTTCTCATTATCTCAAAGCATGGTATATTCTCTCTCTCTCTCTCTCTCTCTCTCTCTCTCTCTCTCTATATATATATATAGATATAGTGATTGTGATGATCTCATAGTACTACGCGCGTACGTACATCATCACTAGGTCAAGGCATGCACCTAATAATTGGTAGGCTGAGATGTGTAGAGTACTACTTCAAAGCTGCCTCCAAATTCGACTAATTTAATGAAATTACCTGAATAAACAAATTAAGATATACAATTTAATATAATGTCCACAATAAATTCAGAAACCGAAATATATATATATATATATGAATCATATTACAAAACAATTAATTTGCCAACCAGTCCATATCTCTTGCTCGCTATTCAACCCCATATCTTCTACATTAACAAATTAGGCATCTCTTTTAAAAGATTCATATCTTCTACATTAAGTACGAGTCCATATCTTCTACATATAATACCGCTTTTTGGGGAAAAAAGCTAACATCCATCCCACCCATATTTCCTTGTGAAATCATCTCTAGTAGCAAAGTTTGCTAGCTACCTTCGATCCAGACATGACAAGAAAGAAAGTTAAGCTTGCATACATCACAAATGATACTGCAAGGAAGGCAACTTTTAAGAAAAGGAAGAAGGGACTGATGAAGAAGATGAGTGAGCTTAGTACCCTTTGTGGAATCCAAACATGCGCAATTATTTACTGTCCCTACGACTCACAACCTGAGGTTTGGCCATCCGCCTTGGGAGTCCAGCGTGCAATTGTGAGGTTTAGGAAGATGCCCGAGGCGGAACAAAGCAGAAAAATGGTGAACCAAGATAGTTTCCTGAGGCAAAGGATTACCAAAGCTGAAGAACAGCTGAAGAAACAGCAGAGAGAGAATCGGGAGAAGGAGATGACCCAAGTCATGTACAGAAGCTTGGTTGGTGATCAAGGGTTGCAAAATCTGAGTGTTGTCGACTTGAAAGACTTGGGATGGCTGGTTGAGAAAAATATAGAGGAAATTGAAGAGAAGATTAAGTCACTTCAGGCTCATCAAATGCCTCCTCCCCAAGTTGTGACAGCAACGAGCAGCCATATGATTAGTAGTACTCATGATCTGGAGATGAAGAATGATCAGGCAGCGAAGAACACAACTAATACGGCCATGGATCCAACAGTACAGAATCAGCAATGGTTAATGGAGTTGCTGAAAACTAATGATGAGAATGTGGGTTTTGGCAGAAACGAAGACAATATGGAACAGCAGAATCATCAATGGCTTATGGATTTGCTGAAATCGAATGAGAACATGGGTTTTGGCAAAAACGAAGACATGTTGCCATATGGATTCAATGGTAATGGTTTGTGGTGATTTAGTTTTCCTTTCCCTTAAGTTTTCCCAGGAAAAGATCTCATGGATATAATTTTATATCCTCTGCTAGCTCTTCGTGAATCAGATTTGAATAGAAGATCAAAACAAGCTAGGCCAGGCAAGTACGTACGTATAATGAAGTGAATCATGCGCACACCATTCATCATGATCTGCCGCTTGATCTTATTTTTCCCGTCCCTAATTCCCGACGTTTTTATCTTGCTTGATTATGTTTATGAAGTTTGAAATGCTCAAAGATTTCTTAAGATCTTGTTAGAGTGAAGTTTATGATCATCTGATCCTTTTAATATTTATGCCCAATTTAAGTTTTCTTAATTTTCATGATAATAAAGCTATACCATAATAATTAATATATGATCAACTTTTTTTTAACTAACGTACAATTATTCGTCCCAAAAATGACAAAAATTTAAAGTAAAGACAAACCATTTCTGTTGTATTGAAATCATGTTAAGATTGAATGTATTAGGATATTTGCAATCATAAATTATGTAAATGCCTCATATTCATTTTTTAAAAAGTAAATAAATATGAGATTTATGATATAAAAAAATTTATTTTCTAATGGTACTGTACTGATCCATTCTTTTTCAAAAATAACATACAAACTTTGTACAACCCACAACCGTATCTAAGATTTCTGTATATGTAGTCTAACTTCAATATCCAAGCAAATTAAGAGGAAAAGATAATGATCTAATACGTCAAAATGGGAAAGCGTTCGAGCAAATAATAGTACTCCATATTATTTTTTACCAACGGTTTGTTTGAACTCGGTCTTCTTTTTTAAGAATCATGAGTACATAAATGTTCGTCGCCTGCCGGATACATTAGATATTATTGTTCGAAGAGTTGTATTTATTAATAAAATCTATATAATTTGTATGAAACTGGCATATTTGAACGAAGCTTCACATAATATGATCATTTTGTTTTCTAAATCCTTGTGCAATAAAAGTCAACTTTCAGAAAATATAAGCCATTGGCCAATCGGACCATACTTTTTGAATAGTCTACCACATGTTTAACCATCAACCAAATCCGTCAATTGACCTATTTTTGGCGAGTGGGCCCCGGAGGGTCCCTTTCAGCTGGTGCAAGAAATTTGGAATCGGCGTTTTTGTATCGAATGTTTTGAGATTATACCAACAGTTTTTCTTAAAAAGAATCAATGAATTAAAATTTACATTTATCTGTTGCATTGTTGATTAAACAAAGAATTGGTTGTAAAAAAGAATCAAATAAACAAAAGAATGGATCAAAAAAGCTTGCTTGCAAATTCATCTACTTCAATTCCATCTGTATGGAAAGTCGAAGCTGATTTTCTTGCAAGTTCTTTGAGTTGTGACAAGCTTCTTCCAAGCTGTAAAGCTACCTTCATCTCAAACAACTTCCCGTTTTCTCTTTTCTGCAAATCTTTCTCTTCAAGTGTGCCTTCAACTGATTCTTCTAATCGTCGGAAAAATCCAGCGGAATTTCTATACATCTCAAGCACCATCCCCACTTGCCCACCATGCTCGAAAGCATTAACAGTGCTTGCTAAAGCTCCTGCAGTAACTGCAACAACGGCTGCCCACGATCCATTACCCACAAAAGCAGATCCAATGGCGGCAATGCCGGTTAGCAATGGCCCAGAGATGGCTAAAGTCTTGTTGATCTTCAATGCCAAGTTGCCTAGCCTCTCGTAATCCTCAATGTCTTTTCTCTTCACAACTTTGATGACATCTCTCATTTCCACTTCCAGTTCCTCACTCCATCCATTCTTCTCCATCTTCACATTTGATTTGTTTGTCTCTGATCTGAACTGATTTTCCGGCCACCAAATAGCAGGTTCGAAGGTTGCCGGGAACTTGTCAAGCATGACTCCGAGCAAGGGAAGTGGGTAGGCTTTGTCAAGGGCTAAAACACTGGCCATAACCTTTTTCACATCATCTTGAGTTGGAGTACGTAGAGCAATAATAGTCTGGATTTGGGTCTGGAGTTGCCTGAACAATCTTGCAGCATTACGTTGTTCCTCGGCAAGTTGTGAAGGCTGGAATTTGTTCATAAAAAGCAACATCCCCGTGGCAGCAGAATACAAGAGCGCCGACGATAATTTCAGAGCCAAAAGTGGCACTCCGGCGACCCCAACGGCTGCAACGCCAGCCAAGGTCGAAGCAGTAAGAGTTATCATGTTGACGGAGTTCAAAAGAAGGGTGTTCCAATTATCACGTTGCTCCCCAACGTTGGCATGCATCTCCACTCTGTCAGAGACGGTCTCTAAAATGGCATACAGTTGGGAATTCACATGAACATGAACATCAATAGGTTTGGTAGGAATGCTTTTTTCTATTGGGACTGTATTTGTGAAAGCATCCCTTATGTTCATATCCTCAACCAGATCTCTGGTTGGAATTGTTGGAACCTTGAAATTAGGCTTGAATCTTGGAAGCTTTGGGACGTGAATAGCAGCATGGATTTTCTTTGTGGAAGAAGAAGAAGAAGATGAAGTGAATAGCAGAGGTGAAGTTTGTAGGGAAGCCATGAAAATAAGGATTGAGATTATAAGCTTTCTGTCTTTCGTTGTATTTCTGTGCTATTATATATAAATGAAAGGTTGAGAATGGAGGTAGAGAGGATAGGAGGCTTGTATTTATAGTGATCATAAGCTAGAAGCGCATAGGCGTTAAGATCATGCATGTGGAGGCCGGGAACAATATTTGACTTGAATGGGTGCTTTGACTAGGCCAACCAGCTGACCATTCCATTTTCCTTAGTCATAATTTTCAAGTTCAAAGTTCCCTCCCTCCCTCCCTCCCTCCCTCCCGTGCCTCGCTTGGTTCTCTCATACGACGTAGTAAAACCTATATGTATAATGTATTATTACATCAAACTAGGGTTTCTGTGTTTAATTGCATGCGTTCTGAAATTTTTGACCGATTCTAACTTAGAGGTCAATATCGCCAAGTCAAATAACAAAACGGCACACCTTCGTTTGCCTCTTCGACCATATTTTTATTTTTTAATTCTTAGACAATTTAGAATAAGGCATTATAATTAATTTATAACCTTATTATTAAATATTATTAGTTGCAATATCTATCTCTCTCTCTCTCTATATATATATAAAAGCTGGAAACCAAAACATATATGCTTCTTAATTAACCTAGCAAGCTAGTCATCATGCGTGTTATTATCGATCTTCTGAAGAAAACTAATTAAGTTGGTTTCTCAATAACAGAGTATTAATTTTTTTAGAGAGAGATTCTATTTATAAACCAGCATTGATAGCACAGTTAGTAAAATGCTTACATAATATAATTTGATTTATAAGATAAATTTTTAAAAGTAAAATCTTACAAAGAAAAAAATTAGTATTTAAGCGATCTATATGGATCATGATCATTATTCATTTGCTTTACACACCGGTACGAGAATAAAATAACTATTTCTTATATGAGCAATGCGAGATATAGTTTTAGAGTGTACAAGTTCCAAGCACAACCTTTGAACCACTATTCAAAAATTTATTTTCATGTGGGTCACAAATTTATCAACCCTTTTTTATAAGAGTACGCAATACTTACGCATTCTAAAACTATAAATAGTATTTCTTTTTTTATATATTGATACATTGATTAATGTCATTTAGAGCAAATATGTTATATTCCATACTTATATTTTATTTTATTTTATTATGTAAGATGTGGCGTATTTATTATTATTAAATAATAAAAAATTATCCAATGATGATGATAAATATATCATATCTTACATAATAGGATAAGAATAAAATAATTGTATTGTAATGTCTAAAATTTTTCATATATATACACATACACGTGTTGTTGTCAGTCGTACGTGTGTGTATATATATATATATATAGATCATGCGTGCATATCTAGAAAAATATTTTACTTTCCCACCATGTCGGATATATAATGTTACATGTAATGAAAATGGAATAGGATGATTTTATTGATTGTTTAAATTAAATGAATTATAAAATAATTATAAATATATCATTATTACTCTGATGCTACGTCTGCTTGACTAAATTATGCATGCAAATTTGCAATGCACATCGCGCGAGTTGGCCCACCAGAAGGACTGGATTAGGCGTTGTTTCGCCTTGTCAATTATATCCTAACCCAACCAGATTATTATAGATTGTCTCAAAAATGACTTTTTATTTTACTCTTCTTTTCTTTTTTGGTTTTGTATGTCTTTTTTTTTTTCTTGGTAGGGCAGTCTTATCGCCAGTTGACGACAATTACAAAAGAATTTAAAATTAGACGTATTTTGAAACTCATGACATTTTCTCAAATTATTCTTATTAGATGTGGGGATTGGATCCTCGGATATTCCTTAATTACGAGCGAGGCCAGAGAAAACGACAGCATGTTACAAAGTTAATTCAATATTATCACATAATTTATTGAATAATTAGTTAGTCACCATGAAATTAATCGCAATATGGGAATTTTTTAATAGGGGGAATCAGTCTTTTGCTCCCGTCGGTGATCCATTAGTCAACGAAACTAATTTGGGTAATTTACAATATTAAAATAATTGCAGAAGCTTAATTAATAATTGATGTCGCGGTCCATCAAATGCAAAATAAATAAATTAATCAGGTGCACTTGGTGACATATATGGCTAGCTAGTGAAACTGGGTACGTAGTCCAAAAATCATATATGCACTAAGAAGTACTATATTTATATATCATGTGATCATCAATTTTGGATCGAGACTATTTAAAATTTGTTATATCTCTATATAAAAAATTTCGATAATTAATATTAATATTCATCATTTATATTTCTCCATATATGAAAGCTATAAATTAATAGTAATAAGCTAATATTTCTATCATTTAAATTAGAAATAATATTGGAGTACTATGACTGTTTGAATGGAAAAAAAAGATAATTTGCTCTTCCGCTGCCGATTTATCCCGGATTATCGCTTTTCCTATCTGGTAATTTCACTACAAGAAAATTGCCTCTTCTGATGATTTTAAAATTGCCGCATAAAAATTCGTTGTGTAAACCTTATATTTTTGGCTATTACTAATTCAACGCTAATGTTAGACTTATATTTGACGTTGTCATTTGTTGCGTAGAGTGGAGTACATATTTTGGCAAAATAAATCGTTACAAATGGTTTTTCCTCATTTCAGCAAAATAAATTGCCGTAATAATACTTTAGCTTATATGAAACAATATAGTGTAATTTTTGCAGTGATATATATATATATATATATATATATGTTCGCCGCAATAAATGTTTGTTCCAATTAAATATAGGCGATTTAGCTCATCGAGCATAACGGTGATATATTTTCGCCACAATATGTCTTTTAATTTCGCGTGAATTGGCTCCCAAGTTGTGACAGCAACGAGCAGCCATATGATTAGTAGTACTCATGATCTGGAGATGAAGAATGATCAGGCAGCGAAGAACACAACTGATACGGCCATGGATCCAACAGTACAGAATCAGCAATGGTTAATGGAGTTGCTGAAAACTAATGATGAGAATGTGGGTTTTGGCAGAAACGAAGACAATATGGAACAGCAGAATCATCAATGGCTTATGGATTTGCTGAAATCGAATGAGAACATGGGTTTTGGCAAAAACGAAGACATGTTGCCATATGGATTCAATGGTAATGGTTTGTGGTGATTTAGTTTTCCTTTCCCTTAAGTTTTCCCAGGAAAAGATCTCATGGATATAATTTTATATCCTCTGCTAGCTCTTCGTGAATCAGATTTGAATAGAAGATCAAAACAAGCTAGGCCATGCAAGTACGTACGTATAATGAAGTGAATCATGCGCACACCACTCATCATGATCTGCCGCTTGATCTTATTTTTCCCGTCCCTAATTCCCGACGTTTTTATCTTGCTTGATTATGTTTATGAAGTTTGAAATGCTCAAAGATTTCTTAAGATCTTGTTAGAGTGAAGTTTATGATCTTCTGATCCTTTTAATATTTATGCCCAATTTAAGTTTTCTTAATTTTCATGATAATAAAGCTATAACATAATAATTAATATATGATCAACTTTTTTTTAACTAACGTACAATTATTCGTCCCAAAAATGACAAAAATTTAAAGTAAAGACAAACCATTTCTGTTGTATTGAAATCATGTTAAGATTGAATGTATTAGGATATTTGCAATCATAAATTATGTAAATGCCTCATATTCATTTTTTAAAAAGTAAATAAATATGAGATTTATGATATAAAAAACAATTATTTTCTAATGGTACTGTACTGATCCATTCTTTTTCAAAAATAACATACAAACTTTGTACAACCCACAACTGTATCTAAGATTTCTGTATATGTAGTCTAACTTCAATATCCAAGCAAATTAAGAGGAAAAGATAATGATCTAATACGTCAAAATGGGAAAGCGTTCGAGCAAATAATAGTACTCCATATTATTTTTTACCAACTGTTTGTTTGAACTGGGTCTTCTTTTTTAAGAATCATGAGTACATAAATGTTCGTCGCCTGCCGGATACATTAGATATTATTGTTCGAAGAGTTGTATTTATTAATAAAATCTATATAATTTGTATGAAACTGGCATATTTGAACGAAGCTTCACATAATATGATCATTTTGTTTTCTAAATCCTTGTGCAATAAAAGTCAACTTTCAGAAAATATAAGCCATTGGCCAATCTAGGGCTGGGCAAAATTTCCGAATTTCGAATTCCGTCCGAACTCCGCTCCGATTCCGACTCCGATCGGTGTCGGAATTCGGAGTTCGGAATTCGGAGTCGGAAATTTCCGACTCCTAATTCGGAGTCGGATTTCGGAGTCGGAGTCAGGTTTTATACCGAACTCCGACTCCGAAACTCCGAAGTTTAAAAAAAAATGTAAAGATGCAAAACGACGTCGTTTTGCATCTTTATTTTTTTTTTTTTTAATTTAGCTAAACGACGCCGTTCCATTTAAATAGAAACGGCGTCGTTTAGGCTAGGGCCAGCTATTTCTTCTTCCTTCTTCTTCTTCTTTCTTCTTCAGGTCTTCTTCCTTCTTCTTCCGCCGCTGATACTCCGAACCCGAAGTCATCTCCTTCGGGGCCAAGTGCTGCGCTGCCGCTGCTAGTCTTCGACGGCGATTCTCTCACACCGCCGGTGCTCCAAGGCGTCGCCCGACGGTCGCTGTCACACTGAGTCAGCCATCCGAGATTCCAAATCGGCCATTTCGGAATATTCTCGCAATTTCTCGGTAATGACTAATTAAATCTAATTAAAACTAATTAAATGTATTATTTTAATGTGATTATTTGAGTTGGTTGGCTTGTGAGTTGTCTATGTTATTATATTGTGAAAAATTTGATTTTATATTGTGTATTTTGACAGTGTGTATAAACTGTTTGATGAAATGTCACTGAGAAAAAAAATTTGAAATTGGCCTAATTAAATGTCATTGTGTATTCTATTTAAATATACAACTTAGCAAGAAGACTTACTTAAACTTGGACCATTTTTATTAAAAAAAATATATATATATTATAGGTAAATACTAATGTTTGTACTTTGTAGGTTATATTTATTATTGAGATCATTTGTTTGAATATAAATATATTGAAATATTTGTTGGAATGTATGTAATAGATTGAGATGAATTTAATTTTTTTATTAAATATTTATTATATAAAATGAAATAAAATAATTTCGAGTTTATATTGTATGTTTTGACAGTGTGTGTAAAGTTGTAAACTGTTCGATGAAATGCCATTGAGAAAAAAAAATAACTAATTTGGCCTAATTAAATGTCGTTGTGTTACTGTGTATTCTATTTAAATATACAACTTAGCAAGAAGACTTACTTAAACTTGGACCATTTTTATTAAAAAAAATAATATATATATTATAGGTAAATACTAATGTTTGTACTTTGTAGGTTATATTTATTATTGAGATCATTTGTTTGAATATAAATATATTGAAATATTTGTTGGAATGTATGTAATAGATTGAGATGAATTTAATTTTTTTATTAAATATTTATTATATAAAATGAAATAAAATAATTTCGAGTTTATATTGTATGTTTTGACAATGTGTGTAAACTGTTCGATGAAATGCCATTGAGAAAAAAAAAAACTAATTTGGCCTAATTAAATGTCGTTGTGTTATTGTGTATTTTATTTAAATGTAAAACTTAGCAAGAAGGCTTACTCAAACTTGGACTATTTTTATTAAAAAAAATAATATATATATTGTAGGTAAATACTAATGTTTGTACTTTGTAGGTTATATTTATTATTGAGATCATTTGTTTGAATATAAATATATTGAAATATTTGTTGGAATGTATGTAATAGATTGAGATGAATTTAATTTTTTTATTAAATATTTATTATATAAATAATAAAATGAAATAAAATAATTTCGAGTTTATATTGTATGTTTTGACAATGTGTGTAAACTGTTCGATGAAATGCCATTGAGAAAAAAAATAACTAATTTGGCCTAATTAAATGTCGTTGTGTTATTGTGTATTTTATTTAAATGTAAAACTTAGCAAGAACGCTTACTCAAACTTGGACTATTTTTATTAAAAAAAATAATATATATATTGTAGGTAAATACTAATGTTTGTACTTTGTAGGTTATATTTATTATTGAGATCATTTGTTTGAATATAAATATATTGAAATATTTGTTGGAATGTATGTAATAGATTGAGATGAATTTAATTTTTTTATTAAATATTTATTATATAAAATGAAATAAAATAATTTCGAGTTTATATTGTATGTTTTGACAATGTGTGTAAACTGTTCGATGAAATGCCATTGAGAAAAAAAATAACTAATTTGGCCTAATTAAATGTCGTTGTGTTATTGTGTATTTTATTTAAATGTAAAACTTAGCAAGAACGCTTACTCAAACTTGGACTATTTTTATTAAAAAAAATAATATATATATTGTTGGAATGTATGTAATAGATTGAGATGAATTTAATTTTTTTAAATAGAATTTTTTTTATATTAAAAAATTAAATATTTATTCAGTACAAGTCATGAACTTTCACCTAATAACAGTTTCCTAATATTGTATTTTGCTACACTAATAACATTATAAATTTATAATTTTTAGGAATTTACTAATATTTTTTATATTATTATATTTGAATTGTAGGTCTACAATTACAAACAGATGGATCCCTCACGTAGTGCTAGTGGGACTCCGACTCCACATGAGGCTCCGAATCCGGATGGTGGGACTCCTTCGGCGCTCCACGCTGCAGCTTCGAGCCGTAGTCGGCTACCCTCCACTCGAGCACAAACCTCGTGTGCTAGCAGTGGATTTCCACTTCCAATCGACATAGAATTGGAAGTGGAAGATCCCGACCAGTTTATGGAGGAGGAGGAGATGGGCCTTGGAGACGATCCGATTCAGGATCCGGATGTACCAGTACACCCTACAGCTGCGAGGCCACCCCGTCCACGGTCAAATAAAAAAAGATCGTGGACATGGGAACATTTTGAGAAGGTTGAGGGTGGGGATCCCCAGAACCCACGGGCTGAGTGCAATCATTGTGGCGCTCGAGTTGGGTGTCATTCAAAAAGGCAAGGCACTTCTTGCCTTTCAGCACATCTGAACGGTTGCAAGCGCTACCAAATAGCGAAGGGAATGGCATCAAGAGGTTAGTGTCTTGCTAGTTGCTTTATATGCTAATTAGTTTTGTGATTATAATCCCAGTTAATTTTCATTTAAGACTAATATTGGTAATAAATTATCAAATACAGACGCAGGTGGGTCTCAGACTAATCTTAGCTACGAGACTTCTACAGCCACTGATGGGACAGGGACACAGACAAGGAATCTAGTTGTCCCTCAATACAGTGAGAAGATGTTTCGTGAGGCGCTTGCGATGATGATTATAAAAGATGAGATGCCCTTTACCACGGTTGATAAGGATGGGTTCCGGTATTTTGTGAAGCTTCTTGAACCAAGATTCCCAATCCCATCCCGTTATACAGTGATGCGAGATTGTATGAAGATGCATCTGAGGGACAAGGCAGAAATGAAGAAGATGTTCTCCACCACTGGCCAGAGAGTGTCATTTACGACCGACACATGGACGTCGGTACAGAATACCTCGTACATGTGTATCACAGCACATTACATTGATAGTGAGTGGAATCTTAAAAAAAGGATTATTGGATTTAAAGAAATAGTTGACCATAAGGGTGCATCGATAGGAGCGGAGATGGATGATTGTTTGGTTGATTGGGGCATCCAAAAAATATTGTGCATTACAGTTGACAATGCCGGTGCAAATGAGACCGCAATCGAATGGTTTATCCGAAATACGAGGGCGAGAGAAGATGTGATTAAAAATCACCAGTATATCCACATTCGATGCACTGCTCATATAATCAACCTTATTGTTGGTGAGTCTTTCTGGTTTTAATTTTGTATTTTGTATTTTAGTATTTTTATGATTAAAGTCTTTGAAAATAGTACCATTTTTTTTATTATTATGATAATTAGATATTTTTCAATGATGAAACAGTTAAGGGGTTGGAAAATATAGACGACTCTATCAAGAGAGTCCGCAACATTGTGCGGTACGCGAGGGCTTCTCCCCAAAGGCTACAAAAGTTCAAGGCTATAGCAGAACAGGTTGGGATTGAGTCTTCAAAGATGTTGTGCCTGGATGTTCCCACTCGATGGAACTCCACATATCTGATGTTGGATGTGGCACTAAAGTACCAGAAGGCATTTGAGCGGCTAGAGATTGAGGATGGAGGTTTGAGGTATGCCTTACTGGAGCCTGATGGAAGGGGGCTCGGTCCGCCAGACAACATTGATTGGCAACATGTATCCGAGTTTGTCACATTTTTACAAATCTTTTATGACATCACGATGCGGGTTTCTGGATCTGCATATGCGACGGCAAACATGTGGTTTAGCGAGATCTCCATGCTACACCACCACTTGAAAGAAGGTTGTGCTGACCCGAGTGGATTGTTATCTGGTATGGCATCACAGATGCAGTCCAAATATGATAAATATTGGGGGCAAGTTGAGAAGATAAATAGATTATTGTTCATAGCGTCGATCCTCGACCCTCGATTGAAGTTGGCAGTGGTAGAATGGTGGGCAACAGAGGTTCTCGGGGCAGTGAAGGCTAAGTCGTTTATCACAGCACTCAAGGCAGATTTGAACGAGTTGTACACCCATTACAGTGCCAGTAGTCCTGCTTCATCCTCACGAGCCATGGGTACCTCACGTTCGAGTTCGAGCTCAGGACCAGCCACAGATGCTCGTTCGAGTCAGGCCAGTGTAGCCAGTCGATCCCGAGGCTTCAACGTCATGACGTCGTTTCATGCACGGTCATCGAGAAATCCATTGCAGTGTACAAATGAGGTTGAACGATATTTACTGGCAGAGGTTGAGGAGCCTAGTGAGGAGTTTCAGATCTTGATTTGGTGGAGAGCTAATTCACCCAAGTACCCGATTCTCTCTCGCATTGCTCGAGATGTACTAGCCGTTCCTATCACTACGGTTGCATCTGAATCGGTATTTAGCACTGGAGGTCGGGTGTTGGATGCCTACCGGAGTTCATTGTCACCGTCAACCGTGGAGGCCCTCGTTTGCACACAAAACTGGCTCAGAGATGTACCTACTGGACTAGAGAGTATTGGCATCGATGCCGTGAGCTACAGACTTGAGTCAGGTAAACTTAAATTAATTTATATAATTCTTTTTAAATGATTAAAGTAAAAATTTTATATAATTATTAATTCTTTTTTATAATTTCATTTTAATAAATCTATTTAAATTTAAATTTATACTGTTTATGATTTTACAGATTTAGTTATCAACCCTACCATACTTGCCGATGACTGATGGAGCAACTATCGATTACGTATATTTTTTCTCTAATTTTCCATCACACTTGTTTCATGTTTGGTTAATTTTAATTTTTTTCATATATAATAATACATTTTATTTTTATCTTAATCTCAGGTACGATTCTGTATAAGTTCTATTGTTCCAACAACAAAGTTCAAGGCTGCAGCAATTATTATTATTATTATTTTGTAACATCGATACGGGTCTCAACCGTCCCATTGAACCAGAGTCATCAGACTATCACTGAAAATTTAATTTATATTTTGTATTATTTTTTGTATTAATAGTGACATAGTCTAGAGTCCTGGACTTTTTTTTTGTATTACTATTTTTTGTATTATGCTATAATGCTATTGGCTGGCATTGGCATTGTAATTACTACTTAGTATTTTGTATTTTTTGTTTAATTGTTTAAGACTAATTAGTACTTAGTAGTGAAAACTGAAACTTGAATAGATCAATAGTTGTGGGCTTTGTGGCAACTCAATTGAATCTAGTATCTAAATAGTAAATACTCAATTCGCATATCAGTAAATTTATATGACTATGAGCTTTTAATTAAATATTTCTTTATATACGAAATTCATAAATTTTTAAAATTTTATAACTATATCTAAATTTATTATAATATTAAAATATATTAAAATTCATTTGTGATTTGAGATAAATCTCATAAAACTTATTTTATTATCTTAATTTATTTTTTCATCATTAAAAAAAATTTATTCTATCTCAAATCAGCTTCAACCATTAAATGCAGTTACGTAAGTTAAAATAAAAAAAGTTACTTCCTATTTCCTAATATCCTATCCAGTATTCATGCGCGCCGCGCCGTAAACCCAAAGAGATTATGCGGGAAACTCAAATATTTGGCTCCATTATCAAAGATCGTGCACGTCAGAAGCTGTATGACTGATGGATTAATTACTTGCCAGTTGCCAAGTGACAAGTCTAAGTGGTTAAGAATCAAAATAGAGGTGAGGAAAGTATATTATTTTAACAAATAATAAGACATAAAATAATAAATAAAAAATAAAATAATATTATTTTAATAGATGTGAAAAAGTACAGCTGTATAGGCATTAGCAATAGCATACATGTTAATTGTTAAGTAAGCTACTAAGCACGGTTAACTTATTTCTTCACAAACTTTACATCTCAATTGAACAATTGAGTTCATATGGAATATGTATGGCTCAATTGGAAGAATTTAGTTTCGGAATGAGTGTAATTTGGCCCATATCGAACTCGCCGAAGGAAACTAAATTCGGAGTTCCGATCGGAACTCCGATCGGGGTTCGGAGTTCCGAAATTCCGATCGGAACTCCGATCGGAGTTCGGAGTTCCGAACTCCGATCGGTGTCGGCCTCCGAGAGTGTCTCGGAGTCGGAGTCGGAGTACGTTTTTGACTCCGATGATTGTCGAAGTCGGAGTCGGAAACTCCGAACTCCGACAAGTTCGGAGTCGGAGCACAGCCCTAGGCCAATCGGACCATACTTTTTGAATAGTCTACCACATGTTTAACCATCAACCAAATCCGTCAATTGACTTATTTTTGGCGAGTGGGTCCCGGAGGGTCCCTTTCAGCTGGTGCAAGAAATTTGGAATCGGCGTTTTTGTATCGAATGTTTTGAGATTATACCAAGAGTTTTTCTTAAAAAGAATCAATGAATTAAAATTTACATTTATCTGTTGCATTGTTGATTAAACAAAGAATTGGTTGTAAAAAAGAATCAAATAAACAGAAGAATGGATCAAAAAAGCTTGCTTGCAAATTCATCTACTTCAATTCCATCTGTATGGAAAGTCGAAGCTGATTTTCTTGCAAGTTCTTTGAGTTGTGACAAGCTTCTTCCAAGCTGTAAAGCTACCTTCATCTCAAACAACTTCCCGTTTTCTCTTTTCTGCAAATCTTTCTCTTCAAGTGTGCCTTCAACTGATTCTTCTAATCGTCGGAAAAATCCAGCGGAATTTCTATACATCTCAAGCACCATCCCAACTTGCCCACCATGCTCGAAAGCATTAACAGTGCTTGCTAAAGCTCCTGCAGTAACTGCAACAATGGCTGCCCACGATCCATTACCCACAAAAGCAGATCCAATGGCGGCAATGCCGGTTAGCAATGGCCCAGAGATGGCTAAAGTCTTGTTGATCTTCAATGCCAAGTTGCCTAGCCTCTCGTAATCCTCAATGTCTTTTCTCTTCACAACTTTGATGATATCTCTCATTTCCACTTCCAGTTCCTCACTCCATCCATTCTTCTCCATCTTCACATTTGATTTGTTGGTCTCTGATCTGAACTGATTTTCCGGCCACCAAATAGCAGGTTCGAAGGTTGCCGGGAACTTGTCAAGCATGACTCCGAGCAAGGGAAGTGGGTAGGCTTTGTCAAGGGCTAAAACACTGGCCATAACCTTTTTCACATCATCTTGAGTTGGAGTACGTAGAGCAATAATAGTCTGGATTTGGGTCTGGAGTTGCCTGAACAATCTTGCAGCATTACGTTGTTCCTCGGCAAGTTGTGAAGGCTGGAATTTGTTCATAAAAAGCAACATCCCCGTGGCAGCAGAATACAAGAGCGCCGACGATAATTTCAGAGCCAAAAGTGGCACTCCGGCGCCCCCAACGGCTGCAACGCCGGCCAAGGTCGAAGCAGTAAGAGTTATCATGTTGACAGAGTTCAAAAGAAGGGTGTTCCAATTATCACGTTGCTCCCCAACGTTGGCATGCATCTCCACTCTGTCAGAGACGGTCTCTAAAATGGCATACAGTTGGGAATTCACATGAACATGAACATCAATAGGTTTGGTAGGAATGCTTTTTTCTATTGGGACTGTATTTGTGAAAGCATCCCTTATGTTCATATCCTCAACCAGATCTCTGGTTGGAATTGTTGGAACCTTGAAATTAGGCTTGAATCTTGGAAGCTTTGGGACGTGAATAGCAGCATGGATTTTCTTTGTGGAAGAAGAAGAAGAAGATGAAGTGAATAGCAGATGTGAAGTTTGCAGGGAAGCCATGAAAATAAGGATTGAGATTATAAGCTTTCTGTCTTTCGTTGTATTTCTGTGCTATTATATATAAATGAAAGGTTGAGAATGGAGGTAGAGAGGATAGGAGGCTTGTATTTATAGTGATCATAAGCTAGCAGCGCATAGGCGTTAAGATCATGCATGTGAAGGCCGGGAACAATATTTGACTTGAATGGATGCTTTGACTAGGCCAACCAGCTGACCAATCCATTTTCCTTAGTCATAATTTTCAAGTTCAAAGTTCCCTCCCTCCCTCCCGTGCCTTGCTTGGTTCTCTCATACGACGTAGTAAAACCTATATGTATAATGTATTATTACATCAAACTAGGGTTTCTGTGTTTAATTGCATGCGTTCTGAAATTTTTGACCGATTCTAATTTAGAGGTCAATATCGCCAAGTCAAATAACAAAACGGCACACCTTCGTTTGCCTCTTCGACCATATCTTTATTTTTTAATTCTTAGACAATTTAGAATAAGGCATTATAATTAATTTATAACCTTATTATTAAATATTATTAGTTGCAATATCTATCTATATATATATATATATATAAAAGCTGGAAACCAAAACATATATGCTTCTTAATTAACCTAGCTAGCTAGTCATCATGCGTGCAGTTATTATCGATCTTCTGAAGAAAACTAATTAAGTTGGTTTCTCAATAACAGAGTATTAATTTTTTTAGAGAGATATTATATTTATAAACCAGCATAGATAGCACAGTTAGTAAAATGCTTACATGATATAATTTGATTTATAAGATAAATTTTTAAAAGTAAAATCTTACAAAAAATAAATATTAATATTTAAGTGATCTATATGGATCATGATCATTATTCATTTGCTTTACACACTGGTATGAGAATAGAATAACTATTTCTTATATGAGCAATGCGAGATATAATTTTAGAGTGTACAAGTTCCAAGCACACCCTTTGAACCACTATTCAAAAAATTATTTTCATGTGGGTCACAGATTTATCAAGGGCTGTTCACCCGAACCGAACCGACCCGTCAAGGACAGTTCCGACCCGACCCGATAAGTGTCTTATACCGATTGGCCGATACCCGTTATTCCGATTAACCGAAATTCCTTTTTTTTTTTTGGCTATCCTCTAGGGTTGTTCACCTCCTATTCACTCGATGAAAATCGGCTTCAAAATTGCAACAAAGATAAGAGTTTCTTTGTGTGATCGTGAATCAAACTACCCAAGATTAGTCATAAAAAGCAAAAAAAGAAGAAACGGGAAAAAAAAAGAGTCGAAACCAGGAAAATAAGACAAACCGCCCCTCGACCCAAATGCAACCGATGCCTGCGGGTACAAATGGCAGCACTGGTGGTGGTGGTGAACTGAGTCGAGGTGGACTCGCCCGCTTCCGCTTTGCTCCCGCCAGCTGAGGAACAGTTGCAACTTTCCATATCTGAACAATCACAACTCTGCTTGGGTTTCTGAATCACGACAAGATCGAGAATGCCAGTGGAAATTGAGAATGCCGGTGGAGATCATGTGTAGAGAGAGAGAGAAAGAAAGAGTTGAGAGAAGAAAACAAAGAGAGCGAGAGAGATTGAAACTTGAAACTCGAGGGGTGGAAGGGTTTTTTTCTGAAAAACTCTTCGGTATAAACATGTCGGCACGTTTAAATGGGTTGAAATCGGATAACGGGTAATACCCGTTACCCGATTAAATGGAAACGAGTCGGAATAAACGAGTCGGCAAAAATCGGTACGTCGGGTCGGGTCGGGTCGGGTCTCGGGTATTCTGTTCACTCCTAAATTTATCCACCCTTTTTAATAAGAATACGCAATATTTATGCATTTTAAAACTATAAATAGTATTTCTTTTTTTATATATTGATACATTGATTAATGTCATTTAGAGCAAATATGTTATACTCCATACTTCTATTTTATTTTATTTTACTATTTAAGATGTGGCGTATTTATTAGTATTAAATAATAAAAAATTATCCAATGGTGAAGATAAATATATCATATCTTACATAATAGGATAAGAATAAAACAATAGTATTGTAATGTCTAAAAATTTTCATATAGATACACATACACGTGTTGTTGTCAGTCGTACGTGTGTGTATATATATATATATATATATATATATAGATCATGCATATCTAGAAAAATATTTTACTTTCCCACCATGTCGGATATATAATGTTACATGTAATGAAAATGGAATAGGATGATTTTATTGATTGTTTAAATTAAATGAATTATAAAATAATTATAAATATATCATTATTACTCTGATGATCTGGATGAAACCCCCAACTAGTTTTGGTTAAATAGCTGCTGTACGTCTGCTTGACTAAATTATGCATGCAAATTTGCAATGCACATCGCGCGAGTTGGCCCACCAGAAGTACTGGATTAGGCGTTGTTTCGCCTTGTCAAGTATATCCTAACCCAACCAGATTATTATAGATTGTCTCGAAAATGACTTTTTATTTTACTCTTCTTTTCTTTTTTGGTTTTGTATGTCTTTTTTTTTTTTTCTTGGTAGGGCAGTCTTATCGCCAGTTGACGACAATTACAAAAGAATTTAAAATTAGACGTATTTTGAAACTCATGACATTTCCTCAAATTTTTCTTATTAGATGTGGGGATTGGATCCTCGGATATTCATTAATTACGAACGAGGCCAGAGAAAACGACATCATGTTACAAAGTTAATTCAATATTATCACATAATTTCTTGAATAATTAGTTAGTCACCATGAAATTAATCGCAATATGGGAATTTTTTAATAGGGGGAATCAGTCTTTTGCTCCCGTCGGTGATCCATTAGTCAACGAAACTAATTTGGGTAATTTACAATATTAAAATAACTGCAGAAGCTTAATTAATAATTGATGTCGCGGTCCATCAAATGCAAAATTAATAAATTAATCAGGTGCACTAGGTGACCTATATGGCTAGCTAGTGAAACTGGGTACGTAGTCCAAAAATCATATATGCACTAAGAAGTACTATAATTATATATCATGTGATCAGCAATTTTGGATCGAGACTATTTAAAATTTGTTATATCTCTATATAAAAAATTTCGATAATTAATATTAATATTCATCATTTATATTTCTCCATATATGAAAGCTATAAATTAATATTAATAAGATAATATTTCTATCATTTAAATTAGAAATAATATTGGAGTACTTATGACTGTTTGAATGAAAAAAAGATAATTTGCTCTTCCGCTGCCGGTTTATCCCAGATTATTGCTTTTTCTATCTGGTAATTTCACTACAAGAAAATTGTCTCTTCTTATGATTTCAAAATAGCCGCATAAAAATTCGTTGGGTAAACTGTAATGCCTAGGCCCAAAGCCCATTTTCCAGCCCAGCCCAGCCCAGCCCAGCCCGGGTCTTCAATGGCGCCGTTCCACATTTTAGGTTAGTTTCCTTCCGTTCGTTTCTCTTCCTTTCTTCTTCTGCCTCCTTCATCTTCTGCCCGACGAATGCTCTGTTTCCGTTGCCACTTTCAGCGCCCACTCTCCCACGTTCTCGGCAGTTACCGAGCTCATCAGAAAACGCAACGGAATATTTATCTCTCTCTCCCTCCCTTCGGCAAATATTCTTCTATTTTGGTCTCATTCTCCGTCGTTCCCCCTCCGACTCGCCCATCTATAGAGCACCGGTAAGTTTCCTTTTAATCCCATAATGTTTTTCGAACTTCTTCTATCCATAAAAAGATGTGGCTTTGGGGTTTTAATCACTTAAAAATCTGGTTGATTTTCGTTGTTTATAGTCGACTTTGGAGGAAGCTGGAAGCAGTACTCGGCCCCTGTTCTCTCGCGGGTTCCCTTCAATTTCTGGTAAGAATTTCTACTATTTTTCTTGAGACCGAACGGAAGCTCGTACGCTTGGTTATGCATAGTATATATATATATATATATATATATATGTATATGAGTTGGCGGTGGTTTTGGGATTTGATGAACAGTTGCTAAATTTTGTGTGGGACGAGGAAAATTTGATTTATTTGAAACGTATATACCTCGGTTGAGCACTTTTTTTATGCCAAAATATTTTATGGAATTTTTCTCTAATTTCCGAATCCATTTTTCGAAGTGATTTTTTTTGGGTGTTCAAGGGTTTGTTGTTTAAATTTCTTTTGCTGTTTTGGTGCTGTCGATGGGTTGTTTGGAGCGTTTTTGTGTAATATAAAATGGTTGGGTTTGGTTAAGTTGAACGTATTAGGATACTATATTTGTTGGGTTGGCTTTATCAGAGGGATGCCTGAGATGTTTTGGTAGTGGGCTGAAATGGTTGTTTATGTATGGAGTGCGCTGGTTTGCTGGTTGGAGTGGATTATGGAATTTCATGTTCTTGGCTGTGTTAAGTTAAATGTGTTTTGATTAAGAAGATAAATAGTAGCTGGTGGTGTGGATTTAAGGAGATAAATTCAGTGCATCTTAGAGTTTTTAAAATGATTAAAATATTGGTTTTTCCGTGCATCTTTGGGGGCTGTCCAGGTTACGTAGTGACTAGTTGCTTGGACTTGATATGCTAGAAATTTATGATTTTAGGCAAGCAGCGTAGTTTAACTTATAATTTTCAGATTAAAGCTTTTGGAGTATTCTTTAATATAAAGGAAATTATTTTTATGAATAGGTGACGAAACTCTTAGCGGTCAGATTCAAAGTTTTAGTTTTTCTCTGCAGGAGTCAAGTAAGTGGGGTTCATATGCTTGATTTTTAAACTAGATGTAAACTGAGGTTGATTTTATAAAAATTTGTGCATGTCTGATTTTGAATTGAGAACCTGAGAAAAAAACCAACCTCAGTTAATTATTTGCATTATTCATGAAACTTATATGAAAGAAATAAAAATATTTCTGTCATGCATTGCGTAGACATGAGCCTTTTTTTGTCATGTTATTTCTGAAATGTGGAAAAGAGCATTTTTGTCTATCTAAGAAAAATTATATCTTGATTGTGTTGACTTTGTTTTATTTATATAAGCTTTATTCTGAAAATAGTTTGGAACTATTTGTCTTTAATAACTCTGAAAACCTTAGGCATAGTATTCTGATTGGTATTTGACTTTATCTCTGCTTGCTCTGCTCTGCTCTGTCTTTGTTCTATTTGGATTGGTACCAATTTCCTATTTCTGAGTGCACCCACTTTGGAAACAAAGTGGTTTATTGTGGGCTTTCCTATGTGCATACTCAGGGCTCCGAGAACGAATAAGGGAAAGTTCCACCTCTGTCTCTGCCTGGTTTGGCCACCGGGATTTGCACAACCCTACCACGGGAGTTAAACATGGTCTTTGCTTTGTGAGATGTTCCGTTTGATATAGTGATAATACTCAGTTTTATTATGCCAAAGTACTTGATGATTTAATTGTTTTGAAAATCATTTGTTTCTTTTATACTTAATTATGTTCTGTTCGTACTTTATTACTTGGTAAATGCTCTTGTTTACACGCTTGTATAAGTTCTTCGCTTACTGAGTTGTGGAAAAACTCACCCCCTTATCTCATATATTTTTCAGATGATTTGGATGTTTCATCAGAGGACCAAGAGTAGAGTTCTAACCAAGTTTAAGTAATTAGAGCCTCAGGCTAAATGGAGGAAAACAATTAATATTTGTTTTAGATGTTGGATTTCTAGTTCATTGGATTCTAGAATGTTAGTTATTCTTTATTGTTAAACTTATTGGGAGAATGTGAACCCTCTCATTTATAAATTATTCTTATTTTTTTATTTATGACTTGGTGAACATTGTTAGATGGATTGAGATGTGGAAAATATTTTTATTTGAACATGGTTGGAGACCTATTATTTGTAGTTGAGGATGAATTATACCAAACAGGTTGGATTTCGTGATCCCCTACAAGTACGGGGCGTTACATAAACCTTATATTTTTGGCTATTACTAATTCAATGCTAATGTTAGACTTATATTTGACGTTGTCATTTGTTGCGTAGAGTGTAGTACATATTTTGGCAAAATAAATCGTTACAAATGGTTTTTCCTCATTTCGGCAAAATAAATTGCCGGAATAATACTTTAGCTTATATGAAACAATATAGTGTAATTTTTGCAGTGATATATATATATATATATATATATATATGTTCGCCGCAATAAATGTTTGTTCCAATTAAATATATGCGATTTAGCTCATCGAGCATAACGGTGATATATTTTCGCCACGATATGTCTTTTAATTTAGCGTGAATTGGCTCCCTTAGTTTGCCCCCACCTTGAATTCCTTCCCCCCCCCCCCCCCCCCCCCCCCCCCCACACCCATCTTTGATATTTCACGGTTTCACCCCACATCTCAGAACACTCAAAAATCCTTCCATTTCACTTCGAAACACATTCGGAATCCCACCATCTCACTAGCCATCTTCTCCACCCCGAGGCTCCGCCTCCTCCACCTTCTCACCGGTCATCCTCCTAAGCTTCTTCCCCTCTGCAATGTTTTTCTTGAAGGTTAGCCCCGCTTTAACTTAGGAAAGGGAAGAATGTTTTGAGATTATACCAAGATCAGTTTTTCTTAAAAAGAATCAAAGAATTAAAATTTACATTTCTTTGTTACATTGTTGATTATACAAAGAATTGGTGTAAAAAATAATCAAAGAAACAAAAGAATTGATCAAAAAAGCTTGCTTGCAAATTCATGATCTACTTCATTAATTCCTTCAGTATGGGAAGAAGATGATTTTTTTGCAAGTTCTTTGAGTTGTGACAAGCTTCTTCCAAGCTGTAAAGCCACCTTCATCTCAAACAACTTTCCGTTTTCTCTTTTCTGCAAATCTTTCTCTTCAAGTGTGCCTTCAACTGATTCTTCTAATCCTCGGAAAAATCCAGCGCAATTTCTATACATCTCAAACACCATCCCAACTTGCCCACCATGCTCGAAAGCATTAACAGTGCTTGCTAAAGCTCCTGCAGTCACTGCAACAATGGCTGCCCACGATCCATTACCCACAAAAGCAGATCCAATGGCGGCAATGCCGGTTAGCAATGGCCCAGAGATGGCTAAAGTCTTGTTGATCTTCAATGCCAAGTTGCCTAGCCTTTCGTAATCCTCAATGTCTTTTCTCTTCACAACTTTGATAATATCTCTCATTTCCACTTCCAGTTCCTCACTCCATCCATTCTTCTCCATCTTCACATTTGATTTGTTGGTCTCTGATCTGAATTGATTTTCCGGCCACCAAACAGCAGGTTCGAAAGTTGCCGGGAACTTGTCAAGCATGGCTCCGAGCAAGGGAAGTGGGTAGGCTTTGTCAAGGGCTAAAACACTGGCCATAACCTTTTTCACATCATCTTGAGTTGGAGTACGTAGAGCAATAATAGTCTGGATTTGGGTCTGGAGTTGCCTGAACAATCTTGTAGCATTACGTTGTTCCTCGGCAAGTTGTGAAGGCTGGATTTTGTTCATAAAAAGCAACATCCCCGTGGCGGCAGAATATAAAAGCCCCGACGATAATTTCAGAGCCAAAAGTGGCACTCCGGCGCCCCCAATGGCGGCAACGCCGGCCAAGGTCGAAGCAGTAAGAGTTATCATGTTGACAGAGTTCAAAAGAAGGGTGTTCCAATTATCACGTTGCTCCCCAATGTTGGCATGCATCTCTACTCTGTCAGAGACGGCCTCTAAAATGGCATAGAGTTGGGAATTCACATGAACATTAACATGATCAATAGGTTTCGTAGTAATGCTTTTTTCTATCGGGACTGTATTTGTGAAAGTATCCCTTATGTTCATATCCTCAACCAGATCTCTGGTTGGAATTGTTGGAACCTTGAAATTAGGCTTGAATCTTGGAACCTTTGGGACGTAAATAGCAGCATGGATTTTCTTTGAGGAAGAAGAAGAAGAAGATGAAGGGAATATTAGCAGAGGTGAAGTTTGTAGGGAAGCCATCAAAATAAGGATGGAGATTATAAGCTTTCTGTCTTTCGTTGTATTTCTGTGCTACCTATAAATGAAAGGTTGAGAATGGAGGTAGAGAGGTTAGGAGGCTTGTATTTATAGTAGTGATCACAAGCTCGCAGCTAGGCGTTAAGATCATGCATGTGGAGGAACAATATTTGACTTGAATGGATGGTTTGACCAGGCCAATCAGCTGACCATTCCATTTTCCTTAGTCATAATTTTCTAGTTCAAAGTTCCCTCGCCCTCCCGTGCCTTGCCTGGTTCTCTCATGCGACGTAGTAAAACCTATATATATGTATAATGTATTAATATTACTTCAAACCAGGGTTTCTCCGTTTCACTGCATGGGTTCTGAAATATTTGACCGACTCTTTAGAGGTCATGAATATCGCCAGTCAAATAACAAAACGGCACACCTTCGTTTGCCCCTTCAACCAGATTTTTTTATTTTTTTTAATATTCTTAGACAATTTAGAATAAGGCATTATATTTATAACCTTATTATTAAATATTATTAGTTGCAATATATATATATATATAAAAGCTGAATACCAAAACGTATAAGCTTCTTAATTAACCTAGCTAGTCATCATGCGTGTTATTATCGATCTTCAGAAGAAAACTAATTAAGTTGGTTTCTCAAATAAAAGAGTATTAATTTTTTTTTATAGAAATATTATATCTATAAACCAGCGTATATAACACAGCTAGTAAAGTGCTTACGTAATATAATTTAATTTGTAAGATAAACTTTTAAAAGTAAAATCTTGCAAATGAAATATTTATATTTAAATGATCGATATCTGGATCATGATCATCTGCTTTACACACCGGTATGAGAATAGAATAACTATTTTTTATATGAGCAATATTAGATATTGTTTTAAGATGTGTGCAAGTTCCAAGCACAGTACGGCCCTTTAAACCACCATTCAAAAAAGGATTTTCATGTGAGTATCATTTTATTTTTTTTTTGTATATATTGGTACACTGATTAATATTATTTAGAGTCAATATATATGTTATACTCCATATATACTTTTACCCTATTTTCTTTTTATTATATAAGATGTGACTTTATTTATTATTATTAAATAATAAAAAATCATTCCATAAAAAATATCTAATAGTGATAATAAATATATTATATCTTACCTAATAAGATAATGAGAATAAGATAATATTAGTATTGTAGTGTATAGAATTTTTCACATATACACCCATACACGTGTGTTGTTGTCATTCGTATAGAGCATGCATGTCTAGAAAAATATTTACTTTCCTACCATGTCGGATATATAATGTTACATGGAGTGAAAATGGAACAGAAATAATTAAATGAATTATAAAATAATTATTAAGTACATCATTACTCTGATTATCTGGATGAAAGCCCCAACTTTTTGGTTAAATAGCTGCTGCGCCTACGTCTGCTTGACTAAATTATGCATTGCGCCCAATTTGCAATGCACAATATCGCGCGAGTTGGCCCACCAGAAGTACTGGATTAGGTGTTGTTTCGGTCATTCGACCATGTCAATTAATTATAGAGGAATTCTTGACCTATCTCCTTGATAAAAATAGTCGGCAACGTCATCAATCACTAATGGTGACATTTTCTATATAGTCGGGATCGCCTCTCTTCAACGACCTCACTCTTGTGATAGTGATTTTCGACGACCTCTTACCTTCTTCCGAAAGCTTTAAATCCGAAATGGGTTTGTCGTAAGGGTGGAGTCGTCGAAATGAGGCGGCCTCAATAGTATGGGTGGTGTCACTGCCGATAGCCGGCGGCGGCTCTGTCTGGACTGAGGCCGAACGCCTCCCTATCGAAATCATCTTTATTTTATTTTTTATTATATTTTTTCTTTTTTATTTTTTTATTATATTTTCTATTTTTATTTAATATTTTTATCAAAAATTACTTTTTACGCTAGAGACAGCCTGACTGTAACGCCCCGATCTCGCAGGGGTCCAAGAGTTTCTACCTATCACAACATTCGCATTCAACACCATAATTAAATATTCTAAATTTTCAAATATCATATAGAGTTTGGTCTTAAAATTCATTTTCTCAATATCATCAATACCAAAAAATGCTAACTCACCAAAATACAATAATATTTTCTTACTAAATCTTATCAATATTTATATAAATTCTCTATACTTAATCAATCATTCTTAAGTCATCTCACCCAATGCTTCATAATCCGATACTTGACTGAAATATTCAAACTCATCTGAAAAATATTTACAGATAAGGGGTGAATTTAACCACAACTCAGTAAGCGGAGGACATATACAAGAGTGCAAACATGAGCATTTTTAAAAGAAACTTCATATGCATGAATCAGAAACCTTTTATTTTCATATACAGATTTCCAGAATATATATCAATAAAATAGAGCGATTTTTCAATCCTTTTACATTTAGAAAAAAAATTACTATTCATTATCAAAAATACTTTAGCATAAATAACTGTATAATCTCATTTTATCATCATATCAAAACATATACCATATTTAACCCCCTTAGTAGGATTGTGCTATCCCTAGTGGCCAAACCAGGCAATATCATATTGTGAGATTTTCCCTTATTTATTTTCAGAACCCCAAGTGTACACACAAGAAAGAATACATAAAGGACCACTTTATTTCCAAAGTAGTTGCACTCCTATCATATCATGATGGTACCAACTATATCACATGAATCCATATTATCATATCAAAACTATTTTTCAAAGTGGATCAAACAGATAAAAATGCCAAAAGTTTTCATATCTATATCATGTCATGTTATATCAAATCAATGCACCAAACTTGTTCATATCATTTTTAGATAACCAACAACAACTCTAAAACATTTTACATTACATAAGTAAAACATCAATTTTCATACTCGCTTTTTTATGCATTTTAGAAACATGTCAACATTGCTCATGTCTACACTATGCATGATAGAAACATTTTTCTCTTTTTCATATATATTTAATGAGTAATACAAATAATTAACTAAGGTTGTTTTTCTCAAGTTCTCATTTATAACAAAAACACGCAAGGTTTTCAGGAAATCAACTTCAGTCTCAGAGTTGATGTAAAGCCAAGTATAGGAACCCTGCTTACTTGGATTCTTTTGCTTTTCAAAAATTCTCAAAACAGCACTGAACAAATAATTATCTACACCTATAAAATAATCATGTAACTCCATAAATTTTCAAATGATTACAAACCTAAAAAAAATAGAACCCGAGACATAAAATCCAACATCTTCTCTTAACATCTAAACACCTTCAAAATCGTTAGTATCAACTTTCTCTCCAAAATGTTTTGAATTCACCAAAATCCTTTAAAACCTTAAAACATCATTAATCCTCAAATTCATCAAATTCACTCAATGAATACTTAACCCAATTTCCAACTCAAACCAAGTCTTCTTCAGAAATCAAGTAGGTCACCGGCTCAGAATCAGGCCATAAACACTAGTCCGAAACGATATTCACAACTCGGCCCCAACACCAAAACCTTCCACTTTCAAAAAGAAAATCTTAATAAAACATTTGAAATAACAAGGAATTCAGTAGACAAAAAGCTTTAAAAACTCACAGTTTTGTTTAAATTCAAGAGGACAAAAATTGTAGAAACTATACACGGTTACTAAACACGCCCCCCAAACTCAGTAATAAAAAAAAATTAAATAACATCATTTAAATCTTGTAAAAGATTTTTCTATCATACAGCTTTGAAATAACGTAAAAGTGCGCCAAGGTATTCTAATAAAAACAATAATCAAACAATGGCCCAACTTCAACTTGAGAGCTCGTTTGAAATAAACATTCAAAAATCCCGTTTTGGTTTATAACTCAGATTGGTAAAATGGTAAAATCAAAAATTTAACTTTTCCTACTAAAGCTTTACGTAACATGAAAAGCAAAACACATTTCTATAAAACCAAAACGTACTTAATATAAAAACCAACTTAAAGGTATGGTGTTTTAGTGAAAACTATTAAACGCACGGTTGAAGCCGAACCTTACACCACAAAACTAAAACTAAGCCATAAAATCATGCGATTGAAACAACTCACCGACAGCAGAATAACTCGCGACAGAGAGGGGAATATCGGCATGGGTTGACTACGGTGAAATGTCTACGGTGGCGTGGCTGGGAGCAGCGACAAGTTCTATGGAAGAGAGAGATAAGCGAGAGAGAGATAAGAACACAATGAGAGAGAGTGGTCAGTGAAACAAAAGAGACGTAAAGGGAGTTTACCGAGAGATCAAACTATAACCTTGGGTGACGGGAGTGCCCGACAGTAAAGTTTGTGCAGGTGACGAAAAGTGGAATAGGTTTGACACCAAGGGGTGGTTGGGTTGTGTCACACGGTAAAGGAGAAGGAAACTCTGCTTTTGGGATGCTGTCACACGGGACTTGTCGAGGGTTTCCCGAGAAGGGTACGACGGACATGGAGCAATGATGAAGTGTCTGGTAGTGTTGTCTGTGCAGGTGGTGAACGACGGGATGGGGTGGCGACGCGGCTCAAGATGGGATGCCCTTCCCCTGTTTCGGTGGTGCCAAAATAGAGCACCAGTCCAGATTTTTGGGTGGCTGAACGCGGAGGAGATCAAGGGTTATGATGGTGGTGTTTCTCGAAAGTTTGATGTGGTTGCACGTGGTGGAAGTGGTGAGAGGAAGTCATGCTGCGAACGTGTTTTAAGAATATCCCGGCCATTTTTGGTGCACGGCAGTAGGAAAGTGAGGAAGGCTTGAGCTGGGGTGTTGTGCGATGGATGAACAAGGAGGAAACGTTGTTATAGAGGAGCACTAGTAGGCTAGGAGAAGGCTGCAACATTTTTTGTTAATAGGAATAAAGTATATTTATAGATTATTTAAAACAAGAATCTTAGAGGGAGAAAGCGAGACATCTGGAAATGGAAATTATAAACGAGAATTGCAAAATCAAAAAATAAAGAAAGAGATGAAGGAAATGCAAATATGAAAATATACAGTTGCCTTGAAAATAATGGCGTGGAATTTAGAAACGTGTATGGGAGTGGGAGTTTATTAATGTATATATGGTAAACGTGACGAGGACAGCTAGCAAGTTTTGAAACAAAACTTTCAAACAACGTGTTGCGATATTCACATATATATATATATATATATTCATAAAAACACGAGTTTTATAAATTTAAAGAGAAAAGTATTATAGAGTATAATAACTAATAATTTTAGTCATATGAAATAAGTAACAAATATTTAAAACAAAAAATTAGTAAATAAATAAAATAATAATTTAGGAAATATAGTAAAATAAATAAATAAATATTATTCGAAAAATTTCAATAAATGTTTTGCACATATTAAACTAATAATATAATAAAACAAATTTGCATCGAAACGAGACGTTATGCTGACCTGCCCAGCGTCACCCTTAATTATATCCAAATCCAACCAGATTACAGATAGTCTCGAAAATGACTTTTTATTTTTCTCTACTTTCCTTTTTTGGTTTTGTATTTCCTTTTTTTCTTGATAGGACAGTCTTATCGCCAATTGACGACATGAATTACAGGATCAATTTAAAATAGACGTTTTTTGAAACTCGTGACATTTTCTCAAAATTTTCTCACTAGACGTGGGGATTGGATCCTCAGATATTCATTAATTACGAACGAGGCCAGAGAAAACGACATCATGTTACAAAGTTAATTCAATATTATCTCATAATTTCGTGAATTAGTTAGTGATCACCATGAAATTAATCGCAATATTAGAATTTTTTAATAGAGGGAATCAGTCTTTTGCTCCCGTTGGTGATCCATTAATAGTCAAAGAAACTAAGTTGGGTAATTTACAATAATTAAAATAACTGCAGAAGCTTAATTGATAATTGGCCGTGTCGGTCCCTCAAATACAAAATAAATAAAATTGAGGTGCACTTGGTGACATATATGGCTAGTGAAACTGGGTACGTAGTCCAAAAATCATATATGCATGATAATTAGAAGTACTATAATTATCATGTGATCATTAATTTGGGATCGAGATCACTATTTAAAATTTGTTCTATCTCGTTATTGTTGACGTCACAAAAATCTCAACAGGCCAGGGCAGGAAAATAAATCATTCCCAGCCCACTGGAGTGAGTTAGGCTTCGATGGGTGTCGTTTGAGACCCCCGGTGAGATTCCGGTGCGGCCATACATACGCGGATAACAGATAAATAAATATAGAAACATAGTATTTACGTGGTTCGGCATAAGGCCTACGTCCACGAGGTTTTGGGGAAGGGAATCCACTATAATGAATATTTTTACAGTCTCTTAGGGCTCTCACTGTACTTGAATAAAATACATGATTCTACTAGTATGAGCTGTTGGGTTCATCTGAGAAGATGAAGTAGGCGATCCGAGAAAAGAGAAGAATTATCATTCAGTCAGAGAGTCATCCATCGAGAGAGAGTTTTCATCTTATTGCTGCCTTTTTATATATAGAGGCTTTGGTCTGGATATTATTTCCTGCGTGTGTCAGTCTACATTTTTTATGTCTTGTCCCCCATGTGATTTGGTCCACTCAATTCTTTTTCACTCTTGTCTTCTAGTACACTAAATAATAGGTCTGGGCCTTACTTGGGATATTTCATCCTCACAACCCCGCGAATTCTTACCAAAGACACTTTAGTGGGAATTCTAAAATATTCGAAAATTGAGAAGGTGGTAGTTTATCTTCCAAACTTGAGGTAATAAAAACATGCAATATATATGTTATCAATAAAATGCCGTAAGGTGTGAGGGTTTATGACCCCGCAATCCACAAGCAGTCATTGGCGGGAAGTCAGGTGTGCGAGGGTTTACGTGCAAGCTTAGACCCGAGATTCAACCCCGCAATTCGCAAGCATCCAAGATAAGGCTTGTCGAGTGTGCTTGGTGGGCGGATCGCAAGCCTCGAGCCTATCATGGATGTAAGGACTTGACGAGTGAACTTGGGTGCTGGACCTCAAGCCTCGAGCCCTTGACGAACGAATCGTTGGGCTGGTCATGGGTGGCCGGACGACCCCGTGACTAAACCTGATCCCTTATGACGAGCATGGAGCTGGTATCTCCGTGGAATGGGTGCGTCAACTTTGCGCTGCAAAATAATTTTGTTAAATAGAAATATGAATTTTCATGCCACTAAGTCCGAGTGTTGGGTCCGAATTTGCATGTGCATTCGAAGTATAAAATTTGTGAAAATCGATTCCGTAGTATTGCAGCATTTTTAATTCCCATAATCTGAGGTGACGAGTGACCTCTAAAAATAAAATAGAAAATAGGCGAGTCATATGAGCTAGGAACACAGCCTATATGTGTCAGGCGAATATACGTGGTGAGTCCCTACTGTCGCAAGGGAGATGGGCGAGATGAGTTGGTGAGTAATTTTTTATTTTTTATTTTTTATTTTTTTGAGCATGATTGGCGAGCTGGCGGGAGTGTGATGAGCTGGCGAACATGGTGTCCGTGGGTGTTGTGGACGTGTCGGGCGTGCTCAAGCTATTCTGGGCGAGCCAGGAGGTGCTCAAGTGAAGTCAAATGGTCATGTTTTGGGCGAATTTCGTGAGCTTGGCGAGAGGGTGAGCTAGTGAGAAGGCAGGTTTGTTTAAAGATGGTCTGGGTGAGCATGATGAGCTCCAATAGACTGAGCGATCATGGTGGTATATGGCGAACGCCAGATAAATGGCGGGCCCTCATCTGTGTTGGGTGAATTGTGTAAACCGTGAGCTTGGCAAGGTGAGGGAGAGCTCGCCGGTGGCGTGAATGTGCTGTGATGGCGAGCATGAGGCAAGTTGTGAGAGGTGATTAGGCGAGCTAGGTTGGCGAGCATGCATGGCGAGCTGGGTTTGGTGGTCTGTTGGCGAGCTGGGTGGCGGGTATGCAAGGCGAGCATGCATAATGGTCTGGGCGATCGCCCAAGAGGTGGCAAACAACTCCGGCAATCACGGTGGTGACTGCCGGATTGTGGCCCGCGCTCACGGCGCAACGCCGTGAGCTTTGAGCTCGATTCCTCGACATGCATGCACGTGAGTGCATGCACGGGCGTGTCTCTAGCGGGTTGATGCCCCGCCGGAGACAGAAAACTCCGGCGGTCACGGTGGTGACCGCCGACAGCTACCCCGTGGAGGGCCCACGGGATTAAGGCCAGTCCCGTGGGGCACGCCGGGCGTGCATGCAATGCATGCCCTTGTTCTGGGTCGTGGGGCCGCCACGGTGGAGGGCCCAGAAAATTTCGGCGGTCCCGGTTGGACCGCCGGCAGGGAGCCCTGACTCGCGGTGGAGCGCCGCGAGCACATGGGCGTACACCCATACTAGGCACGGCATTGACACAGTTCTAAGAAACATGCGGTTTCAAACTTGTCGTTGCCGGCAAGGAAACCGGCCAGGTGAAGTTCCGTCGGGGACAGACGGCGCCGGCGGCCCCAACGGTGGGTGCTGGCGTCCCTGCTCTTGTTATCCGGCGCGGCGGCGCCTTATATTGGGCAAGCCGCCCGTGTGCATGCTGGCGGGATTGTTTCCGGCGAACTGACCGGTTGGTCAGCTGCCGACCGGAAACAGAAACGTCCGGCGGTCCAAACGGGGACCTCCGGCGGGACCATAGGGCTCACGGCGGGGTGCCATGAGCCACGGGGCACGCTACGACATGCCCATTCCAAGCTTCCTGTGCATGCCTACACAGTACGTGCATGCATGCACTGTGCAGACGTGGCACTATGCACTCAAGTGCACAGTGTCTGCCCATGCACAGTATCTAGGCGAGTATTGTGCCCTCTAAAAAATGTAAGTGCTCTATGCACGTTTGGCGGGTCCGAATTTTACACAATATTAAAAGTGCATAGTGTGTTCACCAAGGAACGCAGTGTTTGTGAGAGAATATCAACTTATTCTCCACGAAAAAGAGACGAGAAGCAAGTCTTTCTTCTAGGCGAGATGTTCTCTCGCCTTTATTTGATATTATATAAAATTAACAAATTTAGAACACTTGAGACACCGTTTGCATGTCTGAGAAGTCGTCCAGTGTTCTAGAAAATCATCATCTTTCCACCTCTGGTCTAACCATCTCACAGACGGCGCCAATGTTGACGTCACAAAAATCTCAACAGGCCAGGGCAGGAAAATAAATCATTCCCAGCCCACTGAAGCGAGTTGGGCTTCGATGGGTGTCGTTTGAGGCCCCCGGTGAGATTTCGGTGCGGCCATACGTACGCGGATAACAGATAAATAAATATAGAAACACAGTATTTACGTGGTTCGGCGTAAGGCCTACGTCCACGGGGTTTTGGAGAAGGGAATCCACTATAATGAATATTTTTACAGTCTCTCAAGGCTCTCACTGTACGTGAATAAAATACATAATTCTACTGATATGAGCTATTGGGTTCATCTGAGAAGATGAAGTGGGCGATCCGAGAAAAGAGAGGAATTATCGTTCAGCCAGAAAGTCATCCATCGAGAGAGAGCTTTTATCTTATTGCTGCCTTTTTATATATAGAGACTTTGGTCTGGATATTATTTCTTGCATATGTCAGTCTACATTCTTTATGTCTTGTCCCCCATGTGATCTGGTCTACTCAACTCTTCTTCACTCTTATCTTCTAGTACACTAAATAATAGGTCTAAGCCCTACTTAAGATATTTCATCATCACAGTCCTCACAGTTATAACAAATTTCGATCATTAATATTAATATTCATCATTTATATTTCACCATATATGAAAGCTATATAAATATTAATAAGATAATATTTCGGTCGTTTAATTTAGAAATATTAATATTGGAATAGTACTTATAAGGAATATTTTTTGAACGCTCTTCCACTGTAGGTTTATCTGTTCTCTAATCGGTAATATTGTTAAAAGAATTAAGCTCTCTCTAAAAAATATTTTAAGACAATGTACGAACTGCAGTACATCCGTTTGCACTGCTTCGATAGATTATTTTCAGAGTATCTTTTAAAATGTTACCTTCTTTGTAAGGCATTAGTAAAGATCAAGAAATTAATCTTAAAAATTAAAAACTTTTTTTTAATTTCCATTTTATCACCAGATATGCACTGTGGTTGTTGTCTTGAGGTATTTATTGGGGAATTCCACCCTCTCTAACATGTATATTCATCTTTTATTTTAATAAAGTTTATTTGCTTAGAAAAAAAAAAAGAATGAAAAAAAGACTTATCAGTGATCTTTGGCACAATTAGCACTTAATTATCTCGAGGCCCATCATGATGATCAAGAGTAAGCTAATTTAATTGCATGTCGACAAGTAAAGAAAGGACAAAGAGACTCAAAATATTCAATTTACTTATTCAACGCGTCGATAGGAAGAGATAATTTTTTTACTTTAATTATATAACATGCCGAAAGAATTCAGTATACAATTTATCCATTTTCTGATAAAGATATTCAAGTATATATTATAAACTTTCTAATAGCCGTTGAGCTACCCTTAGCAAATCCCACCAACATGAAGCCTTATTTATAATAATTTCTCTATTGTGGACATATATATGCACAAATAGTAATAAATTGACCATATATGTATATAGTAATCTCGATTTTATAATTAATTGCTCTAATATATTGTATCCCCATATACATTAATTGGAGTCGGAGCTAGCTAGCTAAAATTAGGCTTGTTCATCCAGGCCAGATTGTACCCTGCCCAATTTAAAATTTTATATATTTCTTAATATTTTTTATTTATTTTAAAAAGGTTTAAAGAAATTTTGAATCCGGATTCCGGAATTCCCGAATCCGGATTCCCGAATCCAGAATCCGGATGAACACTCCTAACTAAAATATTGGCAGCAGAAAATTAAGATAAAGCATGAAAATATGCAAATTAAGAAAGGAAATTAGGACAAAAGGTTAAGGAAGTAATCAATCCTACTAGCTGTGTAATTACAAAGTTAACCTGCATTAATCATATTGCCAGGCTCTTGTAGACACATGCATGCACAAGCTAGTAGTTATAAATTAATTAATGCATAAATTGCTAATAATTCCTTATATATATTCCCCTGATCTTTGGATTTCCATTTGCTTTGCATTCTTGTAGTAATCCGTGGGGCAATGTTTTTGGATTTACACGAGGGGATCTAGATTTATCTAATTCGCATTTAATTAAGACAAAACACATTTCGAGTTTCATATACTTTTGGAACCGAAAGGATGGTATAGATTGTCCAATATAATGGTCATAATATATATAAATATATATATATATATATATGTATTTAGCAAAAAAGATGATAGCCGCATGTCTATTAATGATCCATCCCAAATTTATTGATATGCCCTCAATTTTGGCAGAAAAATACATGCAAAGAATTTACAAACAATATTATTCAATAAAATCATTCCTTGCATCACCAAAAATACAAAACCAAATAACACAAAAACCAAAAACCAACAGATCCAAAACAAAAAGTACACAAATAACCAAATAAATACTTAGTACTCATATATAGTCATACCAAGAAGACAGAGCAATATTTGTTCACTAAACAACCTGAAGATCAATTAGGAACACATCGTGATATATATATATATATATATATTTATATATATATACCTAACAATTATTACAAACCCCTATATTTTGTGTTCTGTATATACTATAAGAAAAATAGGCATTAGTAACCAAATATTTAAGACCAAAAAAAATATTTGTGTCTAAAACAAACTAATAGCAACTAATAAATGATAACAAATAAGCAGATTTCTTGTAGTGATGATACGTCATTGATCTTTATCATGCATATGTAGACATAAATATATTAGTTTGAAAAAAAATCCTCAGTTCTTATATACTTCATGTGGAAATTTAAAAACTGGTCCTCATGTTAAGCCAATCTAGCTGTGTGAAATTTTGCACTGCTATATATATAATAAATGTGAGTACTCACTACAAGAAAAACAGGCTTTTGAGGTCAGTTATATGCCACGAACATGACTATTTGAGACGAAAACAGTACTGTTTTTGTCCCAAATAGTTATGTTCGTGGCATATAACTAACCTCAAAAACTTGTTTTTCTTGTAATGACTAGACCTCATGAAGAAGGGGCTCCTAATGCACAAAGGTAACAACCAGCTACCAAAAGAATTAGGTAATCAAAAATATGTAATTCCATGTTGGGCAGAATAATTACATACTGCCAAAACACGGATCAGCCTGATATATATGTGTGTGTACATGTGTGTGTGTCTCTCGTTCTTGATAAAGAAGGTGCACAAACAAGCATGCAGCTGGCGGCCGGAATATAACCTCAAACCAGAGAAAACGAAGGAGAACAAATAAAATGAGAAAGGTGATGATCAAGGACATGAGCAAACCAATTGACAAACAGACCGAGAAAGATGATGCCAAATTTACCAACTGATCAATCAACAAAGAGTAAAGAAGTTAATGAAGAGATATGCACAAAGATCGTGGAGCTATCTAGCTAGGCTACCACTTTATAATTAGAGGGAATAATGCTCCCTAATATGTCCATGATCTGTAATGTAGATGGGACGTGCATGATAGTTCATCATCAATTAAGCTGAGTACTGAATGATTTTTTAAGAGTCTTGATCATGTCACTTCAATTATTTCAGGAATATTAATTATTCCCATTTTTCCTTATATTAATAATCAATTGAAATATAAAACAACATTCATATATATATGCAAAATACTAAATATGATGCTAAGGCCGAGAGTTAAATCATGAACATCGATTAGTCCATAATTAAGAACATGATGATCATTGATCTGAAAAATAACATATAGCCAGCTAGCTTTCTGGAATTTTCTTGTAAGTGATCGGTCGCTCCCTGCAAAACTCCCAATCCAGGCTATTTTATATATATATAGCCCCCCCAAAATAACCCGACTGATCTCCCCTAGATCATGATCATGAGTTTCCTATATATCTTCGCCGCCCTCAAAAACCCCAATAACACGATAAAGCAAAAACAAACCCAAATGTGTATATATATATATGTATATATATATATGCACATATATAGCTGGCCGGGGTGATTAATGTTGGATGGCTTTCATATCAAATTGGAAAAGACCAGGCAAGACATTTTTTGAGTCACGCCAATATATAAGGTTGTAGGAGGAGTGCTTTAAGAGACATAAAAATAGAATCCAGGACGTAATTATAAACTATATATTTTTGATAGAAAAATGCAGCTTTCATCTTATCTCATGATCTTAGTATCCCAATTACAAAAAATTCTACTTACGATCCTGATAAGTGGGAGATTGTGTGTACAGTTTTACTGATAAATAAAGGTAAATTAAAGGAGAAAAAACATCATTTTAAAAAGGATATTATTGTAATTTTTTTTAAGCAATATAACTCATGCATAGACTTGTATGTAGGACTGTTCATCCAGACCGAACACCTCTACTTGTATGAATAGTCCTCATTTGGGGACTATATATAGACTAATTCTATCCTAACACCACAAATATCAATATTTTTCAATTTAGGTAGTTTTTTCATTTAATCATTATTTAATTATTACAAATTTTTTAACTTCTAAACAAAACACAAAAAATAAATCAAAATTTTCAAATATAAAAACAAAAATTATATTCTAATAATATTTTTATTCAATTTTCTCTCCTTTATCCCAAAACCCCATGAAAGATTTTAGCTCAAAGCATTTCTAAATTATATCATCTTAACTCAAATATCTCACTACTGTTCACAAACTATTCAACTCAGTTCATCTGATCTTATTTTAACTCATTATCTAAACAAGCCGCCTAAGAAATTAATAGATAGAAAAAAATAAAAAGGTGAATATATATAATAGATTTACACCAATGCATATATAATAAGTGAAATTCTATTTACAGTATTGAGTGAAAAATTGCATGTGCACTCCTATTGATGAATGAGAGTAAAAAATATATATATCATTTTAAAAATGATATTATTGTAATTTTAAATTTTTTTAAACATAACCTCATGAGCTTGCATGTATATGAGCAATCTCATTTGAGGACTATATGCAAACTAACTTATATAATAATACTTTAGTCTACAATGAAGATCTAAAAATAAGGTGACCGGGGATCGAACTAGGAAGAATCATTCCACTAATTCAAATGATTGTCATATTCAATTCCAAATTCATGATGTTATATGAAAAAAGAGTGACAAGTGTTAAGACTACAGTGAAAATTACAAAAAAAAAAAAAAATTGTCAACTAACGTACTGATTTGAAGAGACATGTCAACTTTATTATACAATAAAAATGCTTAATAATATAGTGTACCACATTAAACTATATATACACGCGCGTCATGAGTTACTAAGATAATCTTTTGTAATTCTTTTCTGCACCAAGAATTTCTAAGAAAGAGCAGTGCATGATGAACTAATTCATTCGTACTTTAATTTTGTGATAAATATTATGATTAAAAGAAAAGAATCTATGACCAGTATACTAGAACCAGATCAAGAACATAAAAATCTGGGAAAGTTCACATATATGAACCAGTATAATTTGGAGATGATGATCATCACTAAATGTATCTAAAACATGGAACACGATCGATCGTATGCAAAGGAGCATGAGAAGAGAGAAAATTCATGTATAATTATAAAGCTTTGAGCTGTTTTGCACTAGTTAGATCCAGTACTACAAGAAAAATAAATATTTGTGATATTTTAATTTCAACTAAAATTACTATTTGTGAAGAAAATTGTTTGTTTTTATCGTAAATAATCATTTGAATTACAATTAAAATATCACAGATTTTTTTTTTTTTCAGTAAAATGCTCGAAGATCAATCAATCTATGAAGACAATTCTCAGTACGGCTCAATCATCAGTAGTACTAGCTAGAAACAGCGAACAAGGATGATCATGAAGTACTAACAAGTTATTCAATGTGAATATTTATACTCGTACCTGTGACAAATTGAAATGTACTTACAAAACTTAGTTATATTTATATATTCTAGAGCATGAAATATGAAAAAGAAAACAAAATACATAAAAGGGATGCATGTCATGAGAAAATCAAGGTATTACAGATCACGTCAAACCATTTCTCTCACGGTTGAAACGATATATGCACATATCTTGCTTTAGATCAATTGTTGTACTTGTCTTTATGCTATGTACTTATAAATGTTTGTACGTTAAATATTTTTGAATATTTTATAATTTTTTCTTCCTTCCTTTAGGAATCTTGACATCATATATATGATCTATAAGGCCGTTACACTACAAGAAAAATGAGTATCCTTAACGAACTATTTGTTACAAAAATGACTATTTACTATAAAAATAGACTCATTTTGATAGAGAATAGCTATTTTGGCAGATAATAGTTGGTTACAGATAATCAATTTTCTTATAGTATCAGAAAGGCATTGAAAGTGTTGTACTAAATCCTTTTTCTTCAAAGTTAGGCGCTTATCAATTCTAAAACGCCAGCAATATATATTCTACAAGCATTTCTTCAAAGTTCTCATAGCTTTTGAATATATACATTATAAGAAAAGTGGACATTAGTGACCAAACATTTAAGATCAAAAGAACTATTTGTGACTAAAACAAACTAATAGTAACTAAAATAGACTATTTGCGACTAATAAACGATAACAAATAAGCAGGTTTTTTGTAGTGATAATATATATTTTATTTCTTATCCAAGAATACAAGTGAAATCGTAGATCCGAATCACCATAATATATATCAAAGAAACCATCAAATGATCATGAAAAATTCACTACAAAGAGAAAGAGTATCTATGACTGATTATTTATGGTGAATATGACTATTTGCTACGAAAACATACTCATTTTAGTAGGAAATAATCATTTTGATAGGAACTAGCTGGCCACGAATAACCAATTTTTTTGTAGTGATTAGAGAATTGATCATGTGGAAAAAGTATTGACCTAGCTAGCTAGCTTATTATAGATCGAATATGGTCCAATTGTTACAATAAATTCTCCAACAGCAAACCCTAGCAGTACTACTCGATTTGTGGCAATAATCAATTAAACATTATTATGGAATCTATGAGTTCTTGCCAGGAAGAATGAAAAAAACAAGATCAAGACTTCCAAAATATAATTATATATTAGTAACTGTCTAGCCAGCTAGAATATTTAAGATCAAAGAGCGAGATGAAGGTCAATCAAAGTTGGCCAGCGATATCATTTATATATTAATACCACCATATACAGTTGTTGATCATTTAATTAACAAAAGCTATGGACAAGATCACATGATAACAGTACTACTTATCCTTCGATCGAAATGAAACCATGAATATTATATATTATGCATATATATATATATTAAATGAGTTTAATTTAATTAAGGACGTACAAGTTCATAACCAATATTATTGTTAATACTCATCATGATCAAGCTTCAATGGATAAATTCATTCATTTCTCTTAACCCCATAGATTGAAGGCAGCGCCCTAGCTATCATATAAATACATGATATAATATATATATATATATATATATATATATATATATATAGGTTTTATACATATTGATCATTCTAATTAGTACTCGGCCGGCCTCCATATGATCGAGACATCATATATGCTCAAACTACTGACTGAAATATTACTAGTTAAGTAAAGGAGGAATTTCATACAGATGATCAAGTACCTCAGAAGAATCTCAGAATTCAGAGAAGAAATTAGGTTTACAACATTAGCAAACGTAATTAAACAAGAAATTATTAAGGAATTAAGTGCGTACGCAGATATTGATCAAGTCTAAGCTGAGATATTGTGCCCTAACCTTAACTTCTCATGACCATAAAAGGTCGATTAAAAAGGCGTCCTGCCGCCTGAGTTCCCAGCCCAACCATCAACAGGTAACTGACCATTTGCCATGTTCAGCGGCAGATTGAAGAAAGGAAGCCCCGAAGACGGGTCCGAGAATGGGTTGCTCACACCGCCTCCGCCTCCACCGCTGCCACCACCGGACGACTGTGAAACTGGTTGTTGCAGTTGCAATGATTCGGCCTGTTCCTCATCCAACGGCAGTCTCTCATACGCCACGTTTGTGAACGACGAGGCGATAACGATGACCGGCCCCGCTGCAATCAGAGCTCCCACAACGTTCCCTCCAACTACCTGTCCCTGCCCGCCGGCCAAAAATATGGTCAAGTTAGTCGCACCGGGCGGCGCTGGCGGAGGAAGAAAAGAGCCCGACAGAGACAATATCTCGAACCGGCCGTGCAGTTTGACGACTGCACCAGCTGCCGAAGGCTGCCGCAAACTGACGTTGGTGACGCTGCCACTGCCGCTCAACACACAGATCCCACGCTGACGCTTTCGTGCATACATGGCCACGGACTCAAACACGTCGGAGCCGCTGCTTACTTCCAAGATATGAGCTCGGAGAGTGTTGGCGCTCTCCCTGGTGATGATCACCGGCGGTTTAGGCTTGTTCTTTGAACCCGCCGGCCGACCCCTAGCCCGGCGACCGACGACAACATCGCCTGGACCTGGGTTAGGGTTAACCAGCTCAAGCTCTTGTGGGACGTTATCGTCTTGGTTCTGGTCGTTGTCATCATCGTCGGGTGGCCCTTGCAGATGAAGGTCAGGGCGTTGATGAAGCTGTTGAACAAAGCGAGAAGCTGAGCCCAAGTCTAAGCCAGCCATATACAGAGCTAAAGCAAACAGAAAACAAAGGAAAAAAAATAGAAAAATAAGGGAAACTAAAAATAATAGTTCATTATTTTATGATTCTTTTATAAGGAAGCTAGTGAAAGGCTCTAATAATTCAAACCCTAGAACGAATAGAAAAGAAATAGGGAATCAAGTGCTGATCAGAAAGAGAAGGAAAGCTTAAGGGAAGAAGAGGAAAGGGACAAAAGTGATGCAGGCTGCCATAATTCTCTGGACCAACAAATTAGTAAACTTGTACATGTATAAAATAATCAAAGATTACGAGTATAATTTACTTTTAGTTTTCCAATGAGCTTTTCATAAAGTAAAACATGGGGTCATTAGGTTTGGTCTATAATATATATTTCATTAATGTCCGCCCGCGGATGGCTGGATATATCCATTGGATAGGTATTAATCTTGCCCCAACGGACACCAAAAAGAAAGTTTTTCCACACAGAGAGAGAGGGAGAGAGATGCTACTAATCAACTGCGCCTCAATTTGTCTAATTATTTTAACTGTTTATGTATTTTATTTTATTTTTTAAAAGTTTTTTATTTAATGATTAAGAAAGTGATTATTAGTATATTTTTATTTTTTTATAATTTTAAAAAAATTATATATGTTTAAAAAAATATTTGAAATAAAAAAAAAAAAAAAAAAATACAAATTACGTATATTAGAGATACAACAAGTAAACAAATTGAGAAGGCATATATGGTAGCACTACTCTATATAAAACTCGATCCGTACCGATCGAAAGACATTAATGAGGTGAAAGATGATTTACTTTGTTTTGATTATACTATTAATTAATTTAATTAGTAAATGACATGGCCTAGTTATGATCTAGTTCGTCAATGATAATAAAACAAAATTAAATAATTAAGCTGATCAAAACCTGCACAAGCACGTATATGCGAAAACTTTACGACCCAATGGTCTTTTTATAATTATCAGGATTTACAATTGACAATATATAATGATCATCTCATGTGTGTAAAACTTTATTGGGTTTAATCATTTCCGCTGTAATAGAAGTTAATATTTTTAGAGTTCTCCACAGACACAGAGAGAGAGAGATGTTAAATCATTCACACAATTACATGTGCATGTCACGAAAGAAAAACATAGAATATGCAATATTCATGGTCCCCATTCATGAGCACTCGATCTTTTCTTTTTCTAAGATGGATTATAGTCTTAGATTTGATGCCCCAACCTTTGGCTTTTGGTTGGTTTAATGATATAGGTAGGTGCTCGCATAAAGAAAAGCAACTTTGCTTTCTATATGTTTAAAAAATTAATAGCTCGTAAGACGCCCAATCGACAAGCATATTGAAACAAGGGCACTATGCCACTAAGCAACCAACATTGTCCCAAAACAAAAACAAAAAATAACTAAAGATAATTATTAAAGTGGAAAAAATATAGAAAGGACAAAAGAATAAGTAGTATACAAAACAGAAATCAATGTAGTTTTGCAGATTAAAAACTGCTTATATATATAATAGATCACCACTAAGCTGATCAAGAGTTATTATCAATCACAACCCTCACCCGCCACCCCTCCAGGCCGGGGGCTTCTTCTCTTCTTGTACTCTTCTTCTTCTTGATTATATCACCAATTAGTCGAGAAATTCGGAGTACTCATATATATATATATGGCATGGGAATTAAGACATTTCATATATGCTTCTTAGGGAATTAGCTAGATCGATCTCTTAATTATTAATTAGGATCGAGGAACATAAAATATTCTTCACTCTTGGGCTAGCTAGTATATACAACATGAGATTATCTTAGGACCGGTTGGGCTTCTAAGTCCCAAATAATGGCCCTCCAATAATTTCTTCCCACGTAGGCATTTCAACTTATACTAACCGATGCTTACACCACAATTCACCCGATCATCCAAACCAGAGGATAGGAAAGCCAAATCCTTTTCTTTGATGTTTTTGAAAAAAGAAAAAAGAGTACGACGATGCTAAAACCCAAAAGTTATGAAAAAAAAAAGACCTCAAAAACATAAAAATTGTCGATAAGGATTTCACCAAATTCTTTGATACCAAGAAGGATATTTATTACGAAATGCAAGCAAATTTCCTACAAGTCTTCTTCCCCAAGTTCCCTGTTAAACATAAAAATGGAAACCCATTATCGAAATTTGAAGTAATATTAAAGATTTCAGAGTTATTTTGTTAACGATTGTTACGATTCCTCAAAGTTTTCTCCTGATTCTTAGTCATCATTCCTGACTTGTTATAGTTGACCCTTAATTGTAAGCTTGAAATCCGCTTGTAATCCTTTGTGATTATTTCCTAATCAATTGTATAGTTGCACTTGTATATATATGACATACAAACTCCACCTAAATTGTGGTGGTTTTGCAAACATTCTTATGATATCAAGAGCCATATAGGAATCATTTTCGATGCCCTTCTTTTTCTTCCTCATGGCTGAACCTCTCTCCTTCAATACCATGGTTCATATGGACACTAATAAGCTCTCAGCAACCAACTATTTACTCTGGAAAAGCCAGCTTATGCCCCTGCTGCAATGCCAGGATCGCCTCGGTTTCATTGATGGTTCCTTCACCAAACCATCTCAGAAACTCTGCCTAACCCCACCGACGTCACCTCCATGCCCAACCCCAAGTTTCTTGAATGGAAACTCAAAGACCAGCGCATCTTCAACTTGTTGCTATCGTCCCTCTCTGAAGAAGCCATGGCAGCTGCTGTTGGTTATACAACCTCTCGGGATGTCTGGGTTGCGCTTGAACATGCCTTCAGCCATGGCTCCAAAACTCATGAGTTACGTTTGAAGGATGAACTCCAGCTCATGAAAAGAGGCAACTGATCTGTTGCTAAGTTTTCCCGTGCGTTCAAAGGCCTCTGTGACCAGTTAATGGCCATTGGACATCCAGTTGATGAAATCGACAAGTCTCACTAATTTCTTCGTGCTCTCGGCACCGAGTTCGCTGGCTTCTCCTCCATACAGATGGCTCTCACGCCGCTGCCCTCTTTCCATGATTTGGTCCCTCTGGCCGAAAGCTATGATTTATTTCAAAAATCTCTTGAAACTCACTCTGTTTCACCTGCAACTTTCATGGCAAAACGATTCTCTGGTCGTGGCGGATAGTCTCACTCCCAAGGCAATCGGTGCTCCAAAGGCGGCTCCAATGGCAACATGGGAGGTTCTTCATCTGGTGGCCACTTTTCCAGCAACAACCGTTCCTATTGCCCCTACAATCCTTGTTGCCAAATCTGTAAAATAGAGGGTCATATAGCCGATCGATGCCGAAACCGTTATGATAGTGCGAAACCATCGGCACAACTTGCTGAAGCTTTCCAAAATAGAGGTTCTCTCTCCAATGGTCTCTCTAGTTTCGATTGGTATCTTGACACGGGTGCCTCCACTCACATGATGCCAGACTCAATTGCACTCGACACTTCTGAGCAATATGTTGGTAAGGATAAAGTTATTGTGGGAAATGGGGTGTCCTTACCCATCACCCACACGGGTACTTCTAACCATTCTTCCAACTTAAAATTGCTTGATGTTTTATTAGTTCCCCACTTCACCAAAAATCTTCTCTCTATTAGTAAGTTGACTTCTGACTTTCCTCTTTAAGACATTTTTACTGACTCTTCCTTTGTCATTCAGAATAAAATCACAAGAAAGGTGGTGGCAACCGAAAGACGTGATGGTGGCCTCTACGTCCTAGAGCATGGCAATGATGCTTTTGTTTCTGTCCTTAATAAATCTGCTCTTATGGCATCGTATGGCATATACCATGCGCGTCTTGGTCATGTAAATCATTCTATCATTTCATTATTGAATAAAAAAATGCCGATTATCTCTTACTTCTATTTTGCCTAACCCTACAATTTGCGCTACATGTCAATTTGCGAAAAGTTATAAGCTTCCATTCTCCACTCATACTACTCGGTCCACCTCAATTTTGGGCCTTGTTCATTGTAACATATGCGGATTGGCCCCGATTAAATCTAAAATGGGTTTTACTTATTATGTCATTTTTGTCGATGATCATTCTTACTTTACATGGCTTTATCCAATGAAATTTAAATATGATTTTTTGATATTTTTCTCCAATTTCAGTTATTTGTGGAAAATCAATATTCTTGCAAAATCAAAATATTCCAGAGTGATGGTGGCGCTAAATTTTGTGTAATCATTTCCAATTTCAACTCCGCTCTTATGGCATTTATCACCTGTCCCTACACTCCTTTCCAAAATGGACGCGCTGAACGCAAGCATCACCACGTGACCGAAATGGGCTTTGCGCTCTTATTTCATTCACGCGTACCCACTTGCTATTAGGTCAACGCTTTTAGTACCACAACTTATATCATTAACCGGTTGCCCGCCCCACTTCTTGGAGGTATTTCTCCCTTTGAAATTTTACACGGTAAACCCAATGTTTTTAATTTCGTACCGTACCGGAGCAGTGGCCGGTACAGAAATGGGGTCTGTTTCGTACCGGCCCAGATTTCGGCCGTACCGGCCTGTACCGGCCATGTGTACCGGCCTGTACCGGCCGGTACCGGATTTGAGAAATTTTTTTTTTTTTTTTTTTCATTTCTTCCTATTTTTTTATCCTAATTTAGACTAGATTATTTACATATATATTAATATATATAATTGATTCATATATTGACTATTATTTTGAAATATAATTTATATATATTTATATATATTTAATTTTTTTTTTATGTATAGACTATTCCGAAACGGTACACGAAACGGTACCGGTACCAAAATATTTCGTTCCAGTGCCTTGACCGGTACGCTCACCGGTACGGTATTCAAAACATTGGGTAAACCTCCACTCTACACCAACTTTCATCATTTTGGTTGCAAAGTTTATCCATGTTTACATGACTATGGCGCTAACAAATTTTCTCCTCACAGCCTTCCTTACTTATTTTTAGGCTACAGTCCTTCCTATAAAGGCTTCCGTTGTCTGGACCCCCTCACCTCCAAAATCTACGTCATCCATCATGCCAAATTCATTGAACAAAATTTTTCCTTACCACCCACCGTTATAGTTCAACCTCCTACATCATTAGATCTATCCGGTTTTATGTAACCCATGTCCCGCCCTTACCCCCTACCCCATTGCCCCCCACAACTCTATCTAATCCTTATTCTCGGTCTGGGTCTCATGCATGTCGTCTCTGTCTTGACTCTTTCTTTGAGCCTATGCAGGTATCTATCGAGTCCCTTGCTCCCGACTCTCCAGTGCTAGTTTTGCTACAATCTGATGCTCCCGTTTCGCATGCTTTGTGTGTACCTTCCTTCTTTCACCCAATGGTCACTCGAGCTAAGGCGGGCATTTTCTGGCCGCGGTATCCTACTTATCTCAGCCATCATGTTTTGGGCCTCCTACATGATCTCCATACTACATCTGATCCCTGTGGCTTCAAATCTGCTACTAAAAATCCTGCATGGCTCGCTGCTATGGATGAAGATGTCAAAGCTCTTCGTGACAACTGTACTTGGGATCTTGTTCCTTGGCCTCTCAAAATGAACATTATGGGTTCCAAATGGGTCTTTCGCACAAAGTTTCTATCTGACGGCTCTATTGACCGCCTTAATGCCTATCTTGTTGCCAAGGGATACACTCAGCTCCCTGGCCTTGATTACACAGGTACCTTCAGTCCAGTGGTCAAAGCCTCAATTGTTCGTGTTGAGCTCTCTATGGCAATCACCTATGGTTGGTCCCTTCGCTAACTCGATGTTAAAAATGCTTTTCTTAATGTCATCTTGCAGGAACATATTTATATAGAGCAACCTCCTGGCTATGTTGATCCCCGCTTCCCTCATCATGTATGCAAACTCAAGAATGCTCTTTATGGTCTCAAGCAGGCTCCGCGTGCTTGATTCCAGCTTTTTAACTCGTTCGTTTTGAAGCTTGGGTTCACTTGCAGTCGTGCGGATACCTCTTTGTTCATTCTCCATCGCCAGCAGCACATCATTTATCTCTTACTGTATATTGATGACATTATTCTCACTAGCAATAATGTGTCCTTTCTCAGTAACTTCATTTGGCAACTTCACTCCAAATTTGCCACCAAGGATTTGGGATCCCTCAGCTATTTCCTTAGTCTTGAAGTCACTCTCACTTCAGCAGGTCTTTTCCTTAGTCAGACCAAGTATGCACGTGATATTCTTGTGCGCGCTCGGCTTCTTGATTGTAACAACTATTGTGGTTGTTGCCCAACACCTCTCCTCTACTAGTTCTCCGTTTGAGGATGTCACTCTTTATCGCTCTCTTGTTGGTGCACTACAATATCTGACTATCACTCACCCTGATCTTGCCCACTCGGGAAATTCTGTCAATCAATATTTGCATGCTCCCACCGATGAACATTTTCAGGCTGTAAAGTGCATTCTTCGTTACGTCAAGGGCACTCTTCACTTTGGTTTATCATTCACTACCTCCTCTTCCGCTAGCATTATTGCCTACTCTGATGCTGATTGGGCTGGCTGTCCTGACACTCGACGCTCCATTTCTAGCTACTCTATATATCTGGGTTACAATCTTATCTCTTGGAGCGCCAAGAAACAACCCACGATCTCTCGCTCCAACTGTGAATATGAATACTGTGCCCTGGCTTCCGCTGCTACTGAATTCCTATGGTTAGATCATCTTCTTCGTGACATGCGTGTTTCCACTCCAACTCGTCCTCTTCTTTTATGTGACAATAAGAGTGCCATCTTCTTAAGCTCCAAATAGTCTCTCACAAGCGCTCCAAGCACATTGATATCAACTATCAGTTTCTTTGAGAACTTGTGGTTGCGGGTCAGATTCGCACTCAACATATTTCTACCACACTTCAGGTTGCTGATGTCTTTACTAAGAGTGTCTCACTGCCCCTCTTCACATTCTTTCGATCCAAGCTACGTGTGTGCTCTAATCCCATGCTTACCTTGCGGGGGGGTGTTAAGGATTTCTCAGAATCCTTCCCTGATTCTTAGCCATCATTCCTTACTTGTTATAGTTGACCCTTAATTGTAGGCTGTAATCCTTTATGATTATTTCCTTATCAATTATACAGCTGCACTTGTATATATATGACATACGGACTCCACCTAAATTGTGGTGGTTTTACAAACATTCTCAACGGTCATGCCAAAATTTTAAAAACAACAAATACATCGAAGAGTATGGATTGTTTATTCGACCGAAGAGTTCCAATAGTGAAGAAACTTGTCCGCGTTAGAGATTTGGGATTAGAAGTGAGAAGGAGATCTGAAAGAGATGAGGGATGCGATGGAGATTTTGGATTGGAAGTGAGGAGATCTAAAAGAGATGAGGGATGCGATGAAGATCTGGAATTGGAAGTGAGAAGGAAAGGACTGCGACTATGCAAGCTTGCTTGCAGAATCTAGTGAGATTCGGTGTAGGCGAGTCTATTTGTTATTTTTCATAAAATATGACGTGGCATGTAAAGATAAAATGGCTGTTTAATTAAATGAGAATCTGGACTGATCCTAAGCCTCTCTCATAGAACATGGTTTATCATGCCAACTAGTTAGATATATTTACAAAAGCTATGATTATCTTACATATAAGATAATCATAATTAAGTTCGCCAAATTAGTATATCTTACATGCAATAATATGTAAAATCTTTTCTACGAGAGATTTGAAAGTAAGTTTGCCAAATTAATTAAGATAAAGGGGAAATCTAAATAGTGAGTTAAGATGAAATAAGATGATATGAAAGTTAAGAATTGAATAAATATTGTTAGAATATTAATTTTTAATATAATTTGCTTGTTTTGAGATTTAAAATTATTATATTTTGTTTAAAAATTTGAAAAAATTATAATTATTAGATGAAATAAGTTGAAATGCTTTGTAAATCCAAACAAGGCCTAAGGTCATGATCAACTAATTTGATGCTTGGATGTATCTAATACGTAAAATATTTAATTAAATTAGGTAGAGTATTACTGTTCTCATACCATTCATATGAAATCAACCATTTATTTTTAAAGTTTAAATCAAGAGAGAAGTGGATTTTATTATTTAGTTTATTATATCTTAACATCGAAGACTTTAATGGGTCATCTCTAATGAATTAACCAATACAAAACGTACGTAACTAATTGATCCATATATATATATATATCGAAAATGAAAAATATTCTTCTCAACAATGATCATGCGCTCTCCTCTCCAACATGATCTCCTCCCACATTCAAATAGGCCAGGTTGGCATGCATATGGGTCAACAAACCAAAAAAAAAAAAACTTGAGACGTTAATATTATTAGCACTTGTACATTTTGGCACCGATTAATTAGTCCCACTTGTCCTTAACATGATTTATGTCAATATCGATGTAGCTAATTCTAGGGCTTGGTGGTAAGTTGACGTAATTAGCCTCTAATAATGAACCACTTTAAATTATTTTCTTTGCTTTCTATTATCTCTTATTTTATTATTAATTCCTTCAATATTTTATGATAAAATATTATCATATTCAACCAATCAACGTCTCAAAGAGGTTTGAATTTTAAGTAGATCAGACGTCATTCAATTAATATATATAAATTCATATTAAAATACTCGACGATACCTAATTGACATGGGTTAGGTTGGGTTTGGATAATAAAGTGATATTAGATACTCTATAAACAGTAATGAAAATAATAAAAAAATAATAGTAAAATCACTACAAGAAAATTGCTTATTTACAGTCAGTTAATTTTAGCAAAATAATTATTTATAACAGTCAAAATTAGTCGTAAATAATCTTCTCGTCACAATTAATTGATCATTAAAAACTTATTTTTCTTGTAGTGAATATTGAATAGCAGTAAAGTATTACGAGAATACTCCACTATCTAAAGTAGCGTAATCCAACCACTAATTTAACAAATATATGTTATCAAAACAAGCAATATATAATGAAGAAGACTTTACTAATTGAAGAGTTATTCTATTCTCAAGTCACTGATCACGTGTATAGTATATTATATTTTACAGTACTTAAGATGCAATGTTTTATTTGTAAGATTCAAATGTTAAAAAATTTTTTCCAAATCAAATTATATCATATAAATACTTTACTAGCTAGCTAGCGAAGTGTTAATTGAAACTATTTTTTATTTTACTTAAACAGGTGCGTAATATTTTTTCTGCACTCGTACAAATATTACCACACACAATTGCTCGTTCAAAACTAAATTAAAGGAATCGACCACTACATTGGTTAATTTCAAAGGAATTTAATTTAATGCAGGAAAATGCATGATATACATACATATATATATATATATATAAATATCATGTACAAATAGTTTTGTGAACTAGCTTGCATTTTGTAGCGCTTTGTAATTTTTATATTTGTACTAAGTCATATCAATTTATAAAATCAATATATATTTTCTAATTAAACGAGGCGATCGTTCTCAATAAAATCAATATATATTGGATCCATTTTTTTCATTCCAATTAGATATGAGTACAAGTATATTTTTGTTTCCTTCATGATTAATTAAGCAGACAAATAGCTAGCACGTACGTAATTAATTGGTAATTACATGGCCGTAATTATTAATTCCTCATGCAGCTCTGCAACATTTCCATGCAATACATGATGATCATCCGCCACGACAATCATTCAAGACAGCCTAAACCATATATAAAACACGTTTGGGATCGAGCTCATGATGCTACTCTGTCTCCATAGTGACAGTTGTTACAATTTCTTAAAAAATTGTGTTTATTTAAAATGTGTAAAATGTGTTTTTTTCTTAATCGTGTTTTTCATTAAAATATATATATATATATTTATATAAACACAAAAAAAACACGCGCACACTTCTTCACTATGGGCAAAGTGAGGGCACTTTGTGGTCGTTATATATATACATATATATATATATATATGTATGTATGTATATGTAAGAGTAGTACCTTTTGTTGATTATGTAGGTTTCTATATTTCTTTTGAGTTATATTATATATTACAATCACATCTTACTCTATTGAAATGTCACTATTAACACGACTCTTGAATAAAATATTATTTAAAAACTAATAAATAATATCATATGGCAATATTAAATAAATATCAGAAGATGATTATATAGTTTCTAGCCGTTCATATCGTTTGTTTTAGGTCAAGATCAGCTGAAACCTTTTTCTTCCTTTTGTTCAACCAATCATGGAAAAGATCAACCCACCCTTATTCTAAAAAAAAAAGGACAATGCTATATACAGTCCAAAAAATTAGACTCCTTTGCAGTCAAAACAAGGGCAAAACTAGAAAATCTAGTTTAGAAGAGTCAATTTACAAAAAAAAATTTAGGGAGAGACAAATATTAATTTTTTATATAATCTATTTCATAAAAATACATTTCAAAATTTAATTTTTATCAAGTTTTAAAAAATTTGAGGGGAGCCAAAGCCCCTCAAGCAAAATGATGTTTCCATCCCTTAGTCCAAATAATAAACAAATAGAGAAATCTCTATTTTAGAATAAAATTAATTAAAATAAATTTATTTACAAATAAAACCTTTAGAAATCTGAAAAATTATTTTATTTAGTCATAAAATTGAAGCGCTTTTATATGGACTGTAATACCGTCCATATTTGATGGACTGTAAAAAGAATTATTTTACAAAAAAATTAAGTTATTTTAAGAAAATCTGCTGAGTCTCTAAATACAAAGCCCATCTGAAAAAGTTCTGGATCTAAGTGCAAACCCAATATCAGATTGGGCTCCAAGTCATGTTTCCATCCTTGGGTTCAGCCCAAGTTGCATCCACTCATTAAGGAACGAACCAGTACTGAAGTGAACTATAAAACAGCTAAATCAAGATGTCTGAGCCCGGGTTCGAACCGGGGACCTCTAGTGTGTGAGACTAGCGTGATAACCAACTACACCACCCAGACACTTGGACACAAATTATGAAAATATTAAACACAACAATTTAGAATCCAAAGACCTCATTTTACATTACCTAGAACTGGGTTGCTTTTGGAAGGATGGAAAAAAGATTTTTCCCAAATGTTGGCAATGTCTCGTTACATGTATGAGATCAGGATCCTTGACATATTATATTATATATATACAGTACGTATTATAATTCTACGACAAAATTCTTAAAAGTTCAATTTTAGTTTTAATCAAATCATGAATAAGATTGCTGGAATTATAATGTACAACGTACAAGGGGGCATGCATGGTGGGTATCTGTTGGGATGAAGACGAAAGTTAGATAAGGAGATCATAGAAAAACACATCCATGAGACAGATCATGCACTACAAGAAATTGGGGGTTGTTGCTACCAATTATTTTTTTGCAATACACGTTCATGACAAAAAGTGGCTTGTTGACACCAAAAATGCTATTGGATATAAAATTCTACTTGTTGCCACAAATATTTTGTGGTGGATAAAAAGTGGTGAGAAAAAATAATTTGTTACGAGAAAAGAAATTATTACCACAAAGTTAATTTCATGGAATGCAAAAGTATGAGTGTAAGAAAAAACGAGTGGATCGGTAAATCGGACTGGACTGGATCAAACTAGTGAAATCGGTCTAGTTTTAGATAGGTACCGGTTCGGAATCGGTTTTCATAATCTTAAAACCGGTAGATACCGATTCGGTTCCGGTTTTAAACTTTTTAGAACCAGACCGGACAGAACCAAAACCAAACCGGTTCAATATAATATATATATTTTAAATTAATTTTTTTTAATATGATACATAATATAAAATATTTTTTTAATTATATATAATATGTAATACATTAGTATATAATATTAGTTACAATTTATATTTTATGGCCTAATACTAATAGTATAATATTATATTACAATTAGTAATATACTTTAAGTCTATATATAAATTATTATATTAAATAATTACACATGAAATAATGATATAGTAATACTAATATTTTTTTTTTGAACTAATACTAATTGTTGCCCAGATGACTAACACAAGAGGTGGGTGAATTGAGTTATATTAAAAAATTAATACTTATAATCAAATATACAATATAAAATATAACCAGAATATAAAGCAGCAAGAAATATAAAGAGTAAGGGTAAGAAGAAGTAAACTCAGTATTTTAATGAGATTCAGCCTCACTGTCTATGTCCTCACCTCAAGCTACCCCTTGAGGATCTCAAATTCACTATTCAATCTCCTTCAAGTGGATATAGAAACCTATTACACATTTGAGCAACACCGCTCCAAAGAATCCGTGTAGAACGTCCTCTACACTTCCAATCATCTCACACTTGGTGATTCAACTATTCTCCGTGTAGAACACCTTCTACACACACAAAAGTTATACGCACCCTCTTACAAATACAAATGCTGATAATAGATAGGTTATCAGAATACACTCCTCATTGAGTGAGATAAAAACAATACAGTGCAACATATATCTCTCTCACAATGAATAAGGATTAAGACACAAAACTTAGAGAAGAGAGAATAGAGCTTTGAAAGAATGATGCAAAATTTAGCAATTGATGTGTAAGCTCTTGTTGTGATTTTTACAAAACTCAAGTGAACTATTTATAGGCAAATGAGTCTTCATATTCAAATTTGAAAAGGTTCACATGTTAAATAAGAGTACTATTCACTTTTAAAAAGATTCAAATAAAAATATTTCATTTTTATATTTGTCAAAGACAACTCCATTCATTTTTCAAAGAAATCAAATCTAATCTTTTACTTTTCATACATAACAAAATGAGCATGATTTATTTTTCAAACCAAATTATTTTCTTTTTGCATATGTCAAAAAAACATACAACCACCTTTCAAGATTTTCAAACAAATTATTTATCTTTTGTATTTGTCAAAAAAAAAACACACAACCACCTTTCAAGATTTTCAAACAAAATCATTTATCTTTTGTATTTGTCAAAAAAACACACAACCACCCTTTAAGATTTTCAAACAACACATGCACATATTAAAGATGACAATCAATCATCTTACAAATTCAAATCTTTATGCATATGCGAAAAAAATAATAATTTTCGAAATTAATATTTTAATAAAGTTATGCAAATGTAAAAAATGCAATTTGATATTTTATGAGAAAATATTAATTTTGAGCCTTAATCCAATTTCAAATTTTAAGAGATGTACAAAATTACTCTATGAGCTTCATTTGTAGACTTGATCTTCTTTTTGCTCATGCTTGATTTCTTAATGTGCTTAGCTCTCTTCATGCGTAGACAACTTGAGTTTGAGTCTTAAATATTATTTGTTATCATCAAAATCTATACGTAAATACGAGACTTGAAACCTTGGGTTCAACACTAATAATATTAGTTATAACTATCAATTATATAATTATAAAAAATTAAACTTATTATAACAAATACTAATATATAATTATTTTAATCATTATAAATAATACTAATATATATTAATAGTCTAATAAACTAATATAGACTAATTTAAAACCGGACCAAAATCAGTAAAATTGGTGCTACCGATTTTGGAATATAACCAGAGCTTAATCGATTTTAAAAAATAGAAAACTGGTAGTACCGGTTCGGTTATAGATTTTATCCAAAATCGAACTGAACCAGATCAATTACACCCCTATACAAAAGATACCAAAATTATGATGTTGCCAATTCAAACCTTTTTTCCCACGAGTTTAACATCTTTTGCCACGAGTCTCAGTTGCCGCAAAAGTAGTTAATTAACCATGAGCCTCTGTACGTGGCTTTTTATTTTTTGCAGTGATCTGTTTTCCTAATTTCCATGACTGAATTTTGCCATAAATACTCTTCTATAAAAGCACGAAATCAGATATATGCCGAATCCCTAAATTTTGAATTTAATTTCATCTCTTCTTCGACCTTTACACCCTCTCGTCTCCCTCTAAACCCTAGGCCACATCCATCACAGCCACAGCCTAGCAGCCAGCCATTGAGCACAGTGTCGCACCACTATCACCTCACCGGCGACCACCCTTCGCAAAACCCAACCCCCCAAGATGCCTCTCTCTGCCTATTCTCCTTCCCCGAGATAAGCCTCCTTCCCTCCGGGCTTCTCTACGTCGCCGTCGCAACTCGCACTCAAGCCACCGCCATTCATCGTCGACAGCGCTGACAACCCCTCACCGGCTCCCTCCGACAATCCTCAGCTCCCCTACGATCTCTCCCTTCCCAGTAACTCCCTTTTTCTCTCACAGGTCTCCACCACCCAGATTCGCCGTCTACAACCCATCTTTCCGCCAATCACCATCACCGCCTCTCTACGGCCACCACCTCCTCTCTCTTAACCCCTCCATGCCCAAGCTAAGGCCTTTCCCTTTCTCATATTCTCTGGTTTGACCACCCACACGACCTCTTAAGGTAAACTATTGTTGTATTGTCCCTATTTTATTATTATGTGTCTATTGTTATGTATCCATTGAAAAGTAATTTTAGTTGAATATGTGATTAGCTTACTTCTTAACTTCTTATCGTGCTAGTTTTTGTTGTAATGATGTCTTATGCTCTAATAATATTGTTTACATTATTGATGTGTTTTAGGTAAGGTTATAAGGTCTGTGATAGTGTTTGTGATTTTTTGTTTAGTGTTTGTGATAATATTTATACGATACAGAAGAGTCCTGAAGGCTTGTGATTTGTGGAATATGTTTTGTGATTTTACTGAAGACTTGGTCTTAATACTTGAGTTGGACTGTCCCCCTTGATGTGTTATATTATTTACGTCAACCTCTCTAGCTATATATCACCTCTCTTCGAGAGGCTGGGGATCAAGCTAAGATATTCCAAATCTCATTAGGATTTAGAAATCTTAAAAATAATAATCAATATTAAGTACTACACTCAATTAGTACTTCTCTCTATATATCATTGATAATTGCATAAATGCGCTCTAATTTAGAACCAACAAGGGTTTCATTCATAGTAATTGCATACGTTTCATTTTTCCACCACAGCTGGCCACAAATTGGTGTATAAGCTTTGTGAATGTGTGGTGTTGGTGTATAAATGGTATGGGCAGATTTCATGTATTGGTTGTATTGGTATGCTTGGTTAGGTTGTGTTATGCTTTTGGATGTGAGGAAATAAATGGAACTTGATTTGGTGTTAAATTAGTGTTGGATTGGATTTGATTGTGTTTGGAGGAAGCGTAAACATGATAGGTTCCCCTAGATTACCTTGATGTTGTTACAAACATGATATTTACAACATCTTATTAGGTACTTTTTGATACCCACCTATTATCCTCCTTTGTTTTCACCTATGGCTTTTAGTTGTTGATAGAATTTTCATTGCTTCTATTTGACACAGGCCACCATTCAGGGAATTGAGGCTAAAGGTTTTTTTAAGCCTAGTTTTCATTGGCATTAATATTTTTATTTTTATCTCTAATTCTTCATTACTTGTCAAAACATGCAGCTTATGGATGCATGCATATTATACTTTGTACTTGACTGATGCATGTGTGCCATTTATTATTCAAATTCCTTGCTTGAAGTATATAATTGGATCTAACATCATTGTAAAACCTGCATATGTGACACATATGGCAAATTCGACATTTATGTTTGGCAAAGTGGTCAATTGGATATGGTTATACTTGTCTTAATTTTGGAGAGAGTTTGTTCTCAAAACAAGTATAATGTCTAATATGGCCAGGCTTGTTCGCATTAGATTGTGGGTTTTTATTTATTTTTTCCTTGTTTATCTTAGATAGTATGATTTTCTATTATGATTTATCAACATGCATTTTCCCCCCTCTTCACAACAGAATCTATGGTGATACAATAACTTGAGAAACCTTAAAGGATTTTCGTAGGAAAAGGGTTCAGATTCTAGCCAACTGGGGCTAGATTCTAGCCTACTGTCAGAATTTGCAAATGCTGACAGTAGGCCATGGGTTCTGGTGTTTCTCGATTGAGTCACTCCTCTCTAGAAGTTTTATTTTTTGTTGGATATTGAACATTACTGAGATATTGTATTACACTTTAATTTCACTATGGACATTTGTTATAATTGCTATGTTCTGCAGTTTATACACAAAAAATATATTAGCTGTTTTTTTTTCACTATGGACATTATAATTGCTATATTGTTTGCATATACATTATAACTGCTATATTGTTTGCATATAGCAATTATAATTGTTAGTACTATTTATTTTAGCCTATATTAGACTATTTGTTATAATTACTTTTGGTTTAGTTTCATTTTTTTTTTTTTGAATTTTTTTTTCTAAAATCTTTCAACATTTTCCATGAATGGAACTCATGGCAAATACTTTATTTTTTTGTAAGAAATGATTATTTTCTACGACAAGAGTTTTTCCTAAATAAGTATTTTCAAATAGCATTTATGGAAAATAGTTCCAAATACCACGAGAATTATACTTATTTCCACAAAAACCATATTTTTAGCCACCATAACCCTTCCTAGAAAAAATCCATATTTTTTGTAGTGTGATTAGATTATACGTACTCTACTACAAGAAAAATAGACTTTTATAATTAATTATTTGCAATAAAAACACTCATTTTAATTAGAAATAATTAGTCGCACATAAATAATTTTCTTACAATACTGCTGACAAGTCATTATGATTGTTTGCGGCATTGTGGATTGTGCATGCATGGTTGTATGTCGAATGTATATATAAATATAATGTGTGTGTGTGTGTGTGTGTGTGTGTGTGTGTGTGTGTGTGTGGCTGATCTATTATGCCTGCCTTAAGGAACACTACTACTACTTGATCCACGCATGCATGCATGCATGAGTTGCATGGGACCCATGCAATAATTTTACATTGCAAGCTGTAAATTTAATTCTACAGATTGTGATATTAAATATGTAAATTTAATGAATGTGGGTTATTATTTATTTTCTTTAAATACTATCTTGAAAAGGCACAAGGTTGGATTAAATGACAAAATGGTTGGGTCAAAAAACACAATGATTGGACCAAATGATACAATGATTGAGCCAAAGGATACGATAGTTGGTGTGAACAGGTATGACGATTGGTTCGAACAAGCACGATGATTTGTGTGAAAAAGCACGATGGTCAAAAGGCACAATGATTGGTCCGAAGAGATACGATGGTTGATGTGAAGAGTCACGATGGTTGATCCGAAGAAACACGATACTTAAGCCGAAAAGGCATAATGCTTGGTCGAAAAGACATGATGCTTAGACCAAAGATACAAGTTAAAGTTGCGATCTGTCACATGGTGTCACTTCATTCTCTATAAATAGGGGATGAGACCTACAAATTTCATTATTTCATTTTCTATCTTTTAGTCACTTACACAATTTTGTAGAGAAACTCTGAGGGAAAAATTTCAGAATTGTTATTTGCAGTTGGTGACTTTCTTGTATCTTGGAGGTGAATTACTTGTAACCCGATAGCAAATTCTTACGAGTGGGGCAATTATCACCTTAAAGATAGTGTTCTACACTCAAAATTGCATTTATTTTTTTAGATTATTGTATCCGAATAGTTTTTCTTTAACAATTTTAAGGTGATAAACGAAATGGGATCAGAATCTGAAATAGCGACTTTCAAGATGATGAATTAAGACTTTGTCAAACTAGATATGTTTGATGGAAAGAATTTTACTCGTTGGAAAGATAAGTTGATGTTCATTATTACTACATTGAAGATTGCATACGTTTTGGATTCGAACTTGCCGGTACTTTCAAAACCCAAACCTAATGATAATGATCAAATCAAGGCAGAATGTAAGAAACGTGAAGAAGATGAAGTAGTATGTATATGATATATTCTAAATACACTTTCTGATCGTCTCTACAACTTGTTTACATCAATCAAGTCACGAAAGGAGATTTGGGAGGCATTGGAATTCAAGTATAAAACTGAAAAGATACGGATAAATTCCTAATTATGAAATATTTTGAATTTACAATGAATGATAATAATCCATTGATGGATCAAGTCCATAAATTGCAAGTTTTAGTGAATAAACTTTGATATCTAAATATGGAAGTTTCTGAAACTTTGCAAGTTAAGGCTATTATTGCCAAACTTCCTCCAAGTTGGAATAATTATAGAAAGAAACTTATGAACACAATAGAATATTTCACTTTAGAGCAAATTCAAAAACATTTAAGAATTGAAGAGGAAACTCGACTTTGTGATAAGAAATTTTTTCTCAAAATGGCTCTAAGGTGAACTTTGTTAATGAGGAAAATAAGTTTCAAGGTAATTTTGGAGGAAACAAGATAAAATATAATAATTTTTCCAAAAATGGTGACAAGTTTAAGAATACAAAAACTTGTTATAATTGCGGCAAGAATGGACACTTTAAGCATGAATGCAGATACAAGAAGAAACAAAAGAAAGAGAATGAGAATCTTAATAGTACAAATCTGATCGAAAATGATATTTTGAAAATTGTGGCCACGGTCTCTAAAATACATATTAGCATGATTACAGAGTTAAATATGGCTACAACCAAGTCACCTGATTGGTGGTATGATTCAGATGCTACCGTCCATGTAGTACTAATGGAAAATCACAACTCTGTAAAAGTTGTGGGAAAAAAAACTGTGGAACTTCAGTTTACTTCTGAAAAGAAACTTATTCTTATTAATGTTCTTCATTTTTTAGAAATAAAGAAAAATCTTGTATCTGCAAATCTGCTTTGTAAGAAGGGTGTTAAAATCATAATCAAGTCTGATAATGTAATTCTTTCTAAAGATGAGTATTTGTTGGAAAAGGGTACACTTGTGATGACATGTATAAACTAAGTATTAATAAAATAAATTATGTTTCTGCTTATATTGTTGAGTCTTCTACTTTGTAGCATAATCGTTTGGCACATTTGAATTTTAAATCTTTAAATTTTATATGAAAACATGGCTTAATTCCATATAATCATAGACATGGTAATAAATGTGAAATTTGCATTCAAGCAAAAAATGACAAAAAAATATTTTTCCTAAAACAGATAGAAATACACGATTATTAGAACTTGTGCATTCTGATATTTGTGAACTAGATGATATTTTAACTAGAGGACACAATAAATATTTTATTACTTTCATTGATGATTTTTCAAGGTATACATATGTATATTTAATGAAAAGTAAAGATGAGGCCTTCAATATGTTCAAATCTTATAAGTCTGCTGTTAAAAATCAAAAGGAAAATAAAATTAAATATTTCTTAGTGATAGAAGTGGTGAATATTTTTCTATTGAATTTTCTTTGTACTGCGAGGAGAACAGCATAATACATCAAAATAGTGCACCCTATACCCTACAACAAAATGGTTTAGCAAAAAGAAAAAATAGGACACTAGTTGATATGTTAAATGCTATAATCTTGAATGCAAAATTATCTTTTAATTTGTAGAGAGAAGCATTACTTACAGCATGTTATTTGCATAATAGAATACATTTTATGAAATTTAAAATTTCACCATATAAATTGTGAAAAGGCAGGAAACCAAATTTGGAATACCTAAGGATATGAGGCTGTTTAGCTTTTTATAGAGTTCCAAGCTCAAAAAGAACAAAATTGGATCCAAGGATAATCAAAAGTGTTTTCTTCAAAAGCATATAAATTTTTGGATTTAGATTCTAATGTTATAGTAGAATCAAATGATACTGAATTTATTGAAGATAAATTCTATAATGATTCTAAAACAATATCGGATCCTACTCAAACACCAAAAACAGACTTGAGTTGGAAAATAAATTGTATAATTCCTGATATATTGACTAAACTAAGAAGAAGTCAAAGAGTCGGGAAAGAGAAAAATTTGGATCCAGATTTTGTGTCATCTTAGGCTATTATTTTCCTTTTGGAAAGAAATAAAGATGATATTTTAAATAAGATACTCATTCTATTAAACATAGAAGGAGATCCAAAAACATATAAAGAAGTTATGACTTTTAGAGATGTTGCATTTTAGAAAGAGACAATAAATGATGAAATTGACTCAATATTGTCGAACAATAATTGAGTTTTGGTAGATTTGCCTCCTAGATCAAAACCTATTGGTTATAAATGGGTATTTAGGAGAAAACATAATACAAATGGGTATCTTCAAAATTTTAAGGCTGGATTAGTAGCCAAAAGTTTTAAACAAAAAGAGGGCATAGACTATTTTGATACGTATGCCACAGTGACTAGATTTATATCCATTAGAGTGCTTATGGCACTGGCTTCAATATATAACTTATTTGTATACCAAATAGATGTTAAAACTGCTTTCCTAAATGATGAATTGGATGAAGAGGTATACATGGAACAACCAGAAAGATTTGTTATGCATGGGCAATAAAAGAAAGTTTGCAAATTAATTAAGTTATTGTATGGATCAAAGCAAGCACCAAAGCAATGGCATGAGAAATTTGATTCAGTAATATTATCTCATGGATTTAGGCATAATAATGCTGATAAATGTATTTACTCTAAATTCACATATTGTTATGGTATTATAATATGTCTTTATGTGGATGGAACAAATATGGAAGGAATATCTGAAACTAAGAAGTATTTATCTTCAAATTTTAAAATGAAGGATTTTAATGAAGTTGACACTATTTTGGTGTCCAAGTAAAGAAACATAGTAGGGGTTATGCTTTATGTCAATCTCATTATGTTAAGAAATGCTTCTTAAATTTCAACATTTAGAAATTAAAGATGCAAATACCCCATATGAATCTTCATTTAAATTAACTAAGAATGCTGGAAGAGTAGTTGCTCAGTTAGAATATACTAGTGCAATTGGTACTTTTTTGTATACAATGCATTGCACTAGGCCAGATATTTCCTTTGCAGTATATAAACTTTTTAGATATACAGATAATTCTAATACAGATCATTGGAAAGCAATTGGTAGAGTCTTTGGATATTTTAAAAGAACTAGTTCGTTAAGACTGTATTATACTAATTTTCCTTGTGTACTAGAAGGATATTGCGATGCTAGTTGGATTACTGTGCAAGTGATAATAAGGCTACGTCTAGTTGGGTTTTCACCCTTAGTAGTGGAGCTGTTTCACGGGCTTCTAAAAAACATATATATATTTCACATTCTACAATAGAATCGGAATTTTTAGCTTTGGCAGCAGCAGGCAAAGAGGTAGAATGGCTGAGGAATTTGTTATTTGATATAAAGTTATGACCACAACCGATGTCAGTCATTTCTTTGCATTGTGATAATGAAACTACCATGTCTAGGGCTTATTGTAAAGTCTGTAATAGAAAATCTAGACATATTAGCTTAAGACATGAATATGTCAAACAATTAATTAGTGATGGTATTATCCCTATTGTATATGTTCGATCAAGTAAAAACTTGGCAAATCCTTTCACAAAGGGACTTTCGAGAGATTTGGTGAATAGTACATCTAGTGGAATAGGTTTGAAACCTTTCTATTAAAATGTCACCTGTAATAGAAATCCAATCTTATACTATTAATAAATAGTATAAAGTTTAATGGGTAATAACAAACTACAGTTATGTGGCTGTGATAACACTGAAATTTAATTTAATGTGAGAAACCCTTCCAGGATAGTTAGTATTGACTGTTACACTAAATGTATGATTAGTACTATACTTTTAATAAAATTCAATAGTTAAATAAGTATCTGAAATAATAAAGCCATAAAAGGAATTTTACCTATGTGAACATAAGAGGTGGGAATAACTTCTAACAAAAGTTTAAAATTTACTTTTGTAAATGTTCATGAATGACAGGATGGAGCACGTAAATAAGTGCAAATAATTGATGAGTTATCTCGCTAAAATTGGATAGAATCACGTGTGTGGTATTTTCGTTCTTAACCTAAAAAGTCTTGGTTTAATCCCAGGTCACCATTGAAATTTGTTAGGAATTTGAGATACTTACACTAATTGAAAGTTTAAGTCGAGAGATACCTTCTTGTATGCATGAGGATATCAGTATTTGACTAAAAAATTAATATCGTAATCTAAGTGGGGGATTGTTATATTTAATTTTATAGATTGTGATATTAAATATATGAATTTAACGAATGTGAGTTATTATTTATTTTCTTTAAATACTATCTTGAAGATGCACAATAGTTGGGTTAAAGGACACAATGATTGAGTTAAAAGATACGATGATTTATGTGAAAAGGCACGATGGTTGGTTTGAAAATGCATGATAGTTGGTGTGAAAAGGCACGATAGTTAGTCCGAAAAGGCACAATAGTTGGTTCGAAGATATACGATAGTTGGTGTGAAGAGTCACGATGATTGGTCCGAAGAGACATGATGCTTGAGCCGAAGAGGCACAATGCTTGGTCGAAAAGACATGATGCTTAGACCAAAGACACAAATTAAAAGTTGTGATTTTTCACATAGTGCTACTTCATTCTCTATAAATAGGAGATGAGACCCACAAATTTCATTATTCCATTTTTTTATCTTTTAGTCACTTATACAATTTTGTAAAAAAATTCTGAAGAAAAAAACTCAGAATTATTATCTGCAGTTAATGACTTTGTTATATCCTAGAGATGAATTGTTCGTAACTCAATAACAAACTTTTTTAAATAGGGACAATTATCACTTTAAAAATAATATTTTACGTGTCTCAAAATCACATTTATTTTTTCAGATTATTATAACCGAATAGTTTTTCTTCAACACAAGCTCCATGATCATGAGTGGTAATTACAATACACATATATATGATCATGATTCATCATGTAACTTGTTTTCTCATAGTCACACCTAGCTGCATCTATCTTGTTCATCCGTACTCCTCTCATGATCAGTCCGATTTGGATTCACAACAAAATTGCTGGATAGAATAATAAGTACGTGGACAGCCGGAAGATCACAATCCGGCCAAGATTTTGTATGATCTGCATGCGTCGAAATTGTTGAAGAAATCCAACAGTGTTCGATCGAGAAGTTATTTTAGCGTCGAAATTGTCAAATCAATATTGATACCATCATGTTTTTTTGACGTTATATATATGGACATGAGCATAGTGCACATCGTTTTTGTAGTGTCATGCACTACCCTTCTTGGTTCTGTCCGTTCATGTCCATCCGTTGTCACTTGTCATCAGCCATTCACATCTTACTCAATTTTTTTAAAAATTTTTAATTCTAATCTTATTTTTAATAAATTTTTAAAAAAATTTACTCGCCTTCGAAAAAAAAAAATTCTACATTTCATTTGTTATACTTTCTTTTATCTATTAAAATAATATTTCTTATTTTTTATTATTTTTTCTATTATTTTATTTTACATCTTTAACTAATTTTAATAAAATATATTTAAAATTTAATATATAAATAAATAGTAACCTTTTTTGGAATTATTGTAGTATTTTCTAAATTTTGAAAATAAAATTTTAAAATAAAAAAAGAGATTTTAATGCACCTAATGGAAATGCCAGTAATTCTTCACGACATAATAATTACTGATATTTTTTTTTTTTAAACTTTTTTCAGCCCACGACCTCTCTATTTTAGTAAGGCCGAACGTACTTATAAGCATAATAATTACTAATTAGGTACAAGTACGTAATTAGGTACAAGTACACGTACTTGTACCTAATTATTATGCTTAGTACATCTATGTTTTTCTTCCTTCCAAACTGAAAATTGCTTGCATTACTGATCAAAAGGTTCCATATTATAGTAAGCACATCAAAGAAAGAAAACAGACATGATGAGAAAAATATTTGTTTGTGATTAATTATTTTAAGTAAAATATTATGTCAGTTAAAATATTAAAAAAATATTTTAAAAAAAAACATAAAAAGAGTGAAACCAAAATAAAAATATAAAACTAATTAAATTAGAATTAGATGCATAAAAATAACATTTATATTATATAACGTGTACACAAAAGATATATAAGCCATATACAAATAATACTTTTATTTTTTATATGAGTAATATTATATGTATACAAATAATAGTATACCTTTGAAAAAAATTGTTTGCCACATTAGTTAATAGAGCTGGACTTGTTTTTCATATGAATAATACTACTTGTACGTGACCTTGTTTTTCAAGTGCTGCATGTAATGCTAGATTTTTTTTTATCGTGGGAAAAGACTGTTTGCCACATTAGTTAATGAAAAATAATATATACATAATATAATTATATAATATATTTCATAATAAATATTAAATAAGAGATAATTTTGTAAATAATTTTATATACATAATATATTATAAAACTATCTTTCATTTAATATTTTATTATAAAATATATTATATAATAGTGTTGTGCGTATCATTATTAGTAGAGCTGGGCTGCGCCTAGCTGCATGCACGTGCCGGTGCGGGACTGGGAGTGTTGGTTGGTCGGGTCAGTATTGCCTACAAGGCTTGTGAGCCACAGAGTAAGCAAAAAGGGCCTATATAACATTGTCATTCTTTCTAACCCCAACAGAGTACGTACGTAAGGCTGTAACCGAATCGAATTTTATCTTGTCAAATTCGAATTTTTATTTATTTATATATATATTTTTTAAATTCAATTCGATAAATTATACTTTTAACTCGAGTTACAATTCGAGTTCGACTTTTTCTTTTTAATTTTTGAATGAAATTTAAAAATAAATTAATTAATAATTAATAAAAAAAATTAATATTTAATATTTAACTAGTTAATATTTATTCATCATAAAAATATGTTATATGCTTATATATATTATTAATAAATACACGTAATATGATAGCATATACATATTTCACATACTTCTCACGTACTAATATATAAAATTATTAAATTTTATAAACTAATTATTATATAAATTATAAAACTTAAGTATGAAGTATATTCATCATATATATATAAGTAATAAGATTACATATATATTTAATTATAAAAAATATTATATTTATATTATTAGCAATACATATATATAACATATATATAGATATATTTACCCATATATAAATGAATTTTAATTGAGTCGAGTTAACAAGTCGACTCGAGCATAAATGAACGAACTTTAACGAACTTTAGGCGAATCAAGTTGAGTTTTGTTGGGTATGTGTCATTTACTAATTGAATGAATATCTGCTTTTATGAGCAACTTTTTTTTTTTTACGAGTCAAGTTCAATTCGATTTTAATCAAATAAGTATCGAACGGGCTATCGAATAGTCTTATTCATTTACAATCCTATACTATATACACGTGACTTTCCTTGCATTAAATGTCGTTGTTCTCCTTTTTATTTTTCTTTTTTTCTTCCAATATTATTAGTCTCTTAAGATTTATAAAGTTTATATAATTGATGTCATTAACATTATTGGATTTACATGGTAATGTATGTGCCTCGGCTCTAGGTCAACGTCCGACCACATCAACTACTTAAGAAAAAAAAAATCCGACCACATCAATAGCCACAAAAAAATTCTGAAGAAGTATATTCCTATAAGTTAAAAGGTGGTGTGACTTGACATAATATATGAGATTTATTTATAATAAAAATAATTTTATTATTTAATAAATCATATCAATTTATAAAATTACCTACTTAAATTTATAGATTCTCTTTATAAGTAAAACATTTCTCTTTCAAAATTAAACAACTCACACATACCTCAATTACTCCTCTCTTCAAAATCTTAACTAGCTTTTTTATCCAAAATAAAATTGCTCAAAACACGCACTTAGTCTTTGAAGGATTCCACTATTATTTAGTTTTTTATATAGTATCGAATAATTGAAAGAATAAAGAGTTTTTTAATTACTCAATATCACATATAATATTAGTTAAATACTAATAATTAAAAGAATGATAAATAATATTACTCATCATATATGATATGGATGATAGAGTTGGGTCACCAAGCATCTCTCATAATTCGATGTCGATGTTTTGATGGACTAATTAAGTATATACCTTGGAAATTATTTTCGATCTTAGCTAGCCATGTCATGTGATATGGACCTATTTATTACTTTTGTTTTGCGACTAGACATTGGCCTAGCTATAGCTAGTTATAATTTAATGTTACGAGTAGACCGTACGTAGAGTATATCTCCTGATGCTGTCATATGATATAACCTTCCACTTAATAATTTGGGAGGCATCATTGTCTTTGTTGTGGAGCATGTAGAGATTGGTCATTAAATTTCATTTGTTTTTTGTTTCCCAACTAGTTACGTACGTTACATCTTTCTCATAAATTAAAAAATAAATATTTATGATAAATTATTTACAACTAGAATACTTATATATGATAAAAATAAATTCATTTTAATAAAAAATAATTATTTTAATAGAAAATAATTAATCAAAAATAAATAATTTTTTTATAGTAAAGATCACCTGATCTTCAACTTTATTTTATTTCTGAGTAAGAAAAGTATTGCCTAAATCTAAACCGGCCAAGCTCTAAGGATTCTAGTAATTTTTTTTCGCCTGTTTAATTAGATAATTTATCATAAACATAAAAGTTTTATTTTCTTGAAAATTATACATTTAAGTTGCTGTTAAGGGCACGCCCATTACAAGAAATGATAGTTTTTTTTTCAAGAAGGATCATGGTGGGTAAAAGTATAGTTTCCATAGCAAATAAATTTTTTCCACAAAATTGTATTGTCGGACGCTCGTGAAATAAAATTGATGGGATAAAATATTTTTTTTCACAAAAGCTTAAACTTGTGGGAAAAAGTTAGTTCTTCTCACAAAATCACTCGTGGGAGATAATCCCATCTTGTAGAATTTACTATTATTTGCCACAAAATTGGTTTGTGGAGTTTGATTCTAGTTTTACCCGCTAGAACATTTGGTGGGAAATTTTTTTTTGAAAAAATAAAACGATAGTTGCCACGAGGTGTATTCGTGGCAAATACTAAAAAAATTTAGAAAAATCATTATAAAAAAAATGATATTGTTCCCCACATACTAATCAATATCCAACTAAATTATTAATCATTATAAATATGTATGCAATTCACAAGAGCGAAAACAAAGAGAGAAAGAAATAGAAAATAAATCAAATATAGAAGACAACAGAACATTATTTAGACAAAACTCATCTAGCTGCTCTTTTGATCTTGAATGAATATTGGAGTTCCAGATGACATATTTTGTCATCATCTTCAAACTTTATAAAGAACATAACAAGAAAAATGAACATTTATCACAATAAACTATACATATGTGCAAAAATTAATATTTTTAACAATAATATAATCCACATATTGAGCCATAAGTGTCTAACAAGCATAAACTTGTAACCAAGTAAATATAACATAGGACATATATAAATAAGTATACCATCTTGTACCAATCATTGTTCGTCCAACATCAAGGGAATACATGCCAGTTGATGCGTTGTACTGTCGTTACTTGACATAAGCAGAGTCAATAACATGCCTGCACTAGATAATTCAAAATATAAGTGAACTGTTTAACGTGAACCTTTTTTTTTTATAAATAACTGTTTAACATCAACCTAATATGCCAATATCAATGTTCAAGATCACAATAAGTAAACCCTAATTATAAGAAGGAAAATTTTAATTTAATTACACAAAAAATATAACATAAATAGGAAATATAAAGAGCAATGTATTTAACCACATCAGCCTGCAAGTGGGAGGGTTACACAAAAGAAGGTGTGGGTGTCATTGAACTCTGTTTTTTTATAGGTAATCAAAAACTTTTATTCATAAGAAGACAAAGCATAACCCAAGTGCACAAGTATACATGAGAAGTACCTAACTCAAGTTTACAACCGAAAGTAGAAAATCATAGACAAAGTCCATTGAAGTAAAAGTTTACGAGCTATATTTTCAATCAAACCCAAAGACAGCTCATTTAAAAATAAAAATAAAATCAACCAGATACGTGTGCTTTATGAAGTTGTGGTACCAAATATGTTAAATCAGGATTTCAGTTAGTCAAGGCAGTGATATTGTTACTAACAAAAAACCAAAAACTCTTTGACCATTCATTCAAAATGCTTAAGCCATATCTGATGACCCAATTAAACTGTTTGCTCAATGCATAATTACCACATTATACCAATAGATTAGAGAAACCATCCTTAAATTTACTTTGGTAAAATCTGAAAATATTAAAACGAAATAATTAAAGTATCACTTTTCACATACTTGGCTTTGTGGCAAGATTCCACACTTCCTTAACAGAATGAATTACTCTAATGAGGAGCATGCAAGACAAAGTTACAGAACCAACCACACAGAGAACACATTTGAGAATGCCAAAAATTTGCAGGTTCTCCTTCAAAATAAAATGAGCTAGCGCTACACTGAATTGTGACATTTTCTCAGTATTCTTTACAACCATATGTAGACCTATGTATACACATACACAGTAAAAAGGAATATCCAAATAATCAAGAGTTTCTCTTAAATACACTAAACGAAACATAAAATAAGGCATACCTGAAGATAATACTTAAAGCTCCCAATGGAGTTACAAGAATTGCAAGAGTATATGCATAAGCCATGAAATTTGCTATCTCACCTATAATCACTATACAAGGTTTTTAACTCAACATTTTTTTTTGGATCATAGGAATGAGCAAGATCTATCCACCTACTATACAACCATGCAATGGTGCTTCAAGCTTCCACAAGTGTAATTATGACATACCCATTGTTTCACCTATCAATGAAATTAAAAACCAATCAACTAGTGACATACCTATTGTTTCACCTATTAAAATGTCACTTAGATCATTATGATATTTGTCAACACAAACATATCACAATATATGATAAGGCGATAGCAGCACCCATTTCTTATGGCACTTGGTATTAGGTTGAAAGCTGATAAAAGTTTTAAATAAAAAACAAACTAAAGAGTAAAATATATTCACATAATATGAATGGAAATAAATAAGAAACATGCAACTTGTGGATGCTCCCAACTTTGTGGTTAGTGCACTAGGGAGGTAAAGAATCCACTGCCGTGCAGCAGAGGGTAGCTCTATGTAGATTGGATGTCCCACTTGTCCAAAAGTACACTTCTTTATAATCATATTTTTTTAACTTTAGCAATATAATTGATTGGTGGTTTACATCAACTAAAATGAGAAGCATTTTTAATTATTGGCCGCTATGCTAATAACAAAAGTACTATGTCTTTCGCAGTTGGAAAGATTTCAAGTATTTTGAGGTAGAATATTTAGTAAGGAATGGTTGAGTTGTAACCTTTTTGCATGACATCTAATGAAACCATAAAACATAAAAAATTAAAACATAAACATAAGGTTAAAGATTCAGTATTGTTAAAAAATTAAAACATAAACACAATCTCCTAGAGAAGCACTTGAACCAGGGAAAACCATAAGAACCTACTCATTACTATGAGCAAAATAACTATCAAATGGTGGATTACACAGACGAGTATTAGGAAAGAAATGCAAACTCTCGTCTCTACAGGGACCAAATATGTGCATGCCTTTGGAGTTAAAATTTCTCTCCACAATCAAAATACTACATATCTATGAATATAATCTGTCTAAGCAATCAACACCACATTAGAACTCTAAAATAAAGCACTTAAGATATAAATGTAGTGTTTTTATCATGCTTAAGGGCTTTGATAGGGAAGAAGATCGTGCAGGAGGTGCTGTTGTGTCCTTGGGTTGCTTGTGGTGATGCGGCATTGTGTTTGGAGGAGGCGATGGTGGCTCACAATGACAGGTCTTGAATAGCAGTAGAGAACACACCCGCGGCAGAGAACCCATGAGGGAGAGGCCTAGAATTCGGGAAAGAGAGAGGGAGATCGTGGTGGAGCTAGGGAGGTTCGAAGGAGGAGGTCCGGCGTACTCTTAGGCGGCAACGCGAGACTGGGTTGAGGTGGAGCTAGGTGGTGTGCAAGGGAGCTCTGAGAGGGGAAGAGAGTTGTGGGGAGGGAGAGACCTTGGGGTTTGGTGTCGGGCTAGGGGATGAAGATGTGGTGGGGCCAGTAAAGCTGAAGCGACGACTTCGTGGTCACGGCGATGGCACATGGTGGTTCGCCTGCTTGAAAGAGTCGGGTGTTATGGATGGGAGGGGGAACATGAGTGTCTGCTAGAGGGGGCCGCCGCCGCCGCCGGCCGGGGGGGGGGGGGGTGGTGATAAAATGAATGTTTTCCGAGTTTCTCCCTTTATATATTTAAATTCTACTGTTAAATCTAGGTTTTTTTATTTAACGGTAGATATTAAATCTATAAATAAACTAAGTTAAGATAGATAATTAAAACTGTAAATACAATGTAATTAATTTAAATGAACTTTAAATACTAGAAATAATATTATTTCAACATAAAATAAAATAATACTAAGTTTACTAAATATTTTTAAAGAAATAAAAATTATCTATGTAAATAGAATCTTTAACATTAATTAACATAATGAATACTGTATAATATTTTTAAAGAATTAAAATCATTTAAATAAAATAATTTTCTCAAACTATACAATTTTGGAGTTTTAAAATATAAGAAGGCTTCTTTGAAATTTGGGCTTAGTTCCATAATACTAAAAATTATCCCATTAAATTAATTTTAGGCCCTTCACATTTTTTAAAATATCTCTAAACATTTGATTTAATTTCAAAATCATATGTAATATTTAAAATATATATATATAGTGAGATTTTCATGAGAAAAATGTTATTGTTTATTTCGACAACATAATTTCGTTGCAAAAGGTAGTTTTACCCACGATTTGTGGGGTGTGAATCCTGACAAAAAAGCATACTTTTTTCTATGAATGAAACTTGTCAAAAAATGTAAGTATTTTCCATCAGCCCATGTCATGAAAAAAGAATTGAAATGGCGAGTTTTGTTGTAGTGGCCTTCTTTCTACATTTACTTGTAATTAGTAGAATGGCCCTATTATTTATCAGATTATTATATACAAACCCATAAAATCATACTTATAAAAGCTTAAACTCATGTTGAATGCTTCCAAATATATGTCCAAATCCAACGTCCCTTTCCTGGGTAGGCAAACCAGCTAATACACCAATTAATCCAAAAACCTTGCTATCAGGAAACTCCATAAAATTGTTTCGGTAGGTTCTGAGAAACCATGCATTTGAAATTGGTCGTATACTTTCCTTCGAATAATAATCAAATCTTTATAATCACTTATGAACATTCAAGGCTTGATCAGGTCAAATATTTCCAGGCCGCCATAATACTACAAAAAAAATGTATATTCATGACGGATTATTTGTGACAAATATAACTATTTTGCAGTAAAAACAAATTTATTTTAGTAATAAATAATCATTTTAACAGGAAATAACTGATCACAAATAAACAGTTTAATTTCTTATAGTGCCAGTACTAGTACTTCTCCCTGAAGACCTGTCCACAAAACATGAAGCAGACATCTATTCCCTTTGTTCCAAGAAATTTCCAAAAATTGGATTGGGATGATCTTCGATCTAGAGGTAGACACAACGTACAAGACCAGCTTATTCTCAATCAATAGAGATAATCTTATAATAAAGGCACTGATGATTATCTCTTTACATTATTAATAAAACCAGTTCTGAAATTTCTTGGGGGTTTCTCTTGTTATTACAAGGGGATGATGACGACATGAACGTACGTATACTAGAAACGGTAGTTTAGTGTCATGCATGTGTGTATGTATATATTATTTTTTGTAAGTTGAAATTAAATATCATCTAGACCGTTGACGTACAAGATATGAATTAGTTTACAGAAAGATTTAATTTTAAAATTATTGTTCAAATTATCAAATTTTACCATATTATATATCATTTGTGACCCATTAAACGACCTCTTGTTTTCAAATAATTTAATATATATATATATATATATATATGTAATGCATCTGACCACTTTCTTTAAATTCTTTCTCTCCTTGATCAGTGATAACTTTGATTAGTAAAATTACCTCAAAATTATGTTTTATCTGACCAAGAATATTGCATGAAGAATTAACAGAAGAGAAAACAAAAAACAAATCAGCTAGAAAAGCATGATATTTACTCTTGAGGCCGGGATAATTACCACATGATCACTGATCTAGCTATCCTAGCTCTCATGTTATGATACTTTAATTTGTACTACATGTACATTGGCCTCTTTTTGGGTTGGTAGATGATCTGCATGTACTACGAAAAAACTAGACTTTTGTAATCAATCATTTGTAATAAAAAAAAAAATTTACAATTTATTTTGACTCAAAATAATTATTTTGTTGAAAATAATTAATCGTAAATAGACAATTTTTTTTATAGTGGCGTACTTGACATGCATTAATATTTTTCAATACACAAAAACAATATTTCCAGCTTGTTTGTTTGTTTTTTTACCCATAATTCTAATTTGACCATTACATTTTTCATCATCTCTTCTAGAATAAAATAGTTTAAAATGTGATCGATGCAATGCACGTACTAAGGAAGAGCCCATCATGCGTAGGACTCTATCCCACTGGCCAGCCACTAATATTGAATATTAATGTTCTGAAACTTAAGAAATTCATCTGAATCGAAATATTTCCATGCATGTGACAATTTGCATTACGTGCGATGCAAATAAAAGATGAGATCATATGCTAGTTACTTTTCTCCCATCTACCAATTGCCAATTAGATCACGTGATTACATATCTAATTACTTCAATATACACTATAAAAACATAAAAAAAATTTATTAGTGATCTAATATTAACGATAAAATAGATTATTAATGACTAAAATAGATTATTAATGACTAAAATAAATAATTTATGGTTAATAAAAATATAATAAATAAATAATTTTTTTATAGTGATAATTCCAAGTCTTCCTTATATATTGTTTTTCTCCTCCAAGGCAATAAATCTGGTCTCGATCCCTCTCTATCATACGTGGGGTGATAAGTACATTCCACATGTGATCTCCACTAATCAAAGTCTGACCCAAAACCACAAACTATTAAATAAATAAAAAAAAACTATTTAATTTCTTATAGTGCCAGTACTTGTACTTCTCCCTGAAGACCTGTCCACCAAACATAAAGCAGACATCTATTCCCTTTGTTCCAAGAAATGTCCAAAAACCGGATTGGGATGATCTTCGCTCTAGAGGTAGACACAACGTACAAGACCAGCTTATTCTCAATCAATAGAGATAATCTTATAATAAAGGCACTGATGATTATCTCTTTACATTATTAATAAAACCAGTAAAAATATTCATTGAAAGTGCACGCCAAACTAGTGGTGATTGATCAGTTCTAAAATTTCTTGGGGGTTTCTCTTGTTATTACAAGGGGATGACGACGACATGAACGTACGTATACTAGAAATGGTAGTTTAGTGTCATGCATGTGTGTATGTATATATCTTTTTTTGTAAGTTGAAATTAAATATCATCTAGACCGTTGACGTACAAAATATGAATTAGTTTACAGAAAGATTTAATTTTAAAATTATTGTTCAAATTATCAAATTTTACCATATTATATATCATTTGTGACCCATTAAACGACCTCTTGTTTTCAAATAATTTAATATATATATATATATATGTAATGCATCTGATCACTTTCTTTAAAGTCTTTCTCTCCTTGATCAGTGATAACTTTGATTAGTAAAATTACCTCAAAATTATGTTTTATCTGACCAAGAATATTGCATGAAGAATTAACAGAAGAGAAAACAAAAAAACAAATCAGCTAGAAAAGCATAATATTTACTCTTGAGGCCGGGATAATTACCACATGATCACTGATCTAGTTATCCTAGCTCTCATGTTATGATACTTTAATTTGTACTACATGTACATTGGCCTCTTTTTGGGTTGGTAGATGATCTGCATGTACTACGAAAAAATTAGACTTTTGTAATCAATCATTTGTAATAAAAAAAAATTTTACAATTTATTTTAACTCAAAATAATTATTTTGTTGAAAATAATTAATCGTAAATAGACAATTTTTTTTATAGTGGCGTACTTGACATGCATTAATATTTTTCAAGACACAAAAACAATATTTCCAGCTTGTTTGTTTGTTTTTTTACCCATAATTCTAATTTGACCATTACATTTTTCATCATCTCTTCTAGAATAAAATGGTTTAAAATGTGATCGATGCAATGTACGTACTAAGGAAGAGCCCATCATGCGTAGGACTCTATCCCACTGGCCAGCCACTAATATTGAATATTAATGTTCTGAAACTCAAAAAATTCATCCGAATCGAAATATTTCCATGCATGTGACAATTTGCATTACGTGCGATGCAAATAAAAGATGAGATCATATGCTAGTTACTTTTCTCCCATCTACCAATTGCCAATTAGATCACGTGATTATATATCTAATTACTTCAATATACACTATAAAAAAAAAAAAAAAATTTATTAGTGATCTAATATTAATGATAAAAAAGATTATTAGTGGCTAAAATAGATTATTAATGACTAAAATAAATAATTTATGGTTAATAAAAATATAATAAATAAATAATTTTTTTAAAGTGATAATTCCAAGTCTTCCTTATATATTGTTTTTCTCCTCCAAGGCAATAAATCAGGTCTCGATCCCTCTCTATCATGCGTGGAGTGATAAGTACATTCCACATGTGATCTCCACTAATCAAAGTCTGACCCAAAACCACAAACTATTAAATTAAAAAAAAAAATCAATATTCCCTAACCCAAAGTACATCATAAATGATTAAAAAATACGGATTTCTCGTACATAAACGAGAGATATAAATTATGACTTAATTAGTTGTGTAAACAGTAATTTAATTGTTCATATATCTCTTATTCGGATGCACGTAATAATTCGTTTTTGTAGGAAAATGATAAACAGATCATTGTTTTTTTTATTAATAAGTGCTTCTATTATAAGTGTTTTGGCATATTTAGCAGTACTAGTTCGTTTTATGAGAGTATTTTCTTTACAATATTTGGGATATTTTTATTATTGATTTGTAAATCTCAAGTTTTTTGATTATTTTTACGGAATTCTTCTATCTTAAATAAGGATTTATTAATAAATTTAAAAGGAATAATTATTGGATATGTGACTATTTTTTTATTTATAGATTTTATTTATAATTTTTTATATAATTATATTTTAAATGAGGAATATTTTTATAAAATAATTTATGACAGTGATATTATTATATATATAAATCTTTATTTTGGAACATGTTTTAATGCTCTTTTACATGTGCATAAGCGACAAAGCGACAAAGCGACAAATATAATTCCATGCTTACGCACAAGGGGAAAAACCCTATCTGATCCTTGTCTGCTAATGCTTGATTACACATACAGCCCAAAGAATAATAATTAATACGCACATCGTATTTGACAATATATTTCAGAAATGATGTTATTTTATAAATTATTTCATAAAGCTAATTATTATTTAAAGTATTGTAATAAAGTATCTGATTCATATTTTTTTTAATATTCATAATCATATAGTCAGTAAGGACCGTATATTTTTTTAAAACAAAATTAATATTTATATAAAAAATTAATTTTTTAATAATAGATTTTACTAAAGTGAGTTCACTAGCATAATAGTATAAGAGAAAAGATACTCTCACATGTGGGAATTCCGGGAGTGGGAGTTTAATTTATTTGTTTTCTTATTAACAAAAGATATATATTTTTAATGATATTGTAATTTTTTTTAAAAGATAATTATTTAAAATTAAAAAATATGTATTTTAAAAAAAGGTTTACGGAATCCCATTTTCCCATGTGTGGCTAGCCGCTCGATGGTCATAGTATAATATAGATGGAACGTCCTGATACAAATGATAATAAAAAATAAATGGAACTCAAGGCAATAAGGCTGCATATTTCAGCTTTTGTGAAAGTGTGCCAGAAATTTCCTTGTGGAAAAAAAGGCTGGATGCAATATTTATCAAATCATTGCCATAAAGTTCTTCTCATCAATGCATAATGCATGTTTCACGGCTTAAAAATTAAAAAAATATAATATAATTATATAATATATTTTATAATAATATATTAAATAAAAAATACTTTTTATAAAATATTATTTATATAACATATTTTATAAAATTATTTCTCATTTAAAATTTATTATAAAATATATTATATAATTATATTATATGTGTGTCACTTCCCAAAAATTATATATTTCATCTGAAGTTAGGTTGGTAAAGGAACCGTTCCCTGCCCATGAGTGGAGGCCAGAAGAAAAATAAGAGAGATTTTGGACATAATTCTAAGGTTTTTTTTTTGGGGGTGGGTGGGTTGGGGGTTTGCTAGCTGTATCCCGCAATTGAAAATCACAAAAAAGAAATGTAATATTTAGATCGTGTTGATTTGTAGTTCAATTAAGAGGAGAAACGGCCACATTTGGATACAAAACGATTTTATTTTATTTTATTTTATTATTATAATTTTTTAAAAATTTTATATAAAATATAATAAATAATTTAACCTTTTCAAATATTAAAATAATAATATTCTTACAATAATATTTTATTTAATTTTTAATTTTATCTAAAATCATTTCATCTTTTTATCCAAACACGACCTAAAGTAATAGTTCTATTCTTGGTAGAAAATGAGAAGTCATGAATAAAATAAAATAAATGCTTTTATCCCAAAAATTAATTTAAAAATCATAAAATTAAAATTACAAACTGATATAATTTAATATAATAAATTAGATCATTGCAGTGAATCCCTCACGAGTCTAAAGAGGCGCCATTAATAATATTAATATTGTCCCCGCATCTTTCTAAATATTTGTAATATATATGTCCCTGGTTGGAGTCTTACCAAGATCAGTACTTCATGTATATGTATGCATGTCCCTATACAGCTATGCATTTAAATTAAAAGTACAAAAGAAAATAAAAAGAAAAAAGAAATTTACAGCTAGTTTGGATCCAGAAGTTTCAAAGTTGAAACCTTCTAATTTAGATATATATATATATATATATATATATATATATATATTGTAGGGAATGCTCTAATCACAAAAAAGTTATATAAAAATAATTATATAAATTGGTATAATTTAATATAGTTTATAAAATTATAAAATAAATCTAATAAATTATTAAATGAAGTTATGATAATTTATAGAATTATTTTATGTAATTTTTGATAAAATAGTAACTATATATTGTATGAAGAAAGTAGCGATGCAGAAAACAATTTGAAGATTGATTGAAGTGGTCCACATGATGCCATGATGGAGATCATCAATTAAAGAAATGGTCCATAAAAAAAGGTCATGCTATCAATAATTGTGCTCGACATCTTCCTTTCACCAATAATTCCATGTTGAAACATCACTTCCTATGGATCTGACTAAGACCAACAAGTCCACCTGGAAATCCACCAGTCCACCTAAACACGCGCCTCCTCATAATTTTCATCTTTTTTTATTTTTTATTTTTTATTTTTCAAATAATCATGACCAGCTTATGGAAACTTGCAATGCAACTTCCAGTAGATTACTATAGAAATTTCAAGTTAATGTCCAAGGTTGATCACTTCGTCATAATTGGACCCTTTCAACTATATATATCTCCAAATAAAATAAAATAATGATATTTTAACTATTATTTTGTAACTTATTTTACAACCAAGTAGTACCTCATAGCTAGTTTGACTGACTTAAAATTAATTTTCAATTATTGTTCTCCATGTGAAATATGAAAAATAATGAGAAAAAAATAGATTATATATGCAAGACTGTAAATAAATATTTGGAAATTATTTTCATCCTATCTCATCCAATCTCATATACTCCCATCTCATCTTAATTTGTTCATAAACATAACTCAATTAACAGAAATATTTTCAAACTAATCATACAATTTTCTTAAAATTTCAAATAACAAATAAAAAATAATTCAACTTTTTAAAATTCTAAAATAAAAATTATATTAAAAAAATTATATTTTAACAAATTAGATTACTACATATTATTCAAAAACCATTTTACTACTATTTATAAAATTATCATTTTATCTCACTTTCATCTCCAAACATCCTCTAAGTAACAGTACATGAACATCATGGGATCAGTCAAATGAAGAGAATATTCTCATGTATTGATCAATACTACTCCGATAATGGCCTTTTTTGGTCCCGCCCACAGCTACCATTCCATTAATGACCATCGATAGATCATGGCTTTTCTGTTTTCTATTTTTTGCCTTTTTTTTTTATGGGTCCTATTATGGTTAAGTAGCTAATTATTATCATGTAGTGATCATATTGGCCAACACAAGTCAAGAAATGAGTTCGAACTATGAAGTAAAAAACCTTAGGAGTGCTCCAACTATTTAACCAAAAATGGAATAATTTCTTATGCATATGACCAGCTAGCTAGCTATACTTGGTATCGATCGAATTGGTATCGATCGAATTTGGGCAATTAGTCGCGACTACTACTCTAATATATATATATATATAATATATATGATATATATATACACACACACACAACACTCACTAATGACATTAAAGGTGTGTGGGATTTATGGCCTCGACCTAATAAATGAACCTTACTGTTAATAATAGGTAAATTTCATTTCTGTATGTGTAAGTTCATTTGTAATGCTGTACATGTGATAATGTATAAGCTGTAAAGTTGTATAGTTACCATTTAGGTTAGTTAAGTTGCCTATTTGGTCATTTTAACTAATTGGGTTAGTTTTACCTCAAGGTATAAATAGAAAGCAAACTCATGTACAGTGCAAGTTGAATAATATTCAGATGTCAATTCTTTTTTCACTTTTTCGGTCCTCTGTTTCTGATTGAAGTCGGTTTCTAACCTCGCAAAATAAAGAGAGGAAAAAGCATCTTTATCAATCCTGCATTCCAACCACATTGCATGCTACAATAGAAACAAATAAAAAATAAAAAATAAAAAATAAAAAAAAATGAGGAAACTAAAGTAGCTAGCTAATTCTTTTCCCCATAATGGATTTGGATTTTTCCACATAAAAATGGGTAGATTCCTGACATGAATCCCTGAGTTCTTTACAATAATTCGAAAGCATTTCATGTAGTTTTAAAGTAGCAGATCTCAATATTAATTACACGTGCTGGGCATTTTGTTCTGAAAGAAACCAATCATCATGATTCATGATCATATATCATTCATATTATCGAGACAACAACGAGGTTCCCGGCAATGTGCATGTCATTCATGTACCTATAAATGATCTCACCCGAGTTTGGTGCAAACACATGATATATATTCGTTATAAACAAATAACAAATTATTTATGATAAAAATAATTATTTACTGTAAAAATAAATTTATTTTGATAATAATAATTATTTTGATAAGAAATAATTAGTCATAAATAAATAATTTTTTTGTAATTTATAATCAAAGCTTGTGATTCTGAAAGCTGGATTGTGGGCCACTCAAAAGCTGTATAATGTATCATAGAAGTGATATAGATCTATATATATGAAACATTCTCCATATATCGATCATTTCAGCAACATATATATTAGTGGGGTTGGTGGCCTGATCTCGATCTCTTGCAGCATAGTTTTATAGCCATTTCTTTCTTTCTCGCTTTCTCGCTTTCTATGAGTTGACACTCATCACTAAGCTTTGTCTTTCAACTTTTGTAAGAGTAGAGAGTAACCCCCATTACTTCGGTTTGGCCTTTAGTTTTATTGCTGCGCCTCACATGCCTCATTGTACAGTATTCCTGCAGGAAATGCCAACATCAGTTAATATAATTAATAACACCTCATGAAAAAAAAACAAAAAGCCAGCCAGTCCTGCCGCCTCCTATTAGTTCCACGTGATCTCTCTCTCTATACACTCTCAGACAAACGACATTCATTAATTTGAAAATGGCAACGATAACTACTGTACTTAGTGTAAATTTTGCAAAAAATAAAAATAAAAATAAAAAAATTGAGTCAAGTATGAGTTTTTTTTAATTAAAAATTTTATACATTACACTACTATTCTATAATTTCATTTTGCTATATAAGTATAACATATTTATCAATATTAGATGATATTTTATTAAATAATTATTTGTCATTTAATAATAATAAATATATCTTATCTTATTTAATAGAATAAAAGTAATTAGATGGTAGTATGATGTATAGTAACTATTACTATTTCTCATTTTCTTTTGAATTTAAGGATTTTTTTTTAAGAATAATGCGAAGTACAAACTAGCTTTTTGTAAAAAGTTCTTTAAAAAAAACTTTTAAACCAAAATATTAATGTTTTTAAAAGCTTTGAAAAGTTGTTGTATAGAGGGACTTAATTAAAGTTTTTTAAATGCAAATTTGAAAACTAATAGGAAACTTAAGTAAAAAACGTAAAATAGAGGGATCGATTTTGTAATTAATTCATAATATAAAACGAATTCCTAGGATCATACAGGTATGCTTTGTGGTGTTTGAGTTTCAGAGTTGTTTTCTCTCTCTACCAGTACCGCTCCCACCCCTCATCAGTACCATGAATGACCAAACTAATAGGATCTCTCAAACTCTCTGAAACTTGCTCTCGAAACTCTGTATTAGTCTGAGATCCTGATCATATCCTTCGATATACGTATAAATTCCATCATCAGCAACGTACGTACGTACAAGGAAGAGTACTACTGAAGCTCTAATTAAGCTGCTATCTGCAGGAGAGGCCGGACTTAAGCATGGTCTGGGAGGACATGCTCGCTTTACCACGTAAGTTCTAGCCACTCCTCCAAAGGATTGTTTCCTCAAAAAAAAAAAAAAAAAACACAACAAAACAAAACACCCACAAATATTGAAGAGAGAATACAATTAACTGCTTAATTTGTAAAGAATCCCTAGCAGATTAACCCGTATGTAATGATGTGTAGTCGCTGTTATGATTGAAGTAATTAATCAAATCAGTTCCACTGTCCTGATCAAAATTTCAAACAAAGATTGGTGGTTTTTGTTATTTTAGTTGCAGATTATTGTATGGTTTATATGCATACACATTAAGTACCTGACAACCTTATTCTTATGCTCTCTCTCTCTCTCTCTCTCTCTCTGTGTAGGTTCTTGATTCATAGTTTAGTTTGAATATTACGATATTTCTGGTTCTTGAACTTTGTGTTGTCAAGTACTTTTAAGTTTCAGTCATGAACTTAAGAATTTAGCATTCAAAGCATAAGTAATTATCTCAATGCTATTGCTATATATATTATATATAATGCGGATTATGATGATAATTCTCAATGGGATAAATATTCACGATATTCTCATCAAAACAGACGTACGTATATTGAAGATTACCACAATGTTATCTTTTCCTTTACTTGTTCTATTATATTTTTTGGGATATTAAATTCATTAATTTGCGTTGGCGTAATGATGGTATATAAGACAATGATATCATCATTGAAAATGTTAAATTGGAGCACTTAAATTAGAGACAAAACAAAATCCAACGCATGGTTTGAGGACCAAATATAATATCATTATCATCTTTATTAGTTTTTGTAACTCAAGTGCTACTCGCGGCCGAAGTGTCTCGAATCGGTGCAAACTATGCTAAGCTAGTGGTGATTACTGCTCCAGCCTCCAGCAGTATCATTCTCCAGTACTAAACTCACCTAACTAGATGCCGACATTTTTCCTATCTGTGGATAAATCCTATGGACTAATTAATTTGCTAGCTAGACCTTCAAAGTAAAATCAAAATCATATTACGATACTTATACTAATTTGAATATATATATATATATGTAAATGCATGTATGCTAAATAGGCAGACTTTTCTAAGTCTTTTCTAAGTCTTTTTTAAGTCCTTATATTTTTTTTATTGAACTAAATACATTGCTGAGTAGTTTCATATGCACAAAGATTATTATTTTTTTCAATAATTCACTACTGTGGAGCCATGCATGCTTTTTTAGAAACTGAATGACCACCTACCATTATTACTCCCTTTTTTAATTCCTTATATTTAAATGTATGTAAATTAGGTAGACTAATTTTCTAAGTCTTAATTTTTTTAATTCCATATATTATTGATTGGACTAAATTATACCTTGCTGAGTAGTTTCATATGCACAAAGATTATTATTATTTTTTCAGTAATTCACTACTGTAAACTTGGAGCCATGCATGCATGCGTCATGTTTAGAAACTGTATGATCACCTACCATTATATGGCATCTGACTGGACGAATATTAGGTAATTCGCATGGAGTCATCTAACTCATAATCAGCCTAGAATAAAGAGGCCGTCGTCATTCCAAAACCAAGATTGTTCGTTTACGGTACTGGAGAAGGATGCATGGCTAATTGAATTCTTGGTGCAAGCAAAAAAGAAAATAAAAAAATTAGGGGGACGGAACAAGTACAGTACCCAGAAAAAAGTATTACTAGTGGGACAATAGACTTTTCCAGTTTTTTTTTGTCTTTTTTTGCCGACATATATAGCACTCGTCATAATTTCTTGAACAAAGAGAATAAAGTTAGACCCAATCCATCGAGAGGATAAAAGACAAATTAGGGTATATATATTATTATATATATATATATATACATATGAGTAATGCTAGAGACTCATCACACTCAATTTTATATAAACAATACATATATATTATTTATGTAATAATGAATGTGATGAGTGTGAATGTTCACGATCATTTTTAACCAAACATATATAGCCCAAGACTCGTGATCTTCAATTACCAAACCACTTCAGGGAGAACAAGACTTAACCACCGAGAAAATACCCTTCTTCAGTAACGATAGGATGTCAATTTCGAGAAAAATAGAAATACTAATAAATCCCACGTTGTGTCTCGAATGCATTAATAATCTTTGCTGGGAATGAACAATCTTTGATCATTCAACTTTTGTTTGATATTACTAATATCATTTAGCTAGCTAGCTATGACCACGAAATGATATTGAGTATAGCTTTCTTTGAATTCTGTAATTAATTCATGCATTTGATGTTTGACAGAAGAGAAGATTCGTCAATTTCGGACATCATGGCGGGCGCTGCCGCAGCTGGATTCACCGTGCTTGTGGGAGCATGTCAGCATAGCTGTCCAACTCGGGTTCTCTGCCATTTTCTTACTTCATCTTGCACAAAAACTTTCAGGACTAATTTTCAAAAGAGAAACAATTATGAATAGAAGCATTAATAACAAATATCCCATGAAGATAAAACTAAGCATTGCCTATAAGGCTGCTATGATTTGTTCCGCTATGCTGCTGGGAATTCATTTCTTAATGCTACTGGTGCTGTTCAGTGGTAGTGGAACTCGTTGCAACTCTAAGGTTTGGGCTTTTTCGTCAGAGATTTCACTGGCGCTGTCGTGTGTAATCTCGCTGGTTGCTGTATACATAATCCCAAATAAAGGGAACATTAAGTTCCCATGGATTCTAAGAGCATGGTGGCTTTGCAGCTTCTTGTTGTCCATCATCTGCATAGCTCTTGATACCCATTTTAGAATAATGAACAATGTCAAACTTGGAATACGAGATTTCGCAGACATCCTTGGTGTGCTAGCATCGATGTGTCTCTTGGGCATTTCGATCCGAGGAAAGACAGGCTTCGTCTTCATTCCCACAGGTGGCATTTCTGAGCCACTTCTCGATGAATCAAAACTTGATAAACTTTCGGAACACAGAAGGGAATCTTTATACGGCAAAGCCACTCTTATCCAACTGGTTACCTTTTCTTGGCTCAATCCACTCTTTGCAGTTGGGTTCAAGAAACCCCTTGAACAGGATGAAGTTCCGGATGTTGATATCAGGGACTCTGCAGAGTTCCTCTCGTACTCGTTCAACGAGAGTCTAGAGCAGGTTAGGGTGAGAGATAGAACTACAAACCCATCCATCTACAAGGCAATTTATTTGTTTATCAGGAAGAAAGCAGCAATCAATGCACTCTTTGCAGTGGTAAGTGCTGGAGCATCATATGTTGGTCCATACCTGATTGATGACTTTGTGAACTTCTTGTCTGAGAAGAGCACCCAGAGTTTACAGAGTGGCTACCTTCTTGCACTAGCATTTTTAGGAGCAAAAATGGTTGAGACAATAGCACAAAGGCAATGGATTTTTGGGGCACGCCAACTTGGCCTTCGCCTTAGAGCTGCTCTGATATCTCGCATTTATAAGAAGGGCTTACTCCTGTCAAGCCGATCCCGCCAAAGCCATACTAGTGGAGAGATCATCAACTATATGAGTGTAGATATCCAAAGAATTACAGACTTCATGTGGTACTTAAATATAGTATGGATGCTGCCTATACAAATTTCTTTGGCAATCTTCATTCTACATACAAATCTAGGCTTGGGTTACTTGGGTGCCTTAGCTGCAACTTTTACAGTTATGGCTTGCAATATTCCACTTACAAGAGTCCAGAAGAGATACCAGACTAAGATCATGGAAGCCAAAGACAGTAGGATGAAAGCCACATCAGAAGTTCTTCGAAATATGAAGACTCTTAAACTCCAAGCATGGGACGGTCAGTTCCTTCAAATGTTAGAAGGATTGAGGAAAATAGAGTATAATTGGTTATGGAAGTCACTGAGACTGTCAGCATTGACAGCTTTTATCTTTTGGGGATCACCCACATTTATCTCTGTAATTACTTTTGGAACATGTATTATGCTGGGGATTGAACTCACAGCCGGGAGAGTCTTGGCGGCTTTGGCCACTTTTCGAATGCTACAAGACCCAATATTCAGTTTGCCTGACCTGCTCAATGTAGTTGCACAGGGAAAAGTCTCCGCGGACAGAATTACTTCCTACCTCCAGGAAGAAGAAATTCAAAATGACGCCACCGAGTATGTTCCAAAAGACCAAACAGAGTTTAGCATCCAGGTCGACAGTGGGAAATTCGGCTGGGATCCTGAGTCAAGCAACCCAACTCTTGAAGGAATACAGTTAAATGTGAAGAGAGGTATGAAGGTGGCAATATGCGGCACTGTGGGATCAGGGAAGTCTAGCCTGCTCTCAAGCATTCTTGGAGAGATACAAAAGCTGTCAGGGACAGTGAAGATCAGCGGTACCAAGGCTTATGTGCCTCAATCTCCATGGATACTGACAGGAAATGTCAGGGAGAATATTCTTTTTGGGAATCAATATGACAGTACTAGGTATGACAGAACAGTTAAAGCATGCGCTTTGGAAAAGGACTTTGAGCTTTTCTCCTGTGGTGACCAAACAGAGATCGGAGAAAGGGGAATAAATATGAGTGGAGGACAGAAGCAAAGGATACAGATTGCTCGTGCAGTTTACCAGGATGCTGATATATATCTACTTGATGACCCTTTCAGTGCCGTTGATGCTCATACAGGCACCCAAATCTTTGAGGTTAGTAAACCATGTTAGCAGCTGTTGTATGACAATGCTAGTTGATTTGGCCCTGTAACCATACAGCTAATCAAATATTCTAGTTTGAAGCAACAATGCAATTGAATTTAGTATTTGGTTATTAATTCATATACATTCTGCAGGAATGCCTCATGGGGATTCTCAAAGAAAAGACTATACTTTTTGTTACCCACCAAGTTGAGTTTCTTCCAGCAGCAGACCTTATTCTGGTAAATTTCTCATTCCATTCTTTAGTCATTTAAGAAGATGAGATAATAGGACATGATAATTTTGACTGCTTGACTAAAAAAACCATAGAGCACAGGTGAAAAAAAATCAGAAAAGGATGCCAGGAAAAGAAGCAAACGTTCTGATTCTAGGATTAGTTCACTTTTTGAGAACTCTGTCGTTAGTCAGGAACAAGAAAGGTGTATAGTTAATTTTATTTTTGATGTAAATATAATTCAAAAAAAATTTATCTTTGCAGTTCCAAATTTTGAATAATTTGCAATGCTATTAGGAACAAGAAGGGTAGGGCTGTAAATGAACAGAGCTGCTCGTGAACAATTTGAGCTCGACTCGTATAAACTCGATTCGAACTCGATTCGTTTAATAAATGAGTTGTTCGTGAGCACTAATATTGGTTCGAATATTAAACGAGCTAAACTCGTATAATCTCGACTCGACTCGTATAAACTCGGTTTGTATTCGTGAACAAGATTCGTATAAATTCAATTCGACTCGTTTTGAGCTCGTAACAATACTCGTAATATTGCTATATACATATATACAATATTGCATATATTCTTATATATTCTTTTATTATATATATTTTTTGTGTTATATATATTATTTTTGATATTTTGTATAAGTAATATATTTTGTTACTTTATGTAGAAGTAGCATTTTATTTCTTTACAATAATAATGTATTAAGTTCACAAAAAAATTATTGAGTCAAATATTTATAAAGAGTAAAAAATTCGAGTAATTACTCGACTAAGTTCGGATCTTCGTTAGAGAGTAAAAACAAAGATCGATAAATAACTCGATTCGACTCGACTCGACAAACTCTCAGCTCGACTCGAACTCGAACTCGAACTCGAGTTATTTGAGTCTAGCTCGACTCGACTCGACTCGAACTCGTCTTTGGTCGGATCGTTTACAGCCCTAAAGAAGGGTGTATAGTTAATTTTATTTTTTATGTACATATAATTCACAAGAAATTTACCTTTGTAGTTCCAAATTTTAAATAATTTGCAATGCTATCGATTGTGGTTTATGGACTGCATCTAACAAATTTCAACAGGTGATGCAAAATGGGAGAATAGTACAAGCTGGACATTTTGAAGAACTTTTAAAGCAACAAATAGGGTTTGAAGTTTTAGTTGGTGCTCATAGCGAAGCTTTAGAGTCAATCCTTACAGTTGAGAACTCAAGCAGAATATCTCCATGTCCAACAGCTGATGATGAATCCAATACAGATTCAACTTCAAATGGAGACCTCCTGCACACACAACATGACTCAGAGCATAATCTCTCTCTAGAAATATCAGAAAAAGGAGGTAAATTGGTGCAAGATGAGGAAAGAGAGAAAGGAAGTATTGGAAAAGAAGTTTACTGGGCTTACTTGACAACCGTGAAAAGTGGAATCCTAGTTCCATTCATCCTTTTGGCACAGTCATCATTCCAAGTATTACAGATAGCAAGTAATTACTGGATGGCATGGGCTTCTCCCACCACAAGTGAGACTCAACCAAAACTGTCGATGAGCTTCATATTGCTTGTTTATGTAATACTTGCTGTGGGAAGTTCACTTTGTGTGCTGATGCGAGCCACGCTAGTAGCATTAGCAGGACTTTGGACATCACAAAAGCTTTTCATGAAAATGCTTAATAGTGTACTCCGGGCACCAATGGCATTTTTTGATTCAACCCCATTTGGAAGAATTTTGAACCGGGTAACTTTTATTTTAATGTTGATTTCAATTGAATGTAGATATTAGTATTACCTATGGTATTAGAATGGTTGAATTTATGCAATTAGTAAGTTTACTATCATTTTCTAATTGAAAAAACTAAGACGTTTGAAGAATAACTAAAGCAATAAGGGGGGGAAAAAGAAGAGACAGAGGTAAAGGGAAAGTTGCAGCTGCATTTATTATTGGTAAGTAACTTTTGCAATACCCAGCAGAAAAAAACAAAGTAAATTTTGTAATCAAAATTTTGTAAGGGTTATATACAGCAAGTTTTTGCTTCCAAGAGAGAGCAGCCTAAAGAGGAAAGTTCTTGCTTCCTCACCTTGTAAACTGTTAAATAACAAAAAAAAAAAACTATTAGTCACAGCCTACATATTGTATGATTCCAAAACAATATAGTTCAAGAAGACTGACAGCCTTAAGTTACATTACTTGCAGGCATCTACAGATCAGAGTGTACTGGACTTAGAATTGGCAGGAAGAGTAGGTTGGTGCGCTTTCTCAATAATACAACTTCTAGGAACTATTGCAGTGATGTCGCAGGTGGCATGGGAAGTATTTGTCATCTTCATTCCAGTAACAGCAATCTGCATATGGTACCAAGTAAGAGACTTTCTTTGATATTCTAGACATACCAGAGGTGATTACAGCCATAAAATATGTCTTGAAAACCTATAATCAACTATTGTCCCATTTTTTACACTAAGAAAAGAAATTCAGAGTTTCTAAATAGCTTTGGAATGACCTCTATCTCTCTACCCCCTCCCCGAGCCCTGGTTGGCTCCTGTTGATTCTGATCAATGGTTAATTGTGATAATCTCAGCAATATTACATACCAACAGCAAGAGAACTGGCCCGCTTGTCAGGTATTCAACGAGCACCAATCCTCCACCACTTTGCTGAATCACTAGCAGGAGCTGCGACAATCCGTGCTTTTGATCAAGAAAATCGCTTCAATGGTGGAAACCTTGGTCTTATTGACAACCACTCAAGGCCGTGGTTTCACAATGTGTCAGCAATGGAATGGCTTTCTTTTAGGCTGAATTTGCTATCTAATTTTGTGTTTGCCTTCTCATTGGTTTTACTAGTCACACTCCCCGAAGGAATTATCAATCCAAGTAAGTCTCAGTAATTAGGATAGATGCCTCCATAACATTTGCCATCTTATTAAAATCATTTGCCATCTTATACTTTTGAGAATCTCCTAGAGAAGGATAAATTAGGATAGATGCCTCCATAACAAGAAAGCATTGGAGTAGACGCTTGACCAATTAGTTGCCCCTTTATACAAGTAACAGTTTCTTCAGAAGATACTGAAATAAGAGAATCTAGCGAGAAAACTTACTTGTAAATGGGCTTTTAACAGGCATTGCAGGGTTGGCAGTAACATACGGGATCAATTTGAATGTTTTGCAAGCTTCAGTCATATGGAACATATGCAATGCAGAAAACAAGATGATATCTGTTGAAAGAATCCTTCAGTACTCGAACATAACAAGTGAAGCACCTCTCGTGATTGAAGACAGCAGGCCACCAAACAACTGGCCAGAGGTTGGAACAATTTGCTTCAAAAATTTGCAGGTAAGCCTTTATAGCAAAGTTAAACCAAGACAAAAAAAAAAAGTTCAAAATCTTGGAACACCAAATATTTTTTTCATGATCCATCCATCATAAACAAAATTCCAAGAAGTAACAACATAGTAGTTTGACAAATCTGACACATGCCATTGACTTGCCTGCCTTGCATTTACTGACACATGCCATTGACTTGCCTGCCTTGCAGATCCGTTACGCTGAACATCTTCCATCTGTCCTAAAAAACATTAACTGCACATTTCCTGGAAGGAAGAAAGTTGGTGTAGTAGGAAGGACAGGGAGTGGGAAATCAACCCTCATACAAGCAATTTTCAGAATTGTTGAACCCAGAGAGGGCAGCATCATTATCGACGACGTAGACATTTGCAAGATAGGCCTTCATGACTTACGATCAAGGCTTAGCATCATACCGCAGGACCCAGCAATGTTTGAGGGAACAGTTAGAGGAAACCTAGATCCTCTAAAGCAATATTCTGACTATCAGATATGGGAGGTAATAGTTTCTATCCTATCAATTAAACCAAGAATCCACAGCATCTTCTTTCAAAAGGTGACATATTACCCCGTAAGAGTAAAAATTCAAACTTTCCATAATAAGTTTCATAATGATCATTTGTCATATTTAAATATAAATACACTCAAGAAAGAGTCTTCATTATCAATGTTTTCACATTGTACACTGAAATAACTTCCAAACTTTTCAGGCTCTAAACAAATGTCAGCTAGGTCATCTCGTGCGTGCTAAGGAAGAGAAGTTGGATTCTACAGGTCAGGTTCATCAAGATGGACCATGGAAACAGTTCATTGTATGCGTTTGAAAAATAGAAAATTACCAAAACTAACCATGCCTGCTTCTTAACAGTGGTCGAAAACGGAGAAAATTGGAGTGTGGGCCAAAGACAGTTATTCTGTCTTGGAAGAGCCTTGCTGAAAAAGAGCAGCATTCTGGTACTGGACGAAGCGACAGCCTCCGTTGATTCTGCAACCGATGGAGTGATACAGAAGATCATTAGTAAAGAGTTCAAAGATCGGACGGTTGTCACTATAGCTCACAGAATCCACACGGTTATAGATAGCGATCTTGTTTTGGTTCTCAGCGAAGGCAAGTATATAAAAATAATTCTTCACTAAAACATACCTAGAACATATCGAATCAGAGGCTAAAAGACCTTGTGTTTGAACAGGAAGAATTGCAGAATTTGACACACCAGGAAAGCTCCTAAAACGGTCCGATTCTTTCTTCTCTAAACTCATACAGGAGTACTCCTCAAGATCACAGAGTTTCACCAGCTTGGCAAACATGCATAATTAGCTCCCTCTTCCAATAATATCTGGGTATCAATCAAATTCGGTGGAGGAAATGGTTGATTGTTCTCCTGATCGTGACTCGAGGGGGAGAGGAATCGACAACCTTAGGTGCAGTAACTCGATTTAGTAAATTGCAGAAGAGGAGATACCAGCCCCAGAAGCGAAGACATTGTAATTTATTTTCAAGTGCTGCATTTCCAAGACCATATGCTTAAAAGGAAATTATAATTATCCAAATAACCTGTAACGATTTAAGTAGCATTATTTAATGAAGGGTGCCCATATTTTCATTTTCATTTTCATTTTCATTTTATTTCTTTTTTTTTCTTTTTCTTTTTATCGTCCACATTTAATTAATTTAATCATTTTTAAAAGACTTGCTTGAAATATGTCTATCCTAAATTTACAAAAAAAAAAAAAAATAGGGTACTCTTTATTAAAACATGATGTTCTAAATTGAGTCTTAACATGTCATGCACCATCTTGCATTGCAAGAAGACGTGAAATTTACTTCTCTTTTATAATGCAATCAATCCCACTAAGAACAAAAATAGATACAAAACTTGCTCAGGTATCACTCTATCCACCCCTTCTCTCTCTAGAAAAATTCTCTCACACTTCTCTTTAGAAAAATCAGAATAAAACCTCTATTAATGGGGGTAGGAGCTTCGTCTCTTCCCTCCCTCCTTCTTTTCCTTCCTCATTTTCTTCTTCTTCCTCTCATATCTTTCTTTCTGTGTTTTTCTTTATTGTCTTTTAAGCTGAACTAGAGAAGTGGCATTGGGACTGTTTCTGATGGTCTTAGACCACCACGCACCCCACCATGAGGTTCGCTTGTCGCCAATCTGTCAGTCGTCTAAAGGTCGTGTCCAGAAAATCGAAGTGTGGCTCACATGTGCAAGCTGAAGCGTGCGGTTGACCTTCATGCATGCACCTCCATCACTAAGCGCTCCACTGCCACCACACGCGGTGTTTTTGGATTCAACAGCATCGGAAGTCGATGGATTGGGGTTTCAGCTTACCCTAGGGTGGCGCGTGGGGTCAGCCTTTGGTTTTGATTTCTTTTGTGTTTTTTTCAAGTTCCTCCAAAGTTAAAAATTGGAGTTATATCTTTTAGATGTATTTTCGATTTTCTCATGATGTTTGTTTGTTTTTTTTTTTGTGTTTGCTTAAGAAAAATTAGAAAAAAAAAAGTTTTAAGACCTTTAGTCTATAGAGTTGTTTGGAAGTTGTTTGTAGAACAGCGTTCCGTCTTGGACAGAGATGGTTTATTTTGTCTTGGACAGTGGTGGTTTGTTGGTGATTAGTTGGTCTTTCAAACGGTGTTCTGAAGAGATGTTTAATTAGATTTAGGTCATGCCAATCACCTTTTTGGTTGCTGGGGAGCTACAGATTGTGGTTAGTGACTTGTAATATACGTTTCAGATTCAGTTGTAATGCTTTATTTTAATGAATGCAATTTAGTTTTCTTTAAAAAAAAAACATAAATAGATATAGAAATTGACTTCATTTAAGTTTATTTATTCATAAATATCATTTTCAACCCAACCTAAATCGAACCTTGATGGTGTATAGTCCAACAGAGAAAAGAGAGGAGAAGATGAAGAAAAAAAGGGGAGGCAGGAGAGAGCCAACCTAAAACCAACATTGTCAGTATATTGCCTTGCGAGATGCCCCTTTTCCCACTTCCCACATGGGCGGAGCAGGCTTGGGTTTAGACCCTAAGCCGTGCAAAATAGGATTGTGGAACCCTACTATCCACCCCTATACATATTTTTATTTTTATAAGATACATATTGTATTGTATTCATAAGATTTTTTTGAAAGGTTAATCAAACATTTAGATCAATCTAATTAATAGTATTAAACAAGTCATTTGAAAAGATAAATGTTTTGATAAATAAATTTTATAAAAATAATATATAAATTAATATGATTTAATCTGATACACTAGATTATAAAATAGATCTAATATATTATATAAAAATATTTCAATTTATGAATTTTTTTAAAATAAAATCTCTTTATCACTATAAGATTTTCATGTTAAAGTCAATTTAACTTTCATTATTTTTTTTTTTTTTTTTACAGATATTTAACTTTCATTAATTTGAACCATATAATTGCGTATGTATTATGTATATGAGAACGGTCCCTCACTTTTTGCTGATATATTATTTGGGGTCTAAGATCAACGATTTCGTCGTTTCCTAAAATAGATAATCAGGATACTCGGTTCATGGCTGCCGTGTTTCAGAGTCGGCACTCCTAGAATGGCATTGAGATTTGAAACACGGCAGCCATGAACCGAGTCGGCACTCCTAGAATGGCATTGAGTTCATGGCTGCCGTGTTTCAGAGTCGGCACTCCTAGAATGGCATTGAGATTTGAAACACGGCAGCCGTGTTTCAGAGTCGGCACCCCATGAACTTTTAAAGTTCATGGGGTCTAAGAATGGGAGCTATATTTGAAACACGGCAGCCATGAACCGAGTCGGCACTCCTAGAATGGCATTGAGATTTGAAAGGCGGCAGCCATGAACCGAGTCGGCACTCCTAGAATGGCATTGAGTTCATGGCAGCCGTGTTTCAGAGTCGGCACTCCTAGAATGGCATTGAGATTTGAAACACGGTAGCCATGAACCGAGTCGGCACTCCTAGAATGGCATTGAGTTCATGGCTGCCGTGTTTCAGAGTCGGCACAAAGTTCATGGGGTCTAAGAATTTTCTTTCTTTGCTTGATAAGAACGTTTTTCTAGGTATAAGAACTTTTAAAATTTTTTTAAGTACATGGTTCATACCTATAGAAATTTTAAAACAAAAATAATAATAATAATAATGGCTCATTGAAGTGTGAGTGTTGGTTAGATTTATTTGAATTTCAAGTTCATTTTTCTTTCTCACATTTTCTCAGGAGCCAAATGGCACTTAAGTTTTGTCTAATTGATAATTACTTTATGCAAAGATAGAGTTTGAAGTTTATATCCAACTTTAGATTGCTTGAGCTTATGTAGTTTTGTTGCAATTCCCACTTTGGGTAGAACTATAGCTGTGTAAGCAATGGAAGTGCTTTTTTTTTATCCCTTTACAAAAGAGAATTAGTCATCATCATAGCTCAAAGTGTGTTATAAAAACTAGTGCACTTTATTTTCCTTTTAATCCAACATCAAACCTGTAACAATCTAATGCAAATTGTTACAGGTTTGAAGCCTTCTAACCTGATTATGATATAACTTTGTGGGAATTGAATTTTATTTCCCATGTTTCCAGTGAGAAGCTATGCACCTCATTTCATGTTGGAGAATCCCTATTCTTATAGGGAAATGCTAAATGTCCCGACTTTGGGATCCCTATGGGATCCCCATTTTTAAAAAAAAAAAATTTTTTACCTGATTTTTAATTAAGTATCTTAAAAAAATATTTAAGATATTAAAAAAATCTTGTAAAAATATATGTTTTTTATATGATTTTTTAAACATCTTAAAATATTTTTAAAAAATATAAAAATTCACAACATTATTTAAAATACTTAATTAAAAATCATGTAAAAAAACTTAAAAAAAAAATCGAAATCCCAAAGTCGGGACATGTATCAACGTCCATTCTTATATCATTTATTTTTCTAGCGATTTGTGGAAATTTACTGTTGTCTTCCTTTGATGTTCTAATGTTAAGTAGATACCATTTAAACTAGGGCGGTTCAAAAAAGTCAATTTTCGATGCCGTCTGTTTTCCCGATCCAACTCGAAACGACTTGTTATAGATTCGGTCGGTATCGGTTAGCCGACTCGTTTACTTTCCCCAAAACGTGAACCTTCCTTCCTCTTCTAAACTTTAAGAAAGTATGAAGACTGCTGGAATGGAAGCACCCTCACTCAAGCCAAACGGAAACGAAAGCACTATTTTCCTAGCAAGCGAGCCAAACGGAAAGGATTTCGGCTGAAAAACTTTCTGTTGGCCCCAAATTTACTCATTCACCTTTCTTCGACGAGTTGCAGAACACCCAAGGCACATGGATCTCTCAATGCTAGATAATTAATATTTGATTCGAAATGCTCCTTTACAGAACACCCAAGGCACGAGTTGCAAAACACCTATGGGGGCCCGAGGGTAGCCTAGGAAAGGACTTCAGATCCATCTTCCCCACAAGTACGTCACCAGAAATGGCCGACGGTGGCCCTCCTGCTGGCGTTGGGTACTTACGACGCTGAGCTAGAAGACCGTGGATACTTGTCTTTCTTATTACGGTTGTGAACTTGTGTGCCTTTTTTGCAGAAACTTGGTATGCTGTGTTTGGGCTTGTCGAGTAATCGACCAATCGGGCGAGTGGCCAAATGGAAGAGGGTGTGGTCGAGTCGGGTTGGAAACGTTGTCCAGTCGGGTCGGGTGAACATGCTTAATTTAAACACCTCTAATCACATTATCTACCACCCCTGCAGCCACCACTTTTTAATATGTTGAAGTGGTAATGATAACTGACTGTTAACATATTGACTGAAATCCAAACCCCAACTTGGATAAGATCCCATCCTTGCTTGCCAAAATCATGAAAAAAGGGATTGCCCTTACACAGGGAACTAGCCACAGACAGATCCATCTATTTTGCACTTGTTTTTTTGGGTGTATCGAACTTCAAGCTATCCAGGCAATTCTCCCAAAAGAGTGCTTATCCAGGCCCGAAACTCTCTTAAGTATTTCTTTCTTGATAGTTTATGAGTAGGAATGCATCTGATGAGGTTTAAGCCTAAGCTTTCTCCATTAGGATGAGATATGTGAAAGATAAAATAAGTTGGCTAACTTGCAAATGAACTTATTTTAGAGCCCCATTCGTTATTTCTTTTATGCCTCTTGTTTTTCCAGTCAAATGTTTGGAAAGAAGTAATAAAGTAATCAGATCCACCTTGTGTAGTCTGTAAAGGGAGTGGAAGGGTTAATTGTCATCATTGTTGTGGAAGAGATATCTCTCTTTCCCTCTCTCTCTTCCCCCCTCCTTGGTGTACAAAAACACGCACATTAGTTCCATTGTATGGCTTTTTTATATATATCAAACATTAATCCATCTTTTTTTCTTCCAATGACGGCAATTTTCTTTATTAGTATACCAATAATTACCTTCTCTAATTGTAGTTTGACATAAGAAGTGCTCATTTGGCTCCTCCAATGTTGCTAAGGTGCACTTTAATAGTATGCTCAGATTCTACTTTTTTTTGTCAAAAATTGTATGAATTTTGGGAACCTAAATTCTCATAGCACAATAAGCAACTTGAGTTTATCAAAATCTAACTTGCACCAAGTCAGGTCATAAGTGTGCTATCGAGCTTTTATTTCCCAATGCTGTAGATATATTGAAAAAATTGTTGAACTCAGCTTCTTTTTTTCTTCAAAGAGTAATGCCATCAACCAATTTACCATCGATAGGCAAATACTTGATGCGGTTTTTATAGCCAATGAATGTATCAACAACAAACTGAAATCAGGCAGCACATGGATCATGTGTAAATTAGATATGGAAAAAGTTTATGATCACGTCAACTGGAATTTTCTTATGTATCTTTTGGACAGGTGTGGGTTTGGGATAAGATTGAGGACTTGGATCGGATATTGCATCTCAACTACTAGATTCTCAGTCCTTATTAATGGTTGCCTCGAAGATTTTTTCCCGAGTTTACGTGGGTTGAGACAGGGTGACCCGTTATCCCCTCTGTTGTTTTGTCTTTATCATGGAAGCGCTTAGCAGAATGCTCACAACATTGGTGGCTAATGGTTTAGTAAGTGGATTCCTCATTGGAACAACTTCACGGGATTTTTCTAATAGTTCTCATTTGTTGTTTGTAGATGACACGCTTGTCCTTTGCGAGGCCGATCGAGATTAGGTTCGTGTTCTGAAGGCATTATTCCTCTGTTTTGAAGCAGTGTTGCGTCTGAAAGTGAACTACGACAAATCTGAAATGGTGCCAATTGGAGATATTCACAATTTATGGGAGCTGGCGGGTAAGCTTGGATGCAAACCTTTGTCGTTTCCAATGACATATTTAGGACTTCCATTGGGTACAGTTTCTAGGACGGCTCGGATTTGGGATACAATGATTGAAAGAGTGAAGAGGAAGCTAGCAGGATGGACGATGATGTATCTGTCTATAGGGGGACATGTCACCTTGATAAAGAGTACTCTTTCTAACTTACCCACTTATTTTTTTTTTCTCTTTTTCCTATTCCCGCTAATGTGGCAGGTCATCTTGAAAAGCTGCAAAGAGACTTCCTGCGGGGTGGATTGGGTGAGGAATGCAAGTTCCATTTGGTTAAGTAGGAGACGGTTTGTCGCCCCTTACCAAGTGGGGGACTAGGCATTCTTAACTTGAGGATATTCAACCAGGTGCTACTTAGAAAGTGGTTGTGGAGGTATCATCAGGAACCAGAGGGCCCTTGGCAAGTGGTGATCAATCACAAGTATGGAAGAGCATTGGGGGGGGGGGGTGTACCAACGAAGTTAGGGGGGCAAGTGGTGTGGGGTTGTGGAAAAACATCAGAAGTGGATGGAGAAATTTCCAGCGGCATACTAAGCTTCGCTTGGGCGACGAGTCAATAATCAAATTCTGGTAGGATGCTTGGTGTGGAGACAAAGCCTTGGAGGTTGTGTTCCCCGCTCTATATCAGATTGCAAGCACAAAAGACATCACGGTGGCAGAGGTCATGGGGTCAATCAGGGGAAGCTTGGTTTGGAACATTCAATTCAACCGAGTGGTTCATGATTGGGAACAGAGCACTATTGTGGAATTCTTTAGCCTCATCTATTCTTAGCAACCAAACACGTAGAATGAAGACGGTTTGAGATGGACCCATACAAGAAGATGAAGTTTCACTATTCGTTCCTTTTACAAGGCCCTCACTCAAGGACCCAAGATCCGGTTCCCGTGGAAACAGATATGGCGTCACAAAGCACCCCCAAAAGTAGCTTTCTTTGTGTGGACAGCGTCATTAGGAAAGATTCTCACAATAGACAATCTGAGAAAAAGAAAGATTATTATAGCAGATTGGTGTTGTATGTGCAATAGTGGGAACGAGTCGGTTAACCATCTTCTGTTACATTGTGAGATTGCTAGGGTTTTATGGAATGATATTTTCAATAGATTGAACATAACTTGGGTCATGCCTAAGACGGTGGGGCAGCAATGACGAGTTGGCGCCACATGCGAGGTAGCATATCAAAACTATGTGGAAAATGATTCCAATTTGCATTTTATGGTGCCTTTGGCAGGAGCACAACGAGCGGACATTTAAGGCAATGAAGACAATGAAAGATCTCGAGAGGAGCTGCTAGTTTTCTTTTTCAGAACTCTATGTACATAGACCATTACCTTGGATTTTAATGGTATGGACTTTCATAATTTCTTTGTACCCAATGCGCCATCTTGATGAGCCATTGTTTTCTTGTGTAATTGGCTTTTGCCTTCTTCTTTGATCAATAAAACTTTTACTTATCAAAAATTTTTTTTACCATCATCCTCTCTTCATGTCATGATATGGTATTAAATTATTGAAGACTATTTATTATGTTTCATTCGGGGGCCTACCATTTAATGCCACACTAAGGGATGTTGAGAGGATGATGATAAACAGGATAAATTTTTTTTTCTTCAAAATATCCAAATGGCCAAGCAGTATGAAGTTTCATGAACTTCTCAGGTTAAAAGAAAAAGGAGAAGAAATCATACTTTTTTCCATCAAACTACCACTTATTTTTTACTTTGCACATTGGACATTAAAATATAGGCTGTTTCTAGTAGATATCATAACTTTTTTTTTTGTAGGTGGTAGTATGTGGGTGAACATAGCAGGTGTTTGTAACTTATCATTTGCACAGAAAAAGGCTGAGCTATATTTTATTTCTTCAAATGTAGACATGTTATCAAATCTGTCCTTGTAACTCTAGTTGAATTGCAGATTGTTGTTATGTTGTCTTTGTATCAAACTCCATTGAATGGTTGTTGTTAGGTTTTTGCTGTGAACCCCGTTTCTGATCTAGCTTAACTCCAATAACAAAACTCAAATAACAGAGATAATGAAAGTGGGACCAAGAGATGTAATGAAAATGGTAATGGAAATGAATGGAATGGAGATGGAATGGTCTGTATAATAGTCACGCTAGGTCAGTTCGAGGCGACCTTTCCTCCAGAGAGAAAATCTCAAGTTCTTAGATGATTGTTCAATGACTGCTACAGACCCATTCCCCCCCATTACATGCCTGCAAAACAGAATAATATTCCTGGACATGTGTAGTCCTTACATTGGAAACCATAAAACAAATTAGCTTCTAGAACTTTAAAGAAAACAATCAAAACACATCGTTTGCTAAATGTAAATGAGGAGCCAAGATTCCCAACAATGTTGTTGCCTTCAGTCTTGAGACAGCCAAAACGACACCTTTAAGCTTAACCCTTCTGATCCCTCAGGACGACGTCATCTAGCCCTGATATGAAATCACTGTAACTTGAGTTCACTTATTAGACTCAACACTTCAACAACTTCAACACTTCGAACCTCGACCATCCAGAACTCTCCTCCTGGGTCAACTCCATCTCAAACTCAACCCTAGCCAAAGTAAACCGTAGGATCATAGTAGTTTCATAAGCACAAGCAGCATCAAAACGAAGTCAAAACTTTTTTGTTCTTTTTTTATTCCTTCTGCCACTAATTTGATTCTCAGCTTGAATATCATAGGAAGGACGAATTTTGTGCATTTAGCAATGCTTCCTAAAGGCGAATGGCCAAAATGGTGACATATCAAACTCTTTGTTTTTTTAGCGCACATATGATTATTTCTTTCAATTTTGGCCTTCCATCAACTTCCTTGAATCACAATTGTAGGTGCAGGACTGGACTAGTTGTGGTGGAAGTGGTCTCAGCTACTACTCTCGCTGCATTGGGACTGGGGAGTATAGGTATATACTGGACTTCCTGTGAGGATGAGATATCCGAAGTAGGGCCCAGGCCTATTATTAAGTGCACTAGAAGATAAGAGTGAAAAGAAGTTGAGTGGATCAGATCACATGGATGATAGGCCATAAAGAATGTAGACTGACACATGCAAGAAATAATATCCAAATCAAAACCTCTATATATAAAAAGGCAGCAATAAGATGAAAGCTCTTTCTCTAGATAGATCAAGGACTCTCTGGCTGAACAATAATTCCTCTCTTCCCTCGGATCGCCTACTTCATCTTCTCAGATGAACCCAATAGTTCATACCAGTAGAATTATGTATTTTATTCACATACAGTGAGAGTCTTGAGAGACTGTAAAAATATTTATTATAGTGGATTCCCTTCCCCAAACTCTTGTGGATGTAAGCCTTACGCTGAACCACGTAAATACTGTGTTTCTATATTTATTTATGTGTTATCCGCGTACGTATGGCCGCACCGGAGTCTCACCGGGGCCCCAAACAACACCCATCGAAGCCCAACTCGTTCCAGTGGGCTGGGAATGATTTATTTTCTTGCCCTGACCTGTTGAGATTTTTGTGACATCAACATTGGCGCCGTCTGCGGGGTTGTGAGGATGAGATATTCCAAGTAGGGCCCAGGTCTATTATTAAGTGCATTAGAAGACAAGAGTGAAAAGGAGTTGAGTGGATCAGATCACATGGATGATAGGCCATAAAGAATGTAAACTGACACACGCAAGAAATAATATCCAGACCAAAACCTCTATATATAAAAAGGCAGCAATAAGATGAAAGCTCTCTCTCTAGATAGATCAAGGACTCTCTGGCTGAATAATGATTCTTCTCTTCCCTCGGATCGCCTACTTCATCTTCTCAGATGAACCCAATAGTTCATACCAGTAAAATTATGTATTTTATTCACATACAGTGAGAGTCTTGAAAGACTGTAAAAATATTTATTATAGTGGATTCCCTTCCTCAAACCTCCATGGACGTAGGCCTTACGCCGAAACACGTAAATACTGTGTTTATATATTCATTTATCTGTTTTCCGCATACATATGGTTGCACCGGAGTCTCACCGGGGGCTCCAAACGACACCCATCGAAGCCCAACTCGCTCCAGTGAATTGGGAATGATTTATTTTCCTGCCCTGGCCTGTTGAGATTTTTGTGACATCAACACTTCCATTTCATGAAGATGGATGCCAATCACACCCACGATCAGAAAAAGTACGAGGTCCAAGGTGACCAAGAACGCCGTAGCGCCGGGGACTTGCTTCCAAATGAAGAATAATCAAGTTCGACAATGGTTTAACGCCCAGTTTTGTTCCAACTTTCTTTCCAAAATGCAAGCTCATTTTAAAGCATGTAAAACTAGTGTTTGTGACGTTGGTGACAAATCAAAACAATAAAACTATATAGCCAATTTTTCAAACTAACCATATAGCTATCTTTTTATTCCTAGGATTCAGGAAGCATGTACTTTGCAACTTGATCGCTGTAGGAAAACATTGTACAATGTGGTTAAATTCCTGTTGATACAATCTTAGACGTTTGAGAACCATCTGCTCTCTCTTTCTCTCTCTCTCTCTAGCACACATACAAGGGAATGCAATGTTACTCTGAAGTGACCAGTTGAGCACAATATGAAACCATGAAAATACAGAATTTTGTGGCTGTCGTTTAGCTGAATCATTGTTTCCTGCTTTGATGGCGATGATGTGGCTTGCTTATATTATTCCTCAATTACAGCTGACAAATTGCAAGTTACAAATTGCCCCTAATTGATCATATATCATTCATATTATCGAGACAACAATAACGTTCCCGGCTATGTGCGTGTCGTTCATGTACCCATAAATGATCTCACACGAGTCTGGTGCAAATTTAATATAAACAAACAAATAAATAATTAAAAATTCCCATGAAAGCTTGTGATTCGGCGGGAAGCTGGATTCTGTGCTACTGGTCAAAAGCTGAATGTTATTATAGAAGTGATACAGTTCTATATATATGCAACAATCTCCATCGATCATTTCAGCAACATAACATTAGGGGTGATGATATATTTATCGTTCATTTACTACTTGTTTACCATTTTAAGTACATTTATTTTTTTTATCATTTTCTTTTAAATATTTTTTAACATTTTTAATTATTAAAAGAAATTTAAAAATATATAATTTCACTAATAATCACTTTCTTAATCTATCATTATTCTAATATTAGTCGGGTTGGTGGTTCTGATCATCTCCTGCAGCTTAATTTTAAAGCCATTATTTCTTTTGTCACTTTTGAGCTTAATTTTATAGTTGACACTCGTCACTAAGCTTTGTCTTTCAACTTTTGTAGGAGTACAGAGTACCCCTATTACTTCGGCTTAGCCTTTAGTTTTATTGCTACGCATCACATACCTCAGCTCCAACTTTAGTTTTTTTTTTTTTTTTTTTTTTAAATATTTATGGCAAGTAATTTTATTAAACTAGAAACCTGATACAAAAAGAGAGGGTGGGGTTCCCCAAAAATCACTCCAAAAACAACAAACAACAGACCATAAGTGATGAAAAAAGAAAAAAAAAGTTTATTTGAGACTAATTTCTTGATTGCTACACAATTCTTACCAAAAGACACCATCTTATAAGAATATGGAAATCAAGTGGTTGCTGAAAAGCAAACCACGAGTCCACTGCTAGAAGCAGTGGAACCTCCACTCAAAATAATAATGATGGCGGATCCACTGTTGTTAGTTGTTTGGAACAGATTGTTGGAGATGTCCATGATTTCTCATTTAAAATTACTAGTTAGAAAAAGTGGTAAGAAATGATAAATAGCGACCAATTTCGAATTACTGGCAGTGGGCCTATGATGGTGACGGTGGCGCGTGTGGCACACGCATTGCCTAAGACGAAGAAACGCAGTCAGATTCGATAGATCTGGGACTAGCAACGCTAGAAGAGACGTGCGTGACGTCAACAACCCTCCCATTTCGTGGCTACACATGGCCAATATGCATGTCATGAGTTGCGCGTGTGGCCGATGCACTAAGTCAAAAGAACAGCATTGTAGATAAAACCCTAGATAAATTAATAGAAAAATGACTAAAAAAAGATTAGACAGACCAAAAAAAGAACCAAAAAGAATGGAAAGAGATGGATAGAGCCAAAACTCCAATCCACCTACGCTCATTAGAGAGAAAATTATTGATAAAATTGACCGAAATTATTGAGTCTAGAGATAAAAAAAATTATTGGGGGGGCGAAAATTAAGTTCCTGCCCCAACATTAGTTAATATAAAACAGCCAGTCCTGCCGGCTCCAATTAGTTCCACTTGATTGAAAATGATATTCATTAATTTGAAAATGACAAAGATAGCTAAGGTTTAGTAGTGTAAATTTTCGTGCATCTTCTTTAAAAATGAAATGGTGACCACCATATTATATGCATCTCATGACCACCATATTATAATCTTACTTTTATTTCATTATATAAGATGTCATATATTCATCATTGTTAAGAGGATTCTTTTTTGAATAATTACTTATCATATAGATATGTTGCATCTTACATAATAAAAAAATGAAATGAGGATGTGTTGTATAACATTATTCTTTTTTATTATATGGATCTTAAATTTCTATCAATTTCCTTTGAATCTAATTTTTTTTTTTTTAGAGTAATATTAGTTACAAATCAGTTTAAATTTACAAGTTTTTTATTAAAAAAATTAAAAAGAAAAAAACTCTAAAACCAAGATATTAATGTTTAAACAACTTCAAAAGGTTTTTGTATGGAGGGACTTGATCAAAAGCTTTCTAAAAGCAAAAGTTTGATTGTGCAAATTTTGAAAACTTATAGTGTCTTTTAAGTAAAAAAAAGGTAAAACAGAGGGATTAATTTTGTAATTAATTTATAATATCAAACGAATTCCTAGTATACAACTATTTTTGTGGGGTTTGAGTTTCAGACTCTCTCTCTCTCTCTCTCTCTCTCTCTCTCTCTCTCTCTCTCTCTCTCTCTCTCTCTCTCTCTCTCTCTCTCTCTCTCTGTGAAATCTGCTCTCAAAGCTCTCTGTGTCAGCCTGAGATCCTGATATCGTTCAAGGAAGAGTACTACTACTGAAGCTCTAAGCTATCTGCAGGAGATCAGGCCAGAAGTAAGCATGGTCTGGGAGGACATGCTCGCTTTACCACGTAAGTTCTAGCCAAAAACAAAACACCCACAAATATTTAAGAGAGAATATTGTTAAAATATAATAAAATTTCCGTCTCCCTATCAGTTTAAACTTTTGAATATAAACTGGCTTAATTTGAAAAGAAACCTTAGCAGATTAACCCGTACGTAATGATGTTCAGTTGCTGTTATGATTGAAGTTAACTTATCGATAAGCAGTTCCACGATCCTGAAAATGTGAAACACAGATTGGTTTTTGTCATATTTTAGTTGCAGATGATTGGATTGAATACATACACACACACATACAAATTAACCTGACAACCTTATTCTTATAAGTTCTTGATTCAAGTTTGGATTGAATACGTACATTGCATGCTGAGTTGTTTCATATGCACAAAGAATTATTTTTTGATCTCTTTCCTAATTATAAGTCATTGCATAAACTATATATACATATATATATATATAAATATATATTTACATGTGTTAGGTAGACTTTTCTAAGTCTTTTTTAATTCCTTACAGTATTCATCGATTGCACTAATAAATACATTACTGATCTGTTCCATATATATGCACAAAGATTATTATTTGTTTTTTCAATAATTCACTATATATATATATATATACTGTGATCTGTTTCCTAAGTAGTCATTGCATAAACTATATATATATATATATATATATATATATTCAAATGTGGGTAAATTAGGTAGACTTTTCTAATTAGTCTTTTCTAATTCCTTATATTATTGATCGATTGGACTAAATACATTGCTCATGAGTAGTTTCATATGCACAAAGATTATTATTTTTTCAATGATTCACTACTCTGGAGCCATGCATGTTTGGAAACCGTATTACCTACCATTATCATATAAGTTGGACGAATGGGTATTTTCACGTGGGGACTTGGAGTCATCTTCATAATCAGCCTGGAATAAAGAGGTCGTCATTCCAAAACCAAGAACATTGTTCGTTTACGGTGGAGAAGGATGGCTAATTGCATACTTGCTTCAACCAAAAAAGAAAAGAAAAAAAAAATCAGTGGGGTAGAGACGGAAGTTACCCAAAAAAAAAAAAATGTATTGAAGGGACAATAGACTTTTCTAGTTTTTTTATATATTTTTTTTCCCGAGATAGGACTCGTCTTAATTTGTTATATAAAAAAAAAATATCCGTCTTAATTTTTCTTTTTAGAAAATACTTTAATTATAAAGAAATTATACAAAAATAAATTTATAAACTAATATAATTTAATTTGATATATCAAATTATAATTTTTTTTTATAAAGTAGATTTAACAGATTCTATAAAATCATATCAATTTGTAAATTTTTTAAAAAAAATTGTATAATTTCTTTGTATCTATAGCAATTTTCTATGCATATACATATATATATATATATATTTATAGTAGTTGAATAGTAACAAAAAAAATAATAATCAGTAATAAAAAAAAGTATTTAATAATTTGTAAATAACAGTGACGAGGTGATCTACCAAACATAACCCAAGACTCATGATCTTCAATTTACCAAACGACCTCAGGGAGAACAAGACTTTACCAACAAGAAAACACCCTTCTTCAACGGCCAAAAGATATCAGTTTTGAGAAAAATAGAAATACTAAATCCCACGTTGTGTCCCAATGAATTAATAACCTTTGCTGCGAATGAACAATCTTTAATTATTCCACTTTTGTTTTATATTACTAATAGCTTTAGCTCAACGTCGACCCTGCCGATCATGGCTAGGTAACTATGACCAGAAAATGAATATCATATCGCTTTCTCTGAAACTTGTAATTAATTCAAGCATTATTTGATATTTGACAGAAGAGAAGATTCGTCAATTTCAGACAGCACGGGCGCCGGAGCTGGATTCACCGTGCTTGTGGGAGCATTGATAGGGACCTCGATCGTGTCCCTACTCAACTAAGTTGGTCCTATTCGCCTTGTTGCTCCTCAATGACCGAGTAAGACTCATTTTGCTTGTGATGGTTCACGTGCACCAACAATGGATGAAAGGGTGATATGAGGTTGAGATGGTTAAGAGAATCTGATTGAGTTCGTCTTGGCTAAATAGGGTAGAGTGGTGTACGGCAATGAGATTGGATGGCTAAGTGTATGGAGCAATAAGGTGGTATTTAGGCTATGGTAGTCTTGGTTATGGTAATGGGAAAGGAGATGTGGTGGGCTGAGTGGTAGATTAGGGTAGAAAAGGTTTAGGCGAATGTCCTTTGAGTAGGCCTATGTATTAGGGTCTCTTTGGTTAGGAATATGGGTCATATAGTGTAGTAGGGTTAGGGTTTTAGTGGAGGCTAAGGGGAATTTCGAGATTGAGATTAGGTTAGAGTTTGGAAGTCAATTGGCTAAAGTTTGGGAAATTGGGTTTCAGCTAAGGTGGTTAGAATTATGTGGGATAGGGTTTTGAAATGTTTTGGATAATTCCTAAAATGTAGGAATTAGGATTTTAGCAAGATAAGTGAGCGGCAATGAGGTAGGGTTGTTGGCCGAGTATTGCTTCTATTTTGGGATAAGATTTGATTGATTCAATCAATTGGATAATTGATTAATCATTTGAGAGAATTAAGGTTAATTTGGTGATGTGGCAAGTGGAGAATTTCGGCAATAGCTAGGGATGGAATGGTCGAGTGAGATATTTATGGAAAGTGGAAAGATTGGATTTTGAATTGATTTGAGTTTGGGATAGAGTTGAGTGGAGGCTTGTTGGGGCCGAGATTTGGGTTGTTTTTGGATGAGAGAAGATTTGATTTAATTGGATAAATTTAGGAGAAGATAAGGGAATGATGGCCGGTTATTGTTGTTGGAGATTTGGTTGGAATTTTGATTTAAATTTTGAAATGATTTGAAATGGAGGAATGTATGTGGCCGGATATAGGGATTATTGTAGTGGTCGGTTATGGAATGGATTTGGTCGTTAGAATAGGTTTTGAATTTGAATTGACTTGGTTGAGAGAAATATGGGAAGTTATGGTGGATAAGGTGGCAAGTGAGGGGTTCGGTTAGGCTTGATTGTGTTTAGGCTAGATGGGGTTTGTTTAGGATTTGATGTGGCCGAACATGGCTTATGGGAGGCTAGGGTTTTCGGCACATGTAATTAGGGATAGGATTCTAGGGTTTTGATGGAGTTTGGATAAGTCCTAAAAAGTAGGAACATGGCTTATAGCCATTTGAAGTGGGCGGCACCTAGGGTTAGTGTTTTGGCCGAATTTGCTAGGGTTATAGGGAGGGATTTGATTGGTTCTCTTCTTCACTTGATGACTAATCAAATAAGAGTATGAGGTGGCAATTTAAATGATGTGGCAAGGTGATTTCGGCTAGGATAAGGGTGGATGGCCGGTTGAGACTTTGTAGGGATTTTGGTGAGATTTGAATTTGAATTCTTTTGAATTCAAATCCAATGGGTGGCCGGTCTTGCTAGGGTTTGAGGGGCACGAAATTGGTTTGTTTTGGATGAGGGATGAGGTGGATTTAAGTGAGGAATTATAGGAGAGGATGGGGTTAAGTGGCCGGCTAGGGTAAAGGGCAAAATGGACAAGTGTTTAGGCTAGGGTTTCATGCCTTATGCCGTGTGGCTCTAGGGCTTGGGGGAGCTTGATGCCGTGGCTGCTATGGGGCAAAATGAACACCAAATTGATCAATTGAACAACCAAATGATGATTGAACAAAAGACCCTAGATGAACAAGCCAACTCCTTCAAGACACCAAGTGGATTCGGCACACACACAAGCATCCAAGTCTTCAACTTCCTTCAATCAATCACACACTCACTCTCACTCACATGAGCAATCTGAATCTCCCTATGGAGGAGGATTTCGAATTCCTCTATGGACACACACACAAATTCTCAAATCCACAAGTGGTGTGGATTTGGCCTCACAAACACAAAATCACTCAACAATCAACAAAACTCTCAAGAACACAAAAACATGAAAATCACTCAACACAACTCACTCCAAAACCAAAACTCTTTTTATGAATTACCTCAAGATTTTTATAAATAAAAATGAAAAACAAATAAAAGAATAGATGTGGATCACCGATTCACGAATTGCACGATGATCCTCTTCCAAAGGGATTCACGAATTGCACCCTAGGGAAGCCCAAGTGCTGAGCACCGAAATCCAAACCACAAGGCTTGTGGCCGGCCTAACTCTTTTCCAAGAGCAAAAGTCTAATTCTCAAATTGTCAAAAGATGTGAAATGAAAACCTAGAGGTCCTATTTATAGAGTCTAACAAATTGGAAACCCCCAAAAGGTCCCTAGCAAAATAAGATAATTACTAAAATAACCAAATGCATAAATAAATAAAATAAATACATAATAAGCAAGTGTGACGCCAATGATGATGGGCCGTGGCATGTTGTGGCCTGTGGTATGGCATGGCCCACGGATGGTTGTCTGCATGGCGCTTGGCTGCATGGCATCTGATAGTGTGCATGACATGGTGACATGCCTAAACTTGATGATGTGTCCCGGGTGATGCCGTGCTGTGGTAGTGTGGCCCAGTCAGGTGGCTTGGGCGGTGGTCTTGCATGGCTCGGGCTGAGTGTCGGGGTGATGGTCATGAATGGCCCAAGCTGGCGGTCTGGGCGCATGAGCTGCGCGTGGCCAGTAGCCTCCATGGTTGCTTGCTGCATGTCAAGGCCTGAGCCAAGACATGCATGCAGGCTAGCCAAGTGACTGTCCTGACCTTCCACTAGCGGTGTCAATGTATGATCTAGGGCGGTTTTAAATGGGGTACTATCAAGCATGTCAGCATCGTTGTCCAACTCGGATTCTCCACCATTTTCTTACTTCATCTTGCACAAAAACTTCTAGGCCTAATTTTCAAACGCGAAACAAAGGTTATGGATAGAATTAGCATTAATGACAACTATCCCTTGAAGATAAAACTGTAAGACCCCGGTCCCGTAAGGGGAGTCGGAAAGTTAATTCCTATTATAAAACTCACATTTCAACAGAATAATTAAAAATTTAAAATTCTACAATATTATATAAAACTTGATTCCAAAAACATTTTCCTCAATATCATCAATTCTGGAAATACTACGTCACAAGAATACAATAACGTTTTTTTACTAATACTTGTCAATACTCATATAAATTTCCTATGTTTAATCTATCATTCTTAAGTCATCTCACCCAATGTTTCATAATCTGATCATTGGCTGAAATATCCAAACTCATCTGAAAAATATTCAGAGATAAGGGGTGAGTTTAACCATAACTCGGTAAACAAAGGACATATACAAGAGTGCAAACATGAGCATTTTCAAAAGAAATTTCATATGCATGAACCAAAAATCCTTTTATTTCCATATATAGATTTCCAAAATATTATCAATAAAATAAAGCGACTTTTCAATCTTTTTACATTTAGAAAATCACTATTCATTATCAAAAATGCTTTGGCACAAATAACTGTACAATCTCATCTTATCCTCATATCCAAACATGTACCATATTTAACCCCCGTGGTAGGGTTGTGCTATCCCCGGTGGCCAAACCAGACAGTATCATATTGTAAGACTTTCCCTTATTCGTTCTCGGAGCCCCGAATGTGCACACAGGAAAGAAACACATACAGGACTACTTTGTTTCCAAAGTAGTTGTACTCCTATCATATCATATCATGATAGTACCAACCATATCACGTGAATCCATATCATCATATCAAAACCATATTTCAAAGCAGATCAACAGATAAGAATGCTAAAAGTTTTCATATCCATATCATATCATGTCATGTCATATTAAATCATATACCAAACTTGTTCATGTCATTTTTAAATACTTTAAATATTTCACATCACTAAAATAAAACATCATTTTTCATACTCGTTCTTTTATGCATTTCAGAAACGTGTCAATATTGCTCATGTCTACACTATACATGATATAAACAATTTTCTCTTTTTCATATAGATTTTATGAGTAATGCAAATAATTGACCGAGGTTATTTTTCCCAGGTTCTCATTTATAACAAAATCATGCAAAGTTTTCAGAAAGTCAACCTCGATTTCAGAGTTGGTGTAAAGCCAAGCATAGGAACCCCGCTTATCTGGATTTCTTAACCTTTCTTAACTTTTTCTTAAGAATGCCGAATCAAATCATCCGTCACCTATAAAATCTTCACGTAGTTCATTAAATCCAGCTAAACACATACTTTGCATTTAAGCTTGAGATATGAAAAATTCGTCATCTTCCCTTAACATCTAAACGTCATCTTGAAAACCAAACCTCCCAAAATGTTTTAGATTTACTAAATTCTTCTGAAGTCCTAAAATATTATAAAATCTCTAAATCCTCGATTTTTTACTTAATCCAAACCCCTTAATATCCCAAAATCTCCGACTAAAACATTAAAAGTCCCACTTATAAGCAATTGAAATCCGACTATAAATTATAAAACTATAACATAATTATTTCAAACCTATTAAAAATAAGAAATCATTATTTTATTTAATAGAAAAAAAAAATAAACTTAACTAGTTCCTTTTAAAGGATTTTGAAAACATAAATTTTCATTTATTATTCACTACCAGAACTCATATTTTAAAAACAATATATTATTACTAAAATAATATAGTTCAAATCTCTGTCTTCTTTTTAGGTTATAAATAAATCTTTTCCATAAAACCAAATTGTGAGTGATATAAAAACCAACTTACCGTTCGAGTGTTTTAGTAAAACTATAAAACGCATGACTGAAGTAATTGTACAGCACAAAAATGATACAAAGCCATAAAACCATGCGATCGAAAATAACTCACCGAAGGAAGGCGAGCTTGCGACAGAGAGGGGAATATCAGCATTGGTTGGCTATGGCGGAATGTCTACGGCGGCATGGCTAAGAGCAACGGCAGGTTCTGTGGAAGAGAGAGATGAGCGAAAGGGAAAGAAAGCGAGAAGAGGAGCCGGGATCAAACCTGTGGTCCTAGGTGGTCGGGGACGTGCAAAAGCATTGGGAGAGAGAGACTGATGAGAGAGAAACCATGAAATGAGAGGATGGGAGAGTTTACGAAGAGGAGACCGTGGGGAAAAACACTGGGTAGAGGGAGGTGATCAGTTGTACCTTCTCTACACAGGTGGGCCAAAGTGGAGGGTGGTTAACGGCTGTGCCATGGTGCCCGAAAGGTGAGTGGCTGGACAACCTGCTGAGGGAAGAGTCATGCTCTGTTTTCGTGAATGCAAAACAGAGTAATGTTTGCAATGCTTCTCGATGGTTGGGCACGACGTCGCAGGGCGGCTATGGGTATTTTCCGTCGTGCAGAGGATGGATCGTTTTGTGGGGTTGCAACTTGGAAGCTTGGCAATGGAGCTTCCCTTCGATGGTGGTTTTTTTTGTTTTACACGTTGCCGTGTCTGTGGTTGTTTCCTAGAGAGGGGGATGCAATGGTTTGATTCGATTTGGGGAAACAAAAAAAATGATGAGCACGAGTTCTTAAGGCGGCAACAGCAGTAGTGGAGCTTCTTCGTACGTGAGGGGGAGGCTAATGTTTGAGCAGTTTATATGGGTGATGCGAAAAGTCTAGATAGTATGAGAAGGGGAATCCGAGTATGTTAAGTAGGAGATTTTTTGTGAGGAACTAAAAGGAAAATCGCTTAAATCGTGAGGGGGTCGATTCAAATGGAGAGAAAAATCCGGATAAAGGTATGTGGTAGTTTAATATGGTTAGTGGCACGTTGAAAACTCTGATAGAGACTAGGTCACGTGAGTGTATTGGAAAAGAAGTTGAATCATGCATACGGGGAAACGTAGAGGACCACTAGCCAGTTTGAAAGCTAAAAGATCATTTTATAGATATCAGTTGCAAATGTTTCACATATCCAAAGCATCAGAGCTAGGTGTTACAGAGCATTGCCTATAAGGCTGCTATGGTTTGTTCCAGTTTGCTGCTGGGAACTCATTTCATAATGCTACTGGTGCTGCTCAGTGGTAGTGCAACTCGTTGCAACTAAGGTTTGGGCTTTTTCGTCGGAGATTTCGCTGGCGTTATCATGTGTAATCTCGCTGGTTGCTGTTTATATAATCCCAAAAAAAGGGAACATTAAATTCCCATGGATTCTAAGAGCATGGTGGCTTTGCAGTTTCCTGTTGTCCATCATCTGCACAGCTCTTGACACCCATTTTAGAATGATGAACCATGTCAGACATGGAATACGAGATTTTGCAGACATCCTTGGTGTGCTAGCATTGACATGTCTCTTGGGCATTTCGATCCGAGGAAAGACAGGCCTCATCTTCATTCCCACAGGTGGCATTTCTGAGCCACTTCTCAATGAATCAAAACTTGATAAACTTTCGGAACACAAAAGGGAATCTTTATACGGGAAAGCCACTCTTATCCAACTGGTTACCTTTTCTTGGCTCAATCCACTCTTTGCAGTTGGGTTCAAGAAGCCCCTTGAACAGGAGGAAGTTCCAGATGTTGATATCAGGGACTCTGCAGAGTTCCTCTCCTGCTCATTCAACGAGAGTCCAGAGCAGGTTAAGGTGAGAGATGGAACTACAAACCCATCCATCTACAAGGCAATTAATTTGTTTATCAGGAAGAAAGCACCAATCAATGCATTATTTGCAGTGGTAAGTGCTGGAGCATCATATGTTGGTCCATACCTGATCAATGACTTTGTGAACTTCTTGTCTGACAAGAGCACCCAGAGTTTACAGAGTGGCTACCTACTTGCACTAGCATTTTTAGGAGCAAAAATGGTTGAGACAATAGCACTGAAGCAATGGGTTTTTGGGGCACGCCAACTCGGCCTTCACCTTAGAGCTGCTCTGATATCTCGCATTTATAAAAAAGGGCTTACTCCTGTCAAGCCGATCCCGCCAAAGCCATACTAGTGGAGAGATCATCAACTATATGAGTGTAGATATCCAAAGAATTACAGACTTCATCTGGTACTTAAACATGGTATGGATGCTGCCTATACAAATTTCTTTGGCAATGTACATTCTACATACAAATCTAGGCTTGGGTTCATTGGGTGCCTTAGCTGCAACTTTTACAGTTATGGCTTGCAATATACCACTTACAAGAGTCCAGAAGAGATACCAGACTAAGATCATGGAAGCCAAAGACAATAGGATGAAAGCCACTTCAGAAGTTCTTCGAAACATGAAGACTCTTAAACTCCAAGCATGGGACTGTCAGTTCCTTCAAATGTTAGAAGGATTGAGGAAAACAGAGTATAATTGGTTATGGAAGTCACAAAGACTGTCAGCATTAACAACTTTTATCTTTTGGGTATCACCCACATTTATCTCTGTAATAACTTTTGGAACATGTATTCTACTGGGGATTGAACTCACAGCTGGGAGAGTCTTAGCTTCTTTGGCCACCTTCCGAATGCTACAAGACCCAATATTCAGTTTGCCTGACGTGCTCAATGTAGTTGCACAAGGAAAAGTCTCTGCAGATAGAATTACTTCCTACCTCCAGGAAGAAGAAATGCAAAATGATGCCATCGAGTATGTTTTAAAAGACCAAACAGAGTTTAGCAACCAGGTTGACAGTGGGAAATTCAGCTGGGATCCTGAGTCTAGCAACCCAACTCTTGATGGAATACAGTTAGATGTAAAGAGGGAATGAAGGTGGCAATATGCGGCACTGTGGGATCAGGGAAGTCTAGCCTGCTCTCAAGCATTCTTGGAGAGATACAAAAGCTGTTAGGGACAGTGAAGATCAGCGGTACTAAGGCTTATGTGCCTCAATCTCCATGGCTATTGACAGGAAACATCAGGGAGAATATTCTCTTCGGGAATCAATATGACATTACTAGGTATGACGGAACAGTTAAAGCATGTGCTTTGGAAAAGGACTTCAAACTTTTCTCCTGTGGTGACCAAACAGAGATCGGAGAAAGGGGAATAAATATGAGTGGAGGACAGAAGCAAAGGATACAGATTGCTCGTGCAGTTTACCAGGATGCTGATATATATCTACTTGATGACCCTTTCAGTGCCGTTGATGCTCATACAGGCACCCAAATCTTTGAGGTTAGTAGACCATGTTAGCAGCTGTTGTTTGACAATGCTAGTTGATTTGGCCCTGTAACCATACAGCTAATCAGATATTCTAGTTTGAAGCAACAATGCAATTGAATTTAGTATTTGGTTATTAATTCATATACATTCTGCAGGAATGCCTCGTGGGGATTCTCAAAGAAAAGACTATACTTTTTGTTACCCACCAAGTTGAGTTTCTTCCAGCAGCAGACCTTATTCTGGTAAATTTCTAATTCCATTCTTTAGTCATTTAAGAAGGTGAAAGAATAGGACATTATAGTTTTGACTGTTTGAAAAAAGAGACCCTAGAGCACAGGTTAAAAAAAACTCAGAAAAGGATGCCAAGAAAAGAAGTAAATCTGATTCTGTAATTAGTTCCCTTTTTGAGAACTCTACTGCTAGTTAGGAACAAGAAGGGTGTATAGTAATTTTATTATTGATGTAAATATAATTCAAAAAGAAATTTATTTTGCCATTCTAAATTTTCAATCATTTGCAATGCTATCAGGAACAAGAAAGGTGTATAGTTAATTTTATTTTTGATGTACGTATAATTCACAAGAAATTTACCTTTGCAGTTCTAAATTTTCAATAGTTTGTGATGCTATCGATTGTGGTTCATGGACTGCATTTGACAAATTTCAACAGGTGATGCAAAATGGGAGAATAGTACAAGCTGGACATTTGAAGAACTTTTAAGGCAACAAATAGGGTTTGAAGTTTTAGTTGGTGCTCATAGCGAAGCTTTAGAGTCAATTCTTACAGTTGAGAACTCAAGCCCAACATCTCCATGTTCAACAGCTGATGATGAATCCAGTACAGATTCAGCTTCAAATGGAGACCTTCTGCACACACAACATGACTCAGAACATAATCTCTCTCCAGAAATATCAGAAAAAGGAGGTAAATTAGTGCAAGATAAGGAAAGAAAGAAAGGAAGTATTGGAAAAGAAGTTTACTGGTCTTACTTGACAACCGTGAAAAGTGGAATCCTAGTTCCATTCATCCTTTTGGCACAGTCATCATTCCAAGTATTACAGATAGCAAGTAATTACTGGATGGCATGGGCTTCTCCTGCCACAAGTGAGACTCAACCGGAACTGCCGATGAATTTCATATTGCTTGTTTATGTAATACTTGCTGTGGGAAGTTCACTTTGTGTGCTGATGCGAACCACCCTGGTAGCATTAGCAGGACTTTGGACATCACAAAAGCTTTTCATGAAAATGCTTAATAGCGTACTCCGGGCACCAATGGCATTTTTTTATTCAACCCCATTTGGAAGAATTTTGAACCGGGTAACTTTTACTTTAATGTTGATTTCAATAGAATGTAGATTTTAGTATTACCTATAGTATTAGAATGGTTGAAATTATGTAATTAGTAAGTTTACTATCATTTTCTTATTGGAAAAAAAATATGTTACTAATACGTTAGAAGAATAACTAAAGCAATAAGGGGGGAAAAAGAAAAGAAAGAGGTAAATGGAAAGTTGCAGCCACATCAATTGTTGGTAAGTAACTTTTACAATACCCAGCAGGAAAAAACAAAGTAGTTTGGCAACTAAAATCTTGTAAGGGTTATATTCTTATCAAATAAAAAAAAAAATATTGTATGGGTTATATACAGTAAGTTTTTGCTTCCACGAGAGAGCAGACTACAGAGGAAAGTTATTGCTTGCTCACCCTGTAAACTATTAAATAACAAAAAAAAAAAAAAAAAACTATTAGCCACAGCCTATATATTGTATAATTCTAAAGCAATATACTTCAGGTATCTACAGACCAAAGTGTGCTGGACTTGGAATTAGCAGGAAGAGTTGGATGGTGCGCTTTCTCAACAATACAACTTCTAGGAACTATTGCGGTGATGTCGCAGGTGGCATGGGAAGTATTTGTCATCTTCATTCCAGTAACAGCAATCCGCATATGGTACCAAGTAAGAGGCTTTCTTTCATATTCTAGACATACCGGAGATGATTACTTCATATGATGAGGGAAAAAAACTTGACTTCTAAACCAATCTGAATATTCATCATGTTTATTATGGAGAACAATGCTGCCAACAGGGAAAAAGAATCAGAATAATAAACTATAAAAGCAGCCATAAAATATGTCTTGAAAACTTATAATCAACAATTGTTCCATTTTTTACACTAGGAAAAGGAATTAAGAGTTTCTAAATAGCTTTTAAATGACCTCTATCTCTTTACCACCTCCCCGAGCCCTAGTTGGCCCCTATTGATTTTGATTAATGGTTAATTGTGATTATTTCAGCAATATTGCATACCAACAGCAAGAGAACTGGCCCGCTTATCAGGTATTCAACAAGCACCAATCCTCCACCACTTTGCTGAAACACTAGCAGGAGCTACAACAATCCGTGCTTTTGATCAAGAGAGTCGCTTCATTAATGGAAACCTTGGTCTTGTCAACAACCACTCAAGGCCGTGGTTTCACAATGTGGCAGCAATGGAATGGCTTTCTTTAAGACTGAATTTCCTAGCTAACTTTGTGTTTGCCTTCTCATTGGATTTACTAGTCACACTCCCCGAAGGAGTTAAAAATCCAAGTAAGTCTCAGTAATCTTTCTAGAAACTATGGACAGCAAATCTTCTCTTGAATGTAAATTTATTAGAAATCATTTGCCATATTATACTTGGGGTTTGAAAATTTCCTAGAGAAGGATAAATTAGGATAGATGCCTCCATAACAAGAAATAGACGCTTTCCCAATTAATTGCCCCTTTTCATACAAGTAATTGTTTCTTCAGAAGATACTGAAATAAGAGAATCTAATGAGAAAACTCACCTAGAATTGAGCTTTTAACAGGCATTGCAGGGTTGGCAGTAACATATGGGGTCAATTTGAATGTTTTGCAAGCTTCAGTCATGTGGAACATATGCAGTGCAGAAAACAAGATGATATCTGTTGAAAGAATCCTTCAGGTCTCGAACATAACAAGTGAAGCACCTCTCGTGATTGAAGACAGCAGGTCACCAAACAACTGGCCAGAGGTTGGAACAATTTGCTTCAAAAATTTGCAGGCAAGCCTTTATGGCAAAGTTAAACCAAGACAAAAAAAAAAGTTCAAAATCTTGGAACACCAAATATTTTTTTTATGATCCATCCATCATAAACAAAATTCCAAGAAGTAACAACATAGTAGTTTGACAAATCTGACAAAAGAAATCCTCAACCTATCCTCCTAAGTCCACCTTGCATTTACTGACACATGCCATTGACTTGCCTGCCTTGCAGATTCGTTATGCTGAACATCTTCCATCTGTCCTAAAAAACATTAACTGCACATTTCCTGGAGGGAAGAAAGTTGGTGTAGTGGGAAGGACAGGGAGTGGGAAATCAACCCTCATACAAGCAATTTTCAGGATTGTTGAACCCAGAGAGAGCAGCATCATTATCGACAACGTGGACATTTGCAAGATAGGCCTTCATGACTTAAGATCAAGGCTTAGCATCATACCGCAGGACCCAGCAATGTTTGAGGGAACAGTTAGAGCAAACCTAGATCCTCTAAAGCAATATTCTGACCATGAGATATGGGAGGTAATAGTTTCTATCCTATGAATTTAACCAAGTATCCACAGCATCTTTCAAGAGGTGGCATATTACCCCGTAAGAGTAAAAATTCAACTTTCCATAATAAGTCTCATAATGATCATTTATCATATCTAGATATAAATACACTCAACAAAAGAGTCTTCATTATCAATGTTTTCATATTGTACTCTGAAAAAATTTCCTAACTTTTCAGGCTCTAAACAAATGTCAGCTAGGTCATCTCGTGCGTGCTAAGGAAGAGAATTTGGATTCTACAGGTCAGGTTCATCAAGATGGACCATGGAAACAGTTGATTGTATGCATTCGAAAATAGAAAATTACCAAAACTAACATGCCTGCTTCTTAACAGTGGTCGAAAACGGAGAAAATTGGAGTGTGGGCCAAAGACAGTTATTCTGTCTTGGAAGAGCCTTGCTTAAAAAGAGCAGCATTCTGGTACTGGACGAAGCGACAGCCTCTGTTGATTCTGCAACCGATGGAGTGATACAGAAGATCATTAGTAAAGAGTTCAAAGATCGGACGGTTGTCACTATGGCTCACAGAATCCACACGGTTATAGATAGCGATCTAGTTTTGGTACTCAGCGAAGGCAAGTATTTATATAATTCTTCACTAAAACATCCCAAGAATATATCGAATACTAAAGAATTTGTGTTTGAATAGGAAGAATTGCAGAATTTGACACACCAGGAAAACTCCTAAAACGGTCAGATTCTTTCTTCTCAAAACTCATACAGAAGTACTCCTCAAGATCACAGAGTTTTACCAGCTTGGCAAACATGCATAATTAGCTCCCTCTCCAATGAATATCTGGGTATCAATCAAATTCGGTGGAGGAAGCTGAGAGATCATACTGTTAAGGACGTATTCTGCAGTTCAACCTTTTGATTTTTCAGTTGACCGAGACTTGCAAATATAAGAAAAAGGGTGGTCGGGATCCAAGACCGCTCCGATGGTTAAGTTAATATATAAAAATATGAATCGTGAAGTCTGTAAAAAGAAAAACCAGAATGTACATTTTTTAAGATTTTGTCCAGTCTTATTTATAGGTACTTATGCTTTTCCTGAGAGGTGGTTTGGGAAAAAGATCTACTAGTCGAGACGTCATTCAACAGTCATCCCAGAGAAGAAAAATCTGATCCTGCCAGTCTCATCCTGTAAATTTGATTTTCCTTCGATCAATATTCAATCAGGTCCTTCTGAAGGAAAACATTAAATGCGACCTTATCTTTATCCAATTCAATAATTAATGTGGCATATCCATAGTATTTGTGCATTTAAGAAAGGAAACCTGTCAGAACAACAGTTGTCCAATCATTCATAAATGCGAGAATGATTCTGACGTGAGATGAATCCGTAAATCGTGCTAGTAAACACAATCTCATTTCTGACATTAGCGTATGATTGAAGCTGCCTTGTTCTCTTCTTCTTTAGTCGTGGTAGTTCGTGATTCGAGCTGTCTCTGATTCCGGTATTTCCAGTAGGGTTCGGACACGTGCTATCCGGGTTCGGACCCTGGGTTTTGGGCCCAACTCTTTTCGGGCTTGGGTTTGTTGCCAACTATCCTTTCACATACCTTCCGAGAAAATGGTTGATTGTTCTCCTGATCGTGACCCGGGAGGAGAGGAATCGACAACCTTTAGGTGCAGTAACTCGATTTAGTAAATTGCAGAAGAGGGGACACCAGTTCCAGCCAGGAGCGAAGACATTGTAGTTTATTTTCAAGTGTGCTGCATTTCCATTGTCCAAGACCATATGCTTAAAAGGAAAAATAAAGGGAATCCCCTAAATCCTTGCGAAAATTATAATAATCCATCCAATCACCTGTAACGATTTAAACAGAATTATTTAATGAAGGGTACCATATTTTCTTTTCTTTTTTTTTTTTCTTTTTCATCGTCCACATTTAATTAATTTAGTCGTTTTCAAAAGACTTGCTTGAAATATGTCTACCCTAAATTTCTGACAAAAATTAGTGTATTATATAAAGTTAAGAATGGGGATGGTACACCCCCCCCCTTCCTTTTTCTCTCTATTGGCCCTTGTTTCTTTGTATTATTTTTTTAAATGATAATTTTTCTTTTCTTTTTATCCTCAATTTTCTATATAAAGAGAATTGAGGACATTCATTTGTACAACGAAATATCAAAAGAGAAAAAAAAAAAAAAAGTAAAGAAAGAAGAGAGAAAAAGAGCAAAAATTAATAGAGAAAATTCAATTTTTTAAAAATAAAGAGTTCTATAATTTTCTCTTATAATAATAGTTTTTATTTTAGTTTTATAACACGTTATCAGCACGACGGTTCTACCAATTCTGAAACTAGTAATTTTATTCTTCGAAATCATGGATCATATGAATGAACTTTTTATCTCTGAGTTGAATAATAAAGATGTATGTCTAGCTGACAGTATTATAATTCACACAATTCTTAAAGATAAGAAATATTTCAAAACCTAATACTAAGTAAAACCTATGTACATACCATATCAAGTTCATTAAATTTAATTGAGGGCTCCGGAAGAGCTTATATTGTGTTGCCTAACAGCACCAGATTTTGTATTAATGATGCTCTATTTTCTTCACAATCTAGAAGAAATTTATTGAGTTTTAAAGATATACGTTGTAATGATTACCATATTGAAACGATCAATAAAGGCAATAAAAAATATCTTCTCATTACTAAAATAATATTGGGCCAGAAACTCTTATTAGAAAAACTATCTGCTCTATATTCTGGATTGTATTATACAAAAATGAGAACAATTAAATCATATGTGGTAGTGCACTAGAAGTGCATTAACCCCAAAATATTTATGACTTAGCATGATCGCCTTGGACATCTGGGATCTATAATGATAATACGAATTATTGAAAATTCGCATAGGCATCCCTTAAAGAATCAAAATGTATTTTTACCCAATGAATATCTATGCTTTGCATATTCTCAAGGTAAGTAGATTATCAGACCATCTCCCTCAAAAGTCATTGTTGAATTTCCATCCTTTTTACAAAGAATTCATAGAGATATATGTGAGTCTATTCATCCATCTAGTGGACCATTTAGATTTTTTATAATTTTGATTGATGCATCAAGTCGATGGTCACATGTTTGTCTGATTTCCACTAGAATTGTTGCATTTGCTAGACTTTTTACTCAGATAATCAAACTATGAGCACAATTTCCTGAATATCTAATTAAAATCATTCAATTGGATAATCCAGACGAATTTTCGTCTCAAGTTTTTGAATTATTGTATGTCAATAGAAATAGATGTTGAACATCCTGTTACCCATACACACACTCAAAACGGTTTAGCTGAATTTTTGATCAAAAGGTTTCAGCTAATTACTAAACATTTACTTATAAAATCAAGACTACATGTTTCAGTTTGGAGACATGCTATACTTCATACAGCATCATTAATTCGAATTAGACTATCGGCATATCATAAATATTCTCCATTACAGCTTGCATTTGGTCAAGAACCAAATATTTCTCATCTTCGTACTTTTGCATGTGCTGTATATGTTCCAATTACACTCCCACAACGTATAAAAATTGGCACTTAACGTAAACTTAGGATATACGTTGGTTTTGATTCTCCATCTATTATTGGATACCTTGAACAACTTACAGGGGATATGTTTAAAGTACATTTTAAGGATTGTCATTTTGACGAATCCATTTTTCCATTGCTGAGTAACGAAAAGTAGGTGTCTGAAGCACGACAAGAAATTACTTTGGATAATAAAGTCATGTCTCAATTTGATCCTCCTAAAAATGAATGTAAACTAGAAGTTCAGAAGATTATTCATTTACAAAATATTGCAAATCAATTACTGGATGTATTTACTGATACTAGAAGTGTAGTAAAATTATATATTCCTACTGTTAATGCTCCAGCAAGGATTGAAATTCCTGAAGGATAAGTTTTCAAAACAGCAATAGGTGAGTTTAAGACACGTCTGAAGCGTGAAAGACCTATTGGTACAAAAGATAAAATTTTCTGAAAGAAAAATATACAAAATGAATTTGGTGTTCCTGAAGAACGCATAACCACAATCATGCTAAAAATATAGTTGATGCTCCTGAAAATGGATCTCTGGAATAGGTGTTTCATGAAATGTTTTTCCCTGAAGAAGAACAGGTACCTGAAAATAATGAGATCTCAATACATTTCATGAGTACTGAAGAAATTCTGGATAGAAATAAAGCTGTTGTCGACAATATATTTTCATATGAAATGACTCTTAACATTACCAGAGGTAATGAAGAAAGTAAGTCAAAAACCGTCGAAGAATGTCAACATAAAAATGATTGGTTAAAATGGAAAGTAGCTATTGAAGCTGAATTAAACTCGCTAGCAAAGCAAGAAGTATTTAGACCTGTTGTCCAAATACCTAAAGGTGTAATACCTGTTAGATATAAGTGGATATTTGTACGAAAACGTAATGAGAAAAATGAAATTGTGCGATACAAAGCACGGCTTATCGCATAAGGTTTCCTGCAGAAACCTGGAATTGATTATGAAAAAATATATTATCACGTTATAGATACAATCACATTTAGATTTTTGATTAGTCTGGTTGTTACAAAAAGATTAGAAATGCGGTTGATGGATGTGGTTACTGCATATTAATATGGATCCTTAGACCATGATATATATATATATATATGAAAATCCCTTAAGGTTATAAAATCTCTGAAGTATCTACAAGTATTTCTAGAAATATGTACTATATCAAACTTCAAAAATCTTTATATGGGTTAAAGCAATCCGGACCCATGTGATATAATCGCCTAAGCAAATATCTATTGAAAGAAAGATTTGAGAATAATCTTATATGCCCATATATTTTTATTAAGAAATCAAAATCCGGATTTGTCATTATTACGGTTTATATTGATGATTTAAATATTATGAGAACTCTTGAAGAGATCTCAAGAACCGCTACATATTTAAAGAATGAATTTGAAATGAAAGATCTTAGAAAAACAAAACTTTGTCTCGGCCTGTAGCTCAAGCACTTGCCAAATGAAATTTTTATTCATTAGTCTATGTATACAGAGAAAGTCCTAAATCACTTTTATATGGACAAAACTCATCCCCTAAGTACTCCAATGATTGTTCGATCACTTGATGTGAAGAATAATCAATTTCGTCCTTGTGATGAAGATGAAGAAATTCTTAATTCTAAAGTACCATTTTTCAGTCAATTGGAGTTTTGATGTATCTTGCAAATTGTACTTGGCCTGATATTACTTTCTCAGTTAATCTGCTTATAAGATATAATTCTGCACCAACTCGAAGGCATTGGAATGACATTAAACATGTCATTCGTTACCTTAATGATACGGTTGATATGAGATTATTTTATCAAAGAAGATCAAGTCTACAAATTGATTGGGTATGCAGATGCAGGTTATCGTTCAGATTCACACAGAGGTAGATCTCAAACAGGATATTATTTACTTATGGAGATACTGTCATATCATGGAGATCTGTTAAGCAGACTTTATCTGCCACATCTTCAAATCACTCAGAGATAATTGCTATTCATGAAGCAAGTCGAGAGTGTATTTGGCTAAGATCAGTAATTCAACATATCCAGAAAAAGTGTGGATTCCTCATGATCAATGATAGCTCAACAATTTTATATGCAGATAATAATACTTGTATCACTCAAATCAGAGGAGGATATATCAAATGTGACAGAACCAAATATATTTCATCTACATTTTTTTATACTCACGAATTGCAAGATAAATGTGAAATTAATATCAAGTAAATACGATCAAGTGATAATCTGGCAGATTTATTCACAAAGACATTAGCAACTGCGACATTTAAGAAGATTGCGCAGAACATTGGAATGCGAAGACTCAAAGATCTATCGACATGCACTTTTCAGAGGGAGTAAATGTCTTGAAAACTTATGCTGATTGTACTCTTTTTCCTTCGCTAAGGTTTTAATCCACTGGGTTTCCTTTTGTAAGGTTTTAATGAGGCAATCTTAAAGCACTTGGAGGTACAAAAAAATACTGTACTCTTTTTCCTTCGCCATTGGTTTTTCTTTCTACTGAGTTTTTCCTTGGTAAGGTTTTAGCTAGACAGATTCTTTATGGATGATCATTCAAAGGGGAGTGATATAAAGTCAAGAATGGGGGCGGTACGCCCCCCACCCCCTTCATTTTTCTCTCATCTGCCCCTTTGTCCCCTTGCATTATTTTTCTGAATGATCATTTTCCTTCTCTCTTTATCCTCAATTCTCTATATAAAGAGAATTGAGAACGTTCATTCGTACAACGAAATATCAGAAAAGAAAAATAAGAGAAGAAAATAAAGGAAAGAAGGAAGAGAGAAAGAGAGAAAAAGGAATAGAGAAAATTCAGTTCTTGAGAAATAAAGAGTTCTACAATTTTCTCTTGCAATAATAGTTTTTATTTTAGTTTTATAACAGTATACTCTTTACTAAAACAGTTCTAAATCGAATCTCAACATGTAACTCATCATCTTGAATCGCAACTTAGCGTGAAATTTATTTATCCTTAAGACCTTATCTATAAGGAAAATATTTTAATCATAAAGAAATTATATAAAAATAAATTAATAAATTGATAAAATTTGATATAATTCATCAAATTGTAATATTATTTTTATTATAAAATAGATCTAACGAATTCTATGACATCATATCAGTTTGTGAATATTTTTTTTTGAAAAAATCATGTGAAGAGGGTGTGTAGGGGTGCAATAGCACAATAACTACTGCCAATCATCCCTTATTTCTTTATGTCTAAACGATTCTCTTTCTATGAATCTATAATGCAATGAGTCCCACTAAAACTAAAAATAGACTTCATTAAGATTTTTTTTTTATATATGAATATCATTTTCGGCCCAACCTAAACCCAATTCCGCCGGTTTCTTGCCCCGCGGGCTGGGAGCTCCCACCCTGCAAGGGTAGGGTAGATAAGCCAACCTAAATCCAACTCCACTAGTGTCTTGCTTTTGGGAGATCCTACTCTCACAGAAGCAGGGTTCCATCGTCCATCTCTTTTTTTTTTTTCGAAAAAAAATAGTCAATATTCATTTAACTATAAAGAGGAAGTCTACAATATGACTTATATAACTGAGAAACTCAGTTTACACGTCAATTAAGTACAAATGAACGCACAGACTTCTACAACTCTCAGATAAAACTTGAGAGACTAAAACACTACCTCCAATAGAGGTATATACTAAACTCCTTCTCTAAAAAGAGGAGAAGACTAAAACTCTATGGGCTAAGCTCGAGAGACTATTTCTCAAATGTAAATTTTCTCTATACAAACAAATATATACAACCAACTAACAAATTACAACAAACACAAAACAACCAAAAACAGCCGGCGGTGGAGACGCGTGGAACACACGCGCCTCGCTATGAGTGGAAATGATAGTACCCCATTTAAAACCGCCCTAGATCATGCATTGACACCGCTAGTGGAAGGTCAGGACAGTCACTTGGCTAGCCTGCATGCATGCATTGGCTCAGGCCTTGACATGCAGCAAGCAACCATGGAGGCTACTGGCCACGCGCAGCTCATGCGCCCAGACCGCCAGCTTGGGCCATTCATGACCATCACCCTGGCACTCAGCCCGAGCCATGCAAGACCACCGCCTAAGCCACCTGACTGGGCCACACTACCACAGCACGGCATCACCTGGGACACATCATCAAGTTTAGGCGTGTCACCATGTCATGCACACTATCAGATGCCATGCAGACAACCATCCGTGGGCCATGCCATGCCACAGGCCACAACATGCCACGGCCCATCATCATTAGCGCCACATTTGCTTATTTATGTATTTGGTTATTTTAGTAATTATCTTATTTTGCTAGGGACCTTTTGGGGGTTTCCAATTTGTTAGACTCTATAAATAGGACCTCTAGGTTTTCATTTCACATCTTTTGGACAATTTGAGAATTAGACTTTTGCTCTTGGAAAAGAGTTAGGCCGGCCACAAGCCTTGTGGTTTGGATTTCGGTGCTTAGCACTTGGGCTTCCCTAGGGTGCAATTCGTGAATCCCTTTGGAAGAGGATCATCGTGCAATTCGTGAATCGGTGATCTACATCTATCCTTTTATTTGTTTTTCATTTTTATTTATAAAAATCTTGAGGTAATTCATAAAAAGAGTTTTGGTTTTGGAGTGAGTTGTGTTGAGTGATTTTCATGTTTTTGTGTTCTTGAGAGTTTTGTTGATTGTTGAGTGATTTTGTGTTTGTGAGGCCAAATCCACACCACTTGTGGATTTGAGAATTTGTGTGTGTGTCCATAGAGGAATTCGAAATCCTCCTCCATAGGGAGATTCAGATTGCTCATGTGAGTGAGAGTGAGTGTGTGATTGATTGAAGGAAGTTGAAGACTTGGATGCTTGTGTGTGTGCCGAATCCACTTGGTGTCTTGAAGGAGTTGGCTTGTTCATCTAGGGTCTTTTGTTCAATCATCATTTGGTTGTTCAATTGATCAATTTGGTGTTCATTTTGCCCCATAGCAGCCACGGCATCAAGCTCCCCCAAGCCCTAGAGCCACACGGCATAAGGCATGAAACCCTAGCCTAAACACTTGTCCATTTTGCCCTTTACCCTAGCCGGCCACTTAACCCCATCCTCTCCTATAATTCCTCACTTAAATCCACCTCATCCCTCATCCAAAACAAACCAATTTCGTGCCCCTCAAACCCTAGCAAGACCGGCCACCCATTGGATTTGAATTCAAAAGAATTCAAATTCAAATCTCACCAAAATCCCTACAAAGTCTCAACCGGCCATCCACCCTTATCCTAGCCGAAATCACTTTGCCACATCATTTAAATTGCCACCTCATACTCTTATTTGATTGGTCATCAAGTGAAGAAGAGAACCAATCAAATCCCTCCCCAACACCTAAGCAAATTCGACCAAAACACTAACCCTAGGTGCCGCCCACTTCAAATGGCTATAAGCCATGTTCCTACTTTTTAGGACTTATCCAAACTCCATCAAAACCCTAGAATCCTATCCCTAATTACATGTGCCGAAAACCCTAGCCTCCCATAAGCCATGTTCGGCCACATCAAATCCTAAACAAACCCCATCTAGCCTAAACACAATCAAGCCTAACCGAACCCCTCACTTGCCACCTTATCCATCATAACTTCCCATATTTCTCTCAACCAAGTCAATTCAAATTCAAAACCTATTCTATCGACCAAATCCATTCCATAACCGACCACTACAATAATCCCTATATCCGGCCACATACATTCCTCCATTTCAAATCATTTCAAAATTTAAATCAAAATTCCAACCAAATCTCCAACAACAATAACCGGCCATCATTCCCTTATCTTCTCCTAAATTTATCCAATTAAATCAAATCTTCTCTCATCCAAAAACAATCCAAATCTCGGCCCCAACAAGCCTCCACTCAACTCTATCCCAAACTCAAATCAATTCAAAATCCAATCTTTCCACTTTCCATAAATATCTCACTCGACCATTCCATCCCTAGCTATTGCCGAAATTCTCCACTTGCCACATCACCAAATTAACATTAATTCTCTCAAATGATTAATCAATTATCCAGTTGATTGAATCAATCAAATCTTATCCCAAAATAGAAGCAATACTCGGCCAACAATCCTACCTCATTTCCGCTCACTTATCTTGCTAAAATCCTAATTCTTACATTTTAGGAATTATCTAAAACATCTCAAAACCCTATCCCACCTAATTCTAACCACCTTAGCTGAAACCCATCTTCCCAAACTTTAGCCAATTGACTTCCAAACCCTAACCTAATCTCAATCTCGAAATTCCCCTTAGCCTCCACTAAAACCCTAACCCTACTACACTATATGACCCATATTCCTTACCAAAGAGACCCTAATACATAGGCCTACTCAAAGGACATTCGCCTAAACCTTTTCTACCCTAATCTACCACTCAGCCCACCACATCTCCCTTTCCATTACCATAACCAAGACTACCATAGCCTAAATACCACCTTATTGCTCCATACACTTAGCCATCCAATCACATTGCCATACACCACTCTACCCTACTTAGCCAAGACGAACTCAATCAGATTCTCTTAACCATCTCAACCTCATATCACCCTTTCATCCATTGTTGGTGCACGTGAACCATCACAAGCAAAAGGAGCCTTACTCGGTCATTGAGGAGCAACAAGGCGAATATGACCAACTTAGTTGAGTAGGGACACGACCGAGGTCCCTATCAGGAAACCGCAAGTCACAGTTGCTCAGCGGCAACGAATCCAAGAACAGCAGCATACGGCGAAAAATATCGCATTAAATCGCGGAGCGCGTCAAACCAATCCCGCGCGTGTGGAGCAAGCGCCGCTCCGTTCGACAAAATCTCTGGGCGACAGTAGGATCGACGGACGACGAGAAAGGAGACGAGGCACATGGTGGTCTAAGACCATCAGAGCTACATCAACCTGCAAAAGCCGAAACAAAAAACACAACCCTAAAACCACCATCAAAATAGAAACAATCGGTAGCCGAGAGACAAACCAGACAAAATAAAAGAAGAAAAAGTCGGAGGAGAGGGCCGGAGACGAGGCTTCGCCCTCCCCCCGACAGCGAACGACGAAGAGATTTTTTTTAAAAAAGGAATTCACGAGAGCTTAAAGAATGGTCAAATAGAAAATGTTTCTTATATAAATAAGAAACTCCCAAAATCTTCTTCTCGATTGTCCATCTCTAAATATATGTTTATAACTCTTTTATTTTTATAACATACCGATCATATTGTATTCATAAGGCTTTTTTAAGGTTAATCAAGCATTTAGATCAATCTATTTTTTTTTATAACGAGCCAACTTCATTAAAAAAGAGTAAGGTTTTAAGAATAATATTTTAATTACAAATAAATTATACAAAAATAAAATATCAATTGATATACTGGATTATAAAATCAATTTAATATATTATATAAAAGTATGTTATTTATAAATTTATTTTTATAAAATCTATTTATGATTATAATATTTTTTACGTTAAATTCAATTTAATTTTGATTAATTTATTAAAAACCATTAAAAAAATTATTAAAAGATTGTAATTTAACCATATAATTGCGTGTGTATATGACAACGGTCCCTCGCTTTTGCTGATATATTCTGGGGTGGTCCTAGAGCATAGATAAACGACTTCGTCGTTTCATAAACATTAGATAATCAGGACATTCGGTCTATGGCCGCCGCGTTTCGGAGTCGGCATTTCTAGAATGGCATTAAGAACGTCAAGCTTACTGACAGCCGTTCAGTTGGAGGCCGAAAACCCCAACGGTGCACCTGTTCCACGGATTCCGAGCCCCTTGCCCCGTCTCTCCTTCGCTAAGCCCTGTTGGGTCGTCAGGACGGAGGCAAGTTCACTTCATCTCTCCTATCCTCAGTTTGGTTGCCGTGAAAATTGGTCGGAAAGGCAAGAATTTTCTCTCTTTGCTAATAAAGAACGTTTTTCTAGGTGTATGAACTTTTTTCTAAGTATATGGTTCATCCCTATAAAAAAATTTAAAAAAATAAAAATAATGGTTCATTGAAGTGTGAATTTTAGTTGGGTAGATTTATTTGAATTTCAAGTTCCTCTTTCTTTCTCACTTTTCTCAGGAGCCAAATGGCACTTCAGTTTTTTCTGATTGCTAGTTACTGTATGCAAAGATAGAGTTTGATGTTTGTATCGACTTTAGATTGCTTGAGCTTATGTAGTTTTGTTGTGATTCCCACCTTGGATGGAACTATAGCTTTGTAAGAAATGGAAGTTCTTTTTTTTTTTCTCTCCCTTTACAAAAGAGAATTAGTCATCATCATAGCTCAAAGTGTGTTATAAAATCTAGTGCACTTTTTTCCTTTTAATCCAACATCAAACCTGTAACAATCTAATGCAAATTGTTACAGGTTTGAAGCCTTCTAACCTGATTATGATATAACTCTGTTGGATTTGAATTTTATTTCCCATGTTGCCAGTGAGAAGCTATGCACCTCATTTCATGTTGGAGAATCCCTGTATTCTTATATCATGTTGTTGTGTTAGGTGCGGCAATCTCGATGAATAATATTGAATCGTAAAGAGAGAGAAAGTAAGAGAAAAACACACAGATTTTATGAGATTTGGCAGTGGGCCTACATCCACAGGAGCGAAGCAGCTATGATTTTGCTATATGGAAATAATAAGGTTACAATATATATACACACACACACACACACACTAACCCTAGCCTATACAAGATATTAGGAAAATTTCAAGAATACCCTTGTACCATACCGCGGGGGTGATTCTCTCCTCTCACTCCACTCTGCTCCATGACGACACTAGCCTGCTTTTCCAGTACACGTGTTCCACTTGATATGAGCCACAAACGAGATATATGGAACCGAAATCCAAACCCAAACTTGGATAAAATCTCATCCTTGCTTGCGAAATTCATGAAAAAAGGACTGCCCTTGCACAGGGAACTAGCCACAAACAGATCCATCTATTTTGCACTTGTTTTTTTTTCTGAGTATCGATCTTCAAGCTATCCAGGCAATTCTCCCAAAAGTGTGCTTATCCAGGCTCGAAACTCTCTTAAGTATTTCTTTCTTGATAGTTTATGAGTAGGATGCATCTGATGAAGTTTAAGCCTAAGTTTTCTCAATTAGGATGAGATATGTGAAAGATAAATTATGTTAGCTAACTTGCAAATGAACTTATTTTAGTGCCCCTTTCATTATTTCTTTTATGCTTCTTTGTTTTTCCAGTCAAATGTGCAGAAAGAAGTAAGAAAGCAGCCAGATCCACCTTGTGTAGTCTGTAAAGGTAGTGGAAGAGTTGATTGTCATCATTGTCGTGGAAGAGGTATCTCTCTCTCCCTCTCTCTCTTCCCCCCTCCTTGGTGCACACAAATGTGCACAGTGGTTCCATTGTATGGCAATTTTATTTATATCAAACATTAATCCGTCTTTTTTTTCTTCCAACGACGACAATTTTCTTTATTAGTATCTCAACAATTGCCTTCTCTGATTTTAGTTTGACGTAAGAAGTGCTGATTTGGCTCGTCCAATGTTGCTAGAGTGCATCTTAACAGTATGCTCCGCTTCAACTTTTTCTGTCAGAAAGTGTATGAATTTTGGGAACCTAAATTCTCATAGCACAACAAGCAACTTGAGTTTTTCAAAATCTAACTTGCACCAAGTCAGATCACAAGTGTGTCATCGAGCTTGTATTTCCCAACGCTGTTGATATATTAAAAAAACTGTTGAACTCAACTTAATTTTCTTTTTCAAAGAGTAATGCTACTCATCATCCATTTTACCATTATTATCTCATGATGTGATATTAAATTATTAGAGAGTATTTATTATGTTTCACTTGTGGACCTACTATTTAATGGCACATCAAGAGATTTTGAGAGGATGATGATAAATAGATTTTTCCTTCCTCAAAATATCCAAACTGCTAAGCAGCATGAGACTGCAGCATGAAGTCTCATGAACTTTTCAGATTAAAAGGAGGAGAAATTATACGTTTCACCAGCAAACTACCACTTTTTTTTTTACTTTGCACCCTGAACATTAAAATATAGGTTGTTTCTAGTAGATATCATAACTTTTTTTGTAGGGTGGGAGTATGTGGGTGACTTAGCAGGTGTTGTAACTTACCATTTGCACAAAAAAAAGGCTGAGCTATATTTTTTACTTCAAGTGTAGACATGTTATCAAGTCTGTCCGTGTAGCTCTAGTTGAATTGCAGGTTGTTGTTAATGTTGTCTTTGTATCAAACTCTATTGAGTGTTGTTGTTAGGTTTCAAAAGCATAAGCAGCACGTGACATCAAAGCGAAGTCAAACTTTTTTGTTCTTTGTTTATTCCTTCTGCCACTAATTTAATTCTCAGTTTGAATATCATAGGAAGGACGAACTTTGTGCATTTAGCAATGCTTCCTAAAGGCGAATGGCCAAAATGGTGACATATCGAACTCGTTTTTTGAGTGCACTCAATGATCATTTCATTCAATTTTGGCCTTCCATCAACTTCCTTGAATCACTATTGTAGGTGCAGGACTTGTGGTGGAAGTGGTCTCAGCTACTGCTCTCGCTGCGTTGGGACTGGGGAGTATAGGTATATAATGGGCTTCCATTTCATGAAGATGGATGCCAATCACACTCAAGATCAGAAGAAGAATGAGGTCCAAGGTGACCGAATACGCCATAGCACTGCAGATTTAGTTCTAGATGAAGAATAATCAAATTCGATGATGGCTTAACACACGGTTTTGTTCCAACTCTTGTTTCCAAAATGCAGTTGATTTTGAAGCATGTAAAACTAGTGTTTGTAGCATTGGTGAGACATCAAAACAATAAAACTGTGCAGCCAATTTGTCAAACTAACCATGTAGTTATTTTTTTTATTCCCAGGATTCAGGAAGCATGTACTTACAACTTGATCACCAGTTTGAGAACCATCTTCTCTCTCTCTCTCTCTCTCTCTCTCTCTCTCTCACACACACACACACACACACACACACACAAGGAAATGCAATGTTACTCTAAAGTGACCAGTTGAGCACAATATGAAACCATGAAAATACAGAATTTTGTGGATGTCGTGTAGCTGAATCATTGTTTCCTGCTATGATGGGGATTATGTGGCTTGCTTTATTATTTCTCAATTACAGCTGACAAATTGCAAGTTGCAAATTGCCCCTAATTGGCTATTTGTTTTTTATTAAAAGAAGAAGAAGAAGGGAGCTTGCCCGTAATTCATACATGTCAATCAAGAAATTGTCAATTTTCCCAAAAAATAAAGGATAGGTTCTAAAAGGAAAATATTTCTAAAAACTGTTTTCAAGAACAAAATCACTTTAAAAACTATCTTTTGGATATGTATATATATATATATATATAGATTAAATCAATTTGGATATGTATATTTGATTATCTCAATTTCACGTAATATAGTTTATTTTTATTTATTATCCATTATCTCTACTTCTTAATAACCTAAATGGTATATCTCTTTTGTTGTGATATTTTATTGTTAGATATAGTTTTAAGAAATTAGACAATTGAGTAGTGAGATCTTTTATATAAATTTCAGTGATATTTTTCACAAATTTTAAATTTTTTTTTTTAAATGGGTGTACTAAATTTATGTACTTCTGCAACTCATTTCTATGTATGTAAAAATAACAACATTCCTTTCATTTATTGGAGTAAAATATGGACGTTAAAAGAAATTAGGAACAATATTTATACACATGGTTTTGGTAATTTCACCTTTGGATCTCATCCTTCTTCCAATCCCCGACTCTAAAGTTCTGGACTTTTCCGGTGGTAACATTTCCCGCGGGTAATGAGCTCCAGTCTCTAGGGTTTCACAGTCAGTGGCCCAGTCGTGGTGGGTAAATCCTTGAAAACCCCCCACAGAGAGAAAAACCCGAGAAGGAAAAGAGAAATTCCAATCCGGACGGCAGCAGCAACTGGAGGAGGAGGAACATGGGAAAGGACGAGGAGGAGATGAGGGGGGAAATCGAGGAGAGGCTCATAAACGAGGAGTACAAGATCTGGAAGAAGAACACCCCCTTCCTCTACGATCTGGTCATTACCCACGCCCTCGAGTGGCCTTCTCTCACCGTCGAGTGGCTTCCGGACCGGGAGGAGCCCCCGGAAAGGACTATTCCGTCCAGAAGATGATCCTCGGCACCCACACCTCCGAAAATGAGCCCAATTATCTTATGCTCGCCCAGGTCCAGCTCCCCCTCGAGGACGCCGAGAACGACGCCCGCCACTACGATGACGACCGCGCCGATGTCGGTGGCTTCGGCTGCGCCAATGGCAAGGTTCGTATTTTCCTTTCACTCACTTCTTTAGCGAACTTTGTTGTCTGTTTGATGGCTGAGAAAATGTTTATCACTTGTGTTGTTTTTCTGCATTCTAGAAAACTGCTATTGCCAGAAAATGAAAGTTGCTACAGCAAATTTCGCACAATACAAACGACTAATGCGTTTTATTCGTAATTATCTATATATTCTTCTGAGTCGGTTTAGTTTTTCCAGCGCGTTAATGTTTTATTTTCTTTCAGGTGCAAATAATCCAGCAAATAAATCACGATGGAGAGGTTAATCGTGCTCGCTATATGCCTCAAAACCCGTTTATTATCGCCACTAAGACAGTTAGTGCCGAAGTTTATGTTTTTGATTATAGCAAACACCCTTCTAAGCCTCCTCTAGATGGGGCGTGTAGTCCTGACTTAAGGTTGAGGGGCCACAACACTGAAGGATATGGCTTATCTTGGAGTAAGTTTAAGCAGGGCCATTTACTGAGCGGCTCTGATGATGCTCAGATATGCTTGTGGGATATTAATGCAACTCCTAAGAACAAAAGCCTCGATGCCACACAAATTTTTAAGGTGCATTTCACTTTTATGCTAGTTATTCTTCAGACAATCTAGCTTACGTTCACCCATTTGTTTTTGGATAAAATACCATTCAGTTATAGACCGTATATATATATATATACTTCATTCATTTTAAAGTTAATTAAATATTCTTATAAAAATTTAACAGCCACTCCAATCTAATTTGCATTTTGACCGTGGGTTGGAAATGTTACCATTTCCGATATTAGGTTCATGAAGGTGTTGTAGAAGATGTAGCATGGCATCTGAGGCATGAATACTTATTTGGTTCAGTTGGTGATGATCAGCACCTGCTTATATGGGATCTCCGGACTCCATCAGTTAGCAAGCCTGTCCAATCTGTCATAGCTCATCAAAGTGAGGTAGGTGTTAAGAATTCCACCTCTCTCTGGCACATGTAGATGCTCTAAGTTTCTACACACTAGTTTACTATATACCAGTGCTTCAAAGGCAAAACTGTGCCCCAGAAGATAGCAATATCAAATTGTCAGACATGGGTGGGTGACAAATGGGCTTATCATATATGAGTAGGCTACATTGGATATGTGTTTTTTGTAAGTATATATATTTGGATATATATAAGCAGAAGCATGCATTGTTAATGCCATTAAAGTCATTCTATGGCATATGTCAAAACTTGAGTGCAGATCGGTTACCTACCAGCTACCTTACATAAATTTGAAGTATTCTTGGGACACACCATTTTTCCAGTCATCATTATTTGGATTTTATTTTTATTGCAATTACTGTGCATAGAAATCCTGCCTGGTCAATAATAGATTTCTTGGTGCTGTGGATGATATGGAGAGTAGGGAAAGGTAATACAAACTAGCAAGAGAAAACCTAACTCTCTTCGTCCCTGTCCTGCATTATGAATCTGTGTGATGATGAAACTTTCTTTCATCTTTTTGGATAACATTGTTAATATTAGTTATTCCTCAATCCAGGTGGTTTGTGCTTTTGATGCTTTCAGCGCTGAAAGACATATATTTCGGCATGCTCAACTTATCCTTGGTTGCCGTCTAGAGAATATATATATATTTTTATCGATAAAATATTTATATATATTTTCTTTTGGTCTTTGATAATTTCTTCTTTTTCCATGTCATTGTGTCAGGTAAACTGCTTAGCTTTCAATCCCTTCAACGAATGGGTTGTTGCAACGGGGTCTACTGATAAAACCGTAAAGTTGTTTGATCTACGCAAGATCAGCACTGCGCTCCACACCTTTGATTGTCACAAGTAACAATTCTTGTCTGGATTTGATAGGAATCTCTGTGTCATTTTTGCTTGAATTGTTTTTTATGTTTTTAGCACTTCTGGGTGTATTTGGTCGTGTGTGGCTAATTTTTGAAATCAATCTTTTTTGCTTTAATGTACGATAGGGAGGAAGTTTTCCAAGTTGGTTGGAGTCCAAAAAATGAGACTATATTAGCTTCTTGTTGCCTTGGTAGGAGACTCATGGTGTGGGATCTTAGCAGGTATTTGCCAGACGAACTACTTAGTCTTTGTAAATAAGAACAAAGCTTTTGCCTATAAAAATTGATCCTGTATAACCTACCCAATCTTTTCCAATAAAAAGAACGAAGATATTGCCTATAAACCAATTCTTTGCATTTCTCTCTTTGCAGGATTGATGAAGAACAAACGCCAGAGGATGCCGAAGATGGGCCGCCAGAGTTGCTCTTTATTCACGGTGGTCACACGAGTAAAATATCCGATTTTTCTTGGAACCCATGTGAAGATTGGGTTATTGCTAGCGTAGCCGAGGATAACATACTTCAAATCTGGCAGATGGCAGAGAACATCTACCATGATGAAGATGATTTACCAGAAGAAACGACAAAGGCTGCTTAGTGTAATTTTATAGCGGTTTTGGCATAAACAAGTAGCCGTAAAAAAGAATTCTAGAAGGTGCAACTAGGTGTTTTCCATAGTTATGTGTTTTTGTTTTCCTGTGTACTCCTTACATCTCTGCAAGCTTTTGTGCTTGTGTTACTGACTCTTGTTACATTCACTCATGCACAGTTCCCATAATTATATCCGGAAGTCTTTAGATTATTTCAGATTTCACCAGTGGAGCTTCACACTGAATGTATTCTCAAATCAGGGAATGTTAATCGAAGTCATCTGTGAAATGTTTAAGGCTTTGTGGGTTTATAGTTTCTTTAGTCAATGGGCAAGTTTGAATGATTCGGCCTCAAAGCATGTTTGAATGATTCGGTCAGTTGATTTTGTATTTTGGAATGATTAAATGAAATGAGATGAACTCAAAAAAAAAAAAAAAACCAAACCAGACAGATTTGCTCGAGAAATAGATAATTTCAAATGCTTGTATTTGTATAGTAATGATATCATTTGATCTTTTACAAGGATTATTTGCTGTAGCCTAACAGCAATGCCCATTAGAATACTACATAGCCGTGAAGTACAGCGGCATGCATGGATGGGTTTTTTTCTTGATTCCCCTTCTATCGAAGGAATTGGATGGAACCTAAGATCAGGGATCCAAAAACACCTCGATATAGAGCATCGAGCTGGGACTCGAGGACAAAGATCATAGACTCGAAACAAAAATAAAATTCCTCTACATTAAAATAAGAGGAATATGCTGTTTTATTGTTGCTTTCACTTTCTTTCTTATACAGATTAAGTGGAGCACTTCTTGATTCTGGCCAAGCAATTATCAGTTGGTCTTGTGTGTGGTAAGTACCTCACTGGGCATCCGGGGTTAAGCCTTTCCATCCTGTTGTACCATGATTCAAACATATTAATTTGAAATGTTATTTGCATAGAAATCTCTGTGAAGCATAAAAAGAAGAAGAAAGAAGGTTACAAGATAAACTCACCGATAATGCAGGAGAAAATAGTGAAGGAAAATAGAGATCTCCAGCTTAGCAAGATCATTTCCAGGGCACAACCTGCTTCCTGCTCCAAAGGGAAGGAAGGTTCCTGCTTTGGGTGTAAAACCCTGCCCACAGGATAAAACAAATCGGCATACTAATCTCAGCACAGACTTGGATGGTGAGTTAAGATTAAATGAATTGAGATGAAAGTTAAAAAAATATTGTTAAATTATTATTATTACTTTGTGATTTGAGAAGTTAAATTATTTATTATATTTTGTATGAGAATTTAAAAATTTGTAATGATTAGATATGATGAGATGAGTTGAAATCAACTGTGAATCCAAAGGAGGCTAAACATATATCTCATACTGCAAGATGCAAAAGGTGGTGATTTTACTCACGTCCCATCTGGAAGGATTGAATTCCTTTGGATTCACGTAAATTTCAGGATCCAGGTGAACACTTCTGAACCAGACTAGGACTTTCCAACCTTTGGGAATCGTGTAACCTGAAAAGAATGTGTAGTTCTTCTTGTTAAACATGTTTTTCCAGTTAAAACATCTAAATTCTCATATAACTCTCTAAACCAATTATCATAGCTTAGCCATCTCTAAGAAGTAAATTAAAAGGAATGAAAATCCGGAGCATATACTCACCTCCCATATTGACATCCATTTTTGCTTCTCGGAAAACTGTCAGTGAAAACGTTATCACACGAAGTGTTTCGTCAATCACCTACAATTATAAAAGAGAAATACTTCAGCCACAAATGAATTATACAAAAGTATACTTTTAACAAACTGACATGACTTCATGTGAATCATCAGATTATAATTATTTTTATTGCCAAAAAAGTTATACCAAATTGAGTTAGAGCAGGAAGCTGGCAAAAATTAATGCTTAGCACATGGGTGTTAATTAAGGTACCTTTGACAGATACTCCATTTCTCGAAATTCTTTTAGCGTCAACCCTATCTGCGTTGGTGGCCTCTTCCTTACGATTTCCTCCTGCTCTGCCTGCAGTGTTCGTAAACAGGATTCAATCAAGTAAAGAACAACAAAAGTTGAAACTCAACGAGTAAACTTGTGAAGGTCTGCACGTTCAAGGACTGATTTCAAGAACTAGATCACGTTAATGCTATTGATAAGCAATTGTTAAGTTTCAGTACCTTAGCTTTTTGAAGATATTCTGGGTGCTGTTCTAGGAAAATGGCAGCCCACATTGCAGTGTGTCCTGAAGACTCGTGACCTGCATTTAAGTACATCAACAGAACATCTATGATTTCTTCGTCGCTCAATTTCCTACCGTTTTCATCTTCCACCTCCAGCAAAGCATCCATCATATCTTTCTTCACCGTCAAGACAACAGACTTCTTCCTTTGATTTTTCCTTTCATCAACGATAGATTGAAATGTAGCCACAAGATTCTTTCGAGCCTGAAATAACGATCAGTACCAATTGTAAAGTTTTTGGAACCCTAGTGATCCTTTTTGGATTGATTTTCAACCTTTAAAATGCAGCAATTTAGTATCCACTCACCTTGAGTGCTTTATGGTAAGCAAATCCTGGAAGATTAATTCCCATAGCCCTAACTCCATAATTAAGTGTTGTGTATTCCCTCTCCAAGGCCTTCATGATCGGCTCACTCTCAGAGCTAAGAAAAATGTACATAATTATCCTAAAAGTAAGCTTCCGGAGCTCGGTTAGAAACTCAATTTCTCCCATTGTCGTCCAATTGTTCAAGGAAGATACGACATTTTCTTCGATATATTTAGCATACATGGACAATGCTTCGTTACCATTGACTGGAGCAGCCGTTAAACGCCGGAGACGCTTGTGTTCTTCGAAAGAAATCCCGATGAATGATTTCCTTCCAATGAGTTGAACGGTGGATTGAGGCCAGCCGGGCTTAAAGCTATCATCGTCTGTCAAAACTCTTCTGCAAGTTTCAGGTGCCGTAACTATGACACTAGGGCTCCCAAACATGAAGGCTTTGTACATTCCCGTGCGTCCAAATCTGCAGTTTTGTTACAAAAATACATGCATGCACGGTTATATATATCAAAAATGATATTTATAGTCAAAAAATGTATAAATAATGTATAATTATTTTTAAAAAATATTTAAAATACAAGATTTATATGAAAAAAATTAATTTTTAAAAGAGATTATGCAATTATGTTTATGCACTACAACTGTATATAAGTATTATTCACAACACTATTTTAAGAAAAAAAAAAACTCAATTTCTTATATGAACCTCATGAAAAATATCTTTTCTATGAAAAAAAAAATAAACAAAAAAAAAAGTCATACAATATTCATTATTTATTTAATGGATAATGCTACATACAATCTAAAAAATTAGACTTATTTGCAATCCAAGCAATAAACAAATAGAAAAATCTCTATTTTAAAATAAAATTAATTAAAATACCCTTATTTACAAATCAAAAACTAAAAATTTAAAAAATTCATTTTATTTACTCATAAAACGAAAACATTTTAATAAGAATTGCAATGTAGTTTATCAAATATGAACTACAAAAAAAAATTATTCTTATTTAATTTTGTTCAAAATATTTATAGGGACAACAATAAATCATGATGTTGTAGTCTAGTACTTTATGTGCGTCTTTAGGATTAAGATCCTATAAAATTCTTGTCCGAGCTTAAGGGGATCTTCTAATTCGGAGTTCAGACCCTCCCTAGCTCCCACTTACTTGTAAGATACTGATCATACACCCCATTAAAAAGAGGCAAGCTAAAAGGATTCAACTTTTTGGTGCAATGTTTGTAAAAGCATGCTGCTAAAAGGTAGGGCATAAAGAAATCTTCGAATCACATCTATCCATCTAATGAAACCCATAAAAAAAAAATATCAACCAATAATTCAAACAGTTCCAAAATTATGAGGATCAAATTCACCACCATCGGGCCGAAGTGCATTGCATCATTATCCAGGGTCCCATTAGCATATCAAGAAGTGCGTAATATGAGAAATCCTCTAGCCATAAAGAGATTATATAAAAATATTTTTACAATTTAATGTAAATTTATACGATTCGTCAAATTATAAAATTATTTTTTATTATAAAATAGATCTAATTGATTAGATAAATCTCATCAATTTGTTAGATTTTTTTGTATAGTTATTTTTTGTGAATATAGAATTACTATAAATATATAATATATATCTAAAAAGTAAAGTGACGTTGAACTTTAAAGAAAAGAAAATGATCCATCCTTTTTTCAGTTTACATGTTCCTTTTCAGAGTTTTAACTCTAGCGGCTTTGTTTTCAGTGTTCAATTGACTCATCCAAGGACTCAATTGAGCACTAAAAACCAGTTAAGAGTGCAAACTCTTTACTAGTTTAGCAGTTGTCACTACTTGCATATTGTTTTGATGTTGGGTTTTCTTTTTTAATTAATATGTCAATGATGCATCATATTTTCATGTATCTTGTTGAATGGACAAGCACTCTCGACAATGATAGAAAAAGTCACTTGACTTTTTTATTCTATCAACTATATTATTAGTTTCCCACTCTAAATAGTAAGCTTGTTGACATTAAAAGAAAGGGATTGTGTGAATCTTCTCTCTTTATTTTCTTCTTTGTTTTTTATTTTCCTGAGTGATCCTCTCCTATTATCAGTGTTGCATGACGGAACCAAAAAAAAAAAAAAGAATTATCTTTTCGAAGCGATCAATAAGGCCTAGTTTGTTTTCAGAAATATGAGATGAGATGAAATGAGATAAAAGTTCAAAAAAAAAAAAAAATATTATTGTAATTTTTTTTTAATATTAATTTTATTTTGAGATTTGAAAAAGTTGTTTTAAAATTTTAAAAAAATTAAATTCTTTATTTTATTTTGTATAAAAATTTAAAAAATTATAATAATAAATTTGAGATGAAATAAGATGAGATGGGATGGTTTGCTACTATAATTAGTAAAGGATACTACATTATTTTTACATACCCCCTTGAACTTGTGGCCAAAAACATCGAGAACTTCACCAATTGACAGGATATACATATCAATTGAAGAGCTTTTTCACTTTAAAAGAAATAACAATAATCTATGGAATCACATAGAGAAATCCCATATTGCCACACACAAGCAGTCAAGAGGAAAAAACAAAACATAAAAAAAAGAAATGAAAGCGGTAAGCAAATATAACAAATAATCAAATCATTTTACAGATAGTAAACCAAGAAATAGAATTAATTATCAAAGAATTAAATAAAGATAAAGGTTAAATGATTATTCTGTCTTTTTGGGACAACAAAGCAGTAAAGATTCTAAGGAGGCAGAGGGTGTATATATTTCTAAAATTAATCTAATTATTCTCAACCACTAAATAAAAGCTAAAAAAAATTCCCCTTTTTGTCGAAGCTCCCAAATCTCAATAAATATTATTCTAATAAAGAACGCATTGCAAGTGATGCTTAAGAATATTGTATCAGTGGACTAAAATAATGCATAAATTGTACAAAAATATTCATAATTTAGCAAAGGGGGCCTTTGGCTCATCCAAAGTATATTTTATTAAACAAATATTCGAAGCTTAGTGTGATCAGTGATCACATCAGCATTTAAATTTAAAATGTGACAAATTTTAATTAATCGTATATATTCTTTTACATATTTATTCTCACGAACCATTCATAAATCTCATTGACTATATTCTTATAAATATGATCATATTTTATAAAAGAGTTATATTATTCTTCGTCAAAATTCAGTGTGAAATACGTACTTTTGATCTTAAAATGTGTAAGTATTAAAGAAAATGTTTCGTTTCTTTGAAAGGCCGCATATTACAAGACGAAGTTGGGCTCATCGGTGAGACAGAGCCACATGATGAGGCGGACCTCGGACATCCTAAAGCTGAACAATTCGAAAGGCAGCGGTTTGGATTTGACGGCCCAAAACCAAGACTTTGTCTTTTGGCATTCAAACAAACGGACGGTGAAATTTGGAGCATTTCATCACGGAAGATGCCTCTGCGCCGCATCACAGACTGACCAGGTCTTTAGAGTTTAGAATTTAGAATTTAGAATTTAGAATTTATATATGTTTTAAAATTTTAAAATAAAAACTAAATTTTTAAAAAAAAAAAAAAATATCTGCATTTAAAAGACAGTCAAAATGTCAAAAATGGACCGGCTCTCCTCTCTCGGAGACGGACGATTTGGTTTGGTAATTCCGTACTTAGTCGCTCGCTAAGATACACTCGTCACTCGAGACGACACGCGTCACGCAGTACATACAAAAGGGGTAATTTGGTAGATAAATAGAAAAACCAAACTAGTTACATTCGTTAAAATTACGAAAAGGCCCTTGTAAGTTTCCGGTTCTCAACTCTGATATGGGTGTTACTGTAGCCTATAAATTAGAACGAGCTGTGCTAGGGATAGCCCACACACCGGCAGCTCCCTCACAGCTACAGTCCAGCTATGAGTGTCACTGTAGCCTAGAAGTTAGAAGTAGCTGTGCTAGAAGACAGTCCACGCACCGGCAGCTCCCTCACAGCTACAGTGCAGCTGCACTGTAACTGTGAGCTGCACTGTAGCTGTGAGGGAGCTGCCGGTGCGTAGGCTGCCCCCATCATTTTGGAAGTTAGAACATACAATCCTTTGAGCTCAGACATCGGCCTAAGCTCTGCCATCTTCAGCACATATATATATATACACATATACATACATATATATATATAGAGAGAGAGAGAGAGAAAGAGAAGGAGAGAGGAAGATAGAGAAAAGGGATGGAAGAGTGACCTGGAAACAAAGGTGGAGATGAAGGAATCAGGATCGTTGGACTTGAAAGCACGGAGGAAGGACCACATGTTGCCCAGAAAAGGCAAACCCAAATCACCTGGAGGAAGAGAGTACTGCTTTTCTCCCAATATGGTTTCATGGAGCCACCAATTTGTGTTCTTCAGCACCCATTTCAGGACTATCCGAGCTCCCAATATGCACAAAACCACAGTCCAGATGATACCCAACTCCATTGATATTAAGCGCAAGCTCCCGCCCCTGTTTTCTGTTCTTGATTATATATCTCTCACAATATTACTGCAGATTTTCTGATCACTCTCATTACGCAGCTTTATATGTATAATAAATACTCTCCAACTAATTAATGTTAGAGAGAGAGACAAAGAGATCAAGAACAGTCTGTGAAAATAGAAGGGGGGAGGGGGGGTGAAGAAGTAAGATTTAACACTAGTAGTATATGAGGAGGATGCAGTAGAAAGGAAGGTTTTGAATGTCTGTGTGGTATTTATAATAAGAAGGGTTGAATGGGGAGAGCTGGCCGGCATTTATCTGTGTGTGTTTTTTGTCGCCTTGCAAATCGTTGTGAATCTCCAAAGGCTGTCGTTATTCTGAAGCCCATGTCCTCCCTCACATACCAGGACAAACTGTTTTTTCAGCTTCGGCAAGGACACCAACATTACTTTAAGCTACAGTCAGGACGTCCTTCAAAATAGTGTTTTGCAGATCACCAATAGAATGCTTCCACGTCAATAAGTGATCGATCCAGACCCCAACCCATTTCGCATTTCGCATTCCGGCATTCCCTTTCTTTACCGCCGACGATCCCAAACGCTGCCGACGAAGCCACACGACGCCGACGAACCTGGTCTGGATTTTGCGATTTCGCATCCAACCCACGCGTGAACTGGGTTACCCATTTCGCATCCAAGAAATCGACGTCTCCGAAGACGAAGCCGAACGCCGCCGACGAACCTAGGTTCTCCGACGAACCCAGCTTCTCCGACGAACGCAGCTTCTCCGTTGACACATAGGTGTTTGACGAACGCACCTGGGTTACCCACTTGGGCCTAGATTCTCGCCACAATGCCCATGGGCCATGGGATTTTTCCAAAACAACAAAGCCATGGATTAATGGTGAGAGGAAATAGGTATTAAACGAGACATCAACAAACGGAGAGTCCAAAAAATACACTTGGAATTTTTGTCAAACACCTAGGCTGCATTTGATTTTCTTTCTACAGCAGCCCAACAAATACAAATACATTCCTTCTTCTTTACATCAAAAACAATAATCACAACATAGATTCGCAACTACATACACCATATTCATTATCTATTGGGTTTTGAGGCCGAAAATTTGAGGAATTCGAAGGGGGGAGTCCAACGAACCGAACCTTGGTGAGACGGAGAGGCTGGGAACTCCGGCGGCTTGGAGAGGTTCGTCGGCGGCAAACGAAGGGAGTCTTCGTCGTCTGGGTTATGCAGCACACAATTGGGTGCGATGCGGACAACACGATTTTTTTTTCACTTATTGACGTGGCAGCGTTATATTAGTGATCTGCAAAACACTAATTTGAAGTAAGTCCTGACCGTATCTGACTAAAAAATTTTTCAAAAAAGTTATAATTTTGTATAGATTTTAAAAAATTTTAGTTATATTTGACCAATAATAAAAAATATATATTTTTTAAAAATATATATTTTTTATTATTGATTAAATATAATCAAAAAAATTTAATATTTATATAAAATTATATTTTTTTTAAAATATTTTTTTAATAAATTCAATATCAATGTTCACTATTTCTCTTAAGAAAATATCGACAGAAGTCCATGTGTTACGATATAAGTGAAAGAAAAAATATATATATTATTATAATTTTTAGGGAGTGTGCCGGTGTGCTGCTGCACGGCTGTCCCCTAATACAGTTCTTTCTCTTAATGGAAGCAAATAGATCCATCTATTACTCTCTCTATCTTTTTTTTTTCTTTTTTCCGGCTCTGTTTTCTTACTCTGCCATGCACCTTTTCTCATTGCAAACCATGAGAATTAGGTACCTCATAATCAGTTACATCGAGGATCTCTCAGTTTTGGTGAGTACTGGAAAATATTCTGTGCATCTCCATGTCTGAAATAATATGTGATCTTATTATTAAGTCGATCAATATATAAAATAATTAAAAATAATAATAATAATAATATAAAATTTAAACGTAGTTCGACTTTATACCTATATTTATAAAGTGAGCAATAATAATTTCACTATATAAAAAATAAAATTATATCATATGTATTTATATTAATCTTAATTATTCTCTCCAACATTTACTTTCTTGTTGTTATACATGCATTATATATAAGCTACATACTTCAACAATGTGACAATCAAAATAAATATTAGAATTCATTAGGATATTGAGTTGTGTTGAAATGAGTTATTGTTTTTGTAAATAATAGTGAATTGAGATAATAAAATGAGTTATTGTTTTTGTAAATAATAGTGAATTGAGATAATAAAATAAGTTTTATGAAACTCACTTAAAATGAGTTTATATATGTTTAGATATTAAAATAAATTGATATATTTATAGAAAGTTGAAAAAGATTATGAGTCTACTTGCATAAAAGTGTTATGCTGAAAAAAATTATGAATCCTACGTATAAAAAAATTTTAAGTTAAGATAAATTTAATAATTTCAAATTTTAGTATTTAAATGTCAGACCTAATTTAAAATTAAATTAAATTAAATTAATTTCAATTGAGTCTAAATTTCTAATGGAGCCTTAATACTTCCATATCAGCATAAACCAAGGTGCTTGTGAGAAACTTTAACAAAATTAAATAATTGTATTAAGAGATATATTTAGGCCTTGTTTGGATTCGGAGATGAGATAAGTTGAGATGGATTTAATTTATTTTTTAATATTATTATTATTTTAAGATTTAAAAAAAGTATATTGAGATTTAAAAAATGTGTATTGAAATTTAAAAAATATGTATTAAAGTTTAAAAAATGTATATAGAAATTTATGTTTTATATAAAAAATTATAAAAATATAATGATGAAATGGAAATGAGTTGAGATAATTTTAACTTATTTTTGAATCCAAACAGAATCTAATTTTTATTTATATATATAAGGTATATAAAAATATATATATATATATATTAGAATTTTAAAAATATATATATAAATTTATATTTTATTATAAAAATATATATAATATGCTGTATAAATCCATTTCTATTTATAAATTTTTTGCTGACATAATCAATCTTATCTCAATGATATCAAAAATATTTTTGCTTTAATATCTTGTTATAACTAATATTTTACATTAATTGATCGAGTCAAATCACACTATTTGAGATAGGATGTCAATGTATCATGCCTATCAATATCACTTTAATTTGAGTTGCAATTTCCTCTAAAAGGATTTCCTCGAAAGTGTGACTGTATGGTTTACACGTAAAGGAACCATTCTATATATGAAAAGACTTGCTTGGTGTAATCCCCGCCAACTGCTGTTCCAATACATTTTTACATGACTTCCATTACCTCAAATGTCTTCCAAAGTCTTCCAAATGTATCCCTTTTCGTAATGGACTTGCGGCTCCGCTTGAATTTGAAAATAAGATGAGTAAAAATAAATTTAATTTATTTTTTAATATTATTATTATTTTAAAATTTATAAAATATATATTAAAATTTATAAAAAGTATATTAGAATTTTAAAAAATTATATCAAAATTTATATTTTATATAAAAATTATAATAATATAATAATAAAATAGAAATAAATTGAGGTAAGCTCAACTTTAAATTCAAATAGGACTTAAAAGCTTTCAGTTTGAGAGATTTCAATGGCTTAGGAATCTTTTGTTGGGCCGGAAGCTTTGTTTTGTTCAAAAATAACAATAAAATGAAAACAAATTTTTTTCAATTTACTCCAGGATTGAAATTTTCTAAAAAAAATTTCTCTCCGAATATATTAAAAATAAATCAGAACGATGATGGATGTTTCATGGTTGAATCTATAACAATTAATATTTTAAAACAAATCATTAATAAGAACCAATAATAACAATATGACATCGTTAAATGTTTGTGATTTGATTGACATAATTTTTAATTATTAAAATAATAGTTTGGAGTTCGCAATCCTCCTCTCCAAATATATATAAAAATAAATAATTTTATTTATAATGTATAAATATGGACTGCAATAAAAATCATTAATAAAACGACACATTTCACCAAATAAATGCCGTTCTATATGTGAAACGGGAGCCCCAAGACTATACATCCATTCTTTTTATTATTCTTTTTTGAAAAATTCTCCTTACACACTTGGTCTTCTTCAGAGTCACTTGTCTTTGCTGGTACTTCTTCATCCTCCCCCCTCTCTCTCTCTCTCTTCTCTCACATACAGCCAAACCAAATTGTTTCATAAACTCCAAATCTCAAAACTCCACAATCACAACGCAACATAAAATCCTAATAAAAGAAATTTCAGTCCAGCCGCTTGTCACAACCCATGAAAAGATTCTATGCTAAGCTTTTTGTGTTATGGGTAATGGGTTGAACAAAATCACATCTGAGCATATGCTGATAACTGTAAGAAGCAACTGCAAAACCAAAAAGTGAGAAAAACAAAAAATAGTTCCGAGTCACAGACTCGATGGTAAGGGGAAGTGAAGTTGGGAAAATTTCAGGAACATAAATGCTCCAAAAAAAGAGCTTGACTTTGCCATTGCAAGTCATAACACACGAGACCCTATAAAAGTACACAAATCTGTTCCCCAAAGGGAAAACACAAAAATAGCTTCATGGTAGTTCAGATCCTTCCTGGATCATGTTTCTCCTCATGTTAATGACGAGCTTGGTTGACATGTTATTTGATAGATTAGCCATAGTGCAAGCTCTGCAATTAATTGACTATTGCCACGGAGAAAATAGAAAGAGAAAAATGATGAATGCATGACTATTTTTAATCACTACATGGGAAGATCGGCTTAATTTGAATTAGAAAATACTAACAGTTTGTTTAGAAGAAATTATATAAAATCGAACTTATAAGTTGATATAATTTGATTTATTATGTCAGATTATAAAATTATTTTTATTATAAAATATATTTAATAAATTTTATAAAATTATATTAATTTATGAATTTATTTTCATATATCTCATTTACATATGTAATAATTCTCTTTAAAATTCTTTTGGGGAGTCACACAAGTTTATATCAATTCTACTACTAGTTAGCCAGTATTACTTCTACTTTGTGTACACATCACTGGTTGAGAATTATTTTTTAGATTTTATTCACAAAAGGACAGGAAAGTATCGGCTGTTCTGTAGGGAAAATAATTAAGTTGAGCAAGGCAGGTCCATCTTGCTCTTGATTTAGACGTAGTGCCCCCACTAGACAGGATAATGAAGAACGTGATGGCCGCAAAAAGCAGATGATGATGTTATAGCTTAAAAACTTTAAAAGCAGGAAAATTTTAAAAAAAATAATAATTAAAAAAAAAAAGGAAAAATCCACTTGTTTAATTAAAATGCTTGAAAATACTTTGAACTAAAAGCAAGGCTACGCCAGGTGATTTGATTTTATGGCATATCATGGATAATTCCAAATGATGGTCCCAGAGCTTGATTGGCCGGCCGGCCGGCCGGTTGCATGTCGTCAATCATCGCGTTGTTCAAGGGGCAACTTATACGTATAACCACGTGTACTCCATCATTGTGTTTCTTCCTCCAATCCTTAATGAATTACAGCTCTAATACCAAAAGGTGTTCAAAAAAAGAGATGCCAGAAAGTAAAAACTCTATCTCGTGTAGTTTCATTAGAATTACATGCATCATATAATTGTAGAGTACCTTGTCTTCCTTCTACGTGAGAAAGCAAATTATTATTTTTTTCTTTCTTTTCCATGCATGCCGTGGTTTGTAATCAAATAGGCAAGCTTATGGAGAAAATGATTCTGGTATTCAATTTAAAATTATCAATATCCAAAAATAACTAAATTAACTCACAAGATGGATTGTAATATGTGAAAATCATCTATATCAAAATTTTATCAAAAATAGTAAAATTATTATAATCACACAACAACAAAAAATACGTAATTAAAAAAATAATTTATTAAAAATCTGACTTAAAACGGGTTCAAAATTACTTCCTAAATGACAATGGTATTTGCTGGGTGGTCACGACGTGTGCATCAAAAAGAATTTTTCAAATTATGATCATATGTGTGTGATTCGAATATTCGTAACTAAAATTATGGCTAAAATGCCAAAATATGTCCAAAATTATTTCAATCAAGGAAAGATCATAATTTTTTGTCGTTCTTGTACTGATCTGTCGTGTTTTACTGTTATTAATGTACAATTTAACAACCTAATATCATCTAATTCTGATATTTTTGCATCAAAAATACTAATATTTAGTTATTATTACATTCCTTCTGCAACGATAATTACACATGGTCGCAGGTAACGACAGTGTCAAAAAGTACACATAATATGGTTAATGTATCGTACTCTTCATAATGAAATTAAGAAGAAAAAAAACACATGAAAGAGAGATTTGAATTCAAGCTCCACTACATCTAATTTGCTAAGTAACGTGTAACATCTCAACATTAATATAACACCCAAAAAGCATAGACAGTAACCAATCATAAGCTTTGTGAAAAAAAAAAAAAATGATGTCTTGAAATGCTAAGAAGGGTGATGGGAGGTGAAAAGTAGAAATGAAGCCAAATTCGAAAGTAAGCAACTTGGCCATATCATACTATCCTCTTCCGATGCTTTGAACACGATGAAATAAAGGTAGTAGTGAAAATCCAACTCAGACAATACTAAATATAGATTAGAGTACTTCAACATATAATATCATTCCTTTGACATTTAGTTAAGCCTGCATGCATGTCACCATTTCCCACCTGCCCCATTAAAGAGAAGATTATGACATGATTTGTCCACTCAAAACCACCGTTACTTACAATATACATTTATGTTCTTACGCCATTGCTAGCTACTCTTGTCTTAATGCTCAGAATGTTCTTAATTCCATTTTTTTTTTTAAATAAAACACAAATTCGGAATTGTTAAATAATATAAATAATTAGGGTTCGACGTTTGGATATCTGTAAAGATCCTAACACAGAGCATTTGGAGAAAATCTTTATTCGAGAGCTCGTCTTTCATTTAATCAAAAAGTCATTATAATACAAAATAAAATGACCAGCATATATACAAGTAAAGTAATCACCGACTTGGTACAAATAAAAAGACTTATGTACAAATAAAACTGGTCAACAAATGTAACTGACTATTAACAAATAAAATTTTGTTAGCTAAGCTAACTAATTCTGATAATATCTCAACTCATCTTATCTAATAATTATATTTTCACAAATTTTCACCTAAATATAATAAACAATTCTCAACCTTTTCAAATTAAACAAATTTTAATAATATTTTATTCTAATTACATCTTTCATTTAAAACTATCTCATCTCATCTCATCCCATTTCACTATCCAAATCAATCAATCTATATTTCCTTGTTAGCTTAAATTTTTAGAATAAATATTAATTTTACATAATATACATTACAAGAAAAACAAGTATTTGTGACGAATTATTTGTTGTCATGATAATTATTTATGATCAAACAAATTGATCGTTTTGACAGAAAATAATCGTTTTAATATAAAATAACTAATTACAAATAAGTAATTTTTTTTTTTATAGTAATATATAACAAAATAGAGATCTTGAATTTTTTAATGAGTTTATTGTTTGATTCACGCGTGAAAGAATTAAACTGGATGATAAAATAATAAAACAGATTAAGGTTGGGTTAGGCTAGCTCTGAGTTTTCTAAGGCTGTAGCAATCGAATATCGACTTTTGAATCTTTCTTTAAACGCAGACAAACCATATTAGACGAAAGTTGGATAAACCCAATGTATTAATACTTTACAGAACATGTTCTAAAATATTGGTCGTGTCTTATATTTGTCGAAAATCGACGTGATGATCAACCGTTTGCATTAGTTTTAAGTACTTCTCATTTTCCAAAACCTTGGTCTGATTTTGTCATTGAGATGGATGCATTCGGATGGTCAAAATCGAAGAAATCGTATTTTATTGTTTTTTTTTTTTCACAACGCACGCGTAGGACGTTGCATGCATCTGTTTGCTTTCAAATAATTTATCACTACATTCTAAGGTGAGTTCAACGAGAAATAGTTTAATTTTGTTTGAATTGAAAGATGAGATGAGTTAAAATAAGTTTAATTTATTTTTTAATATTATTATTATTTTAAAATTAAAAAAAATTAAATTAAGATTTGAAAAATATGTTTTAAGATTTGAAAAATGTGTATAAGAATTTGTGTTTTGTATGAAAAATTAAAAAAATATAATAATAAAATTGAGATGAATTGAGATGAGTTTCGAATCCAAACGAGACATAAACTACGCCCATCTCATTATGCTCTCTATATCATTCTCTAAATTTTAGTTAAAATACATTATTTATTAAATTTTATCTTTTATTAATTTTTTAAAAATCTCCTACATCACATTCTTATATTTTTCTATTCTATTAAAATAATATTTTTTTTCTATTTTTTTATTATTATATTTTCTCACTTTTATTTACAATCTTAATTGTTGATCACTCTTTTGTTTTTTTCTTATATTGTGGCTTCTACTCCTAGCGAAGCGTGTGTTCCCGCGTCTCCCCTGTCAGCTAGTTTTGATTGTGTTGGTGTATTTTGTTGCGATTTATTTGTTGGTTGTATATATTTATTTGTATAAAGAAATTTACATTCAAGAAATAGTCTCTCGAACTTAGCCCGTAGAATTTTAGTTTTCTCCTCTTTTTAGAGGAGGAGTTTAGTACACTCCTCCATTGGAGATAGTGTTTTTAGTCTCTCAGATTTTATCTGAGAGCTATAGAAGTCTGTGCATTCATCTGTAATCAGTTGACGTGTAAACTGAGTTTCTCCGTTATAAGAGTCACATTGTAGACTTCTTTTTATAGTTGAATGAATGTCGATTATTTTTTTCAAAAAAAATATCAAGTTATATAAATTTTAAACACAAAACTGATTTTTTTACTCTCAATACGAGAATAATTTTAAAATTATTACAATTTTACAATAATAAATATTCTCCTCTGCCAACGGTATTTTAATTATTTGTAACGAATAAATAATAAACAAGATTTGTAACAGTATTTTATTTGTAATGATATTTTATTTTTAACATATAAATATTCTGCCAGATCTAACAGTGATTGAAATAATCAAAGCTTTAGGAACTCCCGAAGGAAAGGAATAGAGAGAATATATATGCTTTTTCACACGTTATAAACTACAAATTCATTCTCAATAACTGAAATACAAAATTGAAAAGAGGTAAAATACATCCATAAAAATATTTTATCAATTTTATATAAGTACTACTATTGCCCATTCATACTAGCTTCAAAACACAAATTAATGTGTGAACAATAAAACTATATTATAATTATAATTATTGAAAATGCCCTTACACCAGGTCCAAAAAGTTTAATACATATCACCATAAGATTGCTCAAAAATTTGCCAAATAAATTGTCAAAACAAATAATCACGACTGATTTTCTTTAATTTTCTCTTACATCTCTCTGAATAATTCTACATAGAGTCAATTTTAAAGAATTGATGGAGAGTCGGCTTGGATTTTTTTTTTTTTAAAAAATCTTCATTTTCAACTTTGTTTTCAATTCTTATATAATAAACAAACTAATGAAACTCATTAGATTTATGAAAACAAGGTTAAAAATTAGGAGAATTTTTTTAAAATCAAAACCGACTTTCTATCGACTCCCTACAACTGACTTTATGTAGAATTACTCGTAAATCAATTTCTACTTGATGTTGCCTACTTTGGATGTTCATTGAGGTTTGTATCTTATGAAATCCGATTCTAAATTGATTAATTGTCTTTTGGCCATAAGCTAGTATTTCTAGATCATACCAAATAAAAAAATTGCAAGCCTATCCAACCTGCACAATTGACAAGTATTGAACTCTATAAGCACAAAGTACTACAACAATTTAGCAAATAAGACCACCAACAAATACGACATTATCTCATAGTTATCGCAACAACAAAATTAGCACTTCTCATTATATTCAATATAAACAGTTCATCAATATGCTTTAATATCACAATAATATAATGAATGTTCATTTTGACAACAGTTTGCTGAGCGTGAGATATTGCTAATATTACTACTTGAGTTAGGCATTGGATAGTGTTAAATTTTATTTTGCTTCAAATTTGTAGACAAATAATGAGCATTTGCATTTCCAATACTTGACTTTCTCTTGTGAAGTACCCAAACAAAACCAAACCATTAACTCATACAAATTAGCTTAGGAAAGGAATGATAACACATAAGAAAAAGCAACATGCTCGAATGGCTGCATCAATCAGCTGCCTGCACAATTGGCCATCTGGATTACCATGTCATGGAGTATGTTAGAACCTTCTCACATTTTCACTCAACTTTGTTATCATCACAGCTAGAGGATGCACAACCAAAATCATAACAAACAAGAAAAGCATCCAAGAAAAATATACCTTTAGCTAAACAGTAAACTGGTCAAAGTAATCCAACTTTCAAGAAAATGACCAGCAATTATAGATACACAAAAGTTTATAGAAATGAGTAATTATTGTAAATACTAAAACAAAATGGTCAGGGGCGGAACCAGAATTTTATGTTTGGGGGGGCGATCGATAAAATGTACGGTATGTATAAATTTTAGAAGGATGATCATTAGTAATAGAAATATTATATTCTGTTGTTACCGAACTCTCTAAACGTATATTATTTTTCGAATTGTACTCCATTTCTTTCTTTTTTTTTTAAAAAAAAAATTAATTGTTCTTAAGTATTTGCTCATATTTTTTTTATGATTTAAGAAAAATTTATAAATTAAGAATAAATTTGAAAACTTTCTATTAAGTAATGATGTAACGCTATTAGATTTTTAACAAACTATATCTCACAATCATACAAGTTAGAGTAAAACTAAATAAGTGAGTATAATTAATGAATTTTACAATCATATAAATTTATAATTAATTTTTTTGCTAGAGTTAGACTATTATAGTAACTGTAAGATTATGTAAGTTAAAATTTGGGTTTACATAAAGTTAAAAATTAAAATATAAATGAATGTATATTGAGATTTAAAAGAATAATTTTCAGAAAAAAATTTGGGGGGGTCAATTTTTATTTTTATAATCTAAGAGAGAATTTTAATTATATATATATAATTATATATATGTATTTCTATTATAAATAAAATTTGAAAAAATTTTGGTGGGGCCGTAGCCCCCCCAACCCAAGGCTTGGGTCCGCCCCTGAAAATGGTTGTGTCGAATAAATGAACATGCTACGAATAAATCCTATTCATTTAAGAAATAGATAGTGATAGTAAAGAAACATTTTCTATACTATATGAATAAAAGCTTTCTCATCCGCTTCTCTAAAGAATATTGTGTGTTCCATGGGACTCAGTAGTTAGTACGGGGTTTTTTTTTTTACAATATGCATAAGACAGAAGTCCAACCTCGAATGTCTGCAAAACCTTAAATCCCGATTGCCTTCTGTGAAAACTATTACAAAATACTTGGTAGCCATTTGGGTTTAGATTACCTTTCCATATCGATCGAGCTCCATTAAATACTTGCGAATTAACCTCATCCCATGGAGTAATTAGAGCCATTATCACAATCTTGCACTAGACATGTAGATCCGGAGAATAGGCCTAAAAGAGTTTTGGAGTCGAGAGAATGAAAACAACAAAGTAAAGGACATGGTTGCCGTGAATCCATACAAAGATAATGAAATCAAGAATAGAGTAGAGAGAATCCATAAAGAAAGATAATGAAAACATTATCTAAATAAATTCAACTATAAAGCAGTAGAGAGAGTCCATAAACATCTTTAAAGCCGAAATAGTCTAGAATGCAAACCAATATAGTGAAACCAAGAAAGAACGACAGTAGAGAGAATCCATAAACAAATTATATAATGAATTCAATTATAAAACAGTTTTGAGAATCCATAAGCATCTTTAAAGCTTAAACAATCTAGAATGCAAGCCAACATATCACCTCGAATGATTGCTAAATAGTGTATGAATGAATTGAAACCAACAAACAATTTGATCAAACCGAATAATGCAATTCATGAAAGTGATCCAAACTAAACTATATCAACTCGAATTATTTCCATGAAGAAAAACCAAGATCCAAATTCAAACCAAGAAAAACCATATATTGATTTCATTATACCATAATGATGGGAATATTTACCAAGTAAAAAGAATATGTACAATACAAAAGTACTCATCCATAACAAAATTATACAAGTGATTTGACCAATTAGTAGATCACGACTCACAAGTTTGCTTATCGATCTATCGCAAAAAAAAAAAAAAAAATGCAACTTGGGATGGCAAATAACAATGTAAGTTTTTGGGTTTTAAGTGCCCAAAGATTTTAAAAAAAAAAAGTTGCAGTGGGCTGGCAAATAATAATGTAGGATTTTCGATTTTGAGAGCCCAAAATGAGGGAGAGCGGAAGAAATTTCATATTGCTTTGAAATGAGTTGTCCTGGACTTTATATGAAGCATCATCTCTCCTTCCTAATAAGACATCTTAGATAAGGGTACATGAGCTTTTTTAAAATCAACATCATTATAGGAAGTGGATGGGTCGATTGGGGATATACAGTAGTTCTCCAAATATGCTTAACCACTGTAACAATCCTAAATCAGATTTCTAATTTAAGGATCTAGATGAGAGGAATTTTTTTATGTTCTCTAAAAAAAGTTTCCCATAATATGAAGATAATGGATGTTTAAGAAATCGGATGGAAATGCTCTGATATAAATTAAGAGTTAGAAACCTCACTTTCCCCAAATCTCTGGAAAAGATTATTCGGTGCAAATAGTCGCGAATATTGTCGTGTATCGATAATGGAGAAACTTATGATTCTTTTATGAGATTTAATGATTTTTTGGAATCTATTAAACCAACACAGAAGGAAACACGGTTGTCGGCAAAACCGATAGTCAATCGGGTAAATAGAAGAACGTTGTTTAGAACAAAATTGAGTCGAGGTTGACTTGAAAAATGCTTTGTGCCTATACTCGGTTTGTGGGTTGAAATATTAGATCAATGCTTGCCGTCCACTAATACTTGAATTTTCTAAAGATATAAATCCATTTATCCACGTAGCTTTTACATAATGTCATTTCCTGATCTCCACTTGTAAAATCCATCGTATTGCAAGTTTCTTTGCATACAATCTCGTCAAATGAACGACCTCATTGACCGAATGGATAGCCTCTGCTATTTGATATCCCTCTATTCATCATTTCTCGTTCTTTTTTTTTTTATTTTTTAGCAAGAATCAAGATACATCTTACAAGAGCACTGTTACATCCCTCGAGAATGTAGAACAAATCTCTCCCGATAAGAACAATTTCTTATTTTTTTATTTTTTTTATAGTCTTAAATTAATAATACTAGAGACAAACACCAGGAATAAATGCCGAACAAATACCAATTGATATGACATAATTAACAAAACACGTCGTTTTCATTTCCATTAACTTCGAATCCATTTCTTCATTCCTCAACTTAGAAATATTGTGTAGCATATAGTAGGCACCAAACACCATAAGTTATCAGTTGACGTTTGTCTAACGTTTGTCTCTAGTGTTTGTCTCTAGCATTTTTGTTCTTATATATTAAAAAAAAACTACAAGATTATTAAAAAAATACTTACTTAATCATTAAGTAAATTTTTCTTTTTATATTTTGTATCGGGAGAAATCTTAGAGACATTTAGCATCTTCCCAAGATACAAAGCCAATCCCACTTGGGAGAGACAACTAATGCACTGCCCTGCTGCTGGCACCTATCTTCTACAGCAGCAAATGATCCACAGCCTAGGGGGTGTAACTTGAAAGTACTCACCCCAAGAGGCATGAACAATAAAGGCCAAACATCAACCCATATATTGTCACACACTCGATCAATTGGAAGAAGAAAAGTAGTAAAATGAAACAAGGAAATGGCAAGGAAGATGAGTACATGATTTGACCATCATTTAGCCCAAATAAAGCTTCCTCACTCAAAACAGTGCAGAATTCTTTGTGAGGTTTATTTTGCAATAATGTCAACTTCCAGAAAGACATGTAAAGGAGCCAATGCCATGTATCCATTCACTTAATATTATGACAGTGCTACAGCACAACATACAACAACTAGCCATAAAGATTGGACCTGCTGTCCAGGCTAGGCTAACCTTTGAGCTCTCCAGGCGTAACAGGTTGAGTCCCAGAGTCTGGTGATTGTGTGTAGGAAATAGAAATCAGCTCAGACCTGTACTTTTCTTCTCCTTTGCTATCAATCCCTCCAACAATATTTTCACCATTCAATGTTTTAGATGAGAGTTTTGAATCAGGATCCTTGTCTGGAAGACAATAAGAAATCGCAATAAGCGACTCTCGAGTCAGCTCCTCACGAACCTCGTTGCCAGTCTTATCCATAAAATGACAATCTGTTTGGTCTGCATGCATTTGATCACAGTTAATGGAATATTAGAGTGATATCAGAGGAGAACATACCATGAGAACAACATCAGGTGAACGATATACTCAATTCAATCAGTAAATGTCCAATTTGTACCCGCACTGACTGATACCCCATCAGCTAAAGATAAGAGGACCCTTCGTGCATTGAACTCCTTGAACTTTTAACAGAATCTCTAAATACCCCCATTAACTAATTCAGCATAAGAAAAAAATTGATACCATATATTGAATTATCCATGTCTAGCATAACATAACACAGAAGTTGGAAAGAGAAAAAAAGGAAAATAACTTCTAAAATATGTAATCAAAAGATTTGTATGATGTTTTGCAAACCACTCGTTTCTGAATTCTACATACTGTTACTATTCACAGCACAGACACTCTTTAAGTTTTACCTACCTAGGTCCAATTTCAATTTGAAAGAACCTTCCCAAGAAATCAGACTCAACCAATTTCATAAAAAACCAGTTCAAACATCATTTGTCCCATTTTTTAAAGGTAAAGCTATACCAATTCACTAATCAGCTTTCATTACACTTTTTAGCAACCCATCTTTTATAAAAAACTTGACTTAAATATTTTTTGGTCTAACCATACACAATGAAACACCATAATACCAAACCAAGTCACCCACACTAGTGCACCAACTCATCTTTGCAGTTAAAGGCTAAAACATCATAACCAATTCTCCCCCATCTTGTGCCTGATTGAGGCCTACCCCAAACTTCTTATGATGTGTTCATTTCTATCATCTTGATTCTTGCTACTCATCCATCCAAAGTTTCAGATTTTAACATGCTCATTTAACAGATATGTTATCTCTTGGCAACCTAATAATATGCCCATGAAGTATCACACAACATGATAAAGCACAATCTCATCCTTCATATTGTCAACTACACTCCAGAGCCCAAAAACCATGATGAAATTTTCCCTCCTTGATAATATTTAGCCTAGAAAATGAATTTGCATGGTGCCCCACAATGGAACATCCTTTTCACTAGGGATAACCATGACTGGGAGTTGCCCATTATTTCAGATTTTTTCGGTTTGTTACACTCCACAGGAAATATAATGACACAAAGGGACAAGATTCAATGGCAGTCCACAACTAGCAAGAAGTTCACAGTAAAGACCTACTACACAATCCTAGCCTCTCCAGGACAGGTAGTTTTTCCGTGGAAGAATATTTGGCGGTCTTGTGCACCCTCCAAAGTGGCTTTCTTTGTGTGGACGGCTGTCCTTGAAAAAATTCTGACCACGGATAATCTAAGGAGGAGGGGTATTATCGTGTTGGATTGGTGTTGCTTGTGTAAAAATCAGGATGAATCTGTGGACCATCTTTTATTGCACTGTGAGGTGATGCGAGCTTTGTGGAATGCAGTTTTCAGTCGAATGGATGTCGCTTGGGTCATGCCAGCTAAGGTTGTTGACTTGTTTGCTTGCTGGAAAGGAATCAAAGGTTGTTCACAGGTGAAAGCTACATGGAAGATGATCCATTTGTGCATTATGTGATGCATATGGTTAAAAAGAAATGCGCGTCGTTTCGAAGATAGAGAGCGAACTATGGCGGAGCTCTAGGATTTCTTTTTGCATACTCTCCTTCTTTGGTTCTCAGCTATTGTACCCTATGGAAGCAATGTGCATGATTTCTTGTCTTTTAGCTCGAACTCGTAGATTGTAATTAGGCATACTTTTTTGTATACCTCCCGTATACTTGGGCTATGCCTTTTTATTTTCTCATTAATAAAGATGCTTATTACTTATCAAAAAAAAAAAGAAAATGAATTTGATCATTCAAGGTCTCATGGTCATGAAAACCGAATGGGAGAAAGACGGTACTCTTTTCTTGATAAGTATCATATCGGCCTTAATAAAGAAAGGCATTACTCTCTTCCTCCAAATGATTTGGGTTGATCCTTTCTGGGCAAAATGCCCTTCCTTTAAGCTTTCAAGTCCAACAAACCTGATTCCTTCATCTCCAACTTTGTTTCCAGGTCACTCTTCCATCCCCTCTCTCTCTCTCTCTCTCTCTCTTAAATTTTGAGGTGAAAAGCAGAACCTGAACTAGGAGTATACAATATAGACTATAACTTCACAAAGCGAAACTTTTAAAGTTTCTGAATCCTTTGACATTAACTTGGACTCTTGATCACTTAATATAGAACAAGCCCATCAGAAACTCCACCATAACTAACATAACAAAATATTGAGCATTATGCTGCACCAATAATATGAAGCAAAATCTAGTACAAACGAGAAAGCCATTCAAACATCAAGCAGCTGTGCAAGCTACTGGGTTTCTTCCAACTTTCACCATTTTAACAAAATCTCTCGAGATGTTTAGGTGACCGCAAGATAATTTTCTTGAATCTTTCCTTGTTTAAACCATCATTTCTAAATCAGTACCATAAAACTTAAATCTTCTTATTTGCTTTCCTTTTGATTTGGTAAGCACTCACAGAAGCTAAGAGGCTTGAACTCATGATAACACTCGCCACCCTATTAAACTTTTCAGGGTTGGAGGTACTGTAAACCATGGGACCAAGCTAGCCTGCATCATCAACACAGAGATGACGTTAAATCCATCACAGGTCAAGTTGTCCCTCCACTTTCAGTTCTACAAAATATATTAACTTTGCTTCAAAGAGAAGCAAGAGATCCTCTCCCTTATAGCTCCTCAAACTTCTACTACAACTGCCACTGAACTCTCCAATATATCTGCCCAAGCCATGGTCATTGGTCAATAAGAAAAGCCCAGAATCAGAGTCTTTACCTGATTAATTAGCAAAAAGTCTTAGATATTAGGAGATTATCCCTCGCCTATCCAAAAAAGAAAAGAACCAAAACGAAACCTTTCCCCTTCTCACAGTTTCACATCGATTGTACAAAAACTAGTCCTTGTTTCAAAAAGACTCCAAAAAACTTTCGGGTGGCTTTAGATACCAATAATATACAATTAATTAGAATTTTCATACCTCAGCGTTGAAGAGAGATTGTACGATTCAAACTAAACGAAGCATACAGCAACATATTTGAAAGAAAGGATAGGGGCTTCCCTTGTCAATATCACTATAAGCGAATAAAGTCGAACTCCTAGAAACGAGATTAGGAAGAGAAATCCAGTTCAAGTTTCTCGAATCATCATATAGGAAGAAGATAAAATAAAATAACAACAAAACAAAACACAAAAAAAAAAAAAAAAAAGAATTTCAAAGACGGAGAGGGAGATTACCGAGAGAGAAAGATGAGATATGCGAAAATGAGCGTTGTTGTGGGTGTTGGTCTACGAGTATTACCATATATTAAATTAATTAAATACTAGCTCGGGCAAAAGGCTTGTTGCAGCGTGTTGCTTTCTTCAATTTGTTTAATAGTTGGTCCTCTTTCCCTTCCAAAACAGAGCGTTGACAGAAATAGAGCGGGGGCAAAATGTCTTTTGCAACCTTTTGAAGAGTATTGCAATAAAATTTAGGGGTGGGCATCGGATATTCCACGTGCTATCTCGCTCGCATTCTGTCCCACACCGTTGTGTGAGAATAGAATCAACTGTTCGACAAGCAGGAACAAGATTCCCCATCCGGTTTCTACACATAAGACGGGGGTAAAAGCGAGAGCAGTATAGGGTTTTCTCCGCCTTTCCTTACTATATATATCTAATTATATATATTAATAAATAACCAATATTATGTAAAATAATTTTGTTAGTTTAAAATTTAGATTTTTAGAAAGTTAGAAGTAGTATTTGTAAATTGTAATGTTAATAACTAATAGCACAATATATAATTTTGTAAGATTAATTTGTATTATTGTAAATTTGTGATAACTTAGTTTTTATTATAACTGTTACTATTTTAATAATAATTTTTTTTAAGTGACTTTAAACTTTAATAATGGAATATCGAATATTTTTTAATATATAATTGTATGTTTAAATCAAGTTTGATGGTATTTTGAGCTAAAAATGACTTGAAAACTTGATTTAAGCTGAAAATGACTTGAAAACTTGATTTAGACTGAAAATGACCCAAAATTACAAAATGGGCCGAGGCCATATAGGGAGGGGGGCGGGCGGATGAACCTCCACTTCCGCTGTGGGATGGAGTATCCCGCTCCCATTTAGGTGGAGGCAGGGTGCGGGATTGAATTCCCCCCTAATAAAATTATTGTCTGATTCTTTCAATTAGACCTGTTTTTTTTTTAAACTAAAAATATTAAAAATAACTGTATATTTATATTAACTAGATAGTTCTCTTTTTGTTGTTTGCTAAAAGCTCTTAAAAAAAAGAGCAGATATTTTCCAAGGAAGGTGATGTGGGATTTAAGTTCACTACAAAGTCAGAAAATTAACTTGTATTATTGTTTTTGAAAAGCTTTATACATTTCTCTCTGTGAAACTAATGAAATGGAGGATGGTGGGTGTCAACTTAAAAAACTACTCTCACCATACATTAAATTTGTTCTCAAATGGATAGGATATGGTTGCCCAGCCAAAGGCAAAATAATGGTATAAATGGGCAGAAAAGATTAGGGCAGAAATGGACTTTCCCCACTACATGAAAATCCTAACTGTGCCAGCTGTTTTGCTTCTTTGCTTCGAAGGAGGCCCCATCATTAAGCATGTCCTGGGCATCTGTTTCCATTCCAAGCTTTGAAAGGGCAAGAGCTTGCATGTAGAAGGCAGTGGACCACTCGGGCAAGCACACCTGAGCTTGCATTGCATCTCTCAGGGCAAATTCTGGTTGGCCAATCATCAAGTAAGAGACGGCTCGCCTCACAAAGACAGTTCCCGAAGGAACGGGCATCATCGATACCAACTGCATGTTTAAAATTATTAAGTTCTAGAATATGCAATTGTGAGATAATGGAAGTCAGCTAAGAAGTATCTGAAACCCAAGATTCAAACACTCCACTAGACTTGAAAGTAATCTTTAACGGACCAAGTAACGAGATAATATGCAATTACAGGGTACTTTCCACATAACCAAGCATAACAATCAACTTCAGGAAAGGCAATATATTTACGACTAACGCAAGATGCACACCGGTGAATATATTTCCAGTTAGTGTTGTGCCTAGTCAACTATCTATGGATCTCCTTATAGTGGTTTGGTTGTTGTCAGAAGATTTTGTTTTCTTCTTATGATCCATAAAGAAGAATTTTATTTGATGAGTGAAGTAGGCATAGTCCAAGCATACGGGATATCCTTCTATATATATAAATTTTTGATAAGTAGATATCCTTCTATATTTATGAAATAAAGAAAAGCTCAGTGTCCCTGGAAAACAGAATCCAATCACTCACATCATGTCATTACTTATGCTCTAACCCGCGTGCATGTTGCCATGAATACATCCAGGTAGCACCTCTCGGTAATATCATCCTGATGTACACTATAGGGAGTTGAATCTCATAGCTAACAAGTTAGACCCTCCAAATTGAAACACTTTGTCATCTACTCAAGTATTTGTGGTAAGACTGACCCTTGCGAAACTTAATGTAATCCACTCAGAACTGTTTCCATGCCATTAGAATGTTAGAGGTTACTATGTCTATCCTCAACGATCCAATTCAAGGAAAATTGCTGAAAATTGGGTCATTCTTTTCTTAAGGAATCTCAATCCTGAGAAAGTCAATGGTTTCTTCTTTCTAACTTTTTATGAAGAGAATAAAATATAGATATATATATATATAAGTACAAATAAAACAATGTACCTTTGAATAATACTCAATAGCATTTTTGAAGTCTTTGTCCCGAAATGCAATATCCCCAAACTTCTTTGTGTTTAACATATCTTGCACTTGTTGTGTCCATTCTTGGAATGACAGCTACGCAAAGAGCAGATGTAAAGAGAAACAGATCGTTATGTAAGATCACCAGTATCGCACTCTGTAAACTAATAAGCAGAGAAGCATGACTTTAGACCAGTGGGTATTGAAGGGTCTCTCAAGAGGATGTTGCAGCAAATAAAAAATGTTGCAGTAAACCATCAACCTTCTTCTTTTTTTTTTTTACTTTGATTATGGAAGGCTGCTATTAATTATTTTCTATAGTATCTTTTATTTTCAAATCTGTCTTCCCCTATGTACAATTGTGGAGGGATGGTAAGGAAATGAAAGAAACTTACTTCGTTGTCGGCTCCCTCTTCATCTTTATAACCTATTTTAAGCAATATTTCATGCACTGCAGTAATATCCATCCTAGCACAGGCCTTTCCAAGTGGAGAAAGCATGGTTGGCAGCACCATCGGCATTTTTGTTAGGCCCATCAGGACGTGTGATGCAACCTAGGATTAGCACATGAAAAAAAACACGTCAGTGAGGATAAAGGATAATAAATAATCAAGCATTCTCAGAATGAGATATCACACCAACTAACTCTTAAATTAATAATCATACTCAGATTCTCACCTCTTTTTGCTTCTGTAGGGGCTCTACTGCCAAAAGAAGAAATTTGATATCAGGTCGATCTCTAGCCTCATATTGAAGACATTTTGAGGCCAGCTCGACCAACTCAGTTGCATCTTCTTGGGTGTATTGTCCTTCCAGGGATGAATCCAGCAATGACAACAAGTTTTTTCCTCTTATCAGATCCAACGCCTGGGAAAATGAATAGAAAGTTGATGAGGACATGTTTAAAACCTTGTTTCCATTGATATATATTGTCCATTTAAGAATTAATCAAAGTTGCTAATTCATTCAAAATTACAATCACAGAGAGAGAGAGAGAGAGAGATCACATTCATCATAAATTAATAGTAATGGTGTACCATTATGACCACAATGGACACCAAAGATTTGACAACATGGGCATGATCAATCGCTAAAAATAGAGCATATTAGAAAGGTAATAGTGCAAACCACGGCAGAGAATCAATTATATCTTTTTTTTTTTTTGATAAGTAGAGAATCAATTATATCTTTTGTCAGCACATGCTTGGAAAACAGAAACAAAGAAGTATGATATCCATCATTTTTATTACTATGCTACTCCGTTTTCATTTTCTTGAATTTTGGGTTTTTAGATATTAGCCTCTTATCAAATCCAGTTTCATAGTTCTTAATAACAAGATAGATACCATCACAAAGTACTATTGATGAGGATCGATTACAATGGCAGATTAAGAGCAGATAATGGAACGACTGTCAAATACCAGGCATGAAATGGAGGAGAACAATCAAGATGATACATGTGACAGAATTCTCATACATGGTTTGGAGGGATATGCTTTCCACTTAAAAGGTCCAACAGAACAGTCCCATAACTGTAGATCACACTTTCTGGGATGACCCTGCCTGCAAAAAGTCAACATCATATATGCTTTCAACCATCAGCTTCAGTTTGTAACTTATGGCCACAAAGTGATGACACCCAAACATCCGACACCAATCAATACCTCCGTACTTCGATCCAATCAATCAATCAATCCAGAGTTTTCATCTCTTTCACTTGGGCCAGTAACTATTTTTTTATAGATCACTCGGGCCAATGACTAAGAGACAGTCCTCACTTTCTCTTGAACATGGGAAGGATACTAACTAAACAGATATGGTGAAGAAAACAAATCGAGGCATCCATGATACTCAAATTAAGGAAACCAAGCATCCTAATTTTTCCCAAATCTTGGATTACAAAAACTTTTAACCACAAATTTGGTACGTTAACTAGTAATATACTCACTTTTTACAAATTATTTTCCCAACTATCAAGAAATGCTAATCATTTTTTTTTTATAAGTAAGAAGTAATTTTATTGATGTGAATGAAATAGGCAAAGCCTATGTACACAAGAAATGCTAATCATTGCAAAATGAATTAACCATCAGTGACATTAAATTTCCATTAGTAACACAATTCGCCAGCAAAACATAAGTGAGTTTGTGGGACCTTCTGATCTTGTGGGTTCCACTAGAAAGGTTTCCAAATTGTCCAGTTGCAGCCTCCTTTTAGATGACTTTTGATTGCTTTTTCATGTTTGCTTTACTTTAATAAGAATTTCACATTGTTCCCTCTTTTTTCTGACTTGTAATTTTTCCCTGACTCAATGAAATAAATAAGTTAAAAAAGGCCTATAAGCAGACTTCAAATACCATAGAGATGAGTAAAATCACATTGATGTACCTATCCGCAAAAACTCTGGTGGAGTATAAGCCAAGTTGGTGCTATAGCTTTTTCCATCTCGGCTATTTTTCATAAGACCGAAACTGGATAGTCTGGGGTCACCATCCTGACAAAAGAACAAAATTTGGTTTAAGGATAAGCTGGTAAGTTCACTTTTAACACCAAATACACAACAAGTTTATGAAAACCCAAAAAAAGACACACATACACGAAAAAAACAAAAACAAAAGTAAACACAAATCTGCCTCAATATGAAAAAGGCAATCAATAATCTTTCATATCAATAATGTAGATGTTTTTTTTAATGGATTATTGCAATCATCACTTTTTAAGTAGCTTATATTTTCACTCTGTACAACAGTATTTCGACTCTTTCTCCGACAATCATAATGAAAGTAAATATCAAAGATACTGAGAGATATGCACCACTCCATTTTTTTTCTGAGCAAACACTGTTTTGACTGGATATAACAAAAGGGTCACCCTGTTTATCCCATTGGAGCTCTAAACAAGCCCCAAAAGCGATCAGTGCAGAAATCCTGTAACAATCAAAGCATCAAAGCAAATTCAATTCCATCATCCTACATTTTTTTCTTTTCTTCTTTCCAAACATATTTAATAAACATCTCAATTTCCATGAGAAACTTCTTACTTCTTACAATTGCTCCATCTCTATAATTTTCTGGAGGAATGCATCAAACACCAACTTTGATGCATTATGATTATATTGTTTGATATGATTAGAAATATCAGGAATACAATACAATTAACAGGCTTAGTTTACTTGAATGTAGTTTAAAAAACACACAAGTGGAATGCATTTGTATTAAGCATTTGTATTCAAACTCCAGTATTTATGTCATTGATTTCATTGTTATTGAAACCCTATTGTACTGTAACTGAGATCAATCTTCAGTTTGAATACTCATTATCAAATGCTTACCTCGTCAAAGAGAACTCTATATGCATTTAAGTCGTGATAGATTTTTCGGTTTTCGGTATTGCAATGATCCAGTGCTTGTGCAATATGGTATGCAATCCTCGCACGCATTTCCCAAGGCAATGGTTGTTTCTCCCCTGCAGCAAATAACGAATGTTTGGAAATTATCATAAGAAGAGGGAAAAGATAACACATGAAGCAATATATTAACCCTAGAACAACCATTGATTATAAAGAAAGAGAACTTGAGCCTGCAGCCAGGACAGCAGCTTTCTATTTCAGACATGCAAACAAAATAAGCAAATGGCACACAAAAACTCTGCGTGCTCGGGTAAACGAAAATATGAACCCAACAAATCATGCACATCATAATATTTAATGAATACATATATGCATTTGGGTATCATCCTACTGATAAAGAAAATGTATTAGTGGTTTCTTCCCTAGCTCGAGAGGGTTGAGACAAGGAGATCTGCTTTGTCCTTTCTTATTTATCCTAGTAATGGAGGCTTTGAGTCGCATGATGGATGTCGCTGCCCGGAATGGTCTTGTTGCAGGTTTTGCAGTGGGGAGCCGTAGTAATGGGTTATCCATCACTCATTTATTATACGCCGATGATACACTAATTTTCTGTGATGCGGACAGCGAGCAAATCAAAGTTTTGAGGGCAGTACTTTTATGTTTTGAGGCTGTTCGGGCCTCAAGGTCAATTTGGAAAAGTTGGAATTAGTTCCGGTTGGGAGGGTGGAGAATATCAACCCTCTAGCCGACTTGTTAGGGTGTAAGGTGGCTACCCTTCCTATGAGATATCTCGGACTTCCTTTGGGAGCTTCTTTTAAAGCAAAATCGATTTGGGACGGGGTGGAAAGAAGATTGTTTGGGTGGAAGCGTCTCTACCTTTCAAAGGGAGGGAGGTTAACACTCATCAAAAGCACTCTCTCCAATCTACCTACATACTATTTATCCATTTTTCCTATACTGGCGAGGGTTGCTAATCGGATTGAAAAAATCTTTAGAGAGTTCTTATGGGGTGGCATGGGAGAGGAACACAAATTTCATCTAGTGGGTTGGCCTAAACAGTGTACTCCAAAGGAGTTGGGTGGGTTGGAAGTGCGCAGTTTGACCACATTCAACATAGCCTTATTAGGGAAGTGGTTGTGGAGATTTCCATTGGAAGAGTCATCGTTGTGGAAAATGATTGTGGAGGAAAAATATGGGTGTGAGTGGGGGGTTGGTGCACTAAAGAGGTGAGAGGAACTTATGGAGTGAGCCTTTGGAAGTTTATTAGAAATTGGTGGAATGTGTTTTCAACACATACTATAGGTTGGTGACAGGCACTAGAATTAGCTTTTGGCTTGACAAATGGTGTGGTGAGAGAGCACTCTCTTTAGCATTCCTGAGGGCTTTTAGTATAGCAGCAAATCAGCAAGCTACAATCTCTGGTGTGATGTGTCGAGTTAATGGCACAGTGTATTGGAATTTGACTTTTTCCAGAAATATTCAAGATTGGGAAGTTGAGGAAATTGCTGATTTTACAGCTTCCTTTACTCCAGGCAAATAGGTGGAGGGGGGAGAGATAGAATGTTGTGGAATCACCCCGAACTCAAAAAGTTCACTGTCAAGTCATTCTACAAGGCAATGCAAGCACACCAACCGGTTGGATTCCCATGGAAAGGTATATGGAAAGCTGCAGCGCCACCTAAGGTTACTTTCTTCATATGGACAACGGCATTAGGTAAGATTTTGACGACCGACAATTTAAGAAAACGAGGGATGATAGTCGTCGAATGATGCTATTTGTGCAAGAAAAATGGGGAGACCATCGACCATATTTTTTTGCATTGCGATGTGGCAAGAGAATTACGGAATGGTATCATAGGAAGGGTAGGGCTGCATTGGGTAATGCCAAAAGGTGTGACGGATCTTCTAGCTAGTTTGAAAATATATCATCAATGCAAGCTTTAGGCTACGACGTGGAGAATGATTCATTTGTGTCTACTGTGGTGTCTTTGGTTGGAAAGAAATGAGAGATGCTTCAACAACAAGGAAAGGATCATGGGGAAAATTTGAGACTTTTTTGTATCTTCTTTGGTACAATGACTTTCTGCAATTGTATTAAAGGGAGGGGATGTCCATGAGTTTTTGACTTCTTTTCATTTCAATAGAATGTAACTAAGTCTATCTTCTGTATACTCCCTGTGTACTTGGGCTTTGCCTAGTTGCATTCAATCAATAAAGGTTATTACTTACCAAAATATATATATATATATATATATTGTATCAGTGATCATCTTACAATTCTTGTGGTATCTCATGTTGTTTTGCATTAGAATTTAACATTTAACCAGCCCCCTTATATAGGGATTTTCTATACCAAGATATATAAAATATAAAATGAACAGAGCTAAAATTAGATTGTTCACACACACTTAGGCTTAAACCCACACAACATGAAGGGAAGCTACATTCATAAAAAATATTACTTTTCATCTTTAATTCATACAACCTACCATTAACTAAAAAAATTTACTTCCTTGGACCCCAGATTCTCATTTCTTAGCCTTTATAATGATTCAAATTGATCCTGATTCAATTTTAAAACTTTATTTTTATAGGTAAAATATAAATTTCATTGATGAGGGTGAAATAGACAAAATTCAAGTATACAGGAAGTATACAAAAGAGCACCTAAGTACAAACTAAGAGTTGGAATTAAAGATAAGAAATCATGTATATCGTTCCCATTTAATACAATAGCAAAGAACCACAACAATAAAGTATGCATGAAAAAATCTTGTAACTCTGCCAATGTGCGTTCCTTGTTTTCAAAGCAGCGTTCGTTTCTTTCCGCCCAAAGACATCACATTATGCATAGCGGAATCATCTTCCACACCGCAGCTACTTGTAGGCAGCCTTGTAGATTCCTCCAACAACCCAACAAATCCACCACTCTCCCTGGCATAATCCAAGCAATGTCAGCCCTACGAAAAACCTCATCCCACAACACCCTTGCAGCCTCACAATGCAATAGGAAATGGTCCACCGATTCCCCATGCTTTTTGCACATAGAGCACCAATCTAACACTACACATCCCTTCTTCCTCAAGTTATCCGTAGTCAAAATCTTCCCAAGAGCCGCTATCCAAATAAAGAAGGCAACCTTAAAAGGCACACGAGATCCCCAAATATTTTTCCAAAGGAAAGAAACATGCGCATGTGTTTCCAAGATTTTGTAGTATGTTTTAACTGTACATTGTTTGTGGTCATTGTACTTCCATTTCAATCTATCTGCCCTTGCCAATGGAGTCCTCAGTTTTAAAACATAACTACTATGGAATTAACTTTAGTGTGAAGTTGTTGGCATTAAATCTACATTTTTTTAACCCTTAGGGTTTGGCTCAAGAGGTAAAGGCCTTGAGCTGGGGGGTATGCTCCCTTCAAGTCTAAGGTTCAAATCTCCTTGAGTGCAAACAATATCTAAGGGCCATCGGAATGAAGGATTTTCTCCTTGAATTATCCAAGATGCACTTGCAGAAAATTCCTTGTCAAGAGTCTAACACTCCCGGAATTAGTTGGAATGTTGTTCCTAGACAACCGGTGCCAATAAAAAAAATGTACATTTTCTTTTGCTATAACAGATAAGCATGCATGCAAATGGGAATGGAAATGACCAAAATACCATAAGCTCCTAATAATACCCATGAGCCTAGTGCCACGGAACTAAATGGTTTACATAATAGCTTACATAATGAGCAAACGAAGCATGAATCCAGCAGATGCAAATGTTAAACATGGACCAACTGCATGCATTTGGCATACCAAGTTTAGGCCTACCAATTGCTCTGCTAGCGTAAGCAAGCCATGCCATTCAACACATTCAGTAGTGAAATAAATGGGGACTTTGCAGTAATGACTCATAGAAACAGTCTACAGAAGTTGGAATTCTCAAACAATTCCCACACTATTTTATATGGATGATATTGGAGGGATCTCTTTATGGTTTTGAATATTATAATGGTTCTAGAACATTGTTTCTCTCAGTTGACGACTTATTTCCCATCAAATATGCGAAAAGACTTTTGGTTTCAAACTCTAATGTACTCTAGCGATTTTGAATTTGCTTTCATCCGTTTCTTCTTAAACTCGGGTTAATAAGTAACCAAAATACTTTTTCAACAGACAGAGATAGATACAGACTAAACAAGAAGTAAAGAGCTTCAACCCAGAATACATATTCAAGTGAAGGATAGAGCATACAGTGAAAGAGATGCTTGGAGAGAGTATCATTGGGCATAAACTCGGCCACCAATAACCGCTCGTCTCCCTCAGCACAACATCCAATCAAATTTACCAGTCTCTTATGCCGAACCTTGCCAACCCCAGAAGCTTCTGCCTACAGCCAAAATTATCAAACAAAAGTCCGAAACCCAAACACATATATCAGATAGAAAGACCAGACACGATTATCTACCACAAACTGGTGTGGGTCGGGCCAGGATAGCTTAGAGAAGCGCTTAATCGCGACCAGGCGATTGTTGCGAAGCTTCCCTCTGTAAACCACATTGGGAGCTTTCTCTCCGCTCTCCGAGACTATCAACTCGCTGCTGAACCCATTCGTCGCCGCTCGAAGCTCCGCCAGGCCGAACTCCTTGAATCCCGGCACTGCGCCATCTTGCTCCATCTCCTCCCCATGACCTTAAAACCAGCAATAAGAAGAAGTGGTAAAAGGAGTAAATGGAAATGGGAATGTATAAATAAAATAAAAAAAGTTCAAGGTTACCTGGATCAGGGTTGGGCTGAGGGAGGGGAGGGTCTTTCTCAGGGGAAGTGAGGAAGGCGGTTTTGGACTGAAAGCAGCCCATGACTGAGCACTACATAGAGAGACAAGAGTAAATGGAAAAGAATGAAGATGCAGGCGCCGTTGTTAGGGGATTTTTGGAAGAGCAAAGACAAAAAAAGACCAAAACCAGAGAGAGTCTGATTGAAGTGGAAGTATGAAAGTTAGGGAGAAAAGTCAAGAGGGAGAAGAAAGTAGAGCGTAGTGGTGGGGTTGAGAATGTAGAAAGAGGGAAGACTTTCAGAGAAGTATGAGGAGGCGGCACATGATCAGCTGACGACCGGCACGTGAAAACAGCAAGCCAGCGAGAGATTCAGAGATTCTGCATTGCATCTACATTGAGCTTTTTGGGAATCTGCTTTCAGCTTCTTCTTCACCTGAAAATCTCTGGCTGGTGCTTAATCAAAACTTAGAACAATGACAATGCCAACAAAACAATGGCGATTGCCAAGTCTCGGATCGGATCAGTGAATCACAGCCTGCAACAAACGATGAGATTTGATCTGAAAAATTGACAAAAAATAGATAAAAACAGGAGAGGGAAAAAAACAGCTGAGGAAGTCTTTTTCATTCTATATTATATATTAAGAAAAATAAATAATTCTGAAAAGTACTATTTCTTTCAAGATAATAATTTCAAAATATTCTAAAAAGACAATCCAATAATTTTGGCAGTGACATTCATGATTCATCTTAAGCAAAAATTTCTTTCAAAAATGGTCTATTCTAAGATGGTAAATTTTAAATCTATGTCCTATTAAAAACTCAGTATAATCAAGTTAACTGTTCTAAAATACTTTTTTTATTTAAAATTAAATTAAATTATAATTATAATAAATTATTTTTAAAAAATCCTAAATTATTAAAATAATTTGGCATATTTGAATAATGATATGAGATAAGATTAGAATTTTGTAAATAATAATGAAATAATTTGTGAATATTAATAAAATTGTTTGAGTTGAGATATTTTATTAGATTTTGAAAAATGAGAGAGAAAAATTTGAATAAAAATATTATAAATTATGATGTTGTTTGAATATAATTTTTAATATTATTTTAGTTTTAAGATTTAAAAAAGTTGAATGATTTTTTATTTTATTTGGAAGTTTGAAAATATTATAATATTTAATTAATAATTAGATTAAGATTAAAAAAAATTATATATGAGTGATATTTAAAAAGAATTATAGATGTGTTTAAAATAAAATGAAATAAGATCAAATCTATTTCAAAACAATCCATCTATCTACTCTTATAAATCATTTTGAAGATCCAGTAAAAATTAAATAGATGTGAATGTCCATTTAAACAAAAAAAAAAAAAAGATGTGAATGAGGTAAGAGGGGCCCAAGTTGAACCTGGCCCAAATTTCATGAAGCCCTAAAGGTTGCGTGAGATTATGGTTCAGTGGCGCAGCAATTAACTCCAGGCCTAGACTAAGCTTCCTATATGGGTCAATACTTTATGCTGTCCACTTAGGACGGTCAACACTAGCGAGTTCGATGCTATAGGCCCAAAACCTGTCGGCCCTATCCCATACTCCCAATAAACATATATGCTTTGTTTTTGGAGATACGTGTCAAGCATACTTATTGGATTGGCTAAAAATCAAATCCAATAAAAATTTAGATAATAAAACTTATTTTAGGTTCATAGTAGATTGATCAAAGGCCAAATAATTTGACTAAAATAAACAATAAAGCTAAAACATTTGCTAAGTCCGGTAGAAATGCCATATTTTTATTTTATTCATTTTTTTTCACTCTCTTTCCTATTTTATTTTCTCTTTCATTTTCTAGTTTAATTTTTTAAACTCATAACTTAATTAAAATATAATTATTAATTAAGATAGAATGAATAGAAAAGTCAAATATAATAAAATTAATTAATTTAATAATTACAAATAACTAAATAGTTTTTTAATTATTAATTACTTATTATTATGTATTTTTGTAAATAGATAATTCAATGTAGAGAATTTATGTGAATAGCAAAAGTCAAATATTAGTTATATTATTTTATTATTATATTTTGAGAAAATAACTATTCTAATGTGAAAATTTACGTAAATGGAATGGTCAAAAGCTAAGTTATATTGACTAAAATTATACTTTAACAATGACCAATCTAATAAGAGTGCTAGATGTTAATAATCAATTATCTTTTTGGATTGCCCATTTGTAACAGTCGTGTGCATCGTAAATCATCACAGGTAGAGAGATATATCTGAAACTTAAAAGAGATCTTTTGAGTCATTCATTACCCTCGTGAAGGAAGTGCACTTGCTCAATTTAGATGGAGATTCATAATGGACCAACTAGGGAGGCAGCTCTCATGTTTATATAATAATTATATTTTAAACCTTTTACGCCACATACCATCTACGTTGAATAATTTGATTTAGAATATAAATTTTAAAATTTGAATCTTACAAATCAAATTATGCAATTATATGATGTGTATTATAAAGACTTTCAAATAGCAATACTCTTATTTATAATAGTACTTAGAGTACTTCTAATGAAGTAGCTAAGTCTCATTTTTGCTTAAAATAGATTCAAAAACTCCTCCAACAGAGTAGCTAAAATAAAAACTCATTTTGGCATCGTCGCAGTCACGATGCAACCCCATTGCCAACTCGATTTTATATTTTTGGCATCTCGATTTAGGACTTCGTTTCTAGCCTTCGATTTAGGACTTCGAATCGAGAAATGGATTAGATGTTGGATTGCGATGAATGAAAATCAAAAGAGGTAAAAGAATATACATTTCAAGATGAAGAGAAAAAGAAAAGAGAAAGTACTTGGAAAGTAGGAAGCCGAGGGACTTCTGCGACTTGAGGAACCCTAGAAGAATGAAGAAGATGATGGCAAGGGGTTTTGTGAAGGGACAAAGCATCTAGAACTTGAGAGAGTTGAAGAGTCGAGGACAACATCGTGCAACTATAATCAGCAAATTATGAAGAAGAGTTGAAGACGACGTCGTGGAACTTGTGATGGCAATGTTTGATTTAGTTACATTTGGATGTTAAGAGTGTTTGTGAATAGTAGTAAAAATTAAGTAAAAAGTAATAATAAAATATTAAATAGTAATGAAAAAGTAATGAATAGTAATAAAGTATGTGAAAAATAATAAAAGTATGTGAAAAATAATAATAAAATAATAAATAATAATAAAAAATGTTTGAGAGTATTTGAAAGTTATTTGTTTTCAAACCTATCTGAACGTTTTTATCAAAAGAGAAAACAATGAACGTTTGATTAAAAAAATATAAATGACAAATTATGAAGAAGAGTTGAAGATGACGTCGTGTAACTATAAATGTATATATTTTTTTTATTTGAAGTCCCATCTGAAGCTATTTAAAACAATGAACGTTTGATTTAAAAAAATAATAATAAGGCATGATTTATTTTCACAAACAACTTTATCTTATTTCACCTCATTTTATCTTATTATTATTAATATTTTAAATTTTTATATAAAATAAAATAAAAAATTCTAACTTTTTCAAATCTTAAAATAAAACTAATATTAAAAATATATATTATAATAATATTTTATTCAATTTTTAACATTAATAATTTGGATTTGTTTCTTTTTAGATGATGAAAATATTGAAGAGGGAGAGATATTGTAAATATTAAAAGATAAGAGAATAATGGCAAAATATTTTAAAGGAATAAAATAAAAATATTTAAATGATATAGAAAAAAATAGATTAGCTAATGAATAGTATATTGTAAAAGTAAGTAACTAAATTAGAAAAAATGAGATTTAATAATATATTTTAAAGAAAAAAAAATAGCTATTCCATTAAAAATGCTCTTACACCGCTTTATCAATGAATGCAACAAGTGTATTACATATTAGGTTTCATTTGTTTTCATAGATAAATTGAGATGAATTGAAAAATTTTGTAAAAATAAATTAGGCAGTCATGACCTATCCTTTTATGAGTAGCGCCATCACCCATGATAATCTAGTTATATTAAATATCTTATAAAATGTGGGCCACACATTAATTGTCGATCTTTAATATAAGAGATTTTTGTTATATACTTAGTAACTAATTTTAGTGATATGGTAATATTCTCTAATACGTTAATAGTAACAACCCACATAAATATCGGGATTACTTAACAACTAGATCATCACAGCCATAGTACATATATATATAGGGACGCAAGTTACGTACTATAGTACAATATAATACTATATTACGCAAAATCTAGGATTTTAGGGACGCAAGTTACGTACTATAATGCTATATTAAGCAAAATCTACTTGGATCAAGAAAGAAGATTTTATAGTACTTTTAAATTAAGCAAGCAATGGATTTTCAAAGAGTTTCGAGAGCTCACGGCATCTTCATGAATAATATTCAGAGCCAGATAAGCAGTCTTGATATCTGTTCTAATCATTACTTAGAAAATCTAACCCCATGCCAGATCAAAATTCATAGTGCTTATCTTTTACACACCAAACAAGATATATATGAAACATGTACGTACGACGTGTCTGCAACTTGCACAGGCGACAGGAGGAAGATGATAAGCAACGTTTTGAATAAGATAAATGTTTCTGCTTATTGGGTTTGTGCATTACAGATCAGTATTGAAAGCGAAGTATAATAATAAGCAGTAATTAATGGACATCAGCCGTGCGTAAATTGAATATGACCCAAATGCATGCTTTTCACGTTTGATAGGTCTTTTTAGAAACAACAAAAGAAAAATTAAAGGAAATTTGGCCGGCCTCAAAATTAGGTCGGTTTTTTTTTATTTATTTAATCAAGCATATTTTATTACATTAGAAAACATGATACAAGTGATTTTTCTATTAATCTTTTAATGAACATTTTTATTCTATCTTGTTATAAAATAGCGCCTTTCATAATATAAATAGAGATCAAGAAAGACAAAATTTTAAGATTGAAGCTTTCCACTTAAATAGATTTATCGAAGTCGAATAGTATTTAGACACGTCAGTTTAATGAGGTGGTGCACCAAGAGTGAGTATAGCCGTACACAATTTGCCTTCCCCCCAAGCGTGCGCGTGCGCGTGCGTTTCTTTTCTTCATTCTCAGTCTCCATCTCTCTCTCCTTCTATCTCTCTTTTTTCTCTCCTTCGTCAGTGTTATGATGTTCTTCACCCTCTAACGAAGAAATCGAGTTGAAAAGTCTGTAGATTATCAAGGAAATTGATCAAGTTGAACTGTATTTCTGAGAATTTCTTGGAGTTTTCAGAATATTCAACTTTCAATTCGTTAATACCGAATGACATATTTGATTTCAAAAGTCCGGCATCAAGTTTATTCGAAAGGATGAGTTTGGGAGATAACTTTTTTGAAGAAGAATGTGGGGACGTGTTTCTCAGATCCTCTGAAAATTTTGGATTCGATTTCTCAAGATGACTGGACAACTATTTTCAAGATATTGGTGATATATTTAAGGCCAGAGGGCTTTTCTTGCATTTTCTTAGCAATCAAACAGAATCCTAAACTGAATGCATAGAACGTGTGAAACCCTAGAACTCCCCCCCCCCCTCTCTCACAAGAAAGTTTCAACTCCCTCCCTTGCAAACTCGAGAGAACTACCACTCTCTCCCTACAAAATTGCGAACAGGAGAAACCCTCTCTTGCAAAATGATCCCTAACCCAAACCTCTCCCCTGCAAAATGGTCCTCGGTGCTTTCGCCCTTCCGAAACCATCATCCACTGAATCCTACCATGATCACCATCGCCACTTGAATTTCGGGCAATCAATGGAATCCTTCCGATTTTTGCTTGGGAAGGAGAGGGGCTTTCGATTTTCGAAGGGGGGTTGGCTCAATTTCGTGAGGGAAGGAGAGGGATTTTGGGTAGGGAATTCTGCATGTTATCGAAAAGGTTTTTTCAGAAACTCCATGGCTAATGTAGATGAGAAGAAATCCAATAAGAAAGAGGGACGATTTCGCAGGGGGATTTCGTGCAGGGAATGTTTTCACAGGAGAGATTTCGCGACAGAAGGGAAATGGGATTGGGGGGGTGCGTGCGATGAGCTCACTGTCTAATTTGAGATGGTCTTTGATAGTTCAAAATCGAGAGAGTATGAGAGGGAGGGAGAGGGGTTTCGGATTAGGGTTTTTTGAGGGTGGTGAAAATGCATGGTGAAGAGATGAGAATCGCCGGAAGATTTATCTGAAAATGGCAGCCAACTGCCAGAGATGATCGAAGATGGCCAGAGATGAAATCGCGATTTGGGGCTGGTGATGAAGGGCTCGGGGGGAGGGAATGGGTTTGTTTGTTTGGGGGTGGGTTGAGTGCAAAACGTGCATATGCAAGAATTGTGTTTGTGAATACGTGTCAGTCGACTGTTCTTTCCTATGAAAGCCATTTAATAGAAAGCTCTGTTTCGAAGCGTTTTCCATCAAGAAATTAGTCTCAAATAAATCCATTTTTTTCATACTTTATAAGCACTGTTGTTTCTACTTTATTAGTCTTACCTACCTATAGTTGGAACTTGAAGATTGGTAAAACAAAGTTTGACAGATTACATAACAGCAAGCTTTTCAACTTTAAACATCACGTATATTGACTTTCTGCCCTCTTAATTTGTCTCCTCCAAACAAGGAATCGACATGAATGATCAATCCTATCCAATTTAGTGTTTTTGTCATTGACTGTAGGACTTTGTGTAAAGGATCAAGATTTTTTTCAGGGCTAGCTTTGTGTAAGAGATTAAGGAATTGTGTATCTTTTAAAGATTTAATAACTTCTTATAATTATAAAAAAGATCAGTACTTACATACATTAGTACTTACATACATTATAAAACAAATAGGTATTCAAAATTAATTAATTGCAATTAGAATGATTATTTGCGACGAAAACAGTAAAACAATATTGTTTTTGTCGCAAATATTAGTCATTTTAGTTACAAATGCCAAATTTTCTTGTACTGATAATTATTCAAAAGAGGAAGAAAAAGAACAAATTTGTGTGAATGTTTTGCATGCAAATCAAGCGCCTAAAATGAAAGGTCTTTGGAACGCTTAGATCTATAAGCGGCGTGAATTTTCAATACATGCATTTGCAGATCTTGTAGCAGGCCAGTCACTCTCTAGGTAGATAACACATCAGAGAGCTTGATCAATTCGCATGAAGATAACTATTGGCCTCATATATAAAAGATTTAATGTTACATTCAGTTATAGAGTGTGCAAATGATGTGCACCGTGAATCATCAAAGGTAGAGAACAAATTCATCTAAATTTTGAAAGAGATCTCTTGAGTCATTCATTACCCTTGTAAAGGAAGTGCACATGCTGATCTATTTAGATGTAGATTGTTACTGATTCATAATGGGATATGGATGCTCTCATATTTATATAATAATTATATTTTAAATGTTTTACACCACATTCCATCTACATGGAATAATTTGAGTTGGAATATAAATTTTAAAATTTGAATTACAAATCAAATTATGCAATATGACCTGTGTACTGTATAGGCTTTCAAATAACATTACTCTTATTTAAGGAAAAATCTAGTTGTAAGCAATTTTGTGCATCAATTGGTCAGAAATTCAAATTTTAAAATAAAAAATATGATAAGCTAATAGAAATGTATTGGTGAGCATATTAGTGCGCAAAATTATTTGTATATAGCATTACTCTATTTATAATAGTGCTTACACCCTTTTTATCAAGGAATGCAACACTTAGTGTATTATATATTAGGCTTTATTTGTTTTCGCAAATGAAATGAGGTAAAATTAAAAAATTTTGTAAAAATAAATGAGACAGTGAAATATCATTTTATGAGCACGTAACATCACCCATGATAATCTTATATTAAATATCTTATCAAATGTGGGCCACACATTAATTGTCGATCTTTTAATATAAGAGATTTTTCTTATATACTTAGGTAACTAGCTAATTTTAGTGATATCGTAATATTCTCTAATACGTTAATAGTAACAACCCGCATAAATATCAGGATTACCTTAACAACTAGATCATCACAGCCATAGTATATATATGACAACATATATTTTTCCCATGATAAGAAAATCTAGGATTTTAGGGACGCAAGTCACGTACTATGAATACTATACTTTGTTATGCAAATTTTACTTGGATCAAGAAAGAAGATTTTATAGTTTTTAATTAAGCAAGCAATGGATTTTCAAAGAGTTTTGAGAGCTCACGGTATCTTCATGAATAATATTCACAGCCAGATAAGCAGTCTTGATATCTGTTCTAATCATTACTTAGAAAAACTAACCTAATGCCAGATCAAAAGTCATACAGTGTTTATCCTTTACGCAGTACTAAACAGGCAAACACGATATGAAATATGTATGTGTCTGCAATTTGCACGGGCGGCGACAGCAGGAAGATGATAAGCAAGGTTTCTGAATAAGATAAATGTTTCTGCTTATTGAGTTGGTGCATACGTTACAGATCAGCATTGAAAGCGAAGTATAATAATAAGCAGCAATTAGACATCAGCCGTGCGTAAATTGAATATGACCCAAATGCATCCTTTAATTCACGTTTGATAGGCTCTTTTTTAGAAAAAACAACAGAAAAATTAAAGAAAATTAGGTCTTATTAGTCTTACCTACTTACAGGTGGAACTTGAAAATTGGTAAAACAAAGTTTGACAGATTACATAACAGCAAGCTTTTCAACTTTAAACATCACGTATATTGACTTTAATTTCTGCCCTCTTAATTTGTCTCCTTAACAAGGAATCGACATGCCTGATCGATCCTATCCGATTCAGTGTTTTTGTCATTGATTTTAGGACTTTGTGTAAAGGATCGGGATCTTTTTTTCAGGGCTAGCTTTATCTAAGAGATTAAGGATTGTGTATCTTTTAAAGATTTAATAACTTCTTATAATTATAAGAAGATCAGTGTTTACATATATTATAAGAAAAAAAGATATTTATAATTAATTAATTATAATTAGAATAACTATTTATAATGAAAATAGTAATATTTTCATCACAAATATTTGTCCTTTAAATTACAAATGCCAATTTTTCTTTGTACCGATAATTATTCGAAAGAGGAAGAAAAAGACAAAGTTGTATGAATGTTTTGCATGCAAATCGAGCACCTGAATTAATGAAAGGTCTTTGGAACGCTTAGATCTAGCGGCGTGAATTTTCAAGTACATGCATTTGCAGATCTTGTAGCGGGCCAGTAGCCACTGATCTCCAGGTAGATTACACATCAGAGAGCTTGATCAATTCGCATGGAGATAACTATTGCATGGCCTCATATATATAAAAGATTAATTAATGTTATAGAGTGTACTAGTGATGTATAGTACTCATTTTGAAAAAAGTAAAGTTTATTATTATTAAATTAATATTTTTTTTTCATTTAAATTTTATATTTATTCACAATTTTGAAAATAATTCAAAATGATTAAGTGATTCTTGGACACTCATCGATTTATATATATACGATCATAATTTATTTATGCTAATTGGATCGAGTCGGCCGGTCATGGCACCCTCTCTGACCGGCCAACTCGATCCAATATTGTCCTGCTTGACGGCCGGAATATATGCACGGCGCCGTAGACTTGATGACTTGATCATGACAAAGCGTCTGGCCGGGCGATCTCTTTCTCTCTTCCTTGGTCCACAAAATGACATGGGCGTCGATGGATCTCGGTTGCTTATGTTGGAGAAAAACTCCCGCGCGCTTCCAGTAATAATTTCTATATTATATGATCAATTAATTTGCTTGACGTGTAAGCTGGACATGATGATGCGTTGGAGGCTTAACTTGCTTAGCTAGGTTTGGCAACCGCGGCATGCATATTTAACTAATTTGGATGTCTAACTTTTGTTTGAAATGCATATGTAATTATATAATCGAACTCTGATCAAACGTGAAGAAACACAATGCTGTCGATTTCTCATTATTATTTAAATATGTTTCTAATTATATATGGAAAACTGTTACGAATTAATTCTTGGTGCTATTAAAGATATACACATATTTTGGGACTTTTAAGTGCTACTTCATGATCAAATTCTACCTTTGGTGCGCCGTAAGCTATATATATATGATATGTCCACTCTTACAATATACAAATTTTGTACACTCTCTTTGAAAATTCTGTTCTTATTAGCAAAATCTTAATTCTAATCACACATTATATTGATGGCCGCTGAGTTCTGTGTTCATTTGCAGCGAATATTTTCATCGCAATAAGTAAAAAATCGTCGCAAAAGATGGATAGCTAGTTTTCAAACTTGATGTAAAAAGTCTGGCAATATAGAACTCGTTGCTTGCAATTAAAAGTCTTGCGGCGATTTTATTTCCTACAGAGACAAAATCATCACAAAAAACCTTATTTCATGTAGTGTATATATATATATATATATATGAAGGGAATTTTCAACGTGAAAAAAGGCGGCCTAGGATCAAGAAAAAAGCATCTATTCAATGCATGGCCACATAATAGCGCTTCATGAAACTTGGGGTTCTTAATTAGTATCCCCATTCCCCGGGCATTGAGATGCCCATGCATTGTGGACTCTTTTGTTGTCCACAAGATCACTTTTCTTTCTTGTTTGTCTTTCCTAATAAGTGGCGAAAGTCATCAATTCATACGATCATTTGAAACGTAAACCATGAATTCCGTTTGTGATCATGTTTTGTCGACATTAATGCAGAAATAGATCAGAGAGAGATCGATCATAGATCAAATGGATGTAGATATATGTATGATGGTTCTTAATTATGGATGTAGATAGTTACCTACTTATAAATGGCTAATGCAATGGGACAGCTTTAATTATTCGATCATCGAATTAGTGCTTTCAGACTCAATTGTGTAAAGAAGCTGATTTTATTGGCTTGAATGCATAAGCCAAGAGATCATAAAATTAGGTTTGGTTTCGAAATCTAGATAAGCGAATATCAAATGAAAAAGGTTTGTAAAATATAATAATTATATGGGAAAAAAAAAGCAATTTTAAATTTTGTAATGGGTTTCTCATGGCTTATAGCAACAAAACAAACGTACAATATATATATATATATATATATAACGATTAGCAGATGGAAAGTTGTACAAATTAGGCACCAAGAAGGAAGTGAAAGGAATTAGATCAAGGAAACTGGCCTGTCAGATAAATTAAATGGCTATTCCACTCGCCTGGAAAATGGACAAGAAATTAAAAAAACAATAGTGAAAGGAATTAGATAAAGGAAACTGGCCTGTCAGAGAAAGAAATTAAATGGCTATTCCACTTGCCTGGAAAATGGACAAGAAATTAAAGAGACAGTAGTGCAGGACAAGTGGATCTTCTTGGTTTTCTATATTTAATTTGGTCCAAATAGTTGATGTTCTAGATACAATGCATATATATGCAGTCAGCTAAAGCATAATATCAATTATTTGATTGTCAATATCGTTGATGCGTGCTTTTTTCTTTTAAGTGATTCTGAATTAATGATGATTAGCACGTAATTGCTTACACTTTTAAACCTATAAGATATTATAAATGGTGATTTTTACAGTTTTAAAGTGTGTAAGTTTTATATATGTAAATATTTAAAAAAGTAGATAAATTAATCTGAGACTCACTTGATGAAATAATGGTACTAGACCCTATTTTTATAAAAAGGAATACACAAAAATTATATATTTCATAATCGTATCTAGCATTATCATGAATATTAATAATCATAATTTAGTTACATTTATCAAACCCAAGGGCCAATACTGTAACAGGATGAATCGGCAGTAATATTACCATGGGTAAGTCCCTAAATCCAACTATTAGGTCTGCCAAAAAAATGATGATCATCGATGACCATAATTATATTAATATTCTTAGTAATTGATCATAACCTTTTAACTAGGCCATAAAAGGCTGCTGGCCACAACTAGATCTAGATATAGCTTCACCAAATCAAGCCAAAAAGATATAAAATAATGATAACACAATAAAAAAAAACCGCACAAAGAAATAAGAAGAATGACAGAAAAATACAAAATTAGCCCATCAAAGCAAAGACATTTCAAACAAGTCCAACTCAAGACAGCTCAATTCCGACCAGTCTTTTAAGTGAAAAAGAGTTTCGATCGACTGTCGATTCCTCCCTATAGTCACGAAGATATCTGCATGACTGTATACAACATCGTCACGTTTCTTTCTCACTGATCATTTTCTCCTCTGAATATATATGGTCTGTCCCTTGCATGAAATCCCTGCCGTCCGTTAAGTCTTGCTTCTCTCTATATATACATATCTCACTCCCCACCTCTTTCCTCACACCCCTCCAGCTTTCTCAAAGTCTTTCCACTTTTCATTACCTCTATCGGCGGCCAGTTCTTTCTTTCTTATTCTGATCTTTCGTTTTTCACTTTTAATTATATGCGTGATAGCACTTCGACAGAGTGCATGTATCAATGGCTAATTGCTTCGATGCCTGCAACAAGCTGGTTAGTGGAATAACATCGTGTAAACAATCTTCCATGAATTTGTATCTTTTAATGGTTTGCTTTAATGTTTTGAGACAAGGTTCGTGAAACATGCAGTATACTTTCCACGAAAATGGATACGAAGTTACACACGGGAAACTGATCTCTTTTATCCAATTCCATTAATCATTAATATCTCGGATTAGCAAGCTTTTCATCAATGGTATATATATATATATATATATATATATATGTATGTATATTATATGTATCAGAAACAGTACAACAATGAGTAGTCTTAGTTTTTTTTAAAATTTATTGTTTTGGCTAACCTTTCTAATTATCATATTCACTGCTCATTTTTTGGGATTTACATCCAAGACCCGTAAATATTGATGACATGATTATAGTTAGACAAACAAGAAATTCTATTAGTAGGCCAGGTGTGTGTGTATATATATATGTGTGTGTGTGTGTGTGTGTGTGTGTGTGTATGCTGATAGTGATGATCATTTTGGACTTACTTGCATGTGGCAATACTAGTACTCGACTGGAGTCTGGAGTAATTAATTAGCTTGTAACAATATTAAATATTATAAACAAATATATTTCCAGCTCGTTCCATATTTATGGTAAGATGCATTCAAAGCTCTAGCTTGCTTATCTTTGAGCACGTTAAGTTCATGTTTGTTCAAGATCATATTCGATCCTTGCATCTTTGAATCTCTCTTTTTGGTAGAAATCATGGGCATGATTTTTGACTCAACATGATATATATCACTAAAATATGTATTTTTCTGTTGGAACTAATTTCAGGATGGCATGGATAGATCAGAGGTGAAAAGGGGGCAAGAGATTTGTACACTTGATGGAACCGTTGATCGGCATGGCCGCCCTTCAGTCCGAGGGAGAACTGGTACTTGGGTTGCTGGAATTTTGATCCTAGGTACGTATGTAAATATTTTATACTAGTGCTAGAGAGCGCGCTAACATAGAATATTACATACATAGTTTTATTTGTGTTGGGATAATGCATGACAAATTGATGAAAGCAATGTTCAGACTCTGATTTCATGATGTTAATCGTTGTTTTAACATGCAGATATATATCTCACTAATTGATATTTTGATTTATTATAACAAAATGTCTCAGTGAATCAAGGGCTGGCTACGTTGGCATTCTTTGGGGTAGGAGTTAACTTGGTTTTGTTTATGACGAGGGTGTTGGGTCAGGACAACGCTGAGGCAGCCAACAATGTTAGCAAATGGACTGGAACAGTTTACCTATTCTCTCTTGTCGGTGCCTTCCTTAGTGACTCTTACTTGGGAAGGTACAAGAGTTGTGTCATCTTCCAATTCATCTTTGTCCTCGTAAGTTTCCACCATTTAATAAACAATTTCTAAACGTGTGTGGATCTTCGAGCTGATCGAAATGAGAGTAAAGTATAAAATCATGAATTGAGCTCAAGATTTTTAAATAGTTTTGATATCATGTTAAATCATTATTTTATTTAAAAGTTTAGAATTATGAGAATATGTAAGTTAAATCATTTAATTATATCTAAAGTTGTTCATATTATACTTATGGGTTCAAATTATATGGCAGGGCCTTGTATCACTATCACTATCAACATACATGTTCTTGCTTAAGCCTAAAGGTTGTGGTAATGAACAATCTCCTTGTGGGTCCCATTCTAGCTTCCATATGACTTTGTTCTACCTCTCTATATACCTAATTGCCCTTGGAAATGGAGGATACCAACCTAACATAGCAACATTTGGGGCAGATCAATTTGATGAAGAGGATCCTAGTGAAGGGTACTCTAAAATAGCCTTCTTTAGCTACTTCTACTTGGCTTTGAACCTAGGTTCTCTCTTTTCAAACACTGTTTTGGGCTATTTTGAGGATGAAGGAAGGTGGGCACTTGGATTTTGGGCATCAGCTGCCTCTGCAGCTTTAGCACTGGTCTTGTTTCTTTGTGGAACCCCAAGATACAGACATTTTAAACCTAAAGGCAATCCTCTCTCTAGGTGTTGCCAAGTGCTAGTTGCTGCCACAAGAAAATGGAAGGTTGAGATGATGCCAAGTGGAGAAGATTTGTTCGAGTTAGAAGTTAAGGAAAGCTCCCATATTTGGGATAGAAAGATACTCCACACTCAAGGCTTCAAGTAAGTTTGTATCCTTATAAGTTCTGTAGTACTGATTCAAACTTGAATATCTAGAGCTTAATTCAAGATTTAAAAAAAAAAAAAATTATATGGCCTTGTTAATTGGATGCTAAAACCATATCTAACTTATCTTATCTCATATCAACTCAGTATCACAACTGTTACAAATCTTTATACAAAATATAATAAATAATTCAACTTTTTCAAATTTCAAAATAATAATAATAATGTTAATAAATTATATTTTATTCAACTTTCGATTTTCATTTAAAACCATCTCATGATCTCATTTCATCTCACTATCCAAACGGGACCTAAATGATATTTGTTTTCATTCCTATCAGATTCTTGAATAGAGCAGCAGTTATCACTTCAGAGGACTTCCACCAAATGGACAAGGAAACTTACAATCCATGGTGTCTTTGCACTGTGACACAAGTTGAAGAGGTGAAATGCGTCTTAAGACTCCTCCCAATTTGGCTCTGCACGATTCTCTATTCGGTAGTTTTCACCCAAATGGCATCCCTATTTGTGGAACAAGGCGCTGCCATGAAAACCACCATTTCGAGCTTTCACGTTCCTCCTGCAAGCATGTCCAGTTTTGACATCCTTAGTGTAGCAGCTTTCATATTCATTTATAGGCGAATTCTTGACCCTTTTCTTGCCGCCAAAAAGAACAATTCTAAAGGATTAACAGAACTTCAAAGGATGGGAATTGGTCTTGTCATAGCAATACTAGCAATGGTTGTAGCCGGGATTATAGAGTTGTTCCGGTTAAAGTATGCAAAAATAGGTTGCAACAATTGTGAAGACTCAAGTTCTTTGAGCATATTTTGGCAAATCCCTCAATATGTGCTTATTGGAGCATCTGAGGTTTTCATGTATGTTGGCCAGCTTGAGTTCTTCAATGGGCAAGCTCCTGATGGATTAAAAAGCTTTGGAAGTGCTCTCTGCATGACATCCATATCACTAGGAAACTATGTGAGTAGTTTGCTTGTGACAATTGTAATGAAAATCTCAGCCAAAGATGATATGCCTGGTTGGATTCCTGGAAACCTTAACAAAGGACATTTAGACTTGTTCTTTTTCCTTTTAGCAGTTTTGACAACAGCTGATCTCATGATCTATATTATATGTGCTAAGTGGTACAAGTACATCAAGTTTGAAGGAAAGAGTGGAGACAAGAATGCTACTCATGAGCAGGCTGAGCTTAGACTGGTATAAATAAGTCGTGGTAATTGTCAATGTTTTGGTGAATTTTGTGTAATAATCCAAGTCATAAAGTATCACTGTATAGGAGAGTGACTTTTGCGATGATGCTAGAGAAATGCATTGATTTTTCATGTCTCTTGGTTGAGCTTAAGGTGTTGATGTATAATTACTCTATTTTCTGCAATAATCTAAATTTTGAAATAGATCTTTTGAGTCATTCGTTGCCCTTGTAGAGGAAGTGCACATGCTTTATTTAGATGTAGATTGTTATGATTCATAATGGGCTAGGGAGGCTCTCATATTTATATAATAATTATATTTTAAATATTTTACACCACATACCATCCATGTGGAATAATTTGAGTTGGAATATAAATTTTAAAATTTAAATCTTACAAATCAAATTATGCAATGTGATGTGTGTATAGTAAAGGCTTTCAAATAGCAATACTCTTATTTATAATAGTGCTACACCATTTTCATGAATGAATGCAACACTTGGTGTATTGCATATTAGGCCTCATTTGTTTTTATAGATGAAATGATTTGAGTTGAGAAATTTTGTGAAAACAAACGAGACAGTGACCTAACCTTTAATTTTATGAGTAGCATCACCCATGATAATCTTATATTATATATCTTCTAAAATGTGGGCCACACATTAATTGTCGATCTTTTAATATAATTAGAGATTTTTCTTATATACTAATTAGGTAACTAATTTTAGTGATATGTTATTCTCTAATACGTTAATAGTAACAAACCCATATAAATCTATTACTTATATAACATGAACTAGCTAGCCTCTCAAATGTTTGGTGCACATATGATCGATCCCTTGTGGGACACTGGGATTTCTTAAAAACTAAACAGCCAAAGTATATATATGACAACATTTTTTATTTTTCCCATGGTAATAAAACCTAGGATTTTAGGGACGCAAGTTACGTACTAATGGACTATTATTTCAATATGTGAGTCTCAGATTAATTTATCTATTAATTAAAAAGAATACGAAATTTACACGCTCTAAAACTGTAAATATCATCTATCTATTATAAGTTTTTAAGTGTAATTAGCATCAATTCAGAATCACTTAAAAGAAAAAAGCTGCATGCATCAACGATGTTGACAATCGAGTTTGATGTTACGCTTTGGCTGACATATGCAATGTATCTAGAACATCCACTATTTGGACCAAATTAAATATAGAAAACCAAGAAGAACCACTTGTCCTGCACTAGCTAGTATTGTCTCTTTAATTTCTTGTCCATTTCCCAGGCAAGTGGAATAGCCATTTTCTTTATCTGCCAGGCCAGTTTCCTTTATCTAATTCCTTTTTACTTCCATCTTCTTGGTGCCTTTTGTACAACTTTCCATCTGCTAATTGTTATGCATATATATATATATATATATGTATATATATATGTATGTATATATATATATATTGTGTTTTGTTTTGTTGCTATAAGCCATGAGAAACCCATTACAAAATTTAAAAATGCTTTTTTCCATATAATTATTATATTTTACCAATGCAACCTTTTTCATTTGATCGCTTATCTAGATTTCGAAACCAAAACTAATTTTTTGATCTCTTGGCTTATGCATTCATGCCAATAAAATCAGCTTCTTTACACAATTGAGTCTGAAAGCACAGCAAATTCGATCGAATAATTCATGAAGCTGTTCTCCCATTCCACTATGAATTCATCCCATTAATTAGGTAACTATGCATATATCTACATCCGTAATTAAGAACTATCATGCATGATGCATATATCTACATCCATATGATCTATCTCTCTCTGATCTAGATCTGCATTAATGTCGACATGAGAACATGATCACAAACGGAGTTTATGGTTTACGTTAAAGACTGCAAACAAGAAAGAAAAGTCTTGTGGACAACAAAAGAGTCCACGATGCATGGGCATCTCAATGCCCGGGGAATGGGGATACTAATTAAGAACCCAAAGTTTCATGTGGCTCATGGCCTGCATTAATGATCAGATGCCTTTTTCTTGATCCTAGCTAGAGGCGTTATTTCACGTTGAAGATTCCCTAATATATAATTCATATATATATATAGAGAGAGAGAGAGAGAGAGAGAGAGCTAATTACCGGTCATCAATATAATGTGTGATTTGAATTAATGATTTGGCTAATAAGAATAGGATTTTCAAAGAGAGTGTGCAAAATTTGCATATTGTAAAACTGGAAATATCATATATATATATATATATATATTACCAAAGGTAGAACTTGATCATGAAGTACCACTTAAAGTCCCAATATTATAAGTGTATATATTTAATAGCACCACGAATTTTGTAACAGTTTTTCATAATTAGAAACATATTAAATAGGAGAATAATCGAAGTCTTCAAAAACCATTTTCTCTCTCGAAGCCAAACAGCCAGTTCTGCCGCTGGGGTGGGAGCCTCACTCCCTCACTCCCTCACTCCCTCACTCCCTCTTCCCTCCATTTTTTGGTGGGTTTATTGTTGTTTTCGTTTGTTTTTGTTCAACCAAAAATCAATGGCGGTTTGACGATTTCTGGTAGCAACAACCACCATGTGCCACACCATGGGGTTCCTATGCTACTAATCTGTTAGAATGCAGAAACTTTCGCCATAATGAGTGGCACGTGCTCCACACACGCGGGCCATAGTTTGAGCGTGGTTGCCACACACCACCACAACGATGATTCTTTTGTCGCCACACATGACATTTCTGGAATCAGCGTCCTTGGTAGATCCAGAATCGACAATCTGACACTCTCATAGGGCGGCACGTGTTCATCACGTGCCGTTATAACCTTTGCTCAGTGTTGTTCATTTTTCTTTTATATTGTGTTTTCATTCCTGTTATTTGTACGTTCCAATCCGTCTGTTTTAAGTTTGTGCTTTCTGGTTTAGTGTAATTGTTTACATCGTTTGTAACGCCCCAATGAAAGGCCCAAATCACATAACCTATACTCTAAAAGGACTAGTCAATAATACAATTAGAGTCTCATTGGAACCTTATAAAAAGCAAGAACTTCTTCTTCCCAAACAATGTGCGATCTCATACACCACCTACCATTCCTCTTCATGGGGTATCACAAATCTACCCTCCTTAAATGTCCGACGTCCTCATCGGGCCTATCCATTATAGGTGGCACGGCTCAAACCCCACATTTTTTGTTGGGATAGGCTCTGATACCATTTTGTAACGTCCCAATGGAAGACCCAAACCACATGACCTATACTCTAAAAGGACTAGTCAATGATACAATTAGAGTCTCATTGGAACCTTATAAAAAACAAGAACTTCTCCTTCCTAAACAATGTGGGATCTCATATACCATCTACCATTTCTTTTTATGGGGTACCACAAATTGCTCTTTATAAGGTTCCAATGGGACTCTAATTGTATCATTGACTAGTAATTTTAGAGTATAGGTCATATGGTTTGAGTTTTCCATTAGGGCGTTACATCGTTTGTATTAAGTAGTAATAAAAATGAATTGATTATTCCTTGTTAGTCACGCTCCCTGGAGGATGGAGTCATTCATCTATCTCCTCCTTTCAAAGGATGGAGGTAATTTGTTCCTCTTCTCCTTTGAAGAGTAGATGTTGGTTATCTCTATTTTTATAGAGTGGTATACTCTCGAACAAATTGAGATTGAAATCTCAGAATATTTTGTAATTTGAGAGGTTTTAAAAGTTAAAATAATGTCTATCACAAAAAAATTTATATGCAGGAGGTTCCAAACAAATGTGTAGTTTAGCTTGTATTCCAATTTTTTTTTGTATTTAACAGTTATAGTTATAACTTCACTTTCATGAAATAAAAATGGTATTTTCCTATAAAAAGAAAAAGAAAAAAGAAGCATATTAAATAATAATGAGAAATCGACAGCATTGTCTTTCTTCACGTTTGATCTAGAGTTTGATTAATTAAATATACATTTCAAACAAAATTAGACATGCAAATTTATATATGCATGCCGCGGTGCCAAAGCTAAGCAAGTTAAGCAAGTTAAGCATCCAACGCTTACACGTCCAGCTTACACGTCAAGCAAATTAATTGATCATGGTCATGCCATTCTGTGGACCAAGGAAGAGAGAGAGAGATCGCCCCAGACGTTTTGTCATGATCAAGTCATCATGTCTACGCCCTGCATTCGTGCGTGTGACGTTGCCATCAAGCAGGAAAATATTGGAGTCGGCCGGTCAGAGAGGGTGCCATGCATAAATATAAATATTAATCAATTCCCAAATATTATATAGGTGTAGCTAGAAATGCTCAATCTCTTCGTGGCACGACGACAATTAGCAATAAAGTATGATAGTATATAAATCAATGAGTTTATATATAAAAAAATGATAATGGTAATAGTGAATGTTCAAATATTGTATAATTATTTTTAAAAAATAAATAAATAAATAAATATAGAATTTATTTTAAAAAAATATTATTTTTTAATAGTATTAGATATCATTCCTTTTTAAAATGATTATACAACACTTACATAAATAGTACGACTCTTTTATATATATATATATATGAGTCCAACAGTTATCTTCATGAAAATTGATCAAACTCTGTGATGTGTTATATCTCTACCTGCAGGAGAGTGACTACTGGGGCTACAATATCTGCAGACGCATGTAATTAAAAATTCACGCCGCTAGATCTAAGTGTTCCAAAGAGCTAATTTTGGAGGCAGAAAGTCAATATACGAGATGTTTAAAGTTGAAAAGCTTGCTTATTTACTGTGTAATCTGTCAAACTTTGTTTTACCAGTTGCCAAGTTCCAAGACGTAGGTAGGTAAGACTGAAGACCTAATTTTGGGGGCCGGCCAAATTTCTTTTTTCTTTTGTTGTTTTTAAAAAATCTAGCCTATCAAACGTGAAAAGCATGCATTTGGGTCATATTCAAATTGCGCATGACGGCTGATGTCCAATTGCTGCTTATCATCATACTTCGCTTTCAATACAGGTCTGTAATGCACAAACCCGGCCGGCCAATAAGCAGAAAGACTTATCTTATTCAAAACTTTTGTTTATCATCTTCCTGCTGTCGCCCCTGCAAGTTGCAGATACGCGCGTACCTTTTTTATAGCATGTTTGGTGTGTAAAAGATAAGCACTGTATGACTTTTGATCTGGCCTTGGGTTAGTTTTTCTATCAAGGCTGCTTATCTGGCGGCTATCCGCTATGAATGTTATTGAAGAAGAGCCTTGAGCTCTCAAAACTCTTAAAAATCCGATCCATTGCTGGCTTGAAAACTATAACATCTTCTTTCTTGATCCAAGTAAATTTTGCTTAATATAGTATTCATAGTAAACAATATTTTGGGACTTTTGCTCTGAATTTATTTTTTGTGATATATGCTCATGACAAAAAATAACTTGAACTTGTTGCATTTAAGAAGAGCCATAAGTAATTTAACGTCATTTGTGTTGATATTTGAGTATGGAATGGGTCAGTTGGATAAAGTTAAATTATTTTGAAGTGTTGGGATATGATTAAGTGATGGAATAGTAATAAATTTGTAAAGCATGATATTGGTATTGATATCTAAAATTTAAATGTATTGGATATGGATTAAGTTTGTAAAAATAAATGTAGATTTTCCTAATATTTTCTTTTTAAACTATTATAAGTGTGAGTTTTGATCTCTAATATTATGATTATTTTTATTTCAAGTCTCATTTTTTTTTTTATTTTACAATTTTTTTTTCAAATCTCTTAACATGTGCCATGAATGTAACTCGTAGCAAATACTTTTTACCACTATACACTCGATAGCTAACACCTATTTCCAAGTAAATATGTTGGTGAAAAACAATCATTTTCAAGAAAGTATAAGATTGTGATAAGAAATTTTGACAAAAAGAATTCAAATAAAAAAATCATTTATCACAACATAAGTAATGTGAACAAGATTCATGCCACCGAATTTGCCACGAATTAACTCATGAGAAAAGACGTATTCCGATCTATTGGTTCCATGGATAGCTTCATATCTAGCATCCCAATAGTCTGGATGGCAACATAATTTGTCACGAGAGAAAATAGTTATTGCCACAAGTTTAGGATGTGGCAAAAAATTAGTATTTTTCACAAAAAAAATTTTTGATAGGTAAAATATATTTACTCATAGATTATATGCCACCAAAATCTCACTAGTGAAATTGGTTGAAAAAGTTATTTCCCTCTTCACATATACTATTTTGAACCATTGTCATTCGTGATAAAAGTTTCAAAATATTGTAATGGCATATGACCTATTTTTAAATTAAATATTGATGGAGTTGTCTGAAAATTCCAAGTTCTATGAGGGCAGGTGGAATCATAAGGGATGATAAAGGAAAACTTTTGTTGACCTTTGCTAAACCTTTGGATGAAGGCACCAATAATGTTGTTGAATTTTTGGCACTTATGTAGGGTTTGAATCAGTGCAAGGACATGGGCATCCAAAACATTGAAGTGGATCTAGATTCTCTATTGATTGTGAATTGGTTTAAATAAAGGAAGATGTAGTATTTGATATTTTGAAGATTATTGAGACCAAGTTCATAATATGTTGTTGAGTATGCAAGTTGTGATTAGACATATTTATAGGGAGAGTAATGCAGGGAAAGATTTTCTTGCTCATATGGCCTTGAGGAACATTCTTGGGTTATGGCTAAATTTTAATGACTTTCTGCATATACTCAAAGGAATATTAAGCTAGATAGATTGGGTCTTCCAGCTTTGAGAGTCTAATACTATAGGCTTGTTTAGTTTCTTTAGACATGCTTGAAATCTCACTATTGTTGCTGTTTGTTTCTTATTTTAGGTTTGTTAGATTTTGGTTCATTTTTGCTTTATTATTTAGATTTTATGTTTTGTCTTGACATTTCGATTTGGGTACTTATTTTCTTATCTTGTAATCTCAAGTGTAATAATGTTATTACTGTATTCCTCCACCTTAAGTGAGGGCTTCTATTAATAAAATTAGGGTAGAGACTACTATTGAATATGTGATCCTGATTTTTCGCTAAGAAAAAAACTTACTTAAAAAAAAAAATACACAAAAATTGCATATTCTATAATTGTATCTAGCTAGCATTATTATAAATATTAATAATCATAATTAAGTCACATTGATCAAACCCAAGGGCCAATACTGTAACAGGATGAATCGGGCAGTAATATTACCCTGGGAAAGTCCCTAAATTCAACTCTGAAGTCTGCCAAATAAATGATGATCGACGACCATAATATTAATATTCTTAGTAATTGATCATAACCTTTTAACTAGGCCATAAAAGGCTTCTGGCAACAACTAGATCTAGATATAGCTTCACCAAATAAAGCCAAAAAGAAATAAAACAATGATAACATCTGTTTTTATCAATATCAAAATGGATGCAATTATGTGACACCTCTGAGGGTCCTAAAAGAAAATAAAATAAATTGAAAAAAATGGCACAAAGAAATAAGAAAAAAAAAAGGTACAAAAGTAGCCCATCAAAGCGAAAACATTTCAAACTTGTCAAAATCAAGACAGCTCAATTACGACCAGTCTGTTTAAGTGAAAAAGAGGTTCGATCGACCGTCGATCTCTCCCGAGGGCAGGCCCAATCAAGGCCTCCGCCTAAGGCCCTACCTTGAGTAAGCCTCAATAATTAAAAAAGAGAGATTAATTATAACTTTAAAAGAGATTATATAAGTTCAAAAAAAAATTATATAAAAAAATTGATTAACATGAAAGATGGAGAAAATCATGCCTAAAATAAAATCAATCTTAAATGTTAAAATTTGGTAAAAAAAAAAAAAACAAGTAGATGTAGAAGTTTAACTAAAAAATATCTCACTCAAAATGTAAGGAATTTTTAAATAATGGTGAAACTTGAATAAAAGTTGCAAAATAATGATATATTAGAGCATTAACAATAGATTTATCAAATTTTTTTTTAAAAAAAGTATAAATTTACACATATATCAAAAAAATTTAATCATATTTAATTAATAATGAGAAAAAAAAAGTGAAAAAAATAGAATAAAATAATTTTTTATTTAATTTTAGAATAGTAATTACCTTTCAAAAGTATATCTCTGCATTTTTAATTAAATATGATTAAATTTTTTTGATATATGTACAAATTTTTATTTTTTAAAGAAAAATTTTGATGAATCCATTATTCATGGTCTTACACTCGAATATATCTTAGAATATGATGTATTTTGATATTGATGGCCTTGATTTGTTTTCAAAGTTGAGTATAAGAAGAAGTATTATGAATAGAAGATAATATACCAATTACATAAAACCTAAAATCTCTTTCTACAGTACTTATTTTGCTTCTAAAAATTTAAGTTCAATTTTTAATAAAATTTTATCATTTTTAATCTGATGGCAACAAAATATATTGAGCCTCCCCTCTCCCTCCCCATAGTCATCACGACGATATCTGCATTACTCATGTATACAACATCGTCACGTTTCTTTCTCATCGATCATTTTTTGCCTCTGAATATGATCTGTCCCAGCTCGTATGAAATCCCACCCGTCCGTTAAGTCTTGCTTCTCTCTGTATATACATATCTCACTCCCCACCTCTTTCCTCACACCCGGCCTCCAGCTTGATCAAAATCTCTCCACTTTTCATTACCTCTATCGGTGATCAGTTCTTTCTTTCTCATTCTGATCTCTCGTTTTGCACTTTTATATGCGTGATACTAGTACTTCGACAGACTGCAATAAGCATCAATGGCTAATTGCTTCAATGCCTGCAACCAGGTTAGTGAAATAACATCGATCGTGTAAAAATTAATCTTCCATTAGTTATATGTATCCGCCTTCAATATTTGAGACAAGGTTCATGAAACATAATATTGCAGTATACTTTCCACGAAAATGTATATGAACTTACACACGCGAAACTGATCTCTTTGTCCAATCCCATTAATCATTAATATCTTGGCCGATTAGCAAGCTTTTCATCAAATGGTATATATATATATGTATGTATGTATGTATGTATGTATCAGAAATACTCAAATGAGTTCCAGTTTTGTTAAAAGTTTATTGTTTTGGCTTATAACCTTTCTCATCATATTCACTGCTCATTCTTTGGGATTTTACATCCAAGTTCCCGTACATATTGATGAAATGATTTTAAATATAGTTATATAAACAATAAATTCTATTATTAGGCCAGGTGTGTATATATATATATGTGTGTGTGTGTATATATATATATGTGCTGATAGTGATGAATATCATGATTTTGGACTTACTTGCATGTGGCATTAGTACTCGACTGGAGTAATTAATTAGCTTGTAAGAATATTAAATATTATAAACAAATATATATATATATATATATATATTTCCAGCTCGTTAATTCCATATTTCTGGTACGATGACATTCAATGTTCTAGTTTGCTTATCTTAATTGAGCGAGTTCAAGTTCATGTTTGTTCAAGATCATATTCGATCCTTAAAAACAAGAGATTTGTACTGCATGATTTTTGGTAGATCATATTCAAGTTCATCTTTGAACCTTTTATTTTTGGTAGAAATCATGTACTGCATGATTTTTTACTCAACATGATATATCACTTAAAAAGATATATTTTTCTGCTGGAACTAATTATTTCAGGGTGGCATGGATAGATATGTGAAAAAGGGGGCAAGAGATTTGTACACTTGATGGAACAATATTTGATTCGCGCTACAAGAAAAGTGACTTGTAGTGGCACTTTTATTATTACCGTAATAGAAAGTGACGGCAAGAGTCACTTATAGCGGCACTTGTGATTTAATATCAGATTTCTAACGAATTGGACAATATGTCTTTTTGCGGCGAATTTTTTAGCTTTTTGCGGCGCGTATGTAGCGCCGCAAATAGTCTTTCAAAATTTAGAACCGCATTACCACCCCCTCGGGGCGGGGGCGATGTTCTTCTAAGGGCCCGCTTAGATTCAGAGATGAGATGAATTATTAATAGTAATAAAATGAATGGTTGAGATGAATTAAAATTTGAAATGAGTGGTTGAGATGAGTTAAAAGTACGAAATGAGTTTTGAATAGTAAAACCCAGTTTGTAAAACAAACCGGGCCTAAATCTAATCTCTCAAAACCTAATATCTCTCTCTCTCTGAGATCGTGCCGCCCCTTTGTCGTCGTCACCACCGTTCCATCGTCATCGTCGTCTCGCTTAGCAGGTGAGGTGGCGATGACGCCCTTTCTCTGGTGCGCTCTCTTGCTCACTCTCTCTCTTCGTTCATTTCCCTTTTTCTCTCTATATGTTCCTCTTTCTCTTTCTTTATTACTTATCCATTTAAGTTTATTTTTATAAGTTTGTGTGTTTATTGGTAAGATTTTAGTGTGATTGAGAGATTTTTTCCGTCAGATTTTCATGAAAATAGAGGATTAGGGTTTGTAAGAGTAGATTATAGTGTTTTATTGAAATTTATATTGTTTTCTTTATCCTATCTTCTTTTTTTTCCCTTGGTTAGAATTTTCTGTTTTCCCCCACAACCAAATATTGATCTAGGTGGGTTTCCATTTAGGGCAAATATTGATCCGGATAGTATTTGATCGGGAAAGTTTGAAGTTAGCCTGGTCACGCTCAAATTATAAGTTCTCTTGTCTTTCAATATATTTCAAGAATGTTCCATCATTTCCGAGTTGAATGTCGCTTGTGAGTGGATGCCCTTGTCCAATGTGTTGAAACCAGTCATTTCACATGGAAATAAGATGCCAACAGCTACTTGTTTTCCTTGATGTTAAACTTCTATTTTATAACTTTTGGAGATGGGTTAAGTTGATTTAAGAAACTAAATTGCAATCCTAGTAGGAAATGAAGATGCGGCTCTGCTGTATTGCTTTGTCTCTGTTGATGAGAACTAATCAACAGATATGTGTAGGTCAAGATCTCAGTGATGGTAAGAGAATGCCCTTGTTACCATCATTTCCTATGGTCCAAGTTGTTTCTTTTTGTTAGACTCTTTAATAATGTAAAATGTCTAATGTTATAAACATTGGATGGCTTGTGCATAGCAAATTTTGGTTGGCCTCTGTTCTTTGGGTGCTACAAATTGCTTGTAAGAATAAAAGGGAAAGCTGAAATACAGAACATTGAAATGGTTTTTCTCATTAATATTTTTGGAATGATGGAATCCGTGTCTGAAGTGGTTCTATAAATTCTGAAAATTTTAGGAGAATATTTGACAAATAATTAGGAATTTATATCAATACTTTATGGAGACGAGAGGGAAATACTTGTCTCTCAGTGGTTCCTGCTCGCAAGCCTTCAACTTTGGCGGTAATTTATGATAGAGGCCTTATTGGAGTCTACCATGATTGGTGAGTATTTTAATGTCTTTCTCGTATATTAAACAGAAATGCATATAGGTCCATCTTGAATAAGGTAGCTCCATCACGTAAATTGTTCATATTACTTGTGGAGTGACACATATAATTCCTATCTTCTTTAGAAGTGCACAACAATAAACAATGAACATTTTGTTATCAATGATTAGTTTGCATAATCTTCATGATTTCCTTGTAGCAAACAATCCTTCTACAACCTAGTTAGGTCTTGACTTCTTGTATCCATCTTGTGTACTTGGATTTGGCCTATTCTATCAATACAATTGTTTACTTGTAAAAAAAAATGATTAGTATGCATTAAATGGCCTCCATTTGTTTTCAAGTGATACGATGCTTTGTGAGAGTTTGTAGAATTGATATCCATTAGGACTCTTTTTGCCCTAAATGTGTTAATTAAATTTGTTTTACTTATAAAAAAAGATACCGGTTCTGTATTGGTTTGGTAACCAAAGGTTTTCACCAGTATTCACATCTTTTAAAGCGCCAACTTAAGATGCCCATTTGAATGATCTTAATAGAAACAACATATATTCCTGTTGACTGTTGTGCACTTTTGATAGCTTTGTTTCCCTTTAAATTATTTCTAAAAAGGTTTTATTAATAGAAAAGAGATATATACTTCATGAATCGAACTAAGAGTTGGTTATTAATTCGCTCTATCTATTCCCCTAACATAACATGTTCGTTTTAACATGTTCGTTTTCACACATACATACTAAACTCCTAACTTTTCTCTAGGATTTGGATGCATTGATTGTCTTTCTTGAATTATAATGGCCTCAATGGAGAACATTTATGGAGGGGCTAATGTATTAATGGTACCAGGTGTGAGCCTTTCTCAACATATCCTAGGACCTATGATCTCATTCACGTGTCTGGGATTGAATCTCTCATAAAATATCCAGGTTCGGGCAAGAACAGGTATTTCTCTTTTGTAATCTCATCCTTTGTTGCTAGCTTCTTATCTGCTTCATTACATTAAAAAATCGTAAATTATATCTGTAAAGACGATCACTCTATTGATAATATTCTTTGCTCTTAAGCTAATTTCTTTTTATTTTCATCCTTTGTAAATAAAAGGCTCCTAAAGACACCAATTAGTGAAGTAAAATCACAAGTATTTACAGCTTCAGTTTACAAAGTTGATTTGTTTTTATCAAAATTGTAAAATATACAAACCTAGAACCCGCAATCCTACAAACCTAGAACCCGCAATGTGTTAATCAAAATTTGTTTTCCCCCAATCCTTCTCTCTCTCTCTCTCTCTCTCTCTCTCTCTCTCTCTCTCACACACACACACACACACAGATCTCTCACGCCATTGTCAGCTCGATATCTCTCTCGTGCTCTCCCTCTCGATCCATTCGTCTCTCACTCTCCAGCTCTCTCATTTCCAAATCGGGACATCTGATTGGATCTGAATACTGTTTGCATGGTCATGGTCCTATATATGTCCTTTCTGTGGAGGTGGTAGCTTCACTAGCAATTGCTAGAAATAATAGGTTCATAAACTTTGTCTCTGTTTTTCTCTTTATGTTATTTCTTTTGGCCATTCATTAGATATGGTTTTACATTTATATTTTCCTTTAAATACATTGTCTTGAAAATCAATTAACTGCTTGACTTTGCTTTTTTTAATTCACCCACAAGTCCTATTGCATCTAGTAATTGTTGGCCTTGCTTGTCATGCATCCGCACAAAAAGTATACAAATCAATTTGATAGACAAATCAATTTTAGTTCAAACCTGGGTAAACCTTTCAAATCCAAAAGATGGATCATTATGCCACATTTGAGAAAAGTTTTTGTTGATGCCCAACATTGTGTTGACTGATATATATAGTAACGATTTGGTCTAAGTGGTTATGAATATTTGAAATGTAATTAACTTTTCTATATATAAGATTTGAATTCTTTTGTGATTTCTGATTCTCTAGCTTACAATTTTACAATCTTTTGTGAGCTACATGGGTTCTTACATTTATGATTTGGCAGGATGAGAAAGTAAACCTTCTAAAGGAGAAAAAAACGAGAGTGAGGATAATATGTTTGGACACTTGCTATTTTTGAACTAACTCGTTCTTCATCTAATTCAAGAATTTTGCTCGTTCGTGTTATTGAATTCTGTCACCTTTAGGGTCTGGTTTCTTTTGCCTACTTCCCCCTTCATGAAATTACTTATAAAAATGGGTTTGAACCTGTAAATTACCAACTTCTATACTGAATAAATTAATAGAAGCCATATATTAATGGCATCATTCATCCTATATATGTTAGGCTGTTAGAACTGCGATATTAAAATAAAACAGTTACTCAACACAACTATTTATGTGTTTGAACTTCCATTTAAACCCAATTGAGAATATATGACTCACAATTTCTTGACTTTGTGTTTGTTGATGGTGCAGATAGTCAGTTGTAAAAAAAAATTTCTTGACCTTCCTAAGACAGAACAACAGTCAAGGCCAAAATAACGTCTAAAAAAATACTGTTCGAAGGTATATTTTTCACTGTCTTAGTAGATATGTTTGCTTAACTGATGCCCAAGAGACTAAACTTTGCTTTGGCTAGAAACAATACAAATGATCAATACCAGGTCAGCTTGGGTTCTTCTTCTAAAAAAATACTGTCGCATATTGCTTTTTTTTTTAAGTATAGGCTACAGCACTGGAATTTGTTGTGGAACTCTTTTCTTCTCTCTTTTTATTTTATTGGCAATTGGAAATCTTCAAGTCAGCCAGGATTGCTCAATTTTTTTTATTGGATGTTGTTTTGGTATTCTTTCTATTTAGAATAATCATCAGATATCACATAAGAGTTTATTATATTATATTTTAACAAAATACTAGTGAACCAAGTGAAATTGGTTCACTAGTATTTTTTAAAAACATTTTGTAAAATGCTATTTGCTGTGATTTTAAACCGCCACAAATTGTCTTTCAATCACAGCAAAAAATCTTATCACATCTGTTGTAACCGGGGTTAAGACCCTTTTGCGGCAAAGATATTACTTTTTGCGGCGGCATAAATACGCCACAAAAAATCGCCCAACATCGGCCTTTTGGAAGCTAAAGTCTTTTAGCCTCCCAATTTTAGCGATGAAAATAGCGGCGCCACAAAAACGCCACTAAAGGTTATTTACCGCGATTTTAAGGCTTTTTGCAGCTAATTCCAGTCGCTGCAAAAAGCCTTATTTCTTATAGTGGCACGCGCACGGCTGCCTTGCAATCCAAGGGAGAATTGGTACTTGGGCGTTGCTGTAACTTTGATCCTAGGTACGTACATAAATCTTTTATAATAAAGCTAGAGAGATCGTTTATGATAAATAAAGCTAGAGAGCGCACTAACATATATATAATATTATTGCATACACACTACAAAAAAATTGGTTATTCATGACCAATTATTTTCTACCAAAATGATTATTTCCTACTAAATTGAGTATGTTTTCGTAGCAAATAATCGTCTTTATTACAAATAATTTGTCTTGAATACTCATTTTTTTGTAGTGGCTTTGTTTTATTTGTGTTAGCTAGGATAATGCAAGACAAGTTGGTGAAAGTAATGTTCAAACTCTAAATAATTCAAGTTAATCGTTGTTTTAACATGATGTATATCTTACTAATTTATATTTTGATTTATTGTGATAAGATGTTTTAGTGAATCAAAGGCTGGCTACATTGGCATTATTTGGGGTAGGAGTTAACTCGGTTCTATTTTTAACGAGGGTATTAGGTCAAGACAGCGCTAAGGCAGCCAACAATGTTAGCAAATGGATAGGAATGGTTTACCTATTCTCTCTTGTTGGTGCCTTCCTTAGTGACTCTTACTTGGGAAGGTACAAGAGTTGTGCCATCTTTCCATCCATCTTCGTCCTCATAAGTTGCCACCATTTAATGAGCATGAAATTTCTAAGGGTGTAGATCTTCGATCTGATCAGAATGAAAGTAAAGTATAGAATCAAGATTTGAGTTCAAGATTTCTAAATAGTTTTGATATCATGTTAAATCACTGTTTTATTTGAAAGTTTAGAGTCATGAGAATATGTAGATTAAATCATTTAATTATATCTAAAGTTGTTCATATTATACTTATGGGTTCAAATTATATGGCAGGGCCTTGTATTACTATCACTATCAACATACATGTTCTTACTAACTCGAGCCTAGAGGTTGTGGTAATGAACAATCTTCTTATGGATCCCATTCAGGCTTCCATATGGCTTTGTTCTATCTCTCCAAGTACCTAATTGCCCTAGGAAATGGAGGGTACCAACCTAACATAGCAACATTTGGGGCAGATCAATTTGATGAAGAGGATCCTAGTGAAGGGTACTCTAAAATAGCCTTCTTTAGTTACTTCTACTTGGCTTTGAACTTTGATTCTCTTTTTTCAAATATTGTTTTAGGCTATTTTGAGGATGAAGGAATGTGGGCACTTGGACTTTAGGCATCATCTGCCTCTGTAGCTCTAGCGCTAGTCTTGTTTCTTTGTGGAATCCCAAGATACAGGCATTTTAAACCTTAAGGCAATCCTCTCTCTAGGTGTTGCCAATTGCTGGTTGCTGCCACAAAAAAATGGAAGGTTGAGATGATGCCAAGTGGAGAAGATTTGTTTGAATTAGAAGTAAAGGAAAGCTTCCATAATTGGGATAGAAAATTACTCCACACTTAAGGTTTCAAGTAAGTTTACAGAGTAAAAATATACACCACACTCTTAGTCTACTTTCATTCTACTAAATAGAATGAAACACATTCATTATCATTAGATGATAATAAAACATACACTATACATTATTCAATGGTTGGTGAAAAATGTGCTAGGTCTTATTTAATTGGATGAAGTGGGATAGTAGTATGATGTATTGAATTTTCTAAATTGATATCCTTGAAACTTTTTCAATGATTCATGCTTGAATATCTTTAGTTTTGAGATAAAAATTCTAAATGATATTTGTATTCATCTATATTAGATTTAACAAAGGACATTTAGACTTGTTCTTCTTCCTTTTAGCAACTTTGATAACAGTTGATCTCATGATTTATATTATATGTGCTAAGTGGTACAAGTACATCAAGTTTGAAGGAAAGTGAGCTTAGAGTGATATAAATAGCTTAGAGTGATATAAATAAGTTGTAGTAATTACTAATGTTTTTGTGAACTCTGTGTATTAATTCAAGTCATAAAGTATCACTGTATAGGAGAGTGACTTTTGCGATGATACTAGAAAAATGTCTTGATTGTTCATTTCTCTTGGTTGAGCTCAAGGTGTTGTAAGAAGATATAATGAGTGTGCTCCAAAAAGAGATATCTTTTTCCTTACTTTGCATTTTGGACTTCCCACTCTATTTTTTGCGCTCATAATATGAAGTTACCATATTCTCAAGAAGTCATATATGTATAGTACATCATTCACATAATTTAAAATAATAAGATTTAATCTGTAAGATTCAAATTTCAAAATTAATCTTTCAGATTGAATAATGCCATATAAGTATTTTATTATGTACGGTTTAAGCACCTATTGAGAATGAAATATTTCTATAGAAAATATTGAATTTACATTCTTACACAATAATTAAAATTTTTTTTGCATGTTTGAGCAATTATGAAAAGGAAAATTGAGGAAAGAAAGAGGGAAGGCAGTCTTGGCAAGCAAATTACCTACATTTGATGAAGTTGGATTTTTTAATGTAAAAAATTAACAAATTGTGATGGAGATATTATCTAAAAGAAAGTTGAGGATTGAATATAGAGAGATCGATTATTGACATAAAATTCATACCATTTAAAACTTTGATGTCAAGAAGTTTTAAATGTTATGGATATATGCTATAAATTTTGTGATATTTGTTGTTTAATTCTATTTATAATTTTTACGTTATTCATGTATATAACCAAGCATTTGTCGAATTATGATAAAAAAAACTAATTAAAATAGTAGTATGTATGGCTCATGTGCGGCTCACGCACAACTCACACCGCTTGTGAAATTCACACTTTGCGGTGCTAGGGAAGTTTGCTACCACACCATTGGAATTCGACCTTTACCTTCTTTCCAAGTGTGGTGCATGAACCACACGCACCTCCATAATTAATGACGGTCATTTTTCGACAAATTGACTCATCGTTCGATTGCTACTTTTCGTAATCAAGATAAAGTGGTCGTGAGAAATCTTCTTTAGCCAGTCCAAGTTAACAAAATGCAGCACAACAGTCAACTACAACTTATAGTCGTAATTTTATAGTCTATTTAAAAGACTATATAAAAATTGCTTCAAGTGGCTTTCCATTAGTGAAAAATGGGTGGGAGCCGAATGTTTTATTCCGTATCTTTTTTTTTTTCTCTTATGCATGGGTGTAATCAGTTTTGTTTGGTTTAAATTTAGAAAAACCTTGGACTGAATTGATATATATTGGTTTTGGAAATTTAAGAATCGATATGAATCAATTCATCATCAAAATTGGAACTTTCAATTTTTTCGATTTCGGTTAGGTCCAGTTCGGTTTTTCGATTTATCATTTACCTGCGTGACACTGTATATGTTTAATGTTATAATTTTTTAATACTAAACTTAAATGTGAGGATTCAGTATTTATTATTAATAATTATTAAATCAATAATGTTCAATTATACTAATATAATATAAGTAGTGCCTAATTCATTAATAAGATTAATAAACTAGAATAATAAGATTAAAATAATATAATTATACTAGTACATTAATTTTATGTTGTAAGGTTAATAACTATGAATAATAAAATTAAGATTTCATGTTTTTTATTTAGGGATTTACAAATATTCAATAAATTTCATCCCAAACAACAACACCAACGAAACCAAATAACAACCCACAACGAACCACTTGGAATGAAATTTTTCATAAACACCATAATCTACATCTTTTTTAAATCCAAAAAAGAAAATGACTCATAAATTCATTCGTGCCGGTTTTCTTGTAGCCCGAGTAAAACTTCTCATCTTAAAGCCCATTTTCTTTGATATCTCATTGTATGTGTTGCTCAAATGACTAACATAAGAGAGATGGTGAATTGAGTTATAAAAAAATTAACACTTATAAACCAAATATACAATATAAAATATGAAACAGCATGAAATATAAAGAGTAAGGGTAAGAAAAAGCAAACTCAGTATTTTAACGAGATTCAGCCTCATTGCCTACGTCCTTGCCTCAAGTTACCCCTTGAAAATTCTAAATTCACTATTCAATCTCTTTTAGGTGGAGATAAAAATCTATTACACATTTGAGCAACACCACTATAAAAAATTCGTGTAGAACACTCTTTACATTTGTAATCACCTCACACTTGGTGATTCAACTGTTTCATGTGTATAACACATTCTACACATACGATGGTTATACGCACCCTCTTACAAATACAAAAGCTAATAATAGGTAGTTATCAGAATACATTCCTCAATGAGTGAGATAAAACAATACAGCGCAACTTATATTTCTCTCAAAATGAATAAGGATTAAGGCACAAAACTTAGAGAAGAGAGAATGAGGGTTTTGAAAGAATGATGCAAAACTTAGCAATTGATATGTAAACTCTTGTCATATTTTTGCAAAACTCAAGTGAGCTATTTATAAGTAAATGAGTTTTCATATTCAAATTTAAAAAGGTTCACATGTCAAATAAAAGTATTATTCATTTTTTAAAAAATTTAAATAAAAACATCTCCTTTTATATTTATCAAAAACAACTCAATTCATTTTTTAAGAAATCAAATCAAATCTTTTACTTTTCATACATGACAAAATGAACATGATTTATTTTTCAAACCAAATCATCTTCTTTTTGCATATGTCAAAAACACACAACCACCCTTTAAAATTTTCAAACAAAATTATCTATATTTTGTCTTTGTCAAAAAAACATACAACCACCGTTCAAGATTTTCAAACAAAATATGCACATGTTAAAGATGACAATCAATCATCTTACAAATTCAAATCTTTATGCATATGTGAAAAAAAAATTCAAAATTAAATATTTTAATAAAGTTATGCAAATGTAAAAAATGCAATTTGATACTTTATGAGAAAATATTAATTTTGAACTTTAATCCAATTTCAAATTTTAAGAGATGTCCAAAATTACTCTATGAGTTTCATTTGTTGACTTGTTCTTCTTTTTACTCATGCTTATTTTTTGATGTGCTTAGCTCTCTTCATGCGTAGACAACTTGAGCTTAAGTTTTGAATTTATTTATTATCATCAAAATCTATACGTAGATACGAGGCTTAAAACTTTGGGTTCAGCAATCTCCAACTTTTTGATGATGACAAATATTTAATAAAAATTTACGACCTGTAGTAACACTTAAGCTCCCCCTAAAAATATGTGTTAGTTTTTCAAATAAAATATAGACATGATTCTAACATATATAACATAGTAATATAATACTAGTATAAGACTTCTTCCCCTTGTGGCATCATTAAAAAGGAATCGCAATTAGTTTCAGTAAGATTTCTTCCTGCAATAACCAATAACCAAATGAAACGGTGCGTCAGTAGAAACTATAGAGAGTTGAAAACGTGCACATAAACATACACTGAACATAATCTCAGGTCTACTAGCTGTCAAATATAATAAACTACCAATCATACATCGATATACTTTTGAGTTAACTAGCTTACCGCTTTCACCTTTATCAACTTTGGTGGTTGAACTCATTGGTATTCCAATTACTTTCGCACTTCCACCTCAAACTTTTTGAGTAATGTTTTGAAATATTTTGACTGATTAATGAATATTTCACTTTTTGCTTGCTTGATTCGCAATCCGAGAAAAAAATTAAGTTCTCCCATCATGCTCATTTCAAATTCTTCCTGCATACTCTTAGTAATTATATATTTTCATTAGTAGTACCAAATATTATATCATCTACATAAATTTGAACTAGAAGAATATCATCCTATTCATATTTGATGAAAATAGTTGTATCAATTTTTCCTTTTGAAAAACATTTTTCAAGAAACCACTAAGTCTTTCATACCAAGCTCTAGGAGCTTGTTTGAGTCCATATAAAACTTTTGTGAGTTTAAAAACATGATAAGGAGATATATGATTTTCAAAACCCGGAGGTTGCTCAACATATACCTCTTCATTTATAAAATCATTTAAGAAAACACTTTTAACATTCATTTAAAAAAACTTGAAATCTTTATAACAAACATATGCAAGTGACATTCGAATAGTTTCTAATTTTGCAACGGGTGCATACCTCTCATCATAATCAATTCATTCCTCTTGATTGAATCATTGGGCTACAAGTCGAGTCTTATTTCTAGTAATAATTCCGAACTCATCCTTCTTATTTCTAAAAATCCATTTTGTTCCAATAACAACATGATCTTTGGGTCTAGGAACAAGTACCCAAACATCATTTCTTTTAAATTAATTTAGCTCTTATTGCATAACTAGAATCCATGATTCATCAATAAGTACTTCATCAATATTTTTGGGTTCAATTTGAAATAGAAAAGCAGTGTGATTACAAATATTTCTAAGAGATGATCGAGTACTTACATCTCGTGAAGGTTTTCATAGAATTTGTTCCACTGGATGATCTTTCATATGTTTCCACTGTTTGATTGCATCTTGTACTAAGTTTTGATAATCTTTCCTGATGTCTCCATGTTGGACATCTTCTATTGTATTCTCTTTGTTGAGATTGAGACTATTTTTATTATTTGTACCTTCTGTTTCTTCATCAATAGATTTCTTGGAGAGTAGAGGGTTAGATTCATCAAATACTACATGCATAGATTTTTGAACAGTCAAAATCTTTTTATTAAATACTCTATAAGTTTTACTATTTATTGAATATCCAATATATATATCTTCATCAGATTTTGCATCAAATTTTTCTAAATTATCCTTGTCATTGAGAATAAAATATTTGCATCCAAATACATAAAAATAACTAATGTTGGACTTTTTCTTATTTCAAAATTCATAAGGAATTTTATCTAATTTAGACTTTATTATAACTCTATTTATAACATAACAATCAATACTTACCGCTTCGGTCTAAAAATAATTAGGTAAATTATTCTCATTAAGTATTGTTCTTGCCATTTCTTGAAAAGATCTATTCTTCCTCTCTACTACCCCATTTTGTTGAAGAGTTCGAGAAGTAGAGAAATTATGCAGAAAACCATCTTTATTAACAAAATCTTTCCCCCTGTCACTTCAGATGTTTGAAATAGTATAACCCTTTTTATTTTAAATTCTCTTGCATAACTTGGTAAACGCATTATGTACCTCATTTTTATGAGTAAGAAAGATGACCTAAGTATATCTAGAGAAATCATCAACAATAACAAATGCATAATATTTTCCTCCCAGACTCGCAATTTTGTTTGGTCAAAAAAGGTTTATGTGTATTAGTTGCAATGATCTAATAGTGGAAATATGTTTTTTAGTTTTGAAAGAAATTTTTATTTGTTTACCAAACTGTCATGCATCACAGATTTTGTCTTTAAAAAAGTTCATTTTTGATAAACCTCTCACAATATCATTTTTTGAAAGTTTGGAAATAAGTTTCATATTTGCATTACCTAAACTTCTATACCATAACCAACTATTTTCATATTGAGTTGATAAACAAATAGCATCTTATGAGACAATTTTTTCAAATTCGATTGTATAAACATTATTATTTCTAAAAGTAATAAAACAAACATTGTAATCATGATTATTCAAAATAATGCACTTATCTTTTTTTAAAATAACCGTAAATCGTTTATTACATAATTGACTTATATTCAAAAGATTATACTTTAAACTATTAACAACTAAAACATTTTCAATTATGAGAGAAGACTATTTACCAACTTGACCTATTCCCATAATCTTTTCTTTTGAATTGTTTTCAAATGTTACGTGTCCTTCTTATTTAGAAGTGAGGTCAATGAACTTAGTTTTGTCTCCTGTCATGTGTCTTGAGTATCCGTTATCTAAAAACCATTTACTTTTACCTATGAAAGACTTTATGCATACCTACAAAAGTAATTAAAATAATTTTTCTTGATACCCAAATTTTTTTGGTCCTTTATTTATTAGTATTAGAAGAAATAAGATTCTTTGGTACTCAAATGACCCTAATAGTCATTGTATGTTTTTTCTAATAAGACAACTATGATAATTATGACTATTTCTATTACAAAAATTGCAAATAACATGTGACATATTTGAAAAACTTGAGTGATTGTAATAATGTTTTTCTTTAAAAAATTTATTTTTATGAAAAGAATTTTGAAATTTTGATTTTGATTCAATCGGTTAATCAAAAATTTTTTTATAGGGTTTAAGTTTTTCTTTTGACATGTATCCCAAACTTACCTTATCAAAAACACATCTTTAACCACCAAGAAGTTTTTCAAAATTTCTTTTTCAACAATCTTTTCTAAATCAGCCACTTTCTTTTTCATCTTTTGAAATTATATTTTTTTTTCTTAAAATATCAATTTCATTTGTTAAAGAATAATTTTTCTTTTTTAAAACGGTATACTTGATACCCAATTTTTTAAATTCCTCATGTACTTCTTCCAAAACATTTTGCAATTTTTCATAAGAAAGATTTTCAATATTTTCAAAATTTATTACCTCAAGATCATCTTTAGCCATAAGACAAAGATTTACAAATTCTTCAGTGCTTGCGTCATTGTCTGAGCTACTTGAATCATCATCCCATGTAGTTTTCATTGTTTTCTTACCTTTGTATCGATCTTTTTTTAACAGGGGACAATCTGCTTTGATATGTCTAGACTTTTTACATTTATAACAAATTAATGAATCATTTTTACGTATATCTTTGTTGGAAAACTTTTTGAAATATTTCCTTGGAGGAATTTTATTTTTCTTTAAAAATTTTTGAAATCTTCTTGTGATTATTATAATTTCTTCATTTTTGTTACCGCTTTCTTCGTCTTCATCGCTTTCATTTTCATGAAGAATGGTTTTGAGTGCCAAACTCTTCTTTTACTTTCTTTATTATTCTTCTCCTCTTATCAATGTGTACTCGTGGGTAATAAGTGACCCGATAAGTTTATTTATTTCGAGTTTTTTGAGATCTTTAGTTTCAAGAATCGCTGTTACTTTTGATTCCCAACGTTTTGGCAGAGAGTTGAGAATTTTTCTTATTATTTCCAAGATAAAATAAACTTTTCCAAGAGCTGTCAAGTTATTTATAATGTTAGTAAAACGAGTATACATAGAAGAGATAGATTTATCATCAATCATTTTAAACATTTCATATTCAGGCGTAAGAATATAAATTTTTGATTATTTGACTTGCAAAGTTCATTCATAAGTTATTTCTAAATTATCCTAATTTTTCTTTGATATTCTGCAAGTCATTATTCTTTTAAATTCATTACTATTGAGAGCATTATACAGTAAATTCATAGCCATTACATTCTCTGTATAAAATCTACATCTTCACGATCAAACTTTTCTTCTTTTTTGTTGACCTTTACTCCATCAACATATTTTGTTGGAATATAAGGTCAATTTACAATACATTTCCAGATTTCTTGACCTTGAGACTAAAGAAATATTTTCATTCAAAGTAAACCTGAAGGAGCGCTTCTCTATTTCCCTTTTAGTGCACTACTTCCTTTTCTCTGTTTAAGGCCCTCCTCTACACATTCTCTTTTGGAGACCTCCTGTGTTTAGCTTTTCAGAAAGTATAATTGTCCTCACAAAATAGTGGAGGCCGACTACTAGATTGACCTTCAGCGAATGTAGTTGCAATGTTAGCCATATGATTTTAACTCAACAGATAATTAATCTTATAACAGAGCCCTTGTTCTGATACTAATTGTTGCACAGATGACTAACACAAGAGGGGGATTAATCGAGTTATAAAAAAATTAACACTTATAAATAAAATACACAATATAAAATATAAATAAAATACGAAACAGCAGGAAATTTAAAAGTAAGGGTAAGAGAAGCAAAGTCAGTATTTTAACGAGGTTCAGCCCCACTGCATACGTCCTCACCTCAAGCTACCTATTGAGAATCCTAAATTCACTATTCTATCTTCTTTAGGTGGAGATAGAAATCTAGTACATATTTGAGCAACACCGCTACAAAGAATCTGTGTAGAACACCCTTTACACTTGCAATCACCTCACACTTGATTATTCAACTATTTCTTGTGTAGAACATCTTCTACACATACAAGGGTTATACGCATTCTCTTACAAATACAAAAACTGATAATGAGTAGATTATTAAAATTACACTCCTCAATGAGTGAGATAAAAACAATACAATGCAACTTATATTTCTCTCAAAATGAACAAGGATTAAGGTACAAAACTTAGAGAAGAGAGAATGAGGATTTTGAAAGAATGATGCAAAATTTAGCAATTGATGTATAAGTTTTTATTATATTTTTGCATAACTCAAGTGAGCTATTTATAGGCAAATGAGTTTTAATATTTAAATTTAAAAAAATTCACATGTCGAATAAGAGTACTATTTACTTTTCAAAAAATTTAAATAAAAACATCTCATTTTTATATTTGTTCAAGACAACTTTATTCATTTTTTAATAAATCAAACATAATATTTTACTTTTCATACATGACAAAATAAGAATGATTTATTTTTCAAACCAAATTATCTTCTTTTTACATATATTAAAAACACATAATCACTCTTCAAAATTTTCAAACAAAATTATCTATTTTTTATATTTGTCAAAAAAAATACACAACTATTTTTTAAGATTTTCAAACAAAATATGACTTTTATTTACAACTTTCCTCAATGAATTATTACAAACCAAGGTCCAAACTTTATAGCGGAAGCTATCAAAATCTCTTACATACAATAAGGGCACTAAAGTAAATAAGGATAAAATAGTACATTCATCCCTTAACTGCACACGTCCTTATTAATAAAATTAATTTATTTATTTTTAAAGATAAAATGAAATAAGATAAAATAAGATAAAAAAATATATATATATTATTATAAGATATTTTTTTAATATTAATTTTATATAAAAATTTAAAAAATATAATAATAAATTTGATCCGTATTTAAATTTTTAATCTCATTCTTATAACCAAACAAGGATGTCTCAACTGACTTATTTAAGTAAATTCCCAGACCCTATTTACTCTTTCACAAATGCATCGTAACATGGTACTGTATTTTTTTTTTAAATATTTGAAAATGTTAAAAAATCTTATTAAAAAAAAAAAATTGCCTAACGGGTTTTGGATCCGCAGCAGGATCAATAGCAAAGTTCTATTGTTTAATCTGTGTTCTGGATCTCGAAGTCGCCGCCTCACAGCATCTCTCTCGAAATTTTGGTCTTCTCTGCGACTGCCTACTACCACCATGTGGAGGAGCTCACGGAGCTTCTCATCCAAACTCCTACTCCGCTCTTCCTCGCCAAATCCTCGCGATCCTATCGCCTCCTCATCTAACATTTCCACCTCATACGGGGTCGTTCGGACCCCGCACATCTTCTTATCGTCTATTCCCGCCTCCTCTTCTTCGGCCTCAGATTCCTTCAAACTAGGGTTTCCCCAACCCGATGGGGCCCGAGCCTTCTCGGCCACTGCCGTAGATCTCTCTTCTCTGGCCTCTGCATCGGCGTTTAGAGCCAGGCAAGTCGCTGCTCTATCGAGCCATTACGCTCGCTGCTACTGGGAGCTCTCCAAAGCTCGCCTCAGGTAACCAATATCGAGACTACTTTTTCCCTGTTTCATATGACTTCACTGCGTTTGAATCTTCTTATTGTCATATATGTTTTACTAGATTCATATTTTTAGGAGTAGGAAAAGGTAATTAGAGATAGAGTATTCGGGCTTTATGGTGGTGTTTCTTCCTGGCTCTTCACGTGATAGTAATCTTGCTTTTAAACTTACATTATTTGAAATTAGATGAAGATGAAGAGTCCGAATTGATGTAGTGGTTTCTAGGTGTTGAGGAGAGTTGACGTTAGCGTGATTTCCCTATCCTCATTATGATTGCTTGGGAAATCTAGGTGTGATTACCTAAGCGTGAAGGATCCTTTGAAGAAGTCTAATTGAGCGCGTTCTTTCTTGATGATTCTGCATCGAATTGGTATCAAAACCTGGGTTGTCTCGAGCGGTAAGAGCCTTGGTCTGGGGATATGCTTCTCTTACGTTTAAGTTTGAATATAAGCAGTTTCTAGGAGCCACTTCCCCTCAGTGAAGAGCTGATGATTTACCTAAACTGTGAGATGTGGGCATGTTACACGAGTCTGGGGATTAATTGGGCAAAAGACAATATCGCATTTGCAACTCCAAAACATTTCATTATAAAAAAGAGGTATCAAAGAATCTTCTTCTTGTCATATATGTGTTACTAGATTCGTATTTTAGGAGTAGGAAAAGGCAATTAGAGATAGAGTATTCGAGCTTTATGGTGGTGTTTCTTCCTGGCTCTGCACGTGATAGTAATCTTGCTTCAAAAGTTTCATTATTTGAGAATTAGATGAAGATGAAGATCGAATTGGTGTAGTGGTTTCTAGGTGTTGAGGAGAGTTGACGTTAGTGTGATTTCCCTATCCTCATTATGACTGCTTGGGAAATCTAGGTGTGATTACCTAAGCGTGAAGGATCCTTTGAAGAAGTCTAATTGAGCACATTCTTTCTTGATGATTCTGCATCGAATTGGTATCAAAACTTGGGTTGTCTTGAGCGACAAGAGCCTTGGCCTGGGGATATGCTTCTCTTAGGTTTAAGTTTGAATATAAACAATTTCTAGGAGCCACTTCCCCTCAGTGAAGACCTGATGATTTACCTAAATTGTGAGATGTGGGCACGTTACATGAGTTTGGGGATTAACGGGGCAAAAGAAAATATTGCATTTGCAACTCCAAAACATTTCATCATACAAAAAAGAGGTATCAAAGAATCTTCTTCTTGTCATAGATGTATTACTAGATTCATATTTTAGGAGTAAGGAAAGGTAATTAGAGATAGAGTATTTGAGCTTTATGGTGGTGTTTCTTCCTGGCTCTGCACGTGATAGTAATCTTGCTTCTAAAGTTTCATTATTTGAGAATTAGATGAAGATGAAGATCGAATTGGTGTAGTGGTTTCTAGGTTTTGAGGAGAATTGAGCGCGTTCTTTCTTGATGATTCTGCATTGAATTGGAATCAAAACTTGGGTTGTCTTGACCGGTAAGAGCCTTGGTCTGGGGATATGCTTCTCATAGGTTTAAGTTTGAATATAAACAATTTCTAGGAGCCACTTCCCCTCATTGGAGAGCTGATCATTTACCTAAATTGTGAGATGTGGGCACATTACATGAGTCTAGGGATTAACGGGGTGAAATACACTATTGCATTTGCAACTCCAAAACTCTTCATCATAAAAAGGAGGTATCAAAGCCCTCAGTTAACTTCATCCTGCATCTTATCATTATGGTGCCCCAAATTCATGACTATTTTACGATTTACAATCTGATTGGTGTATGGATTCTGGGAAGAAAATAAGTTTGTTTATTTAGGAATATTAGCCAATATGGGGACTGGTAGTTAGGGCTCTACACTAAGTTTAATTTCACTTTAATTATGGTGCCCTGAATTCACAATTATTCCTTGATGTAGATTTTAATCATATTGAATGATGCATGGCGTATACATCCTTTTTTTTTAATTTAAAATTTAATTTAAAAAGGGCAAATGCCAATTACAAGATACACCATGTCCTATCAATTAGGCATCATGGTTTCTAGGAAATCATGAAGGTCCATGCCGTTGAAATCCACAGCAATGGTCCAAGTACAAAGAGTTCCATAAAAAAAGACAATCAACTCCTCCTTGGTTCTCTCATTGTCTTCAAAAGTCCTCTCATTCCGTTCCGATCAAAGACACCATATAATGCATATGGGAATCATCTTCCATACATCTCTGATATGTCGCTTGCCTCTAATGGGGTTCCAACATGTCATTGTTGCCGTTACGGTCTCTGGCATCACCCAAGCGAGCTCCAATATGCTGAAGACATCATACCAAAGAGCTCTGGCTACCTTGCAATGTAGGAGAAGTTGATTGACCGACTCCCCCCCATTACGACACAAACAACGCCAATATGTGACAATAATTCCCCTTCTCCTCAAGCTATCTGTAGTGAGAATCTTTTCTAATGAAGCTGTCCAAACGAAGAATGCCGCTTTCGGAGGTGTTTTATGTCGCCAAATATTCCTCCACGGGATCTGTGTCGTCGGTTCTTGAATGAGCATCTTATAAAATGAATGAACTGTGAAGATTCCTCTTTCTATTGGGATCCACCATAAGCCATTTTGAGTCTGGAGGTTCGGTCTTTGTGAGTAAATGAGACTAAAAAAATCCACATAGAAGTTTAGTTCCCAATCCTACACGGCCCGGTTAAAGTTGATATTCTAATGTAAACAGCCTCCATTTGACTCCACCGCCTCCGCTACAGTGATTTTTTTTTGCGCAAGCAACCTGAAAAAGAGATGGAAACAAGTTAGACAGGGCCCTATTGCCACACTAGGCATCCGTCCAAAATCTAATTCTAGAACCTGCACCACAAAGGAGCCTGGTGTGTTGATGAAAAATATCCCATCCATTTCTTATGTTTTTCCACATCCTTACGCCACTCGACCTCCTAACAGCATTAGAGCTCCACCCTCCCCAGGCTTCCCCATACTTGTGATCGATCACTATTCTCCATAGAGCTTCTGGTTCTTGATGATATCTCCACAACCATTTTCCAAGCAACGCTCTATTGAACATCCTCAAATTACAAATGCGCAACCCACCTTCCGATAAGGGGGGACACACATTCTCCCACTTCACTAAATGAAACTTGAATTCCTCACCCAAACCTTCCCACAGAAAGTTACGTTGCAGTTTCTCAAGGCAGCCTAACACCCTAGCCGGGATAGGAAAAAGAGATAGAAAATATGTGGGTAAATTCGAAAAAGTACTCTTGATAAGAGCGACACGCCCCCACTTGGTCAAATACATTCTTTTCCACCCTACTAGTTTCTTTTCCATTTTTTCAAACATAGTATTCCAGATCTTAGCCGCCCTTGAAGGTGAACCCAAAGGAAGTCCCAAATATGTCACAGGAAGCGAGGAGATCTTGCATCGGAGGGATTCAGCCAACTCTTGTATATTACGCACGTCACTAATGGGAACTATCTCAGATTTGTTGTAGTTCACTTTTAGCCCTGACACGGCTCCAAGAAAAAGAAGTAGAGCCTTTAGGGCTCGTACCTGCCCTAACTCCGCCTCACATAGGATGAGAGTGTCATCTGCAAACAACAAATGAGACGTATTAGTAAAACCTTTTTGTGGTGTTCAAATTGGAAACCCTCTTACCAAACCATTATCCATTAGGGCCGACATTATCCTACTTAGCACTTCCATAACCAAAACGAATAACAGCGGGGATAATGGGTCGCCTTGTCTTAAACCGCGAGAGCTAGGAAAGAAGCCTTCAAGACACACATTTATTAAGACCGAGAATCTTAGAGTGGATATGCACCATCTTATCCACGACTTCCATTTTTCTCCAAAGCCACATTTGCCGAGAAGATACAAAAGGAACTCTCAATTGATGTGGTCATATGCCTTCTCCATATCTAATTTGCACAGGATCCCAGTCTCACCTGCTTTAATTTTACTGTCAATACGTTCGTTAGCTATCAGTGGCGGCGTTAAGAATTTGTCTGCCTTTCACAAAGGCATTCTGAGAATTAGTGATAATCTTCTCAATTACCTCACTGAGACGGTTGGCCATCACTTTTGAAATTACCTTGTAAACCCCACAAACCAGACTAATAGATCGAAAGTCCTTGATTTCTATGGCCCTCACTTTTTTGGGTATGAGAGCCAAGAAAGTAGAGTTGAGACTTTTTTCAAATTTATGGTATGAGAATAATTCCTGAAACACCCGCATGAGATCTTCTTTAATTACCTCCCAACATTCCTGAAAGAAACCCATCGAGAAACCATCAGGTCTGGGCGTTTTGTCTTTGACCATTTTTTGAATGACCTTATGGACCTCCTCTTCCTCAAATGTCCTCTCTAACCGAACCACATCCTCTGAGTCAATAGTATAAAAAACGAGCCCATCCAGGTTAGGTCTCCAATCCTACTGTTCCGTCAACAAATTCTCATAAAAGTTGACAATGTGACTACGGATAACCATTTCATCTTTGCACTCCAAACCATCAATCTTAAGTACTTCAATGTTATTATTCCTATGATGGGAGTTTGCAACTCTATGAAATAACTTCGTACTGCGATCCCCTTCCTGTAGCCACAAAGCTCTTGATTTTTGCTGCCAAGAAATTCCTACCATCAGAATCACCCGCTCGAGATTTGCTGTCAGAGAGGTCTTCTGCACTTGTTCCTCCTGCGTGAGAGCCCGCCCTTCTTGAAGTCTTTCTAGTTCATGTATATCTCTCCATAACGCAATCTTATTATCCCTTAAGTTGCCAAAATATTGTGAATTCCACATCTTCTGGTCTCCTTTTAAAGCTTGAAGCTTCTTAGTGAAGATGTAACTGGGGGAGCCATCGAACTGATAAGAGGACCACCATTGTTTTACCATTTCAACAAATCCATCTAACTTCAACCACATATTTTCGAATTTAAAATATCGCCTCCCATTCCGGAGGCGACTAGAGTCTAGTAGGATCGACCAATGATTTGAGGATAAGCGATCCAGGCGCTTCTGTATAGTATCAGGGAAATGACTTTCCCACTCTGGAGAAATGAGAAAACCATCTAGCCTAAACTAGGTCTGATTATTTGACCAAGTGGTTGGACCCCGAACAAGCGGTAGATTTACTAGATTTAATTCAGAGATACATTCTGAAAATTCTGTACTAGCAAGGCTCACTTTTCTATTACCAAGCATTTTGCTGGCAAAACGGACTATGTTGAAATCTCCACCAATACACCACAGGAAATTCCACACACGATGAAGTCCTGATAATTCTTCCCACAGAAATCTTCTGTCAGCATCCACATTAGGCCCATAAATACCTGCAAAAGCCCACAGAAAATTATCAGTGACACTTTTAAACAAACACGCTACCGTGTACCTACTGATTGGCTCATCTATTTTTTCCACCGCTACTCTCGGATCCCATAGCACAATGACTCCTCCTGACGCCCCTGAGGAAGCCATATACACCCAGTCAACGTGAACACCGCACCACAAGCTCCTCACCAGTCTCCTATCAATCGTTTGCAACTTAGTTTCCTGTAAACATACAATATTAGCTTTCCACTCCCGAAGTAAGTTTCATCTCCGAAGGCGTTTATTCACCTCATTGAGGCCCCTTACATTCCAAGACACAATTTTTGGCTTCATTGGGAAACGGTTGTCCCCTTTCCTTTTGCCCTTCCCTTATTGGAAGGACCTTCCAAATTTAAGGACCATGTCAACGGGTTTAGTTCTCTAGTTTGTCTTGAATTGCCCCTACAATTTTTGTTATAACCCGACTCAATGGCAGTAAGTAATGCCATGAATTGTTCCTCGTAGCCAGTACACCTAATCCCAATCAACTGATGGATCCCTTGAGCCGTTCTCAACACCCAATCGGATTGGTTTGGAAAGAAATAGTTGAGAGGATTGGGATTCTGAAATTCTTCATCAACCGAGAACTCCTCTAACCCTTGCAAAGAATCCGAAAAGGCCTCCACCAAATGCATCAAATCCTCCGAATCAGAGAAATCCTCCGAGTCCGACAACTCAAAGTCAAACTGCGGGTGCCTAGAAGTGTTCACCGAGAGATTGGCCTCACCACCTCCCACGAACGGCAATTTCTAGACTTCCCCTTGAGAATCGGGTCTTTCTGATAGGACCCTCGAAGAGAACCCACTCTTGTCGCGCACCACAACCACCTTTTCTGGGATTGCTGGCGCCACCATGTGCTCGTCGGAGGGAACATCCGGCGCCGTCAGCACTGTCTGTGGCATTACCGATAGCGTCATCCCGAGCGGTGCTGTTTCCGGCACGAAGCCAAGGCCTTGGATAGCGTCGATGAGAGCTGTATCGGGTCTGGAGGTGTCGGGTTTGTTGTTTAGGGTCCGGGTGTAAATCAGTCCATTAGGTGAAGCCCGTCCGTCCCGCTTATGGGCCGCTTCAGAATTAGGAAACCCAGGTTGTTCGAAGCCCGTTAACGAAGCTGCACCAGCCCTCCCTCTAACTTTCGACACCCCATTAGAATGGGTTGGGTTTGCTGACCTCTTTAACTAAGACCATTTTTCTTTAATAGCCCTCTCCGTTTTACTTTCTTAGGCTTAGTTTTGTTTTTCGTTTTTGAGGGCCCAGCCTCATCTTGCCCCAGCTCCTTATACACCAAATTGGCTAACTTGTGCCCTTTGTCTCTTTCCAGAATAAGCTCGACACATTTGATGACCAGAGCCATCTCCTTATTCAGTTGCCGAATTTCACCCTGTACTTCTCTTAGCAGTATGTGTAGCTCCCACGCTTCAGACTTGACACCCGCGCGGCTCGAGAAGTCCTTCACCTGTTTCCTCTTCTTCTTTTCGCCCCTATGCCCTCTAACGGTCACCTTCTGCTCCGGATAGCCACAGGACTCAATCGGCGTTAGAAGACCTAAAGGCATCTCTTCCCTTTGCGTTGGAAAGCCATAGGATAGTACTTCCTTATATGAGCGTGAGTTTTCCCCTCTTACCCATCTACCAGTGTTGGGCTTAGTATTATCTTGATGCTCTCCTTTTCGGTTGCGCCTAGCTAGGAGTTCATCTGTGATTTTGCGCCACCACCAGCCTCCATCCCCTTCCAGGAAACAAAGAACATTCCTCCTCCTCCCCTGATTGTATTCACTGAGCTCCAAGTAATGTCCTCTGTTATTGGAGCATCTTTGGGCAATGGGGCTGCTGTATCCGTCCCTGTTGGCCGAGAATACATCTCTATTCCTTCTCCCTTTGATACATTCCTCTAGTGTTTTAATGAGCCATTGCACTGAAGCAGTCCCAAGAATAACCTTTCGCACCATCTTCCATCTCTTTTCAATGATGCAACAACGCCCATTCCCATTTGAAAGGATGAATCTTTTAGACTCAATAACCACCTCTGAATGATGACCCATAATAAACTCTAATGAAAGAACACTAAAATAGAGCCAATCATCGGAGATGATTGAAGGAAAGGTAAGGTAGAAGATTGGAGCAAGAAACCAAAGAGAACAAAAACAAGAGTGTATGGAGAGCTTTTTCTTTTACATATTTTCTAGTGATCAATATTTGGCTCTGCATGGTGTATACATTCTAGTTGTTTCTCTTAAATCACAATTAAATTTCTCTTGTATACGTCCCATGTGCTTGGGCTAGGCCTGTTCATCATTCATCAATACATTTTTTGTTTACTTAGAAAAAATTATAATTAAAGAATGCCACATTTGTAAGTCGTTAGTGGAAATGACACTGAATTAATGGTATATTTTGGTTTTAAACTCTTTCCTTTTTATAATCTTGCTGGGCTTGTAGAAGCCGCTACTAGAGCCTGAGTAAGACCCCTCCAAGACAGGCTTATAGGATCTCCTTATTTCATAGAATCTCGCTTAATATCATCTATCTCCTTTCCAGCATGCTAGTGGTTGCGACTTCTGGGACTGGATTCGTTCTTGGGAGCGGAAGTGCCCTTGATTTTCCGGGGCTTTGTTGGACTTGTGCTGGTACCATGATGGTTGCAGCATCTGCAAACTCCTTAAATCAGGTTCATTTCTTTCATGCTTTTATTCTTTTTTAGCTAAAAAGAAAATTTTTGGATCATGACATGGCATGTTATAAAGCGCAACCTTGCAAGTTTTTACATTTGTTGTACTAGCCCCAATGGTATTATTTTCAATAGTAGATCAGACATAAACCAAAAGGTAATGTATAGCCTTTTTAGTTGGTTGATAATGTTTTAAGTGATTGATCTTGTATTGGTTAATTTTGTTATATTTGTTGACTGCTGAAAGCATATTCTAGTTTCAGTTTTCTTTTCACATACTGGCTAGTTTCAACTCTTTTTTTCCCTGCTTATTTTAAATGAATTTATTGCCTTAGGTATTTGAAATAAACAATGATGCCAAAATGAAGAGAACAAGGCAAAGACCGCTTCCTTCAGGGCGCATTACCATACCTCATGCAGTCACCTGGGCATCTTCCATCGGTGTAGCTGGCACTGCTTTATTGGCAGGCAAGGTGGGAATATCAATTCACTCATCCCCTTTCGTATGTGAAGTTTGGTGTTTAAATTGTGAAACTTTTCTCATTAACCTGTAATCTGAGGGACTGCTTCCATGACAAGGTTGTTGCAGGCTAATATGTTGGCGGCTGGGCTGGCAGCTTCAAATCTTGTCCTTTATGCATTTGTTTATACTCCCTTAAAGCAGATCCACCCAGTCAATACGTGGGTTGGGGCTGTTGTTGGTGCTATTCCGCCACTTCTTGGGTAATAAATCACTTACATTTCTATTGGCTTCTATCTGCACATTTTTCTAATTGAAAACTATAATGGATTTTTGACTCTACACAATGTGCATGAATGAACTCTGGCTTTATACGGTGAGTTGATATTAAACTATATATTTCTTACAAAATGATCATTTGCTTTGTCTTTACCCATCAAAAAATTCCTTACAAATTATGGAATTTTTTCTTTTTGATAAGTAGAATTAAATTTTATTTTATTTTATAGGTGGTAGAAATAAATTTTATTGAATGAATGTAATAGGCAAAGCCTACAAATTATGGAAATTCTATGGTTATTATAATGATGGAGGATATTTGAAAGTGAGTTTAGATTTTTTATAGATATGCAAATCCTTAGTAAATTATCTCCTCTTATAAATAATTGGATGAGGTCAATGTGATTCAAATTAAGTGTTTTCATAGCCTGATCATGCTTAATGTGGTTGCTTACTTGAAGGTTTTTGATACAGTACCGAAAATTTTGCATGAAGGCTTAAAAAAAAATAAAGATGTGCATGCAGGCTTATGTGTTTGTGTTGGGTTCTCAGGTGGGTTGCAGCTTCTGGTCAGGTGTCTTTGAATGGAATGATTCTTCCAGCTGCTCTCTACTTTTGGCAACTACCACATTTCATGGCCCTCGCTTACTTGTGCCGCAATGATTATGCTGCTGGAGGGTATGTGCGTTAAAGTTAACTCAACACCATTCTGGTAGCTGGATCAATCCACCACCTTGTTACATAGAGAAATGGTTCTGTGTTGGAAGATACCTTTTTGTTCTTTGGCCATATTTAATTGGTGGCTTAAGCCTGTTTCAGAGCATAGTACTATCCATTTATAGTTGGGCTGAGTTGGATACATATATGAAAAGATTTGATGGGGTGACATTTCCCAAAAAGTTATGCTAATTGTTGTTGATAATTTTTCTCTAGTACAAATTTTTTCGTTTATGAACTTAACACTTTACCCAAGTGGGGTGAGTATTATATGGGGTTTCCATGCATTTCACTTGGCTTTTTACCGTGTATTATATATCCTTGGATGCATTTTCAGGTTTAGGATGTTCTCTCTTGCTGATGCTTCTGGTCAGAGAACTGCTTCGGTGGCTTTAAGGAACTCCCTCTATCTGCTCCCTTTGGGTTACCTGGCGTATGATTGTGAGTTCTAGGAATTCTTTCTTATCTTTTTAGTTGGGTTTTATGATACGAACTTGATTTATTTATTGCCCCTTCAATTTTTTTTTTCTTCTCTATATCTAGCTAGCTCTTTGAAATTTATTTACCACCCCCATTTTCATCCTTTGGGTGTGGCAAAAAAAGAACTATGATTTTTTTTCACCCTCTTTAGTTTTGTCACGTCTTTGCATTGTAGGTCATTACTTGCAACTATCAAATTACCGACAAGCGATCTCTATCTTAAAGATCACGCTTATCATTTACCTCACTGAATTTTCTCTGCAGGGGGCGTGACTTCTGGATGGTTTTGTGTTGAATCAACTATCCTTACTCTTGCAATAAGCTATGGGGCATTTTCATTCTACAGAGACCGTAATGCACAAAAAGCTAGGAGGATGTTTCATGCTAGCCTACTTTATCTTCCTGTATTCATGTCTGGGCTCCTACTTCACCGTCTCCCCAATAACCAACAACTTGTCCAAGAAGACAATTCACTGGAGGTTGTCGAGCTATCATCTTCCTTGGGAACTCTAGCAGAAGAAAGTGAAAATCTTGATCAGAGGAACCACGAGATGGGTTCCACCTGCAGCAAACAAGCACGCCCGCCTGTATCATATGCCTCCATTGCACCATTTCCCTTTCTGCCTGCCCCTTCCTACGCAGCTCCTTGATGTATCTTGCGTCTGGAATTTATTTAATAAGAAGGTTTGAAGATTACCTGCTAAAATTGTTAGATATATTTTTAAAAAAAATCTCATTTTGGTAAATCCTTTGCAGTTCCAAATTGTTATGTTTTATCCGGGCTTTTTGCTGTTGACACTCTTCAACTTGGAAAGTTGAGCAAGATTTTTTTTTCTTAATTGTAATAAAATCTTAAGAAAAATGCAGTGATTATTGACATTGCTTTTGTTTGAACTTTGAAGGATCTAACCTTTCTATATTTTCATTTTTATCTTCTCGAGAGCTTGGGAGTTCAAATTTTGACTGAGACTACCAAGGATATTAAGTGGCACAAAGTGACAAAACACAATTCTATAATACAAGGAATGGTGTTAATTGTTTGTTGTTTTTCCCTTGCTCTTATTTCGTAGAATGAGTTGGCTAAATGTTAAAATTATAGAGGATTTAACTAATAGACTCTAAAATAATATCACATTGAATTAGTGAAAGTCTAAATATTTAGACTTTAGTTATAATGAATGTGAAATTAATTTTCAATTTTAGAAATGACTGTTTATAAGTCAAATGTATATTTTATTGTTGTTTTTCTTCCTTCTTCTCATCACAACTATTACTATGCTATGCTACTATGTCATAATTTAATTAGAATATAATTACTAATTACCACATGTATAGAATGGTAAAATATAATAAGATAATAATTATTTTTTTAATTAATATAATTTTATTATTATATAATAAATAAATAGATTATGGATCTTATATTATTTATTATTTTATAGTGAAAACATAACTAGTCTAATGTGAGAAATTGGAATAATCAAAGCTAAACTTCTCTCACATTAGTTAAAATTGCCCTTTAATTTATAAACTAGTCGATAAAAAATTATTTATGTCTTTTTTATTTCATGGATATAAATAGGATCATAAGTTGGGTAACTTGGGTCGGTTTGTTGGATCCGGGTCCTTACACTTCATCGATTGGACCCGACATCGATTATCAATCAAACCGTTCCAATCGGCGATCGAGAGTCGATTCGAAACATCGGAGACAGAGAGAGATGGTGGTCAGACAGAGAGCAGTGGTGGCAACCCTCCCTAACCTCATTCGGAGCCTCCGAAAAGAGTGTCCGAAGCCCACGAACCAAGCGGTGTTGCCGTCGTTGAGACGCGCTTTCTCTCTCTACGATCAGATCAATCTCATCGACAACGTCCCCGAAGACCAGCTTCGCTTTCAAAGGTACAACCTCTTGGGCCTCCAAGGCCTCCAAATTCTTCTCATCGGAATTCCACGTTTACATGGTTTCCATTACTTGAAGAAATTGATGTCGGATCGTTCTGTTTATGGTTTTTCTTGGGAGAACACGATGTTTCCATTTGTTTTAGGAAGATTTATTGCGATATTTGGGTTCTGATTTGATTCGATGGCATTAATATGGATTATCTTGCTTAATCATAGGTATACGGACACGGGTTTCACCGTAAATGGGGTGGAATACGAAGGCAGCTTGCTTTGTATTGGGAACTTGCTAATGTCTTGGGCCCCCAAGAAATTCTCAGAGATTACTCCAGATAGGTATGTCCTATATTTTTTCCCTTCTTTTAAAGCGAGTAGTTTTTCTTTATGTATTTTTTAGCTGCTTTGTAGTTTTATAGTTATTTATAAATGTTTTGGGCGGCTTGAATATATATATATATATATATATATATATATATATGTACACTTCCCCATATTCTCGTGTAATATGTGCATGCCCTGTTCCTTTTCTCTCATATTCTTTCAGTTCCTGCAAGTTTCTATCAGTACCAAGTCCTTGTTTCAAATTTACTTTTAGCCAGACGAGGAATATATAGGGTTGCTCGCTCCTATATCTGACATTTCATCGTTATATGTTATGGTGCAGCTTATCTATCTTCCAAACTGTGCGGCCCATACCCGGTGAGAATTGAAATTGTGGTATTGTCCTCTCATGTTGGCCCTTTTATATTTACCACTCCTTTGCACCTAGCCCGTGTTGTGATCAATTGTTATTAGATTCATGGGCACCCTGGCAATGATCCATATTGTGCATGCTGAATGGTCATATGATTTAGCGTTGTGAATATTTGTTGAATAATAATGAAATGGCAAGTATAGGTATGTCTTGTAGAAAAAAGAATTCCCGGCGAACTTGCGGTAATGGCCAAAGATGTTCATATCCTTGGATTTTTAATTTTATGTCCGTAAGTATTTGAGAATAACCAGAATCACCACCATAGATAGGAGTAGTTTTTGTTGTTTAAAGGTACTGGATGACTGGTTGTTATTAGGTGTGAGCAATCTGCTGTTTATTTTTATTGACCGTCCACTTTATCACTTTTCCAGAGATTTTGATACTTGGCTCTGGGAGGTACATTGAGCCTGTAGCTCCTGAACTCCGGCATTTCATTCGGTCTACTGGCATGAAGTTGGAAGTCCTTGACTCGGTATGTCAGATTTTTTCCACTTATTTCTGGGCTTGGCTTCTTTCTCTCATTTAGACTTCTGTCTCACATGGTTGCTTCATATTGTGTGTAAATTCAGAAATGAATGTACTAACAGATATAGGAAGCGTGAGAGGAATAAACCAAGTTAAAAATTGTTAGTCAGAGGGATAAAACAGAGTAAGATCTGGAGCCTTGTGAAAAACTCCTAAATCTTTTAAGGAACAACATGGAAGTTTTTCCTATTTTGGAATCATATAAATCGATTGATTACAAGTTGCTCGTGCTTTTACATGGCCCTGGCATCAGGTTCAAAGAGGTTGCTTTTGTACATGCAACCGTGACCAAGTTGAAGTTTTTAGCTTGTTAGATAGAGCTAAGAGGGCAAGCTTCTCTATATAGTTAAAAAGGACATTTCAAGACTTGTTCCTCCCATTCACTGTCATTCGGGAGAAAAGTAGTAGTTGCAAAGCATGTGTCCCCGGTGTGTGATGTGAGCCCTTCGAACGACGGTGTACAGCTATTTCAATAATGGACATCTGTAAATGCATCAATTAGTAGATATGGGAGAATTAACGTCAGATCCACCAAATCCACTAGCAAAAATGTCTGACTTGCCCATTCATAGCAATTTAAGTGAAGGATTGTCTTTAACAGAATATATAATTTCTTGCCTTTTCATAGTAGCAAACATAATTGTCAAGTGTGTTCTGTTTTTCTTGGATTAACAATTTTGTTTAAAGATTACGTGGTTGACTAAATGTTAAACTTAAACAGTAGTTCATGCCCTCCTTTTCGAGTCTTAATATCTATCCATTGTGGTTGATCCTACCATTTCACGCTTAGATTTTTCAGCTGAAATCAACCAGTGTATACATAGAATCTTTATGATCTTTATCATCATTTGTTGCAGAGAAATGCTTCATCAACTTACAACATACTGAATGAGGAGGGTCGGGTCGTGGCTGCTGCATTTCTCCCATATGGGGTTTCCTCTGATGCCTAGATCCAGCTTGTGATGTTTGTTTTTTCATTTTTATCTTATCTGGGATGCCTAAATCCGGTCGATTTGGAATGTCGATATTTCTGCATCTCGAGTCATTCCCCACTGGAAGTTTGGTATTTTTGAAGGAGTTGTGCTCTAGGTTGCCTCCAGCTTTAAAGCATTATCTCTGACCTGTTGTCTTAAATTTTCGGTGTAACTGATTAAATACACAACGTTGGTTTCTTTTTCTTGCAGATATGACTTTTCCATTATGTCTTATTTTGTAATCCAGACGTTAGGATTCAAATAGAATACTAGCTGGGCATACGTTTATTTTTGCTCTAAACAGACCTTCAAATTAATGAGAAATTCTTTCCAACAAATTTTGTTGTTTGTTTTCCTTTTCATCCATTTTTGTACTAAACCTAGTCGGTAGTACCTAGGCTATTCAAAACGTATTGATGTCAGCTAGACCTAATTTGGTAATAGAATACATTAATTAGTAAATCAAGTTTTTTGTTGTATTTATCGTTTATGGTATATTAATACTTAGTTCTAAAATGTTCTCACATATAAAATGAGACATAAAAGTTTTATCCTATCTTATTTTATCTCGTCTTATTTTATGTCTAAACATAATTTAAATATAAAATTTTTAAATTAATCATTACAATTTTTTCAAAATTTCAAATAAAAAATAAAAATTATTTTAACTTTTTCAAAATTTAAAACTAAAATAATATTATAAAAATATATTCTCACAATTTTTTAATTTTATAATATTTTTTTATTTAACTTTTTCTCTCTCTCTTTTTCTAAAACTCAAAAAATATTTTACTCAAACTATCTTATTTTTATTCATAAACTATTCTATTATTATTTATAAAATTCTTATCTCATCTTTCTTTCCAAACGAGCTAAATTATTCAAAAATATCTAATAAGATTTACCAAAATAAAACCCAGCAAAATCGTGTTTTTCAAAGAAATTAGAAGATCTTGTAAATCTAGAAAAATGATATAGTTTCCTAATCTCCAATTTTTTAAAAGTCTGATCAAAATCCATTTAATTTCATGTTGAATCCTAAATCAGAAAGAGATAATAGAGAAAAAAAAATGATAAATAATTGAAAACTCATAAATATTTGCAAGCTATTTGACAGAAAATAATGAGTTGGGTAAGACTGCAGTGAGTTAATTAAACAAAAAAAGAATCAAATCGAAAATGGAAAAGTTATGATCTCGTTTCACATTATTTTTATTTTTATTTTTATTTTTTTTTAGCAAATGGATACTTTTATTGAAATAAAACGTCATTACAGAAGTAGATACCAAACTAATACAGCAGAAAATAGAGCTATTACAAATATAAATATAAATATAAATATAAATTCATTATTTTTAATTTTGACCACTATATATTTAACTTTTTAGGAATTTTTTATTCAATAATTAAAAATAATAATTATTAGTATATTACTATTTTTTTATATTTTTTGAAATTGTTTAAAAAATATTTAAAAATGTATAAGCTACGCTAAAGAGGAAAATTGAAGAGGCAAATGGAAAAATATCACAAGAGACGGGAACTGAATGGATGAGGCCCAACTAAATTCGTTAAACCCTGCTCAGGCTGCTCTGCTCTGTTCTATATTCTTGTAAATGAATCTCATGATAAATCAAATCATCTGAAGAAAATTTCAAATCACGTAGCTTTTCTTTAGCTCTTTTTGAAGTTCGGAGGATCGGAGAAAAGCAAGAAACATGTCTTCTCTGTTTCAATCTTGCTCATCATCCATAGCTTCGTCGCTCAGTTCTCGTTCTTCTCTACGCTCTCGGAGTTTGAGCTTGAATTTCTTCCCAAACAATTCCAGCACTCGCATCCCAGCCTCCCGAAACTGCTTCGTAAGAATCGCTGCTTCTCTCTTGCTTTTCTCTAAATTCACAGTCTTTGAATCGGTTTTTCTCGTTTTCCTTTGTATTGGGAAATGATTTCCAGAGAATTGAGAATTCCCTTTATACTTTTTCAGAAGTGTAGTTTGGTGGAGCCTTTGAAGTATGAGAACGGGAGGCCCTGCATTCCAAGTCTTAGCAGTGAATTGCCAATTCCGAGTCGATTACCTGCGAACACAGCCCGCTTGGAAGATGCGCCTGAAAAGAGTGACACTCGGCTCCAGATATTCTCCGGCACGGCCAATCCCGCACTTTCTCAGGTCAACTTTGCGATTCTGTAGCATAATCTCATTTCTTTTTGTAACATCATTGTAACTTCTTCCCAAAGCTGCATTGTGGGTTTTGCGTTAGGATTCAATGTAGAATGGTTTGGGTTTAGGGAGATTAGGGATTGGTCCGAAAGGTGTATCGGGAATGGAATTATGAAAACGGCACCATAAATTTTGCGATTGTGGTGGAATATTTCCATCATCATATAATAATAAATACTGCACATCACTGAATGTTCGTTAGTGCACATCCAGAGCTGCTCTTTTTTTTTTTTTTGTCCTTTGATGTCTTTGTCGTTATTTCTTTGATTACACAGGAACGATTAGCAACTTCCTAACGTTAGGACTGCAATGAATCGGATTATCATAATTCTATACTGCAGGATAGAGTTTGCTGAATTGTAATTGCACAATAACTAGTTGATTTTATTAAAATCAAACACCGTGAGAGTTAGGGTTGGAGATGTTGAGGAGAGATGACGTTTAAAGAAAGCTTGCTAATAATAGATGGTGGTGTTGCGTGAATATTATCTTTTGTGATAGATATTTTTTCTTTTTATTTTCGAATCTTTGGATTAGAGAGATAAAGGAATCTTTGACCAAATAAAGGAGGCATCTAGCTGTCCTTCACCTGGAGGTGGGGAATATATCAGTTGATGCTTTTGGAAAGAAAATATGGCATTTATTGTTTAACTAATTTTGAAATTTTTTTTGAATTATTATGTAGATATTTGGTATGTACCTATTCATGATGCATCTTTGTCAATTTGATAGGAAATAGCATGCTACATGGGTCTGGAGCTTGGGAAAATTAAGATAAAACGTTTTGCTGATGGCGAGATATATGTTCAGTTGCAAGAGAGTGTCAGAGGGTGTGATGTCTATCTTGTGCAACCCACATGTCCTCCCGCAAATGAAAATCTTATGGAGCTTCTGATAATGATTGATGCTTGTCGAAGGGCATCAGCTAAAAATATTACTGCAGTGATTCCGTATTTCGGATATGCCAGGGCTGATAGAAAGGTGACTGGGTAATTAGCAAAGAATCTCAAAAGTGAACTCATCTAATTTTTTATCAAGTGTCATGTGGAAACATGCTTTTCTGTGTATCATTAGTAGTTGAAATTGTTCACCCAGATGTCTGTATGAGGAACTATTGCTGTACACTTCTCATGGATCTGGTTTTGACAATCTTCTTCCTGTAGTGGATCAGGCCTTAGAATCATATAAATTTTATGGTATGGTTTTACGGCATTCATAACTTGCAGTTAGGCCATGATTACATGACTTATCAGTGATTAATTCAATTGCTAGTGTATTTTTGCTTTTAAGTATCCGTTTCCCGAATTATAATTTAATTGACGTGGAGTCTAAAGAAAAACTTTATCTGCTACCAAGTAGGAAATTGTAAAGAGCGTAAACTGGTGAAATAAGTGTTGTTACAAAAAAAAGCAGAAGATAATCATAGGCTTCTACTTATTAAAAAAAAAAAAAGGGCAAAAGATAATCATTGGCTTCTGTGTATGCATTTTGTGTAAGTTCTGCTGGAGCTGGTTGTATCAATGCTGATGTTCAAAATTACTCTTTTTTGAGTTCAAGTTTATTTTACACAATCTCCAAGTGTTGTCCTTTCAGACTCAAGGGCGTGAATCCATTGCGGCCAAACTAGTGGCTAATCTGATTACAGAAGCAGGTGCAAACCGTGTTCTTGCTTGTGATCTCCATTCAGGGCAGTCCATGGGCTATTTTGATATTCCAGTAGATCATGTATATGGTCAGGTAAGAAACCCATGCTACTTGCATTTCATCTATATATATTATACATAGACAAGGGTGCTTGAGTTTGACAAGGATGTCCTGTCCCTGACACAGCTACCTGAAGTCAAGTCCAATCAAGATAAAGTTTGGCTTCACTGGAAAAGCCAAAAGAGAATATTTAGATCCCTTCCGCTATAAATGTCTTTACTTTACATTCAATTTAAATTTAGAAAAGTTTGTTTTTTTAGAAGATCGTGAATCATTCAAGATAGTTGATTCTCAATTATCAAAAACAATTGACTTTGGCCTTTTAAGTTCTGTTAATAATTGGACCCTACCTGATTTAGCATCCAAAGAGGGACTTCGTTTGTTTCTCTCGAGTGCCCCTTAATTATAGATTGAAGTACCTAGGTTCTTTGGCTCTCTCAACTGCATCAGTCTCACTGCATACTTGCATGTGTGATCTATAGAAACATTTGTCAGGAACCTTATAAATTGTTTGATCAATTGTTATATTTGTTTCTTTGTGCATCTCCAGCCTGTTATACTTGATTACCTTGCCAGCAAGTCTATATGCTTTGATGATCTAGTAGTGGTCTCGCCAGATGTTGGTGGTGTTGCTAGAGCTCGTGCTTTTGCCAAAAAGTTATCTGATGCACCTCTTGCCATTGTAGATAAAAGGCGTCATGGCCACAACATCGCAGAGGTAGGACCTACAGTAATTTAAATTTAGGGCTCATTTAACACTTGATATATCTCATAATTCTATGAGTAGTAGTGAAATGGTTTGAGTTAAGATGTTATATTAGGTTTTGAGAAAGGAGAGAGAAAAAGTTGAATAAAAATGTTATAAAGTCAAAAAATTGTTGTGTTATGTTTGGAAGTTTGGGAAAGTTGTATTGGGTTTTGTGTTTGGATAATGATTGGGTAATGATTAGATAAAAATGTTGAAGATTTAAACTTGAAAAGTGTGTATTTTAGTGATGTTTGGAAGAGAAATTATGAGAAGTTTTGCAAATATTTGAGAATATCTAAGTGTCCATTGCATTTGTACTGAGCTATGCCTATTCTTTGATCAATAAAGTTTGTTTACTTAAAAAAAAAAAAACCTGAGCGTCCAAACATGCCTTTACTTGATCTCTCTATTTAGTTTCATCTCGTTGAAAACTTTCTAAAGCTCACATGTTACATGTTGCCTCAATGAAAGATGAGGTATGTTTTTTTTTTGGAGGGGAGAAAGGGGGGGGGGGGGGGGGGGGGAGCGTTCTTTCCTTTATGCAGTTTACCATGCCCTCATGTGTTTATCTGATTTAAATTTTAATGGAACTGTTACTGTTTAAGGTTTCCATTTTCAGTTTCCAAATGTTACTCAATGCTATGCTTTAAAAATATATTTAGAATAAAATAAGTTAAAAAATAATAAGATATCTACAATAGAACTTAATCGGCTTTGCTCGTAACAGGGTGTTTTCTCATGTATACTTCTTTTATACGCGGGCTTCACCCATTTCTCTGGTAGTATCAATAAGTTTTATTTTTGCATATAAAAAATATATTTTTTTGATAGGTAAGAAATATATATCAATAAGAAATGAAAGAAAAATATTGATTTGACAAGAAAGTTTAATGATGACATAAATAGTTGTAATTATTTTAGGAATTTTTGGACAATACCCCCTCTGATTTGGCTTACTTGAGATCCATCCTTTTTTTCTTTTAGTTGAAAAAACAAAACCCACGTGCTATGCTCAAGTGAGGAAGTTGGACCTCTGTTCAATAACCATATTTCTGTATAAGCTTCAAATGTGTTATTTTCCAACAATTGCATGTTGTATAATTATTTCATGCGCACATGCATATTTTTGTTGGCTTTCAATATGTGCCAAATTTTCTAGATCTGAACCAAAATGCTCCAGATTTCCAAGTCATCTTCTACTTTCTTGTTTGCTGCAATGAGACACATCCCATTTCTTCAATGAAATAAACTATAAATTCTTTTAAGGTCATTACCCTGAGAGGTGATCCTGCCAAAGTAGGCTCTTGGGTTGGTAATTATGATTTAACGCCAAGGAATAGTTCTTCTTATGAAAATTTTCTAGGTTATCCTCTTGTTTGATACCTTTCAAAACTTTTTGTATAGGTTTAGAATTATTAATGAGATTACATTATTTATCAAAAAATAATATTAATGGAAAGCTATGAGAGCACTGCCCAAATAAACAAAGAGCATACAGGATATGCACCTAAAAATCAAAAGGAAAAAATACAAGGACCATTCTGAACCTGAAACATATGGTGAATGTCATCTTGCAGGTGATGAATCTCATTGGTGATGTGAAGGGAAAAGTAGCAGTAATGGTGGATGACATGATCGACACTGCGGGTGTGCCTTTATGCCCTCTCTTCTGCCTTTATGGGTTAGAAAATGATCACTAAAGTAAATAATTAGATGCGTCAGTGTTAAAATTCTTGCTTGTTCAACTGTATACCTCCTGTGTATTTGGACTATGCCTATTTATTTGGAATAAAATTTCTCGTATTACTTATCAAAAAAAAATCTTGCTTGTTATGGTAAAAGTATTTTTCTAGAGAATCCATCACCTGTATACTTAAATGACATAGGTGGATATATATCAAAGAAATACTTTTTATATCCCTCTCTCCTATTCTCTCTCTCTCTCTCTCTGAGGCGGAGGGTGGAGTTGAGGATTGGAACAAGAAATATACAGACCATTAAGGATTTTCATCTTGTTTACAAATTTATGAAAACTGGAACTATGTAGGGTGGTCAAAATAAGGTTGTGAGAGCAGGGGCATGATTATCTCAGACACAACAATGACATATTGAACGGGGTGGCAATATTATGGTGATGTGGCGAAGATAATAATGGTAGTGGCATGCTAATAGTGATTATGATTGCAATACTGGCAGTGTATTTATTTATCTGGAGATTGACCTGATTGCTCATATTTTCTCAAGTCTTAGTTATTGTTGCTTTTCTTTGTTGTCTGTGTAACTGTCTGGTGGGTTACAGGGACTATTTCCAAAGGTGCAGCTCTTTTGCACCAAGAGGGGGCCAGGGAAGTCTATGCATGCAGTACACATGCTGTTTTTAGGTATGTGGATCTTTCTACATGAATATTCTCTTTTATATATCCTGGCTTATTGCAAAAGGAAATGTCAGCAGAAGCTTCAAATTGGCTGACATTCTTGACGAATATACCTGAAAAATAAGAAGAAGAAACTATCAAATAGGAATGTTTGGAATTTGATAGATGCAATCAATATTTGTTTATGCTGTTAACATTCAATATATTGCATTGTTTTTCTGTTTGCAGTCCTCCCGCAATTGAGAAGTTATCGAGTGGTTTGTTTCAAGAGGTGATCATAACAAATACGATTCCAGTGTTGGAGCAAAACTATTTTCCTCAGTTAACAGTCTTATCAGTAGCAAACCTCCTTGGAGAAACCATATGGCGTGTTCACGATGACTGTTCTGTAAGTAGCATCTCTCTTCTAAAATTAGAGAACCAAAATACCCATAAATCTCAATTTTGAAATTTATATTTGAAGTTAGAGTACGCAAGTTAGCCAAAAACCTAGGAAATAAAGCAGTAAAGAAGGCAGACAACATGTCAACCTGTATGTTGTTCCATGTCGTCGAATTTCCGTGCATGTTAATGGCTTTCTGCTCCTTCATTCTTTTCTAACTTGGATCATTTGAGAATATTAGTATTCGTACCTAAAAGAATGTTTTTTAATGGTCTGATTTATAGTACTGAGAAAAATCTCATTTTGGGTTTTTCTGATTGTCAGGGAGGCTTTGAACCTTATTCCAGTTTGGGTATTGACTGATGATTTACGTGATCTGTGCACATTTCGCTGCATTCGCTGCTGTTGCTAACTGTCTTGTTACGAATTCAAATTTATAGTAAACTCAAAATGTAATAATGAGAGCACCTCTGCTTTTAGTCGATGTTTATGCATTGGTTTTTTTTTTTTTTTAATAGCTTGAATCAACCTTTTGTAAGTCTTCATGGATTCTGAGATCTGAATACTTCCAACTATTATTATTTCTTGAGAAAGTGGCTAAGAATGCCTTATATTCAGATAATGATAATTGGATTACTGACGATCTCAAAGTTGCGAGCTATCCCTGATTTTATTTTATTTTATTTATTCACTTTTAATTTTAGAGTTTCAGTGGATGTAGTAGTGATGTTCAAATAGCCTTCAGATCTTCAATTCATAATTTATATACTACATATTTGATAAGGGAAAAAAAATGTGTATCACAATTATTGTAGAAAAATATTTTACATCTACAGTTACTCTGTCGGTCCAACATTTATTTTTTAACCGAGTGCGTGCGTACGTACAGAACTGCTGCAAGATGGCTCTGACAGAGATGGAAAATGATAAATCTTACAATTTGTCTATATTTAGTTTACCATACTTAAAATAAAGGGTAGTTAAGGTCCCGTCTATATTCGAAGATGAGTTCAACTCATTTCAACTCATCTTCATTTCATTATTATATTTTTATAATTTTTTATATAAAACATAAATTCTTATACATATTTTTCAATTTTTAATACACTTTTTTTAAATTTCAATACACTTTTTTTAAATCTTAAAATAATAATGATATTAAAAAATAAATTAAACTCATCTCAACTCTTCTCCATTTATCTTATCTCCGAATCCAGATAAGACAAGTAAATTTGAAATTATCTTTTAACTGAGTGTCATAATTGGAGTGTCATAATTGCATTTGTTGATTTTAAAATGAACTTGTAAAGTAATTGTTAGTTTATTATCATTAACCGAATCTCCGATCCAATATAGGTAGGCCTTTCAGTTAAGTTGTCACTTCGTTGTAATGGAAAGGACAGTCATTGGCTAACTATAAATATTATGTATAATCATATTTTTATATTTAAAAAGCATCTATATGAACAATAATAAACAATAATAATTATTTAACTTTCATATTCTCAAAATTATCCTCAAATTTTACATGGCAATCTTTTTTTATCTTAAAAATGCCCTCCTCTTTTTCGTACAGTAATCCCTCTCTCTCTGTCACCATTCTTATCTCCCAATTGATCATCTCCCTCTCTCTCTCTCCCTCGCCGATCTTCTCTCCCAGTCGATCTTCACACCTCCGATTTTCGCGTTGATCTCACGAAATCCACAAAACCCAAACCGACAAAACCCACGCATCTCAGCCACGAAAGCCACCGCCGATCTTCCAAAAAACGCAAACCGACAAAACCCACGCATTGCAGCCGGGAAACCCAGAACCGATCTTCGCGTCGATCTCACGAAAGCTAGAAAATCGAAACCCATGAAACCCACGCAGCTCGGGCACGAAAGCCAGAACTGATGCACAATCGAGTAATGCAATGCATTTTTAGGTGACTCTGGTAGATGCCATCAACCTGTGAAATACACCATTTTAGCTAAGTCCAATAGATACAGTGCGTTTTAATGTTTGTCTGATTTCTCTCTACGTGTTGTTTTAAATAAAAAATAAATATTTATCTGATTTCTCTCTACGCATCGTTTTAAATAATATCTCATCTACCTAATTTGTTTTCGAGTTTGCACATTAGAGCTCTCGTCCTTTAGCAAATATTAATATATTTTGCCAGTCTATTTAGTTCATTATCGTAGTTCATTTCGCTCAGTCTCATTCATTTGATTTTATTTATTGTTTTGTGGTGTGGCGTTGTCAGTTGAACAGACGGGTATGACGTTGTGGGCTATTGATGAATGGCAGTGCGAGAGTGCTTCGCTGTTTACAGTGCGAGAGAGAAAACTCTTTGCAGTGGTTTGAGAAATGGTTAAAAGAGAGAAAGACTAGTTGAGGGTGCTTCATTGGTATTTTTTCTGGTCTTCACTATTATTGTTTTCTTTTTTCCTTAGATAGTTTCTGTGTTTGTGCTTATATGGTCGTCGTTAGTATTTTTCATTTCTTTTTTATCTCTTGTTGATCTTTGAACGTTCTTCATGTTCTCTAAATTAGAAGTCTTTATTTTGTGAAAAGAAAAATCAAAATTATAGCTATTTAGTTCTTGGTGATAAATAATGTTCTCTAAATTAGAAGTCTTTATTTTGTGGAAAAAAAAAACATCAAAATTATAGCTATTTATTTCTTGGTGATAAATATTCATCTTTGCATTTGTGCTTATGCATTTGTGCTTCGTTGTTTGCAGTGCGAGAGAGATCGTTTGTGTGTTTGTGCTTATGTTGTCTTCGTTGGTATTTTTCAATTTTTTTTTCTCTCTTATTGAGAAAGGATTAGAAGAGAGAAAGGCTGGTTGAGGGTCCTTTGTTGGTATCTTTTCTGGTCTTCATTGTCATTGTTTTCTTTTCTCATTTATGTGTTTTTGCTTATATGGTCTTCATTGGTATTTTTGATTAAAATTATAGCTATTTATTTCTTTGTGATAAATATTCATCTTTGCATTTGTTTTATTCTTAATTTATGCTTTTGTGCTTCGTAGTTTGCAATGCGAGAGACAAAGTTCCTTTGCAGTGGTTTGAGAAAGGGTTAAAAAAGATAGAGGCTGGTTGAGGGTGCTTCGTTGGTATCTTTTATGATCTTCATTTTCATTGTTTTCTTTTTTCCTCAGATCGTTTGTGTGTTTGTACTTATGTGGTTTTCGTTGGTATTTTACATTTCTTTTTATCTCTTGTTGATCTTTGAACATTCTTCATGTTCTCTAAATTAAAAATCTTTATTTTGTGAAAAAAAAACATAAAAATTATAGCTAAATATTCATCTTTGCATTTGTTTAGTTCTTAATTTATGTTTTTGTACTTATGCATTTGTACTTCGTTGTTTGTAGTGCGAGAGACAAAACTGATTTGCAGTGGTTTGAGAAATGGTTAAAAGAGAGAAAGACTGGTTGAGAGTGCTTTGTTGGTATCTTTTATGGTCTTCATTATCATTGTTTTCTTTTTTCCTCAGATCGATTGTGTGTTAGTACTTATGTAGTTTTCGTTGGTATTTTACATTTCTTTTTATCTCTTGTTGATCTTTGAACATTCTTCATGTTCTCTAAATTAGAAGTCTTTATTTTGTGAAAAATAAAACAAACATAAAAATTATAGCTATTTATTTTTTGGTGATAAATATTCATCTTTGCATTTGTTTAGTTTTTATTTTATGCTTTTGTGCTTATGCATTTGTTTAATTAAAATGTTAAGCAATGTTATTCGACTCAAACAAAAATAAATGGTACTTCAAATTGATAAGTCATAAGCCCAAGCTCAAAACAAGAGAATAACAAGATTAATTAGATATCGTTAAATTTTTTTCTTTCTAGTAACGGAAATTATTTTTCCTCAATAACATTCATTTTTATAAATTGTGGTTAAAGGTGCTTTCATAGTATGTTTTTTTGGTCTTCATTCTCATTGTTTTTTTTTTCTTAGCTCGTTTATATTTTTATGTTTGTATGGTCTTTGCTTGTATTTTTCATTTTTGTTTTTCTACTTCTGTGAGAGAGAAATATCTTTTCTTTATGCATTTTTTCTTGACTTATGCATTTGTTTAAATTTTTTGGTGAATGGTATGACTGTTTGTGAATGTTATGACTGTTAGCTACATGAGATTTCTCATCTGTGAATGTTTTTCGTGTTTTCTACATTTGAAGTCTTTATTTTGTGAAAAAAAAAATGTTTTCTGTTTTCCTCAGCACATTTATGTTTTTATATTCGTGTACTGATTTGAGAGAGGGTTAGAAGAGAGAAAGATAAATTTCTTGCTATGGTGGAGGGTGCTTTCCTGGTATGTTTTTTTGGTCTTCATTCTCATTGTTTTTTTCCCTCAGCTCATTTGTGTTTTTATGTTTGTGTAGTCTTTATTAGTATTTTTCATTTCTTTTATCCTGCTTGTGTGAGACAGAATCGTCATTTGTTTATGTACCTCTTGTTGATCTTTGAACGTTTTTCATATTCTCTAAGAAGTCTTTATTTTGCCAAAAAAAAAAAAAAATCAAAATTATAGCTATTTATTTCTTGATGATAAATATTCATCTTTGCATTTGTTTAATTCTTATTTTATACTTTTGTGCTTATGTATTTGTTTAATTAAAATGTTAAACAATGCTATTTGACTCAAATAAAAATAAATAGTGCTCCAAATTGGTGAGTCATAAGCCCAAACTCAAAACAAGAGAATAACATGATTGATTTGATATCGTTAAATTTTCTTATTTCTAGCAACTGTAATTGGTTCACCACTCTATACCAAGGATATTGGTCATTGTTATCTATGCATTTATTTAATTCTTTTATATTTTTGTGCCTATGCATTTATTCTATTTATACATTTCTTTTTCACTTATGCGTTGGTTTATATTTTTTGGTGAATGTGATGCTTGTGTGTCCATGAATGCTCCATATGAAGGAATTTAATTCGGTTATAATTGCTTGTTAGAAAAAAAAAAGTTTCAATTGCTACCACATATTATTTATCAATCTACCTATTACAATCAATTAAATGATTTATTAGATATCGTTAAATCTTCTTTTTTCTAGCAATGAGAATTAATTTACCCCACTAGATTCGAATATTGGTGATTGTTATCTAATATCTATGCATTTATTTAATTCTTTTATATTTTTGTGCCTATGCATTTATTCTATTTATACATTTCTTTTTTACTTATGCGTTTATTTATATTTTTTGGTGAATGTTATGCTTGTGTGTCTATGAATGTCCCCTATGAAAGAATTGAATTTGGTTATAATTGCTTGTTAGAAAGAAAACAAGTTTCAGTTGCTACCACATATTACTTATCAATCTACCTATTACAATCAATTAACAAGATTGATTAGATATCGTTAAATTTTCTTCTTTCTAGCAACGGAAATTGGTTTACCCCTCTAGATCCGGATATTGGTGATTGTTATCTATGCATTTATTTAATTCTTTTATATTTTTGTGCCTATGCATTTGTTTATATTTTTTGGTGAATGGTATGCTTGTATGTCTATGAATGTCCCTTATGAAAGAATTTAATTAGGTTATAATTGCTTGTTAGAAAGAAAACAAGTTTCAATTGCTACCACATATTACTTATCAATTTACCTATTACAATCAATTAACAAGATTGATTAGATATCATTAAATTTTCTTCTTTCTAGCAACGGGAATTGGTTTATCTCTCTAGATCCGAATATTGGTGATTGTTATCTATGCATTTATTTAATTCTTTTATATTTTTGTGCCTATGCATTTATTCTATTTACACATTTCTTTTTTACTTATGCATTTGTTTATATTTTTTGGTGAATGGTATGATTGTGTGTCTATGAATGTCCCCTATGAAAGAATTTAATTCGGTTATAATTGCTTGTTAGAAAAAATAAACAAGTTTCAATTACTATCACATATTACTTATCAATCTACCTATTACAATCAATTATTACTTATATGTACTAAATTGTCATAAAAAATTAAATAGAATACAAAATTTAAAATAATAGAATAAAATAAGTTATCATAAATAAATAAAATAAATTAAAATTAAATTAAATTAAATTAAAATTAAATAAAATAGTAAAATAAAATAAATAAAATAAGCTAGCAATATAAAATAAAAAATAATTAAAAAGCAAAATAGAGCGAAATAAATTACATGAGAACTAAACTAAAATAAAATAATGTAGTGTAAGAAAAAAATTAAAATAATGAAATGAAATAAATCTAAAAACTTGAATTGAAACTTGAATTGAAACCCTTGTCCAACAAATGCTAATATTACCAAATAGTGACTACAAATGATCCACTCCAAATATAATTTCATTCAAAATATCCTACTATACCAAGGATGCTAAAATCCATGAGCTTCAAAAACAAATGAAAAGTACAAAAGTCAAGGAAATATTTTCAGAATCTCAATATATATAGCTGAAACATTAAAAAAAAATATAGAACTCTACATAGGTTTTCTTCAACTATATTCAACATTATGCACTTATACTCAATTTTTTTAATAATTTCTTTGTTATGATATTCAAGTGGTTTTGGTTTAGCCTCTTATATTTATTTTATAATTCCTTTTTATGCTGCTAAAATTATATAGTGCATGATACAAATTCTTGCTCGTAGTATAACATTATTGTCCATCAAAAATTGTTTTGATTGGGAAATTGTCATTCGTTATATTATTTAGTGCATTGGCACACATAATTTTTTTATATTCTCCTTTCTTGTTTGAACACATAATGCATGAGAAGGAATTTAAAAAAATTTAAATTGGGGCAAGGAATCACAGGATTTGGCAAGGAATCACAGGATTTGTAGGAGAAAATTTCAACCTGTAGCTTCTATGTTGAACAAAATGAATATTGTTTATCTTATATTGGTCCAATATTTTGTATGAGAGACTACGCTCAAATGTTTCAATTTTTTTCCTTGGTTTTAAAAGCAAATAAAAAAGCAAGTAAAATAAGAAATCTTCCTTCCAAACTAACCCAAACCGACAACTTAATCTTAGGTTTGCTTTTGTATTCGTTTTGATCATTTTTTTCTAATAATTATTTTTTCTTCAATTGTTTATTACCATTTGCATCTCTTACAAATCTTACAAACATATTCTCCTTCTATGTCTACTATCTCAACATGACTATGCAGTTAGGGTTTTAATTTTTCTCCTCACAACCTTGATCAGACAATCTATGGTGGCTGGCAGTAGTAGGTTACCACCATCGACACATTTCTTCAAAATAATAATGCCATCTATTTTGGCCGAAAAAAAATTGGTGAGTAATTTATTTATCCACTACGTATTTCTGATTAATTAATTATATAACTACTATTTTATTTGATTAGTTCTGTTACGTTTAAATAAAAATCTCCTAAAATAAGTTCTACTTATATGAGTATAGCCCATCTTATTTAAATTATTGGCATCTTTTTGTAAAAGCATCTATTTACAATGTGATTATGAAGTCGATTGTTTATTTCATCTTTGTAGAGCATCCCTAGAAAATTTGTGAAGTTATTTGGTTTTGAACTTGGAACTACCATTAAACTCACTCTTCCTAATGATCGTAATTGGCAAATTGGATTAAAAAAAGATGTCAGCAATATATGGTTTTCTGAAAGTTGGCATGAATTTGCACAACATTATGTCATAGATATTGGACACTTTGTAGTGTTCAGATATGAAAAAAATTCCACATTTCATGTTCTTATATTCGAGACGACTTTTACTGAGATCTAATATCCAATAGAAGTTAGTACTGATGAAATGACAAGGCTGGTTTGTATATCAGACGATAAACAAAAATCAAGCGAAGATAATTTATCACTGTCTGAAACGTCTGAACAGCAAAGACTTAAGATTATTAATGGAAAGGAAAGAGCAATTCAAGCTGCCAACACACTAAAACCTACAAACCCTTCATTTGTGCGTTCCTTACGGCTCTATAACATCAAAAAAAGTTATATGGCGAGTCTAAACTTCTAATCAATGCAAATTGTTCTTCAAATTTTATTACTTTTCAAAAATATGCTAATGATTTGACATTCTTTTTTGTTTTGAAGTATATACCTGCTGAATTTGTTGCAAAATATTTATCAGGGCACCAAATTGTCAAACTTGTAACTTTTAATAATACAAAACAATGGCATGTTGTTTGCTATTATCATAACAAAGATTGTTCATCAATGAACATGGCAAAAGAATGGAGTATATTTGTAAAGGAAAACAATTTAAAAGAAAGAGATGCATTCACCTTTGAGCTCATCAAGAATAAGCCCGTTATGCTTAAAGTCCACATATTTCGTGTAACTGACTATGTTTGAAAAAGTTTTTTACTAACTTCTCTCATTTCAATTTCAGGTAACTTTCTTTTATCATCTTTTTTATTAATTTAAACAAATTTGTAATCTTATTCTCTCTTCTTCTAGACATTTCATTTCTTTCTCATATTTTGCATACTTTAATATTTTAGAGAACTTAGATAGTTTAGTATTTTCGACAATTTCATAGTATATATGCATTATATCTTATCATAAATATTTGGAGTGTTGATTTTATTTACTATCCTGATAGATATTTGCAATCAGGCTTTGTGTTCTATCAAAATATTACTTAGTATGATTTGCTAAATATTTGAACATGTCAACTAAAGAGAACATGTAAGCTGCAATAAAATTGTTTTCTCTTTCATGCTTTTGTAACTACATATTTTACCTCCCATCTCTCTCTCTTTGATTTTACTTATCTATCTTTTTGATTGGATTGATGATCTAAAATTATGGTCATCTTTGTATTTGAATTACTTTTCGTCGCTTTTAAAATTCTTTTATACATAGTGATATCAAATTATACACAATGAGATCAATAATTTGTTAGCTACTTTTTCAAAATTTTGTATACTATATAGTACATAGTGAGGTTATTAATATTTTGCATTCTGTATGTGTTCGATTAAAAAAATTGGTATACTGTACGACATTGTTTTATTCCCATTGTTATTTTTGAAATTAATTGATTTGATTCGGTGGTTTTTTCTTTTCAAGAACTTCAGACTGGTTTATTTTTGTGCATATTTTCAGAAAAGAAGAAACGAGAGAAAATTAAAAGCATAGAATATGGCAACATGAATGAAGGGAAAGTTTTATTAGGTATTGCTTATATACATATTGCTCATCCATTTCAAACATATCATATGAGGGTTTTCAAATTTGTAAAGCAATTTATATTGAGTAATTTGTATTTACACAGTTAATGTGTTGAGTAGGTTAATGTATTGATTAGTTTCTATTAAGCAGTTTCTATAAAGAAATTTGTATTGAGCAAGAAATGTATTGATCAGTTTGTAGAACAGTTGGTATTAAGCAGGTTAATATATTGATCAGTTTGTAGCAATTTGTAAAATAGTGAGCAGGTGTATTAAGCAGGTTAATGTATCGAGGAGTGTAAAAAATAGTGATTGATTTCTATTCAACAGGTTAATGCATGCAACTGGTTAATATATTCAACTGATTAATGTATTGAGCAGTTTATAATCATTATTCTGAGTTCATGTATTGAGCCATTTAATTAGGATCTCATGCATGCTTCTTGTGGTTTCTTAGGACTCTTGCATGCAACCATACTACATAACCAGATAGATCAACAATTTAAGTTTTTTTTTTTATTTTCATTCACTTTAAGTTTTTTTTATACTAGATATTTATATATTTTTAATTTATTTATTTTATAGTGATACAGGACAACGTGCGTCGCACGTTGCACCACTACTAGTAATATATAAATTATGGATAATCATTTTAAAAGTATAAAAAAATATAAAAAAAATTAATTTTTTTATATAGATTTCATATTTTATTTATTTCTTTTGAAATGATTAAATAATACTTGTATATTTTATAATTGTAAATATTATTTTTCTTTATATTTAATAAACATTTGTCTTTATTTTGATATTTTTTAATATTTAATATTTCTGAAATTTTATGTTATTCTGATTTAGTACGTTGTTGGAAGTATTATACACTTTTTTATTGCTATTGAGTCACTACGGGAATCAAGGCTACATTTTCATAGCCGTTTAGTTGTTGATTATTATCTCTAGAATTTAGGAGCACTACTTAGGATCTCATAACCATTGGTTGGTTTGTGGGGTATCTCTAATAGGGAGTAATAGGCAGTAGTTATTGTATTGCTGCACACTTGCATACCTCATTCACATTAATTTTTTATTATTTATTCTTTCATTCAAATAATTGCACACCGACTATTCCTTTTCATTTTTCATTGACTGATTTGTTGAGATAGTGTTCTAGAATCTAGGAGGTAATAGTGCACATGCATGTTATGGGTTGATAACACTGTCTTAATGGCTTTATATAGTGTCCATATCGTACACCTTTATTAGAGAAAAAAATAAAAAATATTAGAGACAAATATCAGAAATAAGCGACGGATAAATGCCAATTGATAATCTGTAATATTTGGTGTCTGTTGTGTGCTACATAATATCTGTGAGTTAGAAAATGAAGAAATAAATTCGAAACTTGAAAGAAATAGATTCAAAACGTTTTGTTTATCATACCATATCAATTGATGTTTATCTACTACTTGTCTGTGACGTTTGTCCTTAGCATAGCTCGAAAAAAATTGAGTTCCAAAGAAAATACTTTACAGTGAAATAAAACTAATATGCTTTAAATATTGATATTTTTTTCAAACAAAAGAGATGTATTCTTTTAATAGAGTTTTGCTCTCATTCACTTGTGCAAATTTGTTTTGAGCCACACGACAATTAGTTGGATTGCTATATCCTAAAAGAGTGAAGTCAAAATAGAAGTCTACTGTACCGGTTCAATTAAAATATTGTAAAATGTTGAATCTCCTTAAAGAGAATGATATTTTCGTGCCTCAGCCAAACTAATGTCATTTGAGTTTATTTTGTTATAATTCTTATTATATTTTTATATTTGCTGTAATTTTTATTATACTATTGTGTAAATTCACTAACAGAAACATTACAGTTGTTTCAAATAGTTCTTTCGTACTACGATATATATATATATATATATATATATATATATGACAATTACGCAGCACCGGAACTTACTGAATAAGAAAATTCAGAAAGCTCAACCTTGAATCACTTGAGATAAATCAAGTTTTACATCGAACATTTTTCTTTCAAGCCAACTAAACAATGGAGGACACCAAAAGATACCAATAGAAGAAGCATGTCCAAACTATCTTGCACTGAAAACAGGTTCTGCATCCAAGGTCGGTTGTGTTCTTCTAGCGTATTTGAGGAGCAAACCTTCTGAAGAAAGACCAGGTACTTTCAGATCCCTGGACAAGACATTTATACGAGGAAAATAAAACTACTTGCGAATAAAACCAAGAGTATATTGAGAGGGAAAGGATGACAAAAAAACAAACTTCAACCTGATGTATGGCTGTAAATCCTTCCATTCCCATTTTGGTTGCTCTCTGAAAAGGATGGAGAAACGCTCAGCAGGTGAAGATGGCAGAGAAGAGACACTAAAGGCACGAACCCATGTCTCAACACCAAGCCTCTCCGTCAAAACTTCCCCTTCCAACATGTCAAAACTTGCTCGCATCCCTTCTGGAATTTTCTGAATCCACTTCGCCATGAAACTATCCATTTTCCTCTTCCCTTCTTTCAGAAGTTCTCTTGCAAAATGCACACATACCCGCCTCTCATCCAACCTCCACACACGTTTCTCCACATTCTCATCCACCTTAGTACCATATACACTCAAACAATGGCGTGCAAGTTTTTGAGGGAACCCATCTGATTCCAGCATACTCACTACTTCATCTTCATCAAGTAAATCAAGTGACCAATCATTTAGTACTGAATTATGTAAGAGCATGGTCAAAATCGTGTCCATGTACTTATCATCAACAATTCTCCAATAACCATTAAGCTCTACCGCTGAAAGAGCCTTTAATGCAGACCTCAATTCCTCATCACTAGCTTGAACCTGTTCAACAAGATCATCCCATTTATACAGTCCCGTATAACTTTTCTCTGTCTCTTCTAAATCCTCCATCTCAATGTCCTCCCCAAATCTGTAAGGATTTACAGAGAGAAGCACCTTAAGCTTGTCAAGTCTTGGAGCAACTTCAACAAGCTCCATGTTGCCAGATGCAACTTTGATGACAGACGCAACGACTTGTTGATCATGATCTTTCCCAATACAATCCAAAGAATTTTCACAAAATTCTGATTGATCAGAAGGGGGTATAAGGAATACCGAATTGGAAGTCCCAACAAACTTCACTGCATAAGTTTTTGAGCTAGTGCAAAGAACTGCATCTTCATCAGGTTGTCCTCTTAAGGTTATCCTGGAAAATGACCCTTTAGATTAGATTAAATTTATGAGAAGTTTGAAATCAGGAGTAGCTTACCTTTGTTGGAGGACCTCTGGGAGAAGTTTCTCATCAAGCTCAAGGAGGATCAGATCATCATGAGGACCAAACAAAGGGTGATAGGCAATAGAAATTGAAGAACTGGGTGGTATATTTAGAATTGCTTCTGCTCCACTGCAACCTAGCTGCGGTTGTTCCATCTCTGCTTCTCTTTCTCTCGCTTAGGATTTGTGATAACAAAGTGATAATAGATTTATGTTAAAATATGCTCCACATATACTCAATTGCAAACAATATCTCCCGCCTAATTTAATCTTCTTTTAATATATCTTATTACACCATGCTCCACAAATTAGTATCGAACACACATGCAATGAGATGAGAAACATGCCCGGAAAAAGGTCTAATACATTCTAATACATATAAACAGTCATGGTCATAAATTATAATTCGACCAAGTAGCATACCAAGATATGGGATGAACATTCAAAACAGGCCACCATAATCCTGCTGATAAGCAGATGCCAACAAGCATATACATTAAAAAAAAACAAGCATATACATAATCACTGTTAAGGACCCACTTCGGATTTAGAGGCCTTGTACAGATTTCAGGCCTAAATCGAACAAACCCTCGCATTATGATCACAATAAAATCCTGTTACACAACAATTGACGCATTTTTTTTTTAAATAATAAATAAATGTCGAAAGTTGAAACCAACCAAGTAAAAATTGGCCAGTTTCTCTTTGTATCTTGGCTTTCCACGGTTTCCCCGCAACCAAACAGTACGTTTACAGATAGGCGAATCGAAAGGAAGAAAATATGAACGGGCAATTCACATGTTCAACCAGGAAAAATTAAAATCTAATAGTTACCTGACAAGTATTTTTTGAGGCTTTTTCGATGAATGATTTCACACAAAAAAAAAAGAAAAAAAGAAAATCCGGATCAAAGGAGATAATAAGAAAAAGCATGAACTTACGTTTTGAAAAAGTTTGCTCGGTTTTATCTGTTCAGAGCTTTGCCGGACAACGTCACTGCTTAGTGCTTAGTATGCTTTAGATGTTAGGGCTTCAGACGCTGTGAGGGCATAGAAAAGAGAAGCTCCGCTCTCCATAGGTTCAAAAACTCCACAGCTTTGTTAGCTATGTTTTCCTCCTCTCTTCTTTTTTTTTTTTTTTTCCCCTCTACTTTTTGGCGGTTTTTATAATTCTTATTCCCGCCACGAGATGGAACTAGGGCTGGAGTGGCAAAACGGGCGGGTATGTAGGCCCAAATACAGTCCATTTAATTTGGGTCGGATTAAACCCACTGATCCACTAACCCAGCAAAGTTACAATGTCCACGTAACATCATATATCTCATAGTCATAGGTATACATCCATTATTAGAAAACTTAGGATTAAAAAATTAAACCATAACCACTTATGATTGTCGGTCGATCCAATGAACGAAATCTACGCACTCTAAATCTATATATTTTTTTTTATTAATTATCTACCTTTTAAAAATTTTATTAGTAATCGAAAATATTCGTTGTACTGAATCATTCATCTTATTCCTGAATTTTTTTATCATTTTTTATTCAAGCTACTGTATTTTTTAGGTCACTTTTAAATGAGGCTGCCCCATTTATCGCCACCATGTTTTTCCTTGCAAACCATTGCATTGAACAGTGTGACTTTCAAATGTGCCTACTCATATGTTTTATTTTATTTTATTTTTATTTTTTCAATAATTTTTAATAATTTTTAATAAATTTATATTTTAAATATTTTTTCTTAGTAATGAAAGATACTTAAAATATATTTTTTTATAAAATTATTTTAAAAAAATGCACTCACTAAAATACATATTTAAAACAAATATTTGATATACATATACCTATCATTATTTTAAGAGAAAATTTACGTAACTTTTAACACACCATAATTTTTTTTTATTAAATATTTGATATATGAATAATAAATTAAAAAAATTAATTAGTTTAAAAAAAGGATTTCTTTTTAAATTAAAAAAATATAGTGTATGAATGGACCACTTTTGGCCCATTCATTATTAAAAATGGAAAGAATGGGCCAATGGTATTTAATGCATCACCGACCAGTTAGGAAACAGATCTTTTAACTTGTTTAATATTTTTTAGGATAATGTTAGATATATCATATATTTTAAAAAGTATAAATATTTTAATTTTTGTACATTTTTTTCTTTATAAAAAAGTGAATTTCTAATTATAATTAATTTATTTTTATTTTAGATTAAATTATTTTTTTTATAAAAATATACGAGATATATACATTATATACTCACAGGTCGTTTGAATTTAATGATAAAATGAAATGAGTTATAAATAATAATAAAATGAGTGATTGAAATAAATTAAAATTTATAATAAATGAACGAGATAAATTAAAAATAAAATAAATTAAAAATAATAATATTTAATTTTAAAAATAAACCAGGCCTCAGACCTCAATAACTACGAAGTCCTCTTGCGTAAAGACTAAAGTGTGATCGTGAAGACTCCACGTCTCTGCCACCTTTGTCCCAAGTCTACTCTCCGATCCTTCCATCCATCCCACGACCCTAAAGAGTAAAGTCAAAGACCACCGCGGTCCATTTACCGTACAAAGAAAAAACATTTACGTGAAAACAGTTAAGCCTGATTTGTTTTAGGAAATTATTTTATTTTGAATTTATTATTATATTTTTTAAAATTTTTATATAAAATAAATATATAATTTCATTTTCTAATTTTTATTTTAAAGTAAAATTAATATTAAAAAATATTTTATAAAAATATTTTATTTTTATAATTTTTATTTCATTTTATCTAATATCAAGAATATAAATGTCAAAATTATTGTTACTCCTTTTGGCAAGGTTCCAGCGATTCTAGTTTATATTCTTGCCTCTTGTTTACATTGCAAGTGCTTCTGATACTACTGCTCCGACTAGAGCTTCCAAAAGCTAAAAGCAATACTCAAGAATGTCCAACTTTTCCCGTCAGATCAGCGCGGCCTCCGCCCTGATCAAGCGTCTAAAACATCCAACAGAATTTAGTCGTAATCCGATGCTGATGCGGTCCAGATCCTTCACTACGATCGCGGGCGATCGTCCAACCATTGTGCACAAGCGCAGCCTCGACATTCTCCACGATCCTTGGTTCAACAAAGTATGCATACCACACTTAACAACTCTCCGGTTTTATTCAACCTGAATTTCTTGCTGCAAGTTCGTCGTGGTTCTGGATAAAATTGAGTCTGATTTTGCCATTTCCAAATTCAATGTGATTATTTATTTATTTATTTATTTATTATTGTAGTTAATTGAACTTGATTTGGTTCTAGTTAGTGAGTTTTATTCTCAGATTTCGATTCAGATAGCTAAGTTTGTTTTTTTTTTCCAAGCCAGTCAATGTTTTGTGTGCGCATATATATATGTATGCATACGGCTTGGATTGCTGCGGTTTTTAAGTTACAGCAACTTCTGTTTGTAAATATATTATCAATTAGGGAACATCATTTTCCATGACGGAACGGGATCGTCTAGATCTTCGGGGACTTCTACCTCCAAATATTATGTCGTCTGAGCAGCAAATAGAACGCTTCAGTAAGTAATTATTCTTTATTTTTCTCTTTTTTCCTTCATGTATCAGGCCCTCCTGGTAAATCTTTGTCTATTCTTAGTAGATTTTCTCTGCCAATTTCTGCCGATCGAGAGCCTTTATAAGCAGTCTGCAGCAATCTTTATTCCTGCTTCATTGAGTCGTTATACATTTCTTCAAGTTACTTAATGCCACTTACAGTCGATAATAAGATACAGAAAGCAATTATGTGTCTCACGGTTATTGTTAATTTGTTGGTGATATGATGGAGATGCTTGCAAATTGGTGAAGACAAAGTTAGGGTTTTATGACTAGGGTTTATGGCAGGCGTTTCTAATAATTACAATCTTTCCTGATGAGTGAAGTTGATTCTATTAATATCAAAACAAAGTCGCAGACAAAATATCAGAGTGGGTAACTTTTCTATACAATGACAGTGTATTATTTGTGTCCTCAGAATGATGATCAAATATACATTGAGTCTCTAAAAGCTTGCAATCTTGTATGCAGTGTCATGGGCTGCTTAATTAAGAGTAATAGTGGGGTAAAACTGGTTAAAAATGAGAGATCTTGCTTTTTACAATATGGTGAAAGCATTTGGTGCATGCCGTGTCGTATATAAGCATATGTTTAATCATATATAAGCATTCACTCCACAGATTCAGAATGCTCCTATAGAGTTAAATATCTAGAAATCTACTTTCCATATTTTCATGCCAGCTTTCATTTTTTTCAGCAATATTTTTAGTAGTATTTGTTTATCAACAGTGGTTGACCTGAAGAGGCTTGAAGTGCATGCAAGAGATGGGCCGTCTGATCCAAATGCTCTGGCAAAATGGCGGATACTTAACCGCTTGCATGATAGAAATGAGACTATGTACTATAAGGTTGGTTGAAAATCTTATTCTTATATATATATATATATATATCCTACGTTGTTTGTCACTTAAAATAGGATTTAACTCTTTCCTTCATTAAGTGATCATCTGAAATAGTTGCTAAATTTCATATTTGGCTTTTCGATAGTTACACCCAAATAATGAGGCAGTAAAACTTTATGAATAGTCCCTTTTGCTGTAACTGTGTCCCCTTCCTTGATGTCTTTCAGTCCTCAACCCAGTGTAGGCCACAGAAGGATGTCAAGATGCAAGGTCCATATTACTCTTATTCATAATTGATTTCCTTCTCGTGGATGTTGCAATGGTTGAACTCAAATTTTCTTGAAGGGATTGATTAATATTTCGAGCTTACATTTTGGCAACGAGAGTGTGAAAAAGAAAATTAATATAATGAGATTCAAGGAAGATGAGGAATATTTATTGTCCCACATTATCACTTGAGATTAATTTTGCATGATTATGCAATTCTTGCCAATTTGGGTAGTCAAAAACATTCTATACAGCTGAGCTTACATGTCTCACTTTTAACAATTGAAATCATTCCATATTTCTGAATTTGACAGGTTTTGATTGCCAATATTGAGGAATATGCACCTATAGTTTATACCCCAACTGTAGGTCTGGTTTGCCAGAATTACAGTGGTTTGTTTCGAAGGCCAAGGGGAATGTATTTCAGTGCGGAGGATCGTGGAGAAATGATGTCTATGGTTTATAATTGGCCAGCTGATCAGGTCTCTTTGTTTATGATATCAAGTATCAAAAGATTTATTTTTCCTTTTCTCTTTTCTAATTTACCATTAAGTTATGATTAAAAATCTTGATTTGCAGGTTGATATGATTGTTGTCACAGATGGAAGCAGAATACTGGGTCTAGGAGACCTTGGAGTTCAGGGAATTGGAATTGCGATTGGGAAGCTGGACCTATATGTTGCTGCAGCAGGGATAAACCCTCAAAGGGTATCTTTTCCTTTATTCAGCATATATTCCTGTTTCAAATTTTTTATGCATTTATAGCAATCTACACGTGGAAAAAAAAAAATTTAGATATTTCAGTACAAACGTGAATGATGTTGTCATATTGCATAAGTTTTTCTTGTCCTCTTACATGAATCGAATGGGCGACAACCCTTGCATGGTCCCAACCATAGCTAAGGGGAGTGACGACAAGTTTATTTCCGCCCTACAACTCAAGAAGGATGTGAAACTCTTACAAAACTGTCTCGATGATGGAGTATATATAAAGTAAGCAGTCGCTTCAGTGATGGAAGTGTCAAGATAGTATTATTAACCAAAGTAATGATATAGTTTGACAAACCTGGCCTTTGCTGCTGAATAGTTGGAGATGACTTTTATCCAGCGGAAAGAGTTTAAGTTTAGTCGGGAGCACTTATAGCCTGAGTTCTTCTTGTTCTAATTTATCAAATTTTATAATGGAGCAGCAGTTGATTTATAACACACATGTGCATGCTCCTGCGCACGTGCGCGCACGCACACACACACGCATGCTTTGTCAGTTGGTCTGATGGAAGTTAAGATTTTTTTGCAGTATTACGTGATAATTTCATATCAGCCTTGTGATGGTGCGATTTATCCATTATAGAAAATACTACTGTTATCTTTTAGAGGGAAGTTTGAAGCATGGTTCCTAATGATTGTATACAGCTGGATCGTAGTGCTTCCTGATTATGAGTTGCTAAAAGTTTGGTTGTTATTCAGTGCTGTGATCATTTCTATTTTCTTTCAATAGTTGGGCTAATGTATTTTCTAATATACATTCTTTACCTATATTCGCTGTTTGATTCTTAAACAGTGTTGAACCAAACTCCTCCTTAATCCCAACTACTTGATTTCCTACTGATATTATAGATTTTCTTTTTTCAATTTTCGGGTATTGCATTGCACAGGTACTTCCTGTCATGATTGATGTTGGAACTAACAATGAGAAGCTGCTCAAAGACCCGTTGTGTACGTCTTTCTCTAATCATTTGTGGTAATAGTTTTGTAGATGCACCACATTTTTTCTTTTTCATAGAAACATGCTCATTATGAATCACATAGACTTTAAGCTACTACAAGAAAGGAGAGTTTCTGTACGTATTTCTTGAAACAATGCACACTCCCATTTTTTGAAGGAAAAAAAAAAATATAGTTTTTGTCCCTCTGTAAGTTCAACTGCACGTATGCCAATGATGGTTATATTGACCTGTTTGAGGTTGCATTGTCATTAGATACCATGCTATATTTGCAGTGTATCTTGTCGATGTAAAAATGATAAAAACTCCAAGTTATCACTTGTCACATATACACTGGCCCACACAAAATCACATGCACCACCCTCACCACACCAAAATTTCTTTGAGACAAGGATGGAGCACACCAAGGTGCGAGCAGTTAGGTTTCAGCACTCATAAACTTGAGAAAATACCATGTTGTGAAAATTCTGAAAGTGAGTAAACAGTCATATGTGCACTAACTCTAAGGAAACCAATGTCCATTAAGAAATTGGATGATTTAAAGTGGTAAACAATCATTAATAGAAAGAAAAGTAACATAGGATAGTTCAAATGGGAGGCGATAATAGAAAATGAATCTAACCAGGTGGTTTCTAATTAATTAAATACGTAGAAAAAGGATATAGTAGAAATCTAGTAAGAAACTTGTACTCAATATTCATTAGAACTAGTCAAGTTGCTCAAAATGTTGGCCTCCGTAAACACAATTTTAATACACTGTCATACGTGAGATCTGATGATCTGTGGTTGATTGAAGGCCATGCTCCCTATAATAAGCTCATCCATGTATTTTTGGTTCAAAATTTAAACTACTTTGATCTTAAGGCTGTCACCTTAATATTGACATTGATGGGTTGATCTCCTATCTCTCATGTGAGACCTATGCTCCTGAATCATTTTGATTGTCAATGTTGCTCTTCATGCATCAGACCATGCACATTTAGTTATGTCTATTGCTCTTCTACCTTGTTTTGTATTGTATCTTAATTACACCCTGCTTCTGCATATATTCCTTTTTGTTTGATAATGCCAAATTCATCAAAAAAATCTTTGATTTTGACATCAACAGATTCACTTGCATCCCCCACCCCGGGTATTTCCTTTTTTTTTTTAAACATCTACATGTATACATAAGTCCCTTATAAAAAAAGATTGATTTATTATTTATTATCAGATTTGGGTTTGCAAGAGCATCGTCTTGATGGTGATGAGTATGTTGCTGTCATTGATGAATTCATGAATGCTGTGTTTACTCGTTGGCCAAATGTGATTGTACAGGTAGTTTGAGTTTTGAATGTAATTATATAATATAATAACTCACATCTGGACTGCATGTGGACACTTTTAAATTACACAAAAATTGAGAGAGCGAGTGAGACTAAAAAAAACTTTGGGTTTGTGCAGTTTGAAGATTTTCAAAGCAAGTGGGCCTTTAAGTTGTTGCAGCGTTATAGAAATACTTACAGAATGTTTAATGACGATGTCCAGGTAATTGAATTTGTTCATTATTCTAATATCCTTCTTATTAATTGTTTCTCAGTAATATCTGCCTCTGTAATTTAATCTTTTCTCAACACTCTCCGATGTTCTGAGTAATGCTATAAGTGATATTATAATTTCCAGTCCTAACTTTACCTTTTCCACTATCATCAATGAAACTTATCTCTTATCCAAAAAAAAAAAAAAACTTTAGAATATATGTCCTGAAGATGAGTATTAGCTCACTACAATTCTTAGAAACTGTTCAATCTTGAAGACAACCCTTTTTGTCTTCTGTGGATGATTAAAGAAAGGGAGAAATAATTGCACTTCATAGGCATTAGGTTGAGATTCTTATTTCCAGCACTTTGTAAGAGTGGCTTCTACCCCTGGCTATCATTCTTCTGCCTTTGTGGATTTCATTGACTATATTTGTTTGCCAGTCTTTAGCTGACTCCTTATACTTCCTGTATACTAAGGTTTCTTGTCTTACTAATAAATGTTCTTATTATTTATAAAAAAAGGACAAGGCTAATTCATTTTTATATATGTAAGCAAGAATTTTATTGATGAGAAGGGTAGGCATAGCCCAAGTACATGGGACATATACACGAGCGACACTTGGGCATGATTATCAAGTGATACTAGAAAGTAATGGATATTCAGACCATTAAAATCTATTTGAATCAACCATTGGAGTAAAGTGTTAAAAAATTCTAAGCTCATCCATTGTCTGTTGTAGTGATATTTTTATCAATTGTTTTGAACAACGAAATGAATCTATGATGTAAGTTTTAAGACCTTGGGCTTGAACCTTTTTCTTTTTACCTTTTGTGGATGTTTTTATTGTATTACTTCAATTATTTAGGAGTATGTGATTTTAAAAATTGCCTAATTTAAATATATAAGATATAGTAGACATCCCATGCCAATTTCTATTTGATATCACTTCACCTTACAGGGAACAGCAGGAGTTGCAATTGCTGGACTGTTAGGAGCTGTTAGAGCACAAGGAAAGCCAATGATAGACTTTCCAAAGCAAAAGATTGTTGTTGCTGGTGCTGGAAGGTTCAATGTTTCTTTTATTTAGAGAAGAGTGTGTGTGTGTGTGTGTGCGCGCGCGCGCGCGCGCACGCCATATGGTTCTTGATCACTGTTTGGAAGTTAGAATCTGTCTATTGAAGAATTACACTTAGATAAGAGGGAAAAAAATTAGTCAAGGTTCATGCCTCATGGTATCAAAGTCCAAGTCAGTGGTAAAAGATTGCATAATGGAGAAAGTTAGCCGAGATATTAGGCAATGTTTCCCCTACTTTGTATTCTTTATCGACTATGCATTGGCTATACTGGTTTGTAATACTTTATCGGATCCCTTTCTTCTGTATAACTGCTGCCCACTTAGGTTTCTCCTTTCATTTATAAGATTTTCATATTAACTGCACTGGTAACTAGTAAGGCTCTGCATTATGTTTATTCTAGTGTCAGAAGGTTCTGATGATGCCAAAGCATTGAAGATATAAGAACTTACATGATGGCTATTGACTTAAACATGAATAGCTCCACATTGAGCATGATTGTGAAAATGCATTTTTTTTTTTTTCCAATGCCATATAGGATGGGATGATCTCAGAAGGTGTTGGGGCTTTTTAGATGCCTACCCCATTTATTTCAAGGGCAATGAAAGACCCAACATCTATCCCATAAAAAAAGTATAATTTTCTTTTGTAGTATACTCCACGTGTACCTGGACATTGTCTTTGCATTTTTAATAAAATCTTTGATTACTTAAGAAATATTGAAGGTTAGAAAATGCTCTGTTAAGGTAGTATTGATTTTGTTTGGTACTCCTTTCGTTTGCACGCTTCTGACATTGAACATTTTGGTGGGATTTTATTTGATTGCATAAGTTACTATGAATTGTTCTTTTGTCATTACTTAATACTTCAAATGGATGATGAGAATTGGTTTCTTGGGTGTGGTTGGTCCACCAACAGATCTAATATTGGGTCTCCTCTTCTGTCAATGGCCGATGGATTGGGTTATGTTTCTTGATATTTTTTAGCAATTTAGTTGGACAATGTTCCTTCATTGTTCTGGTTTATGATTCTAATTTTTTTGGCACTTGTTTTCCTTGCTTCTCCGCTCATGCCAATCTATAAATCTTGCAACCTGCTGATTTTTGTTTGGCGCCTGGCCTGTTCAGACTTCAGTTATGCCAGTGCTTCATGAGGACTTATTCATTTGCAAATTTCTGATGTTTTTGTGACCAAGATTAAAGCACCTGCATGATTAGCCCAAGGCCCCAAAATATCAACTTTGATGGTTTTTTTGCTTCTCTCTTTTACTGTTACAGTGCAGGAATAGGGGTCCTTAATTCCGCAAGAAAAACAATGGCAAGGATGTTAGGAAATAATGAATCTGCTTTTGAGAGTGCTCGGAGTCAATTCTGGGTAGTTGATGCCAAGGTCAGTAATTATACTCCCAGACTCTGTTATCTGATGCTGTGCTATGAGGTGTTGAGTCCAATCTTGTTAGCTGATTCAGTTACATAGAGCCATTGAAATTGAACCGGTCAATCTAGATAGACATAATATATGCAACTTGGAGGCCCTCACTGAACACTACTGCAGGGCCCTAACAAATGTTAGAAGATGTGATCATTTATAAACAACGGTTAAAGTCATGTAAAATTTATATTCTTTTTATATCTTTAGAACCAGAATTCAACAAATAATAATAAAGTTTTGATTGTTTGTTATTCGTTACAACTTCTGGCAGTTTAGAACTTTTTTCAGAAGATTGCAAAATTGGTCATATGGTAAACATATGCAGCTGAGAACCTCTAATAAAAAAGCATATGCAGCTGATTATGCATAAATTCATATTAAATGAGACTTGGAAGCTGAAACAGTGTCCCAGCTCGAACATAGATCATGCCTGCAATTTTAAATTCTAAACTTTGGCCACGTGTGCTTCCTATTTGTTCATAGCCACTGATGCCAACCATCATACACTATGAAGGTCTCCTACTAGAACTGTTCTATTGTATCTCATCATTGTTATTAAAAAAAAAAAAAAAAACCTATTTTTGAAGGTATCAATATATCATACAGTGTTGTTTGCGATACTGACCTTTACTTCTATAGCCCTATGGTGGCAATGAGGTTTTCTTTCTTGAAATGTTGGTCTTTTGATTAAAGCTGGATGCAGTTTTCCTTGATACATTCCATGTACTCATGTTGCACGTAGGAAGAGATTTTTCTCAGTGGGTTGATATGAAAATAAATCATTGTTTTGTCATGTCAGGGCCTGATCACAGAAGAACGGCAAAATATTGATCCAGATGCACTTCCATTTGCAAGGAAGGTCAAAGAAATACATCGTCAGGGCTTAAGCGAAGGCGCCAGTCTTGTGGAAGTGGTTTGTGAAATTTTCGGTTAATTTCAGAATTCGTTGTTTTGGATGTTATCACGTACTCTAGAGAATTTTCATCCACAAGAGTTTATGTAGCTACTAAACGTGTCAATGGTAGAGGAGCAGTCTCTTTTTTCCACTTAATTGATTTTTATCTATTTTGTTCTACTTATTACACGAATCAAAGGATATGAGAGAATAATATAAAAATGAAATTGTGTCTCTCCCAAGTTTTATTGAATAAAAATTGCAATTAGTTTTTAAATATGGTAACTTATTATAAAAACCAGTTCCAATTCTTCTATAAATAAGTTTTGCTGTTAATATGAATTGTAATACATATGTAAATTAAAAGAAATACGACCTTATTAAATTTAGAATGTTGTGTGATAGCTGAAACTGTCTGGTTTATCATTGTTTAAAGCTGTAGCCATCATATCTTCACTGATCTTTGGCATAATCAGGTGCGGGAAGTGAAGCCTGATGTGCTCCTTGGATTGTCTGCAGTTGGGGGCTTGTTCTCAAAAGAGGTATTTTTCCTGCTTTTAATTAGACTCTTGGTCCAAAAAATGTGAACTATTTTTTTAAAGGTAGTCAAGAAATTTTATACATAGGAAAATGAGACATAGCCCAAGTACACGGGATGTATACATGAGAAGTACCTAACTAGGGTTTACAGCCGAAAGTAGAAAATCATGGGCATTAAGTCCATTAAAATCAATGACCCCTGCCCATAAGAAAAGGTTTTAAAGAAGAAAACTTTAAGCTCATCCATTGTCTTCTCGAGATCCTCGAAGCTCCTACCATCTCTCTCCTGACAAATGCACCAACACATAATGTTAAAAAAGTATTAACCGTAATCTAAAAACTGAAACTGAATGAGGAGCAATAGTTCTATGAATAAATAAGCTGGAATAATCATATGAGTTAAAATTAATCTCCTTTGAATGATTTAAGCCCCCAACAATCTGTGAGTTAATGAGCATAAAATCAGTACCTGTTTGAACTTTTAAAGGAAAAATGTTAAACCTTTAAAAAATTCTAAATAGTTTACTTAGTAAAATGGTTACTTGGCACTTAAGAAGTACAATGGTTACAGCAAAGTGTTCTGTTAAGATTGGTGCAAGATTGGGAAGCCAAAGTTGTTTTTTCATTCTTTTAGCTCTTGTACTCTTTCAAGTTGGGATGTGGATAGAATCCAGTGAATCTCTTCCATGAAAAGGATATGTCAAGGATCTCTGTTTATTGCATCTATGCAGATGGAATTATTTTTTTGCAAGTACCTTATCTAGTTTTACCAACTCCTCTGCCAGCTGGTTTTCTGTGAAATTGATATGATGCAGTTACAATTTTAGGTATTAGAGGCCCTTAAAGGTTCAACATCAACAAGGCCAGCCATTTTTGCAATGTCAAACCCTACCAAAAATGGTAAGCTCTTTCATTTTTGTTCCTTAAAATAGATGTAATTGTATGGTAAAGTAAACCAGTTTTGTTTACAACTTTGACCTTCCCTTCTTTTTCTTCCTTTTTTTTACAGCTGAGTGCACTGCTGAAGAAGCATTTTCTATTGTGGGTGACAATATTATATTTGCAAGTGGAAGCCCATTCAATGACGTGGATCTTGGTATGTACTAGGCCCATTATGTTGATTGTCTGAATATTCAAGAGCTAAGACCATTCCAATGCTTTTTTTTGCCATGCATAAACTGAACCAACGCGTTGATCAATGGTTATACAATGGCGGTCATTACAAACTAATTGTTCTACACTTTTTTGTCATCCATTCATTCAGTTAATTTAGTCTAATTTCAAAGTCTCTCCATGAAGTTCAAATTGTTAGAACAGTGAGATCACAATGTCGTCAGTAGAAGTGCAGAACCTGTTACTAAAGCAAGGCTTGTTGTTTAGAGCATACAAGTAAAATGCAATGATTGTTACTAATGAAACTATGAAATTCACTGGTCAATTCTTAGATGCGGGAAGTGTGCCTCTGTCTTCCCTGCTGATCTTGATAGAGGAGTTTACAATGAAAAATCTGTTCAACATATGTTATATGATATGAGAACACTAACCGTCTTTGACTTGCACAGGGAATGGTCGTATTGGCCACTGCAACCAGGGAAACAACATGTACCTTTTTCCAGGGTTAGTTTCATTAAAGGAAATGCAATCTAAGTTTCACTAATATAAGTTTTCATGTTATTAATTTGTCTGTTGATGCAGCATTGGACTTGGTGCTCTTCTATCTGGCTCCAGGATCATTTCCGATGGCATGTTACAGGCTGCAGCAGAGTGGTACTTATCCCATCTCCTTTCTGAACTGATTTCTATTTTTATACATCTTGAGAATTACGGACCATCAAAGCCAGTCCAATCCCTGCCTGCAGTGCCCCAAAATGTTCTTTAAGGAAATGAAAAAATAATTGTAAATGTTGCCATTATGTTATCGAGTTTTGGATTTTGGAACTGCAAAGCACTTGCAGTAATAGTCTCAATTCATGATTATCAATTTGTGTGCCTTGACCACCAGCTTTTGTAGCCAAACGGTATCTCTCCTCCTTTATATAGGGTGGAGGTCCTGTGGGAGGGTAAGGATTTGGGTTAGGTGAGGGGGGAGGTAACTGGCAGAATTATTCAATTTCGTAGATTGTTTTCTCCAGTGTATAATAATCTATTTTAGCAACTGACTTTTTAATCTCTAAATCAAAATCGACAGCCTAGCAGCATATATGACTGAAGAGCAGGTTCTCGACGGGGTTATATACCCTTCAACATCTAGGTACATTCTCTGGCTTTGTTCCTTTCATGTTCTGTTCACTTATTGGCTATGAGGCAGTTTGGCACCTAATCTTTGTGCATATATTGACTGACTTCATTGAGGTTGCAGAATACGGGATATAACAAAGGAGGTAGCTGCAGCTGTGGTAAAGGAGGCTATTGAAGAGGATCTAGCAGAAGGATACCATGAAATGGATGCCCGAGAACTACAAAAACTTAGTCAGGTATGTTTTCTGCTAATCAGAAATCAATTTTTTTAATTACAACTTATCTGATACTTGTTGATGACATGTACTCGAATTACCATGTAACCTATTGAAGTCTTGAGTTTGCCTTGTATAAGTGCACATATAGATTTCTTGCTTTCTAACTAGGATATAAATTTAGCATCGACTGAAAGAATTGAATAAAACACATTGTCTACAACATGGGACAATCAGTCTGTCTCGTTTAGAAAATATATATTTTTCAATATTTGGCATTAGAATTTTGTAGAAAGTAGAAATTTCAGAGGAGATATTCCACAAAAATACGATTCCCCCAAGAATGCTTTTAAAAAAGGGAAATGATAGAGTTACAATCCTATTACTACCCATTTTGTATTTGATTTTTTTTTTAAATTTTTAATTTTACTTGATGATTAAGGAAGTGATTATTAGTAAGATTATATATTTTTTAATTCTTTTCTTAATGATTAAGGATGTTAAAAAAATACTTAAAAAAATAAAAATAAAATGAAAATTTTGAATATAAAGAAAAGTAGTAAACGGATAGTGATAGGGAAGTAAGCTTATCACTACCCTTTAAAAAATGCGCATCAATGTTCTTGAAATCTAGCAGTTCCCAAAAACCGTAAACCAATGTGAAATTTGGAAATGCCGGTAGTCTTTGTGGGCCTTTTTAAGTATTGCGGCAGGTTTGCATGTAGAAAAGGTTGGAAATTTGGGTTTTGGTAGAGAAGAACAAGAAAAAGTGACGTGATTATTACTAGACCTTTGATGTGTGGGTGTAAAATATTGGCGATGGTTATTTAACTTAAACATCTGTGAATTTAGGCGTTTTCTTAGTATCAGAACTATAAACTTGACAGTAATGCAACTTAATGTGATTGCAGGAAGAGATTGTGGATTTTGTGAAGAAGAACATGTGGTCTCCAGAGTACCCGATATTGGTTTACAAGAACGATTAACTACCTGCCCAACCGCTGATAACATGCAGAAAGCAAAATAACAGCATATTCATATGTACCATGTATTTATTATATGTGAGATTAGCCTGTATGTAAATAAAATAGCAGCAATACACTATGGCCTTGTGGGTTGTGCGCGTCCACGCAAGGTTTTCAATCGGGTTTTTTTTTTTAGAGGATTCAATCGTGTTGTTAAAGCAAACAAGCCAGATCTTCTCATTGAATACTTAACCAAAGATCTCCCCAACAAGATAATACCAAAGCTTCATTTCCGAACACAAACTGTTTGCCTCAGTGTTCGACTTGGAGTTTTTGGCTGGCACTCGAATGTTGCACCATGTGGTGTGGATGGTGCACTAATTAGTAATAAGTAATCAATTATATTACTTTTTTTTTAGCTTTTATTTTTTTGCGCACATTTTAATTCCCAAGTTGATAGACTTTTAATTTAATTTTTATATCTTGAATAAACAAATCTTACACAAACAGTCAGTGACACACAGCAACCAGGTGGTCCCCAGCTGACCAAGATTCAAATTTCAAAAACTTCAAAACGCTTCCGTTCCCATAAAAAGCTGCGGGCCCACCAATCCTAACGGTGTGCTGTGTGACAAGAAAAAAGAACTCAGCTTTCTCTGTCCGTGTCCGTTTCTCTCTTGGTCTCTCTGCGTCCAATTCAAGTCAAATCCTTTCCTTTCTGCTTCTTTGTTGTAGTACTGGGGTTCTTGGGTTTCTACCGATTTCTACCGATACTCGATCTTCTCGATTTCGTCGCACTTTCTGTGATAGATGACGACCATGGAGAGCTTGATTGGTTTAGTTAACAGGATCCAGAGGGCCTGCACCGTGCTCGGTGACTATGGTGGCGGAGACAACAACGCTTTCTCTTCTCTCTGGGAGGCTCTCCCCTCCGTTGCCGTCGTCGGTGGCCAGGTCCTGTTCTCCATCCCCCCCTTTTTTTTTACTAACTACTCATGCTGATTCTTTTTTCCAAAAAAACAAAAACACATTGGTTTTCATTTTGAATTTCAAAGAGATACAAGGAGATTATTTTCTTCTGGAGAAGATTTAGGAGAGATTCTGTACACAGACAAAGTGATGTTTCTTGAGAAAGCAAGAAAAAAGTGCGCTTTGGTCTCCTAGATAGAAATGAGTCTTGTAATGAAGGATGGGTGAATTTTTCGGTTGAATTTGGCCTGATTTAGTTTCTTGCTTGAAATGAGAGCAGAGTTCTGGAAAATCCTCGGTATTGGAGAGCATTGTCGGGCGTGATTTTCTTCCAAGAGGATCAGGTGAACCTTTTGGTTTCACTTCAGTTGGAAAATTGAAAGCTTTTTTTGTCTACCTCATTTTTTTCTTAGACAACGGTAACCATTTGTGGAGTTTGAATTTGGATTATTGCAGGGATTGTCACAAGGCGGCCATTGGTCTTGCAGCTTCATAAGACAGAGGATGGATCGCAGGAGTACGCGGAGTTCCTTCACCTCCCTAGGAGGAAATTTACTGATTTTTGTATGTATAGCTTCTTAGTTGGTTACCTGTATTGCATATCACGTTCTGTCAAAAAAATCACCAACTTCTTTCTGTAGTTTCTCCAGATAAGCTACAAAAGGTTAATCCACCAAATTCTTTCCGTGTATGACTCTTCACATAGTTTCCAATTTTATGCTTAAAAGAAACGAGGAAGGATGATATTATTTTCTGAAATATAGTAGAGAGGATTTATAGGGATCCAGAGTTGATAATTGGTATTAGTACCTCCACGAGATTTAACTAAAAAAATTAACCAATAAGTAACAGTTATCTAGCTGCTATCAAAGATAGCTGTCTAGTTTATCCATTAGTATTTGAAAAGGTGTGGCACCTACTTGTTACTGGGATAATAGCCTTCTCAACCAGTAAACTAGGATATAAGCTAGAATGAACCTGGGAATATGGTTATTTTTGGGGAATAGTTTCGACCTTTACCAAACAGATAATTATTAAATACAAAAAATGAAGTTCCTTTACACCTTTCAGTTCGTTAAGCTGGAGGGGAAAAAGAGAGAAGAGGACAAATACTCCCACATCATTAGGTTGCTGAGGTTACCTTAGTAGATCTAGCTTTTGAATAGTTTTCGTAATTTGGTCCAATGGTATGTGACTGACTAGAATAAATTTTTAGGTGGTAATATTCCATGCAGTTAGAGAGGTCCTCTTTAATACAATAAGAAAAGATGTTCATGGGGGCCTAAAAGACTCGGTCGTAGTAACTTAGACCACCATGTGCTGGTTGATTTAATCAATTAAGATATATGCTTTTGTAACGATTTCTGGAAATTTTCCCCACTTAATTGCCTATTTAATTTTACTGTTGTCTTTTAATGTTATAACTGATATTTAGGCTTCTGATTTTTCTATACAGCCCTGGTTCGCAAGGAAATTCAGGATGAGACTGATAGAATAACTGGGAAGACAAAGCAGATATCTCCTGTTCCTATCCATCTGAGTATCTACTCTCCAAATGGTGTGTGTTCAAATTTTACTTTGTTGTTGACTTTCTTAAACACTCATCATTTGGGTACCATGGAGTGTTACCTTCAAAATCCCTATGTGTGTGCATGTGTGTACTGTATGTCCTTTTTGCAGTTCATTCTAGGTAGTAAGAATAGTCAGTGCTTGACATGCTTCTTGCAGTTTTTTTTTTTTTTTCTCATTCGTAAAACCTTTTCTAACATGACTTCCTTTTTATCATGTGCACACAGTTTTATAGATATTTTAAACTGAACAAAAATGATAATGTGACATTAACCTTTTCCTCAAACGCATCAATATACAATGCAATATGTACCAATGTATTTACATCTCCTCAAGTGCATTGTACCAATGTATATACATCTCCTCATAGAAACTATTGCATACATTTTACTTGGGAAGAACATTCAGTCTGCTTAAATTCAACGCGGTAGTTTGATTCTTAGAAGTGCCGGCTTCACTATTTGACTTCTCTTTGGCTGATTTGATATCGCAAAAAATAATCTCTTTTGCAAGTTTACTTTGGCATTGGCATACCACATTTGCTGGTTGTTTTCTGGAGGAAAAAAAAGTAAGAAATAGAAAGAGAAGAAGTTGGTTTCTCTAGGCATCTTTTTTTTTTTCGATAAGTAAAAGATCTTATTAATAAATAGAATGGCATCAAAGCCAGTTACAATAAGCATACATGCCCTCTTAAGAAGGCGCTCTAGAAACAAGGAAATCATGAAGGTCCATGCCATTAAAATCCACGGCAATGAACCATGTACAAATAGTTCTAAAAAATAAAACTTTAAGCTCCTCTTTAGTTTTCTCCATGTCTTCGAAAGTTCGCTCATTACGCTCCTGCCATAAGCACCATATGATGCAAATGGGGATCATCTTCCAAACGTCCTTGATATGTCTCGTGCCCTGAATCGTAGGCCAACCCTTCATAATATCTAACACGGTCTCCGGCATGACCCATGCCAGATTCAATCTGCCGAAAATCTCATCCCAAAGAATTCTGGCTGTCTCACAATGTAATAGAAGATGATTTACTGACTCGCCCCCTCGCCGACACATGTAACACCAGTCTGCAATGATGACCCTCCATTTTCTCAGGTTGTCTATGGTGAGGATCTTTCCCCAAGCCGCTGTCCATACGAAGAATGTTGCTTTTAGAGGTGCTTTGTGCCGCCAAAGACGTCTCCATGGGAACTGCAAAACAGGAACATGAGTGAGAATCATATAAAATGAACGAACTGAAAAGAATCCTCTCCTCGTAGGAATCCAAGCCATGAGAATCATGGTTTCTCTAGGCATCTCAAGCCATGAGAACGAATATTTAACATTAAAGATTTTGAATTGGTTTATTTGCAAGGAATATTTATTATGTCTAAAGAATTTTTTTATGAATAAGAAGATTTAATTATGACAAGAAAAATTATAATGTCTTAAAAATTGGCAACAGTGAATTTAAAAAAATTGTTATTGATTAATCATTTCAATTGATCTATTGAGAATTTTGTGAAATATACCCTAATGTAATTTTGAATTATTTTTACACTATTTCTTCTTTCTGATGTATTGTGCTTTGTAATTTCATACGGCATGGAGTTGGAATGTAGATATCATTCCATTCTCTGTATTGCAGTGTGTTTCTATTCTTCTTCTCTCTGATGTATTGTACGTTGTGATTTCATCTGTCATGGAGTTGGAATATATAGTTGAGATCATTCCATGCTCTCTATTGCAATGTTTCTTTCTATTTTCTGACACTTTTTCTTTCCCCGATTGGGCAGTGGTCAACTTAACCCTGATTGATCTACCTGGTTTGACAAAAGTTGCTGTTGGTATGTTATGTGCCTAATCACGCTTCTGTTTACTGTAATTGTAGTCTACAACTAAGTCTTTCTAATTTTGAACAGAGGGACAACCTGAAAGTATTGTTCAAGATATTGAAAGCATGGTTCGGACTTATGTTGAGAAGGTAATAAGACTTTTTTTCTTGTTAAAATGGTACATTTTTGCATAATGCATGGTAGAGCACTTGATTCTGGTGAGATCCATGGTATTTCACTGAAACAGTTAATCTACTTTTGATTCTTTTCATTAGCTAAGTTTTTGGATCCTTTTTTGTTTGTTTCTAGTTACTGGACTGGTATTACAGTTTCTTTTAAGTGCATATTTTTATGGTTTAAATAGACTATCCTTTTTTGTTATCTTGCATCGTTTCTCTTTTCTTGAATCATGCCTTTTTTCATCCTCTATCGTCTTCAGTTGTTTTGTCCTGCCATATTTGGTTATGCTGTGGGCATTTTACATGTTGCATATGTTTTCATCTGAAAATTCTAACGTGTCACATTATTTTTGTTGAATTGATGACCATGAACTTTTTGTAGCCTAATTGTATCATTCTAGCAATATCTCCAGCCAATCAAGATATTGCAACGTCAGATGCTATCAAACTTGCTAGGGAAGTCGATCCCACTGGTATACGCTTTTTGCTGCTTTTTGAGATCTTTTTACTTTTTCTCTTTGTTTAGCCTTTCCTAATGAGTCTCTGTTTCTTAATTGTACAGGTGACCGGACATTTGGTGTGTTGACTAAGCTGGATTTGATGGACAAAGGAACTAATGCATTGGAGGTAAGATCTGTGCGTGCGCGTGTGTCTGAAGGCACTCATCTTTTAATCAATTCATTAGGACCTGGTCTAGGTCTGCATTTAATTGTTAACATTTTTAATTGAATTTAATTAGTTGGGGTTAACGCCTCATTGAGTAAAGTTGCAATCAAAGAAGAATAGTCTTTCAGCGGATATATTTTTTTCCGCTGTTGACAGTTCTACTTGCTTGGCCTTATACATATTTTGTATCCCCTCAGGTTCTTGAAGGAAGATCTTATCGACTTCAACAACCTTGGGTTGGAATTGTGAACCGGTCACAGGCTGACATCAATAAAAATGTTGACATGAAAGTTGCAAGGCGCAAGGAACGTGAGTACTTTGCAACCAGTTCTGACTATGGGCACTTGGCCAGTAAAATGGGCTCGGAGTATCTTGCAAAACTCCTCTCAAAGGTTTATTTTTGTGTGCCTCCATTGAATATTAAGACAATTATTTTCACAGGCTTATCAATTATTGTTGTGATCTTGTTTTTAGCACTTGGAGTCTGTAATTAGGGCTCGTATTCCAAGTATAACATCTTTAATAAACAAAAGCATTGATGAACTAGAATCAGAGATGGATCATCTTGGTCGACCTATTGCTGTTGATGCTGGGGTAAGTGGCAGAAAGTTGTATTCGCTTTTTTTTTTTTTAACAAGATGCTGCCTTTTTCTTACCTGAACCCATATGTGATGGTATAGGCTCAATTGTACACTATCTTGGAAATGTGTCGTGCATTTGAGCGGATTTTTAAGGAGCATTTGGAAGGAGGGTAAGACATTTTTTTAACTTTTTCTTTCTACTTCTGTTAATTATTGATTTTATGGTGATCCATTTGAGCTTTTCAAATGATTTCTTGGCTAGGTAGATCTAGTATGATAATTTTCAGTCAAATGACATTCCTTTTGTTACATTTTTATCAGCATTGGCTAGATCTGCTACTGTCTTAAGTTTTAGTTGCATTCTTCTAGTGTGTGTGTGTATATATATATATATATATATATTTTTTTTTTTAATCTTGGAATTCTTTTTTCAAATTTAGGCGGCCTGGAGGTGATCGGATTTATGGAGTTTTTGACAACCAGCTTCCCGCTGCTTTAAGGAAGCTTCCATTTGATAGGCACCTTTCTCCGCATAATGTAAGGAAAGTGGTTTCAGAAGCAGATGGTTATCAGCCACACTTGATTGCTCCTGAGCAAGGTTACCGGCGCCTAATTGATGGGGCACTTAATTATTTTAGAGGCCCAGCTGAAGCTTCTGTGGATGCTGTAAGTTGTCTCGTTATTCAGAGTTGTTCATTATCAAGTTTCTGCCGGAGTTCCTTGGCAATTGTTGCAGTAGTTCGTCGAAATCTAATTTGGAGAATTTTCACAACTGACCTAGCTACCGCAATGTAGGTTCACTTTGTTTTGAAAGAACTTGTGAGGAAGTCAATAGGAGAAACTCAGGTGAAATTCAGGGAAATGACTGGCAGTTATTTACTTCAATAAGTGTTGATATTCTTTTAATGAGTATTTATATTGATGTTTGTGGCTATATAGGAGTTGAGGCGATTTCCAACTCTTCAAGCTGAAATAGCTGCTGCTTCTAACGAGGCCCTGGAAAGGTTTCGTGAAGATGGTAGGAAGACAGTTGTTCGATTGGTGGACATGGAATCTTCATATTTGACCGTGGATTTCTTTAGAAGACTCCCCCAAGAAGTGGAGAAAGGAGGAAACCCAGCTGCATCAACCACAGACCGTTATGCAGAGGGTCACTTTAGGAGAATAGGCTCAAATGTGTCTTCTTATGTGGGCATGGTGTCGGCGACACTTAAGAACACGATTCCTAAGGCTGTGGTTTTCTGTCAAGTTAAGGAGGCCAACCAGTCATTGCTAAATCACTTTTACATGCAAATAGGGAAGAAAGAGGTACTCTCTCTGTCTCTTTTTCTCAAGCATATATGTAATCCTATATTCGAACACCCTACGAGGTGTCATATGATATGTTCATTTGGAGGATCATTGATGCATTATGGTACCCTTTTTTTATGTTCTGAACATTTAATTGGATTGTGATAAATAAATAAATAAATAAATAAAACTTGTTATTACCTAACTCTTTTCATCAATTGTCAAGATGTATCCTGAAGCAGTGATAACACCTCTGTTACATATGCGTGTATATATATAGGCATTTCGTCGAGTAATATAAATTGGAAAACTTCTAACAATTGCGTAATTAATTGTGTTGGCAACCATTTCAGGGTAAGCAGCTTTCACTATTGTTGGATGAAGACCCTGCATTGATGGAGAGGAGGCAACAGTGTGCAAAAAGGCTTGAATTATATAAGGCAGCAAGGGATGAGATTGATGCTGTATCATGGGCTCGCTGAGATGTATTGTTGTTCAGGAATGCCTTGTATTGTAGTTATCGATACAGAGGATCAGGTTCTTACTGAATTTGTTTACTTCTTGGATGGCTACTGTGTCTTAAGTATTGTATTTCGTCGTGCTATTTTTTCATACTACTGATGTATTGTAAACCTGATTTATATTTTGCTTCCATGTGGTAATATATTAGAGTGATGTAGCTTAATTTCTTTTACATTTTTTTCACCGCATTGCCTTCGGACTAAGTTGTACGATTTCCCCAAGTCATTCAGTAGACTACAAGGATCATTCTTTGCTTGATTAGGTCGGATATTCAAAGCTGGTTGTGTCTTCCTTTTGTATGCCATGTTGACTACTGTTCCAGATTTTGAAGGCATTTACCGACTTATTTAGGAATGAGGCTGCTGGCGGAAAAGTGACGGGAAAAAAAAAAAAGGAGCAGAGGTATTTATCTTCCTTATCCACATTTGCGGTTTGTCTAAGGGCCAAATTCCAACCTATTCTGAATTTATTTGTTGGTACCAACCGAACCAAGGGTTACTTTTGGGCTAAAGTGGTGTAGATGAAGGAGTTATTTATTCGAACAAAATAACACAGAACTGATAAAATTTGACTCTGATACCCAATCTCGCCTAAATGAGTGAACTGAAAATATGGAATGAATACAAGAACTGCTATAAATGCCACTTATTTTACATTGGACAAGTATCTCTTCTGAATTATGAAGACGGAGGCATGGTGTTTCAAGTTGTTGGTGTCGTTGTTACTTCTCCAATTCTTCCAATGCTGTCCATTCGGGTTCTCGAAATCCTTAAGAGGTCCCACTTCCATCAATGCTCCTGGCCGCTACGCCAGCTTTCATCCAGAAAAGTGGCCTTCCGAAGGCCAAAACCATATATAAGTCACATGTCAATACCCATCTATATAGTGCTGGTGTATATGAAAAGCAAACAATTCTGGGAGCAAAACCTGAAGCACAAAGGTGTGTTTATTTCGCATATCATCAATTTTGAAGTTAACATCACCAACCTTCCATGGTGGTTTGACTCAACCAATACAGTAAAATGCTATCTTAGAAATGATCAGTGCTAGAAATTACACAACTATCCCGACATTATCTCTACTGACATAGCAGTGTTTATAAATCATTAGATTTTTATCTTTTTCAACAATGATTCATAAATGGCTACTAGAAGGATGATGATGGTGTGGTACAGCTTCGAACATTTTCTTTCTTTGATTTACTCAACGAAGAATAGTACACATTGCTTGAACAAATAGTAATAAAGATGACAGATGAGATAAGCCATACCTAGTTTGAATTGTCAATTTACATTGTTAAACATGAGATCATTAATTTTGTTGATGCCAATATCAGATATGGGCTCAATTGGTCGATCATCTCCATCCATTGAAGGAATAAAGCTCGATGGTTCTCTACTGAATTCATCTGCAGAAGGGGGGAGCAGGTTAACGTAGACTTGAAAAGAACATTCATTTCCAAAACTAAGAACAGAAAATTTAAAATAGAAGCAAAGAGGGCTAACACAATTCTATTATTGCCTTCATAATACTCATATAATAAGAGAATAAAATTCAATGGTATTGATTGAAAACAAAGGCCCAACTTCCTAGACCTCAAAGAGATCTTCAAATATATTAATGATAATGAAGGCTAGTTGAGGCTTACCAAACATTGTGTTTAAGGAAGTTGGGTTAGGAGTCGACATAAAGTTAAGACCAACATAAAATACCAATGCTAACACGATTGTCATCATAACATAAACTGGCCCTGCCAATGCCCAATACCTGGAAAAAAAAAAAGAGGATAAAGCTGATTTCACAATCTCAAAACTATAAATAAATTAATCCACCAAGCCGATGAAGATACTATTATCAATTATGCAAGTAAGAACTTCAAAGTTTTACTTATTGGAAAGAATATCTTAAATTCAGACTGTTCTCACTCAAACATTTTTCAGATGTTAGGATTTGTGAAGTCCAAATTCACCAGATGTCACCAAGTTTCCTAAATCATTTTCGTTTCTTGTTGGAGCTTCTGAAAAATTACAGAGCCATTCCAGCACTATTGTTTTCACTTCCAAATTTGATTAAAAAAAAATCAGGTATGATTGAGCCAGACCATACACAACTAAGCTCTACTGATTTAGGTTTCCTCAACGGGAAAGGTGCATATGAGATTTTCTATGCTAAGAAAACATGGCACAGAAACCAATCTTCAATACCTGCTAGGATAGTAGAAGATTCCGATGTAATGTAGCCAAGCCTCTGGAACATATGCCCATGCCAAGAAAATAACTGCCCCCAGCAATAGAGTTGTATGAGATTCCACACCAATGGACAGGAAAATAAATAAATAAAGCAACCAGTAGGCCTGCATTTCCCGTTTGTCAGCATGACAACAAGGTCAATCCAATTTCAGAAATAGCATCAGATTCATTGATCGAGAACATTTTGAAGTATCTCAGACATATACGTCAGAAACATTTTAGCATGAAATGCCCTAACCGAGCCTGGTAATCGTATAAAAACAGAAGCATTTGCACAAGGTATGAAAATTATATGTTAATGGACAATTTTTGCCAAATACCAAAAGGAATCACTGAATCAACTTGTAACAAGATAAGGATGAGGCTCATAAAAAGAATATAAAAGCGTGATATATGAAGTGAACCTGTAGCGACAACGGTAGTTATGGAGCCTACGAATCCATAAACTTCTGATGGCTTCGGACCATGTTCGCCAGACACTCCAAATCCAGGAGCCCTCTCATCCACATCCAGAGAGGAAACAGTTGCCCTCCTCTTCTTTGACAGACTGTGAATTCTTCTAGGACTACTTACAGAATGAGGATCTTCCATGGCTTGCAATTTTAAGAACCTAGCAGTCCAGCACGCTAGAGGCGCACCTTATTGAATGTCAAAATTCTTCTCTGAAAGCAAAGACACACAGATGCTGTGGAGACTAGAAAAAACGCTCGGACGGAGACCGGAGAGAACCGTACTATGAATCGGCCAATGGTTGACGATGGGAGACTCTTTCGGCTTTACTGAGAGGAAGGAGAGCGAGGAGGATTCGCTTCCTCCGCGTGGACGCCAATACTAATAACAATAAACTTTGCGTCGACAGCTAGGTGTTTTGTAAAAGCGACAAGATCCGATGCCAAAACTATAAATCTCGTCTTCAGCTGGTGGCATTTTAAAGAATTTTTTATGTGTTTGGTTATTTACTTCGACTCAACTTATTTTAAACTAATTAGTTATGAAAGTTATTATTTTTAATTTTTTACAAAAAAAATTAAATTCATCTCATTCGATTTTATATATTCTAATTTAAAAAATCAAATCTATCTTAATCTAAAAAAAGTTAAACGCATCTTAACGAAAACTATAAATTTTATTTAAAACTTTTTATATCATATTTCGTATAGTGTGAGGTGTAAAAACTTTTAAGTAATACTATTTGAAATAATAAAAAAAAAAAGGTGGAGCTGGAGTTTAGTTTGATCGAACCTCGTAATAAATGCAGTACATCCTAAAAATATAATAAAAAAATTTTAAAAAATACAATAAAAAACACAATAAAAAAATACAATAAAAAATACAATAAAAAAATAAAATGAAGAAAACATAATAAAAAATATAGTAAAAAAATAAAATGAAAATAATTTGGTAGAAAGGCGTTTGGCCTCAACGCAGCCCCTGGCCGCCATGTTCGACATCGCCCATACCATTGTGATCGCCTCCCTTCGGTGATCTCAACCTTGCAACAGCGACCTCCCACCTTCTTCCGACAGCCTTAAACTTGGATCGGTTTAAGGCTGCTGGGAAAAGGTGGGAGGTCGCATCCAGGTTTAAGGCTGCTGGGAAAAGGTGGGAGGTCGCCAGGGGTCGCCGTTGCAAGAATGAGATCACCGGAGGAAGGCAATCCCAATGGCATGGACGATGTCGCCGCCGATGGCCGGTGGCGACGAGGGCTACATTTATTATGAGGTCGGACTAAACCCCAAATTTTCTCTAAGAAATATATAAATAAACAATGTGTTTTTATATTTAATCTAAAATATAAAAGAAAAGAAATGTTGATTTAGCTCTACCTCAATTAGAATGTTCTTTTCTTTATTAATAATCTAAGAGAATGAAAATTCATTCCTGCTGTACTGTAATTTTGGCCTATTTTATTTTCATAAATATTCTTATTTTATTATTACTATTATTTTTAAATTTTTGTATAAAAAAAATAAATAATTTAACTTTTTCAGTACTTAAAATAATTTCTTCAAATATTAAAACAAAACTAATATTAAAAAATAATTTTATAATAATATTTTATTTTATTTTTAACTTTTATCTCATCTTATCATATCTTATCTATTAAAACAAATTAGACTATGTTTTTTTTTTTAAAATAGCAAACTGTTTGCATTCATGAAGAGCATTACAACTGAACTTGAAAACAAGTAAACTATCAGACAATCTATAGCTCTCCAGCACCCTAAAAGTGACTTAAGCACCCTAAAGAAAATTGACATGGTCTAACTCTAAATCTATCTAGAACGCTGTCTAAGAGACTTCCAACACCATACAAGTAACTCTAGCACCCTAAAAGATGATTACCAATTCAATCCCAAACTAACTAGAACTCCACGCCAGGATACTTCCACTCTACAGACCTCCCCACAGGTCCTAGAGACTTGTATTTTTTTATATTTAACTAAAACATATATACAACCAAACATCATGGGAAAACCGAAATAAAAATGGTTTTCTACCTTGGAAGAAATATAAAACACTAGAAAAATAAAAAAAATACCGAAAAAAAGGAGCTGGAGTGGCGCGTGAGACACACGCGCAACCCTGGAGTACTAAAATATCAAGCCTGCATCTGCCAACTTCACTGGATCGAAAATTGCCGTGCGTGGAAGAGGTATAACTCTCGAAGTGGTGGCGCATGCAGGCCACATGCAAACTTCAACCCGCGCGTGTGAGCCATGCACCACTGATCTTGAAACGCCTTTCAGTAGATTGGTAGATCGGCGGCTAGCGAACCTCATGGTGGGGTGCGTGATGGTCGAAAACCACTGGAAAACATCTCAACGCCACTTCTCTTCTTCTAGCCTGAAAAACACAAACAAAAAACACAAGAAAGAGAGATGATGAGGAAAAGAGAGAGATGGGGGAAGGGAAGGGAAGGAGGAGCTGAAGCTCCTCCCCCTCCCAAAGAGAGCTTCTATGTTTAGAGAGAATTAAGAGAAAAAGTTGAGAGAGAAAATACTTAGAATTCGTCTTTGTTCCTTTATGGATTTAGACAATATAATAAATTAGACTAATTGCATAATAATAAAGTTGTAACAAAAATTAAAGATGAAACTACTATTGCAAAAAATTTATAAGAGAAAATATTTAAAACTTTTATTACTCAAGAACTAGATTTTATCTCTTCCTTTTTTTCTTCATTTATTTCTTTTTTCTTTCTTTTCATTTCTTTCTTTCTTCGTTCTTCTTATTTGTACATAACAAATCGATTAATGCTCGTATTTATGAACCTTGATTACTATACAAATTACTGTACAACAACATATTTTTCAAAATATTGCCCCCAAAAGTCGTTGGAGGCATGTGAGCATGGGGCATGGGACATGGGGCATGGGGGGTCATTCATTTCCCCTCTCATGATTGATCTTATAACACTCTCTCTTGAATGACCACCCATAAAGAATCTGCCTCATTAAAACCTTGCCAAGGAAAAACCCAGTAGGAAGAAAAACTAATGGCGAAGAAAAAAGAATACAATATTCTTATGTACCTCTAAGTGCTTTAAGATTGGCTCATTAAAACCTTGCAAAGGAAAACCCAATGGGACAAAACCTCAGCGAAGGAAAAAGAATATAATCAATACAAATTTTCAAAACATTAACTCTTCCTAAAAAGTGTATGACGATAGATCTTTGAGTTTTTGCATTCCTATGTTCTGCATAATTTTCTTGAATGTCGTAGTTTGTAATGCGTTTATGAATAAATCTGCCAGATTATCACTTTATCGTATCTGCTTGATATCAATTTCACATTTTTCTTGAAATCCGTGAGTATAAAAGAATTTAGGTGAAATATATTTGGTTCTGTCACTTTTGATATATCCTCATTTGATTTGAGTGATATAAGTAGTATTATCTTCATATAAAATTGTTGGGCTATCATTGATCATGGAAAGACTATACTTTTCTTGGATATGTTGAATCACTGATCTTAACCAAATACACTCTCGACTTGTTTTATGAATTGCAATGATCTCTAAGTGATTTAAAGATGTGGCAGATAATATCTGCTTGACAGATCTCTATGATATGGTAATATCTCCATAAGTAAATACATATCCAATTTGAGATCTACCTCTGTGTGGATCTGAAAAATATTCTGCATTTGCATACCCAGTTAATTGCAGACTTAATCTACGTTGATAAAATAATCTTATATCAACCGTACAATGAAGGTAACGAAAGATATGTTTAATATCATTCCAATACCTTTCGAGTTTGTGCATAACTATATTTTGCAAGTAGATTAATTGAAAATGTAATATCAGACAAAGTACAATTTGTAAGATACATCAAAACTTTATTTGCACTGAGATATGGTACTTCAGGATCAAGAATTTCTTCATTGTCTTCACAGCGATAAAATGGATCATTCTTCACATCAAGTGATTGAACAACCATTGGAGTACTTAAGGGATGTGTTTTATCCACATAAAAGTGTTTCAGGACTTTCTCGATATACATGGACTGATGAATAAAAATTCTATTTGGCAAGTGCTTGAGCTGTAGGTCGAGACAAATTTTTGTTTTATCAAAATCTTTCATTTCAAATTTATTTTTTAAATATATAGCAGTTTTTGTGATCTCTTCAGGAGTCCCACAATATTTAAATTATCAACATAAACTGCAATAATGACAAATTTGGATTCTGTTTTCTTAATAAAAACACATGGCCATATAAGATTATTCTCAAATCATTCTTTCAAAAGATATTCGCTTAGACGATTATACCACATGCGTCTAGATTGCTTTACCCCATATAAAAAATTTTGAAATTTGATAAAATATATACTTCTAGATGTACTTGTAGATGCCTCATACATTTTATATCCTTAAGGGATTTTCATATATAAGTCATGGTCTAAGGATCTATATAAATATGCAGTGACCACATCCATCAACTGCATATCTAATATTTTTGTAACAACCAGACTAATCAAAAATCTGAATGTGATTACATCCATAACCGGAGAATATGTTTTTCTCATAATCAATCCCGCATTTCTACAGGAAATCTTATGCGACAAGTCATGCTTTGTACTGCACAATTTCATTTTTCTCATTACGTGTTCTTACAAATACCTATTTATATCCAACATGCATTACATCCGTTGATGTTTGGATAATAAGTCTAAATACCTCTCGCTTTACTAGCGAGTTTAATTCAGTTTCAATAGCTATTTTCCAATTTGGTTAATCATTTCTACATCGACATTCTTAGACGACTTTTGACTCACTTTCTTCATTATTTCTAGTAATGTCAATAATCATCTTATATGAAAATATGTTGTCGACAATAGTTTTATTTCTATTTAGAATTTCTCCAGTACTCATGAAATATATTGAGATCTCATTATTTTCAGGTACCTATTATTTTTTAGGGAAAAACATTTCATGAAACACTTATTCAAAAGGTCAATTTTCAAGAGTTTTTTGGAATAGAAAATTTGACATCTTCAAGAGTATCAACTATACTTGTAACCTGCATTGTGGGTATGAGTTTTTCAGGAATATCAAATTCATTTTGTATTATTTTTCTTCGAAAAATTTTATTTTTTGCACCAATAGGTTTTTCACGCTTCAGACATGTCTTAGACTCACTTATTGCTGTTTTGACAATTTATCCTTCAGAGACTTTAATCCTTACTAGAGCATTAACAGCATGAATATATGATTTTACTATACTTTTAGTGTCAGTAAATACATCCGATAATTGATTTGTTACACTTTACAAACGAATAATCGTCTGAACTTCTAGTTTACATTCATTTGTAGGATGATCAAATTGAGACAATGCATTATTATCCCAAATAATTTATTGTCGTGCTTCAGGCACCGACTTTTCGTTACCCAATAATGGAAAAGTGGATTCGTCAAAGTGATAATCCTCAAAACGTGCTTTAAACATACCACCTGTAAGAGGATCAAGGTATCTAATAATAGATAAATAATCAAAATCAACATATATCCTAAGTCTACATTAAGGGTTTATTTTTGTACGTTGTGGATGTACAATTGGAACATATACAGTATATCCAAAAGTACAAAGATAAGATATATTTGGTTATTAACCAAATACAAGCTGTAATGAAGAATATTTATGATATACAAATGATCTAATCCGAATTAATGATGCTGCATAAAGTATAGCATGTCCCCAAGCAAAAATAGATAGTTTTGATTTCATAAGTAAATGTTTAGCGATTAGTTGAAACATTTTGATCAAAGATTCAGCTAAATCGTTTTGAGTGTGTATGGGCAACAAGATATTTAACATCTATTTCTATTGACACGCAATAATTATCAAAAGTTTGAGACGAAGATTCGCTTGCATTATCTAATCGAATAGTTTTGATTGGATATTCAGGAAATTGTGCTCGTAGTTTGATTATTTGAGTAAGAAGTCTAACAAATGCAATATTTCTAGTGGAAAGCAGACAAACATATAACTATTGACTTGATGCATCAATCAAAACCATAAAATATCTAAATGGTCCATTTGATGGATGAATAGGCCCACATATATCCCCACGAATCTTTTGTAAAAATGATGAAGATTCAACTGACAATCAATTTACCTTGGGAATATGCAGAGTACGGATATTCATTAGGTAAAAGAATTTTTTAATTTTTTAAGGGATGCCCATGCGAATTATCAATAATTCTTCTCGTCATTATTGATTCTGGATGTCCAAGACGATCATGCCAAGTTATAAAATACTTCGGGGTCAATGCACTTCTGGTGCATTACCACATATGATTCAATTGTTCTCATTTTGTATAATATAATCCAAAAGAGAGAGTATATAGTTTTTTCTAATACGAGCTTCTGGCCCGATATTATTTTAGTAATGAAAAGATGCTCTGTACTACCTTTCTTGATAGTTTCAATATGATAATTATTACAACGTATATATTTGAAACTCAATAAATTTCTTCTAGATTGGAAAGATAATAGAGTATCATCAATACAAAATTTGGTGTCATTAGGCAACACAATATAAACTCTTTCGGAATCCTTAATTAGATTTGACAAACCTGATATGGTATGGAAATAGGCTTTACTTAGTGTTAAATTTTGAAAACATTTCTTATATTTGATAATTATGTGAGTTGTAGTACTGTCAGCCAAACATACATCTTTATCATTCAACTCAGAAATAAAAAGTTCATCCGTGTGATTCATAATTATACAAAATATACAAAATTTTCATTACATATACTAAAGAGTTCTAACGAAAATACATTAATTGAGAGGAATACTTCCATCCCTAATCAAGTGATCAATTCTACCATCAGGATTTTCAAAAAAATTAGAAACATCAAGATTAGTAATAGCTATATTTAATGAATCATTTGATGGTTCTACTAAATTTATTTCAAACTTTTTATTATTTCTTTTTATAGATGTTTGATGTAAATCGGTCAAGTGTCTGGCCGTACGACAGGTACGTGACCAATTTTCAGTCATATCACATCTATAATACACATCTTCACATTTCTTTAAATAATTATTTTGGGGGTTTTTACCCCTATCTGAGTTGTAACACTTCTGGTGATACGGTATATTTTTATTAGTATCCATTTTAATGTTGTCGCTTATTTGACCAACATTTTTATAGTTTCTCTTATCACGTCTACGCCACCGACTTTTTCTAAAGGATGCACAATTCGCTTTTAGGAATGATGTAAATCCAGTACCATTCACTTCAGAAAATGATGTTGAACTAGTAGGACGTGACTCATGGTTTCTTAATAAAAGTTCATTATTTTGTTCAGCTACTAGAAGACAAGATATAAGTTTAGAATATTTCTTGAACTTTTACTCTCGATACTGCTACTGTTATAGGAGCATATTTGAGGCATGAAAAGTAGTATATGTCTTTTCTAACATATCATAATCGGTGATTTTCTCATGCATAATTTTAATACTGAGCTGATTTTAAAAAATGTTGAGTTATATTCATTAACATTTTTAAAATCTTACAACCTCAGGTGCAATCATTCATAACAAATTTTTGGAAGGATAATAGTGTTTTGGTGTTCATATCTCTCATTTAAATTATTCCACAAAATAAATGGATTTTTTACTGTAAGATACTCAGTTTTTAATTTTTCGTGAAAATGGTGGCGAAGGAAAATCATTACTTTAGTACAGTCCTGCAAGGACGCTTGATTTCCTTCTTTTATAGTTTCTCCCAGGTTCATTGCATCCAGATGGCTTTCAGCATCAAGAATCCAGAATAAATAATTTTTTTCAGATATGTCAAGATTTGACATTTTCAGCATCAACGAATTCCAACTTTATAAGATTTAACATTTTCTACATATATATATATAGTGAAATAAATGTGTATATCAAAAATATATTTATAGAGTCATACAGATTTTATCAAGTAATAATGAATGATATAATATTTCATATTCATCTCAAAGAATGTAAATAATATATTGAAAAATTTACTTGAAGAAGAAAATTACTAGCTTTAGAATTGATAGAATCGTCGTGTTGATAACGTGTTATAAAATTTAAAGAAAAAACTACTATTGTAAGAAATTTATAAGAAAAAATATTTAGAATTTTTTTACTCAAAAATTGAGTTTTCTCTTTCCCTTTCTTTCTTCATTCTTTTTTTTTTCTTTCTTTCTTCATTCTTTTTTTTTTCTTTCTTTCTTCATTCTTCTTATTTGTACATAACAAATCAATTAATACTCATATTTTTAGACCTTGATTATTACACAAATTACTCTATAACAATGTATTTTTCAAAATAATGCTCTCAAAAGTCATTAAAGGTATGTGGACATGGGACATGAAGCATAGGACATGAGGTCTTGATTGCCCCCTAATTTTATAATAGAAATCTATTTTTAGTCCACCCCGCCCAAAAAACATTTTACTTTTTCATTATTATTATTATTTTATAAAACAGCCCAAAAAGCATCCTAGGATGGAGAAAGCTAATCTCGTTCATATTTTAATAATATAAAAATTCTATTCATCATTTTTATATATTATATATAATGTATTTTTTGTTTTTTTATCAAATATTTGATATGTAATAATAAGTTAAAAAAATTCAATTAATTTAAAACAATAAGTTTAAAAACTTTTAAAATATTAAAAAAATATATAATATGCAGCCTATGAAAATAATGAATACAAAACTCAATAATAATATTTGGACTTCCACTGTCAAGGTCAGCTACTATAAAGCTTAGGAACCACTCAAGGAAACTGAACCTGAGTTTGTTTGGCCGTTACAATTACGCTAACTCCTACTTACTTTTATTCCTTCACTTTTAAATTCTTATTTTTCTTATAAAAGTATATCCCGAAAATATTCATCTATATAATATTAAATATTATAAATTTATAAGATGAAAATAAAATCTTTGGAAAATTTTTTTTTTTAGGTCTGGTTTATTTTAAAAGATAAAATAAAATAAGGTGGGAAGAAATAAAAGTTAAAAAAGAAATATTATAATAAAATATTTTTTAATATTAATTTTGTTTTAAAATTTTTAAAAAATATATTTTAAAATTAAAAAAAATTAAATTTTTTATTATATTTATATAAAAATTAAAAAATAAATAAATAAAATTTAATTTTTAATTACATCCCCGTAAACAAACTTGAACTTAATTCCACCACCGACGATCGAAACAACTCGGAAAATAATGTCCTGAGACTTTCCTTTGAAAATCTGAGTAATTTATTTATTTATTATTTATTTGTAAGCATCTCTATTTAAGCGTGCTGCGCGGAGTCTTTTTCTGCATCCCCCGCTCTCCTCTCCTCTCCTCTCCTCTCCTCTCCTCTCCCACTACCTATCAGATCTCTCTCTCTCTTTCTCCATCCCGCTCTCTCTCTAAAGGTAAGCTATTGTATCTCTTTCTTTCGTTTTGATTTGTTTAAACTCTGCAAACATTCAGTTAATTCGAGCGCGTACTTTCGGTTGAGTTTCTGATCTTGCTTTGTCCATAATGATTTTGAGTTTTCTGCCTTGATCTTCGTTTATATCCAGTTTTGTTTCCAAACATAGGGAAAATAATGGAAACTCTAAAAGTTTTCAAGATGTATGCTTTGTTCGCTTCTAGGTTGCTAAAAAATAGAGCATTCCGGTTTATCAATGCCGGATCTGTGGAGGTTTTGAATGAGTGCTAGTTTCTAATGAAACGATCTGGTCTCTTATAACTTGGAAGATCGGGATTATTCATGAATCATGTGGATAAAAATGGATTTCTTCGTACTATTGGCAGAGAATAACAATGAAGCCCGCTAATATCTGATGATCTCTTAATTGGAAGTCGTTTCTCAACGTTAAATATACTTTGGTTGTATAGATCTGAGACACAATATTAGTTTATCTGCTTGTGTGCTTTAAACTCTTGCATTTGGATTGGATGTTGAATGGGCGCTTAGTAGCTCCACTACAACCAATATGACACTCAAGGATTCCTGTCCTATGAATTCTCTAATAGCCAGAGGCACCGTTGTGGAATTTTGAAAAATTCGTTATTAAACACACATCCCCACTGGATTAATAGGGTCCAAAACATTAAGGACCTCTCCCCATATATTAGCTAAAAATACTTTTGCTGTAAATTGAGCAAGCAGTGAGAGATTTGTGGCTGGCTGTTTGTTCATGTAAATGTAAGTTTTATCATACTTTGAAAATTCAATGATAGAAACACGCATGCATGCACTAACATGCATGATACTTTTATAGGCACATGCAGGAGTAAGCGTTTGTATTGGTGAATGCATACATATATGAATTATGGAAAAGCAGAGAGATTTTGTCATTGATTGTGACCTATACAACTTTAATATAGCAAATCAAAATTGATATATTTATATTGTTGTTTTTGTTTATGTGATTGTAACTTTGGTTTTATGCAGATAGTATATTCAAAAACAATTTAGTTGGTTTCCATGGGAACTGTTCTTGAAGCTGCAACCAAGGTATATATGGATTTTGTAAATTCTGGTAGTTATGGGGATTTCTTTTGGAATTTGGGTCAACCAATGCTAATGGAGCATCTGTGAAGTTTGACCTGTGTGTTCCTACAAGCGATTAGAGTTTCTTAGCTGTGTTTGGATGTTGAGCTGAGTTGAGTTGAGTTGAATAAAATATTGTTAGAAAATTACTTATTAATATTATGAGTATTTTGTGATTTGAAAAAGTAGAATTGTTAATTATATTTTGTATGAGAATTTGGGAAAGTGTATGGGGATTTGGGAAAGTTGTAATGATGAGATGAAGTGAGTTGAAGAGGGTTTGGTAATCATGATAATCAATTAGTGTGCTTAGTCTCATGGATGCAGGAAAATGGCTTCTCTTATGACCGATTTTTTTTTTTTTTTTTCTGGTATGGGGATATATCTTGTAAAGATGATATCGCATAACAAGTTTATTTGGCTGCAGGAGGCTAATGGATCTGTAGCTGAGAAGAAGCCTACAGTTGTTTTTGTTTTAGGTTGGCCCCTTACTCAAAATGTTTTATTTTTTTATCTTTCCTACATTTAATTGTACTCTATATGCTTCTGCATGCGTCAGATTCACAGAAGAATATCAAAATTTAATTAAATCTGTACTTGGACCAACCCAGGAAGTGCCATTTGATCCAGAGTTTATTGTATTTGTATATTATGTCAATGAATGTAGTTGTTTATATGTAAAGGTGAAGGATCAAAAGCATCCACAGCCACCCGGGGCAGGGTTTTAGTTCCTCTCGAATGTTGTGCTAGCTGTAATATTTCAATAAGTTTCTGATTTTATCGTATTTTTTTTATTCTGTCTATGTGGTAGTGTTACTAATTATCTCAGCCAGTCATCTTCCTTCCATTTCTTAAGCAGAATTCTTGTAGACCTTCCTAAGTTGAGTTCTTGATTCTTTTGATTTGCCAGGTGGCCCAGGCAGTGGAAAAGGTACCCAATGTGCAAATATTGTTGAACACTTTGGTTATACTCATCTCAGTGCTGGTGATCTTCTCCGAGCAGAAATCAAATCGGGTTCTGAAAATGGGTACAATTTATATGAATTTCTATCTTTTTTTTTTTTTTTGGAAGTAATCAAATATGATATTAAGAAGCACTGAAGCTGTAGTCCAAGGACACAGGAGGCATGCAAGACGAACATGTAATTAGAAATAGAACAAAAGAGAACTATTTTAAACTATCGACATTAGATTTGTTGTCCCTGATAGAACAAAAGAGAACTATTTTAAACTATAAAGAAAGATAAAGCCACCTTTATAGTGAACATCAATCTAGGCATGTGGTTTTACAGTGTGATATCTTTACCTTTAAAATTGCATACTATCAAGAATCATAGTCTGGAAATGATCTATTACTTTCACACAGCTGCCTTACCCTGTAGGGCTCATGGTTGGGAAGGGGCTCTCCATATAAATCCACTCCATTGTCATCCCCATTTCTAGAAAATGATCTATAAATCCGCTGCCTTTAATTAGAGTTTATCCTGTGCGTTTGTCCACATGCTTTATTGGATTCAATAAGCCCTTTGTGTTGCACGTGGACAATATTATTGGATGCTTGTTCATGCGATGCTCCAAATGTTTTTTTAATTTTGTCATCATTTTTTGCTCATTTTCCTATTATTCTGCTTAGTATTCTGATGTGGATGCTGGATGTTTTATAATGTAATATATTTATTCTGTAAACCTTAGTAGTTAATACATCTTATGATTTACAGCACCATGATTCAGAACATGATTAAAGAAGGAAAGATTGTTCCCTCAGAGGTAACCATTAAGCTTCTCCAACGAGCAATGGAAGAAAGTGGTAATGACAAATTTCTTATTGATGGTTTTCCTCGAAATGAGGAAAATCGAGCAGCATTTGAAGATGTTGTAAGTCATCTGCAACTTTTTTTCTTTATGGTTTGATCCTTCATATTTTCTGTCTGTTTGGGTAGCTCTCTCTAAATAGATCATGTAATTGATATTTGTATGAAGCTAATTTTTCATTATGCCTTCTCTTTAATGTGATGATTATGCAGACAAAAATTGAGCCAGCTTTTGTCCTGTTTTTTGACTGTTCTGAAGAAGAGATGGAGAGGCGGCTTTTGGGTAGGAACCAGGTTAGACAATTGTACCCTCTCTATGTTTGTAATATCCTTCATCTGTTTAAACTTATCTTTCCTATGTTTTTATCTTAGTCTTAGTTACATATAATTTTTTTTTTCCTGTTCTTATCCTTTTTATTTTTCTGGGTAATGAAGGGAAGGGAAGACGATAACATTGAAACAATTAGGAAGCGGTTTAACGTTTTCTTGGAATCTAGTCTCCCTGTGATTGAGCATTATAAGTCAAGGGAAAAAGTTCGGAAGGTAGTCTTTTATTGTTGTTTTGACTTTGATATTTTTAATTTTTGGATGAATTTTTATGAGCATTTATTCTGATACACATTTGTGCCCTCACCACAGATTGATGCTGCAAGGCCTATTGAAGAGGTTTTTGAGTCTGTTAAAGTTGTTTTTACACCAAAAGATGAGAAGGTTCACCATCCATGCTTGGTTTAATAAACAGATCCTGTTTCAGGTTGAGTTTTTTCTTCTTATTGATATTGCGTGGTGTTTGCAGGCTGTTTGAGTACACTGCTTTCACATGGAATCTCAGACTATATCTAGTGAGGTAAACTGAACTTTTAAGAATTCTATACATTTGTATATGAAAAACATCGTGCTTTAAAAATCCCATGGTCACCTCAAAGGTTGAACTTGGTTCATTTTGTGCTTTGTTGACTTCGTAAGAATTTGGGATCGGCCACTGAAATTAGGAGTTGATTATAGTTTTGAAGGCAATTTTTCAATAATCTACGACAAAGAATACGCATTAACGCATTAGGCATCGACTCCAATTATGATTTTTTTTTTCTTCTAGGTAAATCAGGATTGAAAAGTCTTCCTATCTGACTCAAATCAAGATTATTATTTTTTTTCCCCGCTTCCTTGTCTTTTTTCATTTCCATGGTTCTGTGGACCAGAGTAGATTCAGCAGTGGGTTCAATTTTAAGTAGCTTCAACCTTTTTAAACTTTCTGAAGAGGGTGACGAAAACTTAGGGCAATATTAATTTCTGGTTCTTTAATTGAGTTTTTTTTATAAGTAAAAATATTATATTTAATTGAGTTTTAACACAATGTGGGAACATATACGCCTAGGGGGCCTGACGTATGAAGCCATACACGCATACACATAGGACCAAACTTGGAACATTTTGATATGAATTTAAATGAAACCGATGTGCAGCTGCTGCTGATTACTGACAAAATCGAAATTCTTCTTTCAGGTGGCACTATATTATTGAATACGAATGATTGTACTCTGAAGGATGAAATATATCTCCCATTTGTTACGCCATTTGTCACTTATTATAGAAGGTTGTAGTTTATGCTATTTGGGTATATACCTCCTCCATATTTCTTCTACCAATGGCTGTATCTTAAGAACAAGTTGAATAGTAATTGTAATGGCAATAAAGGCTCCCTTCCTGAGTGTCCAACCCCTGATTTCCTCTCTTCACCCCAGGTTGGATCATGCATGTAAAGGAGAGTTAAAAGTTTTTATAAAAGATCTGAAGTGTCCGACTATCATTTTCTCTCTGCAACCTTGCTAAGAGCTCTTCAAAAACAGCTTGATTTTGGTAAGAATTATTGGGGTTGATGTCACAAGGAGAACTTTTATCCATATTGCTAAGCAATGGCACCAAGTAACACGTGCATAATACGAGTTAACCTCAATTATTTAAACCACCACCCTGCTGTTATCATTCATCCTTTGGGGGCAAAAAAAAAATAAAAAAAGATGGGCTAACTACTATAAGAGACATCAAATGTTCTTCTTACCTTAAATGCATCAGCAAGTTGCAGACCATTCAGCTTTCAATCCAAAACAACATGTCATGCATTGTCTCAAGAACTTCAACAAAAACCAAAAGCCACATCAATCGTAATTTTCTTCTCGGCATCCAATCCTCCACATAATAGCAGCTTCCCTTTCTAAATTCAACACAAACTATTGTCCATACCGCAAAGAATAAAATTAATGGACCGCTCTGGCAGTTAACTATTCTTTACGAACACGTTCACACTGGTTTTGTCACCACGATCCATCCTAATAACCAACTGGTTTTCTTTGCCACTTCGATAATTGTCTAAGGCCTCCTCATGAGAAAAGATACCTAAAAAAAGTTAAAAACGTAGAATTTATTTTTTAGAAAAGAAAAGAAAAATATTCAATTAAGAATATTAATTAACTTAATAAGAGAACATTAAAAGTATTAAATAGATATTATATGTCATTATTAATTAAAAATATTAGTTGAAAAAGTAGTATAGAATCTTAAGTAGTAATTTACTTGACAAATAATAAGAATTATTTTTAAATAAAAATGTAATGTAAAAATAAAAATAAAAATATTTAATTTTACTTAAAAATAAAACCTTAATCAAAATTTTAGTCTTAAGTCCCCTAAACTATTGAGTCGCCCTAGGTATAATTTCATGTGTATACGGACTTTGTCTATTTCATTCATAGCAATAAAATTTACTTCTTACCTATAAAAAGAATATTACTAGCCGCTTTTAATTAGATTTATTTATTTATTTTTATATAAGGTGAGTTGAGCTTGAGCCTGAGTAGCCTGAGTAGCCTTCTATGTTGCATTGTTGATTCTTCTTTAAAGGTGAAGATCATCGTTGATATTTTACTCCATTTGCTATTTTACGCATTTCAATTAGAAAAGCGTTCATGTGATTACTCGTTTAATTGTCTTGAGCATGCTTCTACCAGCTGTCAATTAGGTTTTAAGTTTTAACCCCCAGCATTTAGCTTGCAACCAAAAACCTCTACAATACGTCAAAACATCAGAGTCAATCATAAACATAGGCATAGCTGAAGCATGCAACATTATCTTTAGTATTGTGCACACGGAAAGAATTGAGACATTAACAGTCGTGCAAGTCGGGGCATCTATTTATGCTCCTTCAAACATACAAGTATTTGAAAGCCGGCCATGGCATGGGTTCCACTTTTAATTTCTGGTTGATTTGTTTTTTTGGTTGGTTGGTGAGCATCCCATAATCATGACGTACGTTACAATTTTATATATTTTGGGAAAGGGATCACACCCCAAATTTATGGTTATGTCAAATAGAAAAATATTTTAATTATAAAGGAATTTTATAAATTGATGTGATTTATTAATATGGTATGTTAGATTAATATAAAATTATTTTTATTATAAAATAAATCTAACGTGTCATATAAAAATATATTAATTTGTGAATTTTTCTTTAATAAGTACGTCTCATTATCAATTATGTACAAAATCCCCAGTTTGACTAGATAATGATTGGCATGAAACCACTAAATTCAAGACAAAATGAGTGGTAATAAAATCAAAAGGGAAATCTAGATCCCCTACAACAATCTCCTATATATCAGGATGATTGAGGATTACCGGATGGGGGCCGGATATGTGAGTAGCTGCTCCGATCACCTGCCTAGCTAGCTTAGGGGTTGTGGGATTTACAACTCTTGCAATTCGGGGTAAGGGATCATTGCAGGATCTCTATTCTCCACTGTGTCAAATGCATGTTTGATCATAAGAGGAAGACAATTACAACCTTAGAATTAATCCACATTCTCATGGCTAGCTGACGCATATAGTAATATTAAAAATAAATAAATAAATTGGGATTCCCACTTGGTACGTACCCTCATGATTTCTTACAAGTTACTATAGAATAATATAATAATAATAATAATAAAAACTTTACGACCCAATTCCTGCAAGCTTAAAATAATACACGCATCGTCTTCATCCTCCAAGTTCGAGATCAGAGAGAGTTTGGTGAAAACCCATGGAAAATTACATGGAATTGATCGTCAAAATAGCCAACTCCATAGTCACCTGTATGACATGTTGCAGAAACAGCATAGCGATCGTTCTGATCCTCTGCACCATCCTTATATTTTTCTGCCACAATCATGATCACCTGATCTCTACGTTCACCTTCCACGGCCGCAATCCCATAATTCCCAGCAACAAGGACTTGTTATACTGTGTGGTGTGCCTCAACGAGGTAATTGTCGGGGAAAGGTTCCGGAAATTGCCCAAATGCAACCATAGCTTCCATGTCAACTGCATCGATGTCTGGTTCCGGTCCCATTCTACGTGCCCTCTCTGCAGAAATCAGGTGATCTGTAATGTCAATCCTCATCGGCAGATCAAACTCGGTCTCCTCCATCAGTTTCTTTCAATTTTGAACTTTTTTCTTGGCAAAATATCATGTAAATAAACCTCATCTCAACCTTGGCGTTTCCTTGGTTTTGGATGAATAAGGTGGAATATCCCAAAACTTATACTAGAATTAAGATTAAAGCCAGAAAGACAAACAAATAAAATAAAATTTTCCGTGTACGTATTTCATACAGCATGAATGATGCTTGCTTAATGATGATAATTGATATGAGCAAACTGTCTTTCTCATTCCTTTTGTTCGGACTTCGTCAAGAGTCTTCCCCGTTGGGATGCTTATTCCACCTCAATTTATCTCGATTTCATCGTTACAACTTTTTCAAATTCTAATACACTTTTCAAAATTTTCATACAAAATATAATAAATAATTCAACACACTTATATATTATATTAACAAGTAATATTTTAATAATATTTTATTCAACTTGACTCAATTCAACGTCCAAATGCAGCCGACTATAGATCGTTATTTGATAATTGCGTCATGCATGCACGTCTTTGAATTTATATTAATATATATATATATATATATATATACACACACACACACACACTGGCAGCTTGTTCAACTTCCCACATTGTAACGACAAATTTTTCTGTAGTGCCCAAAATATTCTAACGCCAGTTTAATGAAATTAAATAGCATAACATATATTGTTCTATAATGAAATTAAGCAGCTTACATACATTAAATAGCATCCAATATCTATGGAAATCAAATACTAATATTTTGACTGAGACGGAAACATCAAATTTAAGATTCATGACATCCTGTCCGCCAAGATATCTTTCTCAAAGTTCAAGATCGTGTACCCCATTAATTATGTAAACTTTTAAGTAAGCTAGTAGTGCTAATTATTGGATTGAGTTTGGAATATCAAAGGTTGAAATCCACTTCGAAGACTTGCTTCCCAAACTTTCTCAATGTTGCAAACTTTGTTTCCGCACTCATGCTCATTCCATCCTTCTAATGCGTGCACAATACCAGCTACACGCCATGCACTCATCACCCTTCTTGGCAGCCAATTCTGTCATATAAATGAAAATACAAATAAATCCAAGAAAATAAAAATAAAAAGAAGACAGAAACATGATCTCCTGAAAAATAATAGTACTAGCAATCTATGAATACATAAAAAAAAGGAAACAATCTATATCTATATATACCATTATCTGTCGATGCTCTATCCTATAAAATCACTACTTGCCTCAAAAATTTAAACTAATGAGAAAATATAGATTTTATTATTTATTTTATATTTTAACACGTCCATTATATGCATGCATCATGACATGTTAATAATTAGGAACTAGTGCAACGTGAATTATATTGTGTTTTCTAGTAGTATCTTTTTCATTCTCTGCTAACCTCGCAAGAGTGCAAATTCTCTAGAGATCTTGGAGTCACCATCGCTGGTGTGCTGTGGTAGGAACAATCTTTGCGCAAATGTTTTGGTGGGAATTGTGAGAAGGGGATAAATAATGTTCCTTTCGATGCCTTCAGCTGTTCTTCTTCTTCCAATCCATCTCCCACTAACCAAGTCTACAATAATTCAAGATGATTTTACTTTTTACAGGTTTTTCATAGTAGATACATATATATATCTATATATATATATATTCATGTCAAATGACTAGAAGTATGAATGATAGTAACAAAAACAGGGGAAAATTCCTAGTTTACCATCTGATGATCATGATCAGCATAACTTTTTGAAAAGACCAAATTACTTTCAAACTTGGTGTTGAAAGATTTTTTGAGCTTCAGATACTCATCCTCACGTAATGTAACTACCTGAAGTCGTGTTATAAGATAAAACGGAATTAGATTTTCTGTGAGGAAATTTGCCACTCAAATCAAGTGATAACAGGGTAAACTTACCCGGATACCCTTCTGGCATAAGGTAAAGGCCAGAGTATAAGCAACCTTGGTGAGTTTGCCTCTAAGAACCACTTCGGTCGTTCCTTTGGGAATGCTGTTTAGCACAACAGCAACTGCCAAGCTACTCCCATCCACCACCTTGACGTTTACCTGAGGGTGCTTCTTAATGTAAACCTCACCATATCTATTAAGCTCCTCTCCCTGCTTCGAATAAGCCAAAAAATGATCGAAAAGAAAAAATTTAGAGTTCTTCACAAATTGAAATGGGTCATATGATCATGACTATCCTTAGTGATATGGTTTTTGTTTGCAAGCCGATTTAATTGACTTGTCAAATACATTATTGATGTGAAAGCTTTATAGAGTTACGCTCCATACATCATTTTTATACATTTTTCAGACAGTACTCCACTAATATAATTGACTAAAACAGTTACTTTATATTAAAAAATAAGTGACGAAGATAATCACATCTATAAAGTGCACAAAAAATATATAAAAATGAATACTACATACAAAATTTTTTTAAAAAAAATAAGAAATGCTAACTTTACAAAAAATTTTATAGTAAAACTTACACTCTGTTGTATATTAAGTTAAATGTCATAGGACAATATCCAAACCCGGTGCGGACTCTTCAGAAAAATAAATTATGTAATGTTCCTAAAGATAAAATCCACCAGCTTTTATATGTAGCATAATTCAAAGTAATACTTGCCTGATTCAAGAGACCTAGGCTTAAAACTTTAGCACCTCTTTCCTCTGCTTCCAATATGGCTTCCTCAATTAAGTTATTGATAGACTCCTTTTGCCATTCCAGAAAGTACTGCAACACACCAATTATAAGTAAAACTTGAAGCAGACTGAACCAGGAAATAGAAAGAAAAAAAAAAAAAAAATCATTCTTACTTGCAGTCTGTATTTTGGTATGACCCAAGTCTGTAGTCTGAGTTTATCAAAACGGTGCCTTTCGACTACGAAGGTACGGCCATATAACCGATTTAACATCATGGACCACAATGTCACCGGCCAAATCAACCACAGGTACCACTTTGAGGTGAAAGGTCTCGAGGCAAATGAGGCGAACCCCAGGCGGAGATGATAGATGGACTCCGGCGTGGTTAGATGCATTAAATGCACTACTTCCAGCGACTTTGCTTCCCTTTTCAGGGAAGTTTCGTATAGTGTGTCGGTGGATTTGTCCATGGTTTCATAGAGGTAATCGTAGAATGGCATGAAAAGCGAGTAATTTGTGCGAAACTGTGTATGATGCAGCGAGTGAAACCTGTGCATGCGCACAAAAAATAAAAAACCCTTAGTTAATAAATGATATAGAAGAGTACTAGTGTTACATTATATAAAAATAATCTTAAATCGACGTGATTTTATATGATTAATCATATATATTTTATAATAAAATAATTTATAATCTAATAAACTATATCAATTTATATAATTATTTTATGGTTAGAATATTTTTCAATAAGACATTATTACACAACATGAGAATTAATTTTCGATCGGTGGAAATGAGAAATGCATTGGGGATGGGGCCGGGTAGAGATGATAATGATGATGACACTATAAGAAATATTTGCATTTGTAACTAATTAATGATAATTAGAAGAATTATTTATGATGAAAATAATATGTCAATTTTTCTTAGAGTGTGATGATGATTGTTAGAAAATTACAGCGGAAAAAATACCTCAAGTTCAGCTTCAAAAATTGCTCCACAAGTTTTTTCAGATTGATAAAACACCGGCGTTTCCTCTTAGTGGTTAGTGCACTACGTAGTATAAAACTAGAGTGACACTAAATAAATCCACAGCCTAAGAACAGTTTTAAGAGAGAACAAAGAGAGAGAGATTTTCTAGTTTTTCTTCTATTTTCTTTAATTAAACAAACTGGGGGCTATTTATAGCCCCCATTCTCATACGGCTGGCCTTAAAGGCCAGCCATAAATGCATGTAACACATGGCTTTAAGCCATGTGTTACATGCATGTCATGTGGGAGGCAGGAGGTCTGCCCCATGTGGGCGGCTCCCCCCCCCCAATTGATTACATCTCCCACTCGCACACAGTGGGCATGACCCCAGGTCTGCATCTCTCTAATGTTCTCAATCTTATTCACACAAGTAAATAGGCCGTGCGACCACCAAGCACATCTACAAAAAAAAATGGGAGTACATACACCAAATCTCTCCCAGAGAAGACCAGCATAGTAACATCCCCGAAGTGTATGGTCATGTCCTAGACTTATTCGATCGCATCAAGTCAAGTATTCTCAAACCCTCTTGAGTTTAATAAACTCAGAACAATACTTGACTTTTCCAAATCATTTCAATGTGTTCACAACCTTAGCCGCTACCAATATGCAGCGTCATAGTTTGACGTCAGCAAACACTATCGAAGATACGATATCGAAAAAATCTTCCTTTTGCACTCATATCATTCAACTTTGGTTAAACCGCTTTCCTAGCAATACCTCTTTAGACCGAATCAATCATGGCCATAGACAGCATGCCAAAGTAGCAGACGTTATAACCTCTATCTTGTGACATAGTCAAAAGTAAAGGACACCTAAAAATGAGACTCACACAGTGAGAAAGAGGGGAACCATTTACTCACTTACTCATATGGTCGAATAAGCACATGTAGTATGAAACACATGCTACGGTGGATTTCTCTTTCTCAAAGAGCATATGTCTATATCAACACCGTACAGATCTTAGTCTAGGCGCTCATTAAGCATCTAACTCAAGCTTCTCTATTTGCACGCCTCCAAGACGTCAAAGAGAATCTCGCATCTGGCTAATCTCAGGCTACATGGATGGTGGGTAATCCATTCACAGTCTTCTCAAAAGACCTCATCTTAGCTCCCACTAAGGCGACATATCTTTGTGTTAATTAACTTATCCCTTTGGACAAGTACTTAGGGACACAATGTCTCATCTCTTCTCGCTACTTAAGCGCTAGAGGTGATTGCTCGTGTGAGTGAGCCAATCTTAGCCTGTTGACATATCTTGTGTGTGTGTATTAGTAAAATACAATACGATAAAGACAAGAACTGAATCATATTGTATTAATATCCCAAAGGAAATGTTACATCTCAATGTTATTTGAAATACAAATTACATTTACAATCTACGTAGTCCTAAATTCCTAACATGAGCCTCATATACATCTCGTGCAATAGGCTTTGTTAAGGGATCAGCAACCATGTGACTCGTAGAAAGATGTTTCAGAACCACTTCCTTTTGCGCTACCATATCTCTTATGTAGTGATATCTGATATCTATGTGTTTGGTTCTTCCATGATATTTTGAGTCCTTAGCATATGCGAGAGCTGCCATGCTATCACAGAATATTGTCACCGGATCTGAAGTATCCGTGCCAATGTCTAAATGCTTGAGGAACCTCCTTAACCAAACAGCTTCTTGAACCGCTGCAGAACATGCTATATATTCTGCCTCCATGGTCGATAGAGCTATGCAGGGTTGTTTCTTGCTGCTCCATGTAATGGCGCCATTGTTGAGCAGAAAGACATACCCAGTGGTTGATTTACGCTCATCTAGGTCACTGCCCCAGTCGGCATCGCTGTAACCTCTTAGCTGCAAATCTAAACCTTGATAGCACAGCACATAGTCTGCGGTTCCCTTCAGATATCGCATAATCCTCTTGACTGCTTTCCAGTGAGCCAGTCCGGGGTTAGATTGGAATCTACTTACTAAGCCAACTGCATAGCATATGTCAGGCCGAGTACACATCATTGCGTACATTAGACTTCCCACAGCATTAGCATAAGGGACACGGGCCATCTTTTCCTTTTCTCTTTGAGTCTTAGGACACAACTCTTTAGATAAGTTCTCGCTTTTTGCAATAGGGGTGTCAATGGGCTTACATTCACTCATTAGGAAACACTCAAGAACTTTATTTATGTAAGTCTGTTGGGACAAACACAAAAGTCTCTTAGAGCGATCTCTATAGATCTTAACTCCCAGAATGTATTCTGCCTCACCCATATCCTTCATCTCAAAATTGAAGGATAACCACTCTTTTGTGGCGACTATTAACCCTCTATCATTTCCAGCTAGTAGTATGTCGTCAACATATAATGACACCATAATGAAACTTTTCTTAGATCTTTTGACATAGACACAATGATCCTCTGTGATCATCGTAAACCCATTCGAGAGAATGGCTCGATGGAATCTGAGATACCATTGTCTAGATGATTGTTTTAGGCCATATATAGATCGTTTGAGCTTGCACACTTTGCGCTCTTGACCTTTGACCACAAAACCCGTTGGTTGATCCATATAGATCTCCTCATCTAGTTCTCCATTGAGAAATGCTGTCTTAACATCCATCTGGTAGAGTTCCAAATCCATGTTTGCTACTATAGCTAGAATCAGACGAATTGAAGCAAACCTCACGACTGGTGAAAAAGTTTCTTCATAGTCTATACCCTCCTGTTGGGTATATCCTTTCGCCACTAAGCGAGCTTTGTACTTATCTATCAATCCATCCGACTTGCGTTTGACTTTAAGAACCCATTTGTTCCCAATAGTCTTACGCCCTGTCGGTAGATCAACCAGATCCCAGACCTGGTTAGTTTTCATAGACTCAATTTCATCATTAAGAGCTTTCATCCACTCATCTTTAGTAGAAGATGAGAGAGCCTCATGAATTGTCCTAGGCTCATCATCATCATACGGAGCTACCATAAAAACTTCCCCTTCAATCTCAAAACGACGACGGGGAATACTTTCACGTGTGCTTCTACGCGGCTGAGGTTGTTGTGATTGATTGACAAGTGGTGTGCTCCCACTCGGATTTAATTCCTTATTTGTAGGAGCTTGAAGAATTTCTTCCTCATTCTCAACTAAATTCCTTGGAGCACTTTCTTCTTGTTCCATAATCTCATGAAGTTCTAAACTCCTATCAACCTCACCTCTACTTGGAAATTCATTTTCAATGAAGTCCACATCTCGTGACTCAATTTCAGTCATACTTCCATCAGTTTGTTCACCTATTAACACATACCCTTTAGAGTGTTCTGAGTACCTTATGAAGATACACTTCTTCCCTCTAGGGCCTAATTTCCCATACTTATGAGAAAGATCATGAATAAAACCCGTTGAACCCCATGGCCGCAAGTTACTCAAATTGGGTTTCTCTCGCCGGTCCATAGTTCATATGGGGTGGAAGTTACTGATTTGGAGGGCACTCTGTTAAGAATGTAGGCAGCAGTCAAAAGTGCATCCCCCCAAAAAGAAATTGGTAGGTTTGCTTGCGCCATCATTGACCTAACCATCTCAAGCAGTGTTCGATTTCTCCTTTCCGCCACGCCATTTTGTTGCGGCGTACTCGGCATCGTTAACTGTCTTTTGATTCCTTTTTCATCACAGAGCCTTTTAAATTGCTCAGAGAGATATTCTCGTCCTCGGTCAGTTCTTAGAGTTTTTAAACTCTTGTCTAACTGATTCTCGACCATTCTTAGATATCGTCTAAAGCACTCCAATGCTTCAGACTTATGGGAGATTAAGTAGACATGACCATAACGTGAAAAATCATCTATAAATGTGATGAAATAAACCCCTCCGTGTCTCGCCTTTATAGACATTGGACCACAGATGTCAGAATGGACTAATTGCAGTGGAAAAGATGCCCTATTGGCTTTTCCAAACGGTTTTCTCTTAGCTTTTCCCATTAGACAATGTTCACATGTGGGCAAGATGACCTTAGCGAGATTGCCCATTAGGCCTTCTCTAGCTAACCGAGTCATTCTATCTTGCCCTATATGGCCAAGCCTAGCATGCCATTTATATGAATCCAAATTATCAGATGCAGAAAGAAAAGCAATAGATTCATTCATATTTGAATAATCCAAATTCATTATCATAAAACCGTCTTGAAGAAAAGCATTGCCATAAAACACATGGCCCAAATAAAAAGAAACGTGATTGTTTTCAAATTCAATCCGAAAACCAAGTCTTAAAAGAGTAACTACAGAAAGTAAATTTCGTTGGATTTTGGGAGCGTATAACACATTGTGGAGGAAAAGAGTGCGGCCACCCCACAAGTCCAGCTTGTAGGTACCAAGTCCTAGCACTTCCACGCTAGCTCCATTCCCCACCTTGATATCACGACTCCCAGCTGGAATCCGGCGATATTCCACAAATCCGACTCTATCTCGCGCTATGTGCTCGGTTGCTCCTGAATCAACAGTCCACACAGGATAGGAGTGAGCAACCATCACATGGCTAGTTACAAAAACAATACGAGAGAAGTTAAAGTATACCTTCTTCGGCTCAGTGCAGTCACGAGCGAAGTGGCCTTTCTTTCCGCAGTTGTAACACTCTAATTTTGACTTGTTCTTCCCACGCTTGCCCCTTTTGCTGCGCTGAGAAGTTCCTGACACTTTCTTAACTTGTCCAGCAGCTACCCCATTCTTGGACTTCCAACGCTTAGGCCTTGATGCCTTGCGTGAACCAGAATTAGCCACATAGGCCGAATGATTGGGCTTAGCAGCCTCTAGGCGCTCAGCCTCCAATTCTAAGTGACGCGAGACATCATCAAAATTTTTTATATTCTCATTATGCGTCAGATTCTGACTCATATTCTCCCAAGAACTTGGTAGTGATCTTATCACTGCCTGGACTTGTTGTTCATCAGTCAGGTCGTTTCCTGCCGTCTTAAGTTCGCGGATCATGGTTGACATAGCCCTAAGATGCTGCTTCATCGTATGTTCAGAGCGCATCTTATAGGAGTCAAATCTCATGGTTAATCCACGTAACCTGGTGGCCGAAGTTCCACCAAACTTCAACTTCAAAGCCTCCCACATGCTTTGGGCAGTGTTATAGGTCTCGAACTCACACATTAGATCATTGTGCATGCTGCTTAACATTATTATGCGCGCGCATCGATTTTTCTTAGCCCATTCAAAATAGGCTAATTCATCTAATTTGTGTTGTTCTGAGTCCCCTTCCTTAGGCTTAGTCAGGGAGTGAGACAAGGCCTCTACGACTTCTTGCTCATCTAAGACATACTGGATCTTGCGATGCCATATGTCATAGTTCTCCCCATCCAATTTTTCCCCTTTATTTAAATCGGCAACAATACTCTTGGATGCCATTTCACTACAAAACGCAAAGGAGGGATATTACACACACACCTAAGAAATCTGCCGCGTCCATTCAAGCTAGAAAAAAAAATAATTTAGACATGTCGCAAGATCGAAAAATCGCTAGGCTTCAGAATCATCTCTTGCGCCACAATATCCGATTATTAAATTTCTAACCTAATTCCCGCGCAAATTTAAAAAATATGGGAGATTTAATCATAAATCTCAACCATACTCCCACTATCTAAAAGTAGTCACCTAGTCCTAGTCACGCGTAGAGACAGATCCTACTAAAATCGCAGTAACCTGTTGGGCCAGTCTACAAAGACAGCTACAACAACCACAGCAGCCTGTTGGGCCAGTCTACAAAGATGGTTCATATAAGACCATTACAGTCCATTTTTCTTATTCCATCAGTGCATTTACAGTTCTTACTGGGGCTACCATGGTATTGTCGCTATACAGTGCATTTACAGTTCTTACTGGGGCCACTGCAATTCTTTCAGCCTATCAATCTACACTGACAACTCTAACTAAGACTACTTAGTGGGAATTTCCTATTTTATCACTAGAATAAATAAAGGCGAATGTCTAATCATACAAGCCTCACATTTATACATGATAAAATAATAACACATACATATTATCACATTTAATTTATCAAAAAACATGAATATCATCAAATATCCACATATTTAATCTAAAATGTTAAATAAAAAATCACATGTTATAACAGGAAATATATCTAAGCATATATTAAAAACATTTTTTTTTTTTTTTTTTTTTTTTGATCATTATTAAAAAATTGGGGCTGGGCCTTATAGAAAACCCAGCCCAAAACTGGACCAAAAAAAAAAAACAAATGGGCCGTAAGGCCCAAGCCCGGCCATATTACCTTCAGCTGTCTTCTTCAACCTTCGGCCAGGGTACTGTTCACGTGAACAGTGCCCATTTTCCAGAAAACAGGGTACTGTTCATGTGAACAGTACCCAATTTCCAGAAACCAGGACACTGTTCATGTGAACAGTACCCAATTTCCAGAAACCAAGAACAGCGCCCCAATTTTCAGAAAACTTCTTCCTCAAGTTTTTTAAGCTCAAAAAATATATATATCAAGTATATATAAAAAAAAAAACTGGAAGCAATTTAACATGGGCTCTGATACCAATGTTAGAAAATTACAGCGGAAAAAATACCTCAAGTTCAGCTTCAAAAATTGCTCCACAAGTTTTTTCAGATTGATAAAACACCGGCGTTTCCTCTTAGTGGTTAGTGCACTACGTAGTATAAAACTAGAGTGACACTAAATAAATCCACAGCCTAAGAACAGTTTTAAGAGAGAACAAAGAGAGAGAGATTTTCTAGTTTTTCTTCTATTTTCTTTAATTAAACAAACTGGGGGCTATTTATAGCCCCCATTCTCATACGGCTGGCCTTAAAGGCCAGCCATAAATGCATGTAACACATGGCTTTAAGCCATGTGTTACATGCATGTCATGTGGGAGGCAGGAGGTCTGCCCCATGTGGGCGGCTCCCCCCCCCCAATTGATTACAATGATGATGATGATGATGATAAGGACTTACGAGGGAGTGTACATGAGGAACTTGAGCGGGGGAAAGAAGGAGAAGAGAGACTTAGGAATGAGTTCGAAGTTGCAGTGACCCAGGTTGTTCATGAAATCAATATATGTGATATAACCTGCGATGCATGTTATTGAGGCAGTCCTGCTAACCATTGCCGTCACCATTGGTATTGCAAACAGCATGTAGTACATTATGTGTTCGGCAAATGGATGAATGACAGCTGCCATAAATTATTAGGAAAATATTATTACCGACCAACCAATTTATAAATATTGTCAATCTATAACGGATAAATTAAAATAAATAATAACATGCTGTAATATTGATCTTGATGATCTCAACTTATACATACAAATTTTAAATGATTTATTCATTAATGAAAAATCAAAGAAGAAAATTATATATATGCATGGATTAATGTTTGATTGGTTTAATTTTAGGAGTCACATACACAAGCAGTACGCAATAATTAGTTACTAATCCTCCGGACCTCAAGCCTTTTGGGGGTATTTTTACAATATTATTTGATATTTGAATTGTTTTACAATGTTATTTGATATATATATATATATAAGCTGAAATTAGAATATTTGGTACACGTAAATGTGTTTGTGCTTTTTTTTAAATTCTAAGATATTTAAAAAATTAGATGGAAAAAAAAAATAGAACAAACAAAAAATACACAGGCTCCAGTCGGGATCCCACATATGTAAAATGTAGAAGCTCTTTTCCAAAAGGGAAATGCTATTTTTCCGGTGGAATATATCCCGATTCCCATTCCATTTTCATTTTTTAAAGTTTTTTTTATATGATTTTTAAGTAAATATTTTTAAATAATATTGTGACTTTTTTTATATTTTTAAAAAATTTTAAAATATTAAAAAAATCACAATATTATTTACAAATATTTATTTAAAAATCCTATAAAAAACCTAAAAAAAAATAATGAAAACAGGATGACATCAGGATGCATTCCACCGTTTGGGGCTATTATTTTAAAAATATAAAATTTATAATATAAAAAATTAAAAATAAAATAAAAATCGAAATCTCACATATGGGACAAATAGCATTATCCCGCTGTTAAATGCATACTTTAAGGATTAATTAATGAGAAATGCCATTTCACCCCAATTCGGGTGAAATAGATTTCTCTCGAATTGTTATTTGATTTTAATTAATGCATGCATTAACTAGACGGCCCCCACAAGCATATTTTATAATAATAAATTTACTAATTGTTATAATTTCATAATTTAATTTAATTTAATTTAACATATATTAAATCACATTAATTTGTAAATTTAAATATTTTTTTATATATAAAAAAATTATAATCAAATTAAGCATTTCTCAACATATAAAAATATTAAAAAGGCAGAGAGGATCGAGTTGATCGGTAGTAGGAGTACTTACAAGTAATAGGCTCGGTGACAATGGAAGAATGGTGATGAGAATGGTAGCGAGAGTAAAGGAAATGGTGGTGGAGTGCTCTATGAAGCCAGTAGTAGAGAAACTCAACCGGACCAGCATGCATCAGAATTGTCAATATTACTCCATCTGTCCTCCACACAGGCAAGTGTGAGGGATCTAATGTCTTGCTTTTATACCCTAGGTACATCAGTATTCCATTGAACAATATTTGATCATCCCTGCAAATTAATTAATTAATTAACACCAATTTAGTCACAAATATATTATATAAAAATAATTTTATAAATTGATGTGGTATGATATGATTCATCAGATATTATTATAAGTTAAATTATTTTTATGCTAAAGGAGATTTAATAAAACATATAAAATTATATCAATTTGTAAAGTTTTTTTATGTAATTTTTTTTATTAGTGTGTGTAAATAATATTATAAATTACAGACCAACTGCTTTCTCTGTCGATTTGATCGAATTCGAGGCCCTTGTCAACGATGGAGCAGTTGCCAGCTTTAGCAGTCCAATAACGAGAGAGGCTAATCCATATCTGGTTGTGAAGCATCCTCCATAGTAGGAAAGGGAATACGAGAAAATAGGAAAGGTCCCTTTCGCTCTTGTCCATGCTTACATATAAGTATGTGCCATTAATAGCCCAAGGAGCCAGGATTAGGTACTGATCATCATCATCATCATCATCATCAACACCAACAAATTAGAATTAATCAAAAATAAATCAAGCAACATTAATAATTAAAATAAAATTAAGCTAACTGTTGAGTGTTGAAACAATAATAATTAGAGATTAATATTATATGAAAATTTTTATTTACAATCCTAAGTGAAAAATTGTATGTGCAGCCTCATTGATAAATATTAATGATAGAAAGAGAAAAAGTATCATTTTGATAAATATATTATTATTATTTTTTTAAAAAAATGATAATTGCATGAACTTGCATATAAAAATTATATAATTCAAAAATTGTGTGTAGACTAACTTATGCAGTTATATATTTTAGATCTTTTTAGGGATGTAATTTGTTTTTCCTAATAATTTATTATAAGCTTCTACTTACGTTCGTTATAATTTATTTGTAATTTTCAGATATCTGGTTGTAATTATAGCATTATTCTATCATAAATAAAGATAATTAATAAAATTAAGAAAAGAGCATCATTCGATATGTGACTCCGTTTCCTTTTTAAAAATAAAATTAAAAAGCTGCTTGTGAGCAGTAGCGTTGATTAAGGTTCTATTTGAGTGTTGAGAATGTTTGTGAGTGTTTATGAATAATTATAAAAAATAATTATAAAATATTAAATAATAAATAATAATAATAAAAATAAGTAAAAAAAACAATAATAATAATAAATAATAAAAAAAATATTTGAGGGTGTTCGTACTTTTCAAACCTGCCCTAATTCTTCATTTATTTTGTTCATTCTCGGTCAATTATAATAAGTACACGTACAGGTTCAGTATTTTTTGTCTTTTTCTTTCTTTCCTTAATCGTTTTGGAGTCAAACCCCTTAATTTTGAGTTCGGCCGGGCATACAACAACGTCAGTCGTCCCGGCGGCCTGACTAGAAAAAAAAAAAAAAAAAAAATTCCAAAATCGAGCAGACAACGACATGATCGGTCTCTGATCTATGACTTGTGATCTCTAATCTATGAGGAAGAACAAATTGAAAATACAATTGGAAAAAGATGAACTTTTGAAGGAAAAGGACTAATCATGGAACATGCATGTGATGTACGTAATCCTTATTTTGCACGCTTATAGCTAGTACTAGTGATGGATGACATGATATATAAGAAACAATAACTAATGCATTTTTATTATAATAGCATCTTCCTAGCAAAAACTCATGTTCAGCTCGAAACAAAGGTAACTTGCGTTTGATCCAGATCCACAACCTTTACGATTGAAGAGAACAATTATTTTAATGATTAATGCACCGTTAAAAGAACCAAACATCGTTGATCGTATCTGGTCGATTAATGAGAAACTCATGTCCCGGTAAAGCATGCAAATTCAAGAAACTTTGCAACACAGAATCCTACTATTAATCTTAGTACACCAGCTTCAACAGGGATATATATATTATATATATAATTGGAATAAAAACCAACACGCAATTGCGCCATTAATATAGGGTGCATGCATGTGGGCTCACATTTCTCATGTGATCTGTATGTACGGGATCTCAGTGTGTGTGTGAAAGAGAGAGAGAGAGAGAGGGAGAGTACCTTAAAGCTTCCAAGAGGCGTCCATGGCCAGTTGGTAAGAACTCCTGGTTTAGAAGCCATACTTTCTTCACTACTTTCTTTGCCTTGCAATCTTCATCTTCTAATTAAGGCCTCACTCACATATATATATATATATATATATTATATAACTTACGTAACTACTTTAAAGTACTGCTCCACATATATATATATATATATATATATATATATAAAATGGGTTCGGGCGCGACGTAATTAGTAATTACCAGTACTACTCAAGCAGCTAGCTAGTCAAGGATATATTTTGAATATGAGAAATTCAAGAATTCCATCAGCAAGTTTTAATTAATTAGGCCATATCTACCTCATTTCATAATTAATGAACTAAGACCATATCGCATTTATCGTTTGCCAGTAGGGGCGAAATTAGGATTTTATATTTGAGAGATGATCGATAAAATGTGTACTATATATAAATTTTAAAAGGACTTGATAGAAATATCACATTTTTTTGTTATCGAACTCTCTAAATGTATTACTCTTCGAATTATCTACGTTCTTTTAAAAAAAAAATTAATTTTTTTACTTACTCATATTATTTTTTTAATTTTAAAAAAATTATAGATCAAGAATAAACATAAAAATTTTCTAATAACTATTGATATATCGATGTTAAATTTTTAACAAACTATATCTCATATAAGTAAGTATAATTAATCAATTTTGACAATTATATAAATTTATAACCATATTTTTTTTAGAATTAGACTGTTAAAGTAATTGTGAGATTAGGTGAGTTGAAATTTGAATTTTAATAAAATCAAAAGTTAGAATAAAATTATATGTGTATTGACATTTGAGAGAATAATTTTAATAAAAATTTGAGAGAGTAATTTTTAATTTTTTTATAATTTAGGGAATAATTTAATATTATATATATTTAAATATATAAACTTATATATTATATATAAATTTTTTGAAAAATTTTAGGGAGCTGTAGCCTCGAAACTTCCAAGTAAGTCCGCCCCTGTTTGCCAGTCTCCTGAAAAGACCGACCCACATGCAGAAGCCGTCCCTAAATATTCCCCCCGTGCCGACCCCTCAGGTATCTATATATCATATTATAGATCGGATAAAAAAAAAAAGGAGATATTATATAGATACTGATGAATATATATAATATCTTAATGCAAAATTCAGAAGCATTTACTGCTCTCAACCATTTTTGCTGGCCCTCATTGATTGGTGTACGACTCATCGTATTATATCTTCTGTTTTCACGTTCTTTTTTGGACCTTTCGTTCTTCAGCCCAACTGTTACAAGCTGGAAAATAAGACATCTGTGCTGGCGCTGAAAGACCATCCTCAATTACCGCTCGTTTGTGCAAAATTTAAAATCAACCTTTGTCAAGTAGTACGAAAACCTTTGACCAATTTTTTCCTTATCGCACGTCCCACGAGGTAGTTATCTTTCTCCCTACCCTCTTTTCACTTTTTTAGCACATAAAATAAAATTAAACTGTGCCGTATAAACTTGTACTTCATCCCATTATAAAACACTTCTCTACAGTTTGAGCTAATAAGTTACATGTCTTGAACTTGAACCGCTTTCATCCTTTAACTTTTGTCTATAGTCACTTTGATTTTGTTTTGTTTTTATTTTTTAATAATAAATATTTTTTATTTTATTTTACTATTAATTAAATATATAGAATAAGAATAATAAATAAATAAAAATTCAATTAATTTAACTGTTTTTAGATTTATTATAATTTATTCATAGATAAATTAAACTATTGACATATATATAAATATATATTTATATATATAATTCATTTATATATTGATTATTATAGTAAAATATAATTTATATATAAATAAATAATTTAAATATAAATTATTCCAAAACGATATACAAAATAGTATCGATATTAAAATATTTTATTTCAATATTTTGACTTATATAACTTTTGATATGATATTCAAAATTTTGCTAAGAAGTGCTCGATTGATTGGATACCAAAACATAATCGAAACCAAGAAACTTGTTTTGAATACGTTTCGGTTGATTGCTAGCGTCGAACATTATTAATAAAATTTAAATATCAATTAAGACCTCGTTTAGAATCAGAGTTGAGATAAGATGAGTTTTAAAAATTGAATAAAATATTATTATTATTTGAAAAAGTTGAATTGAAATTTCATTAACTCTACAAATTTTTGTTATCCAAACATATTGATTGTTACCTGCTCTAGGAAAGATACCTGAACTAGTAACCCCCAGTTTTTTTATTTCGGCATTAACTATGCCACATGATCCCTTATCCAATCCTTTGACATTGGTAAGACCCAGATTGCCTTCTGCTTCCAAGGCAGAAAATTACAAAAAAAATTATTTTCAGAATCTGTTTTAAATCGAAAATTCAATAGATACAAATCCTTTCAAAATAGCTTTTCATTATTTTTCCTTAAGTTGGCATTGGATTCCTAGATATCCAACTAAGGACCTGAAATTCTATCTTTCGATATTGTCTCACACTGAGTCAATATCCCTAAAATTGATCTACGACAAAGTAGATCCTTCAAAATTTTTTTCCTACAACTGTTATCTGGTCAGTGTTATGACCCAACAGGAATGAGGAACCTCTCATGCTCTGATACCACAAACGTGGAAGTAAGTGTAATCAAATTAAATGATACAAGATAACTGGAGGACCAGATAACTGGATAATCTGAAATATGAAACAGATATGAGGCGGCAGAGCCGACCAAATGCATGTAATGCTATGCAAAAATAATTAATGAAGATAACTTTGAACCAAAAGATTCTTCATTTAAACAATAGACTTACACAATTTAAACAAAATTACAAGATTCGAAATATTTGAAGGTTGGGAGCAAACTTCTTATCAGAGAGAAGGGGAAAAAAGCTCTCCCTTCAAATGAAAACTAAGGTCTTCTTTTATAGATGAATGAGCCTTTACAAAAATAAGTCTCAGAGTAAATCATGGGCAAAATAGTAAAAAGCAAAAATAATTCTGTACCAAGCACCAGAAATGAACTCGTCATTTTGTGCTGTCACTTTTGAATAAAAGTAAAGTTGTTTGCACTAAAAGTATTTTGTCTTCTTGTGCCCACAAATTATTTGAGTGGACTACAGTTAAGGTTCTCCAAGCTGGGGCGGAGAATACTCTTTGTCATGTCCAAAAGTATTGCTGTAATTATCAGAAGCGTCTGATTTTTCAGCTGAATCTTCACTATTGTTTTGATCCTCAATGGATTTTTTCAATAGCATCATGCTATTATGTTGTCCTTCGATAGATTTCTTCAATAGTTCAAGCATATCTCTAATTTGCTTCTTCTTGGAATCTTTTTTTGAAGAAGAAGAACTTTCTGTATCTGAGTCTTTCTTCTTTGGCGAAGTTGAAGTCTTCTTATTTGAAGAAGTCTTCTTCTTTTGCTTAGAAGATGAATTTGGTGTATTCTTTTATGTAATTTCTAGAAAAGAAAATGTTAACTCTGCTTGCATCTTTGGTGAGGGAAACTCCTCCCGGTCCTTTAAATTGGGAACCAGTGGTCGAAAATCTTTCAAAACTTTTGACGCAAGATCTGAAGAGTGCTGAAATTTATCCCAATACTTTACAAAAAAGCGATGAACAAGAATATCGCCGTTCTTTTCGTAAGTCCATTTTAATATCTATGGGATTTTATATCTGGAGCAAAAATGAATCAAGAATGGTAATTTGGCATTCATACTATCCATCTTAGGTGGAGCAGCCGTTTTAAAATGGGTGAGAATTGGCTGCAAACTGTCAGGATAAATATCTGGAATAGGGCCAAATTGTTGCCACCATTGCTGAAACCATAGGAGAAATTTGGTTTTGTATTTCTTATCAAAATTAAAGAACAAAAAATGCGATAAGTCCGGGGTTTGGTAAAAAGGAAAACGAAGTCAAGAATCAATATAATCATGATAATTATATTGAATTGAGATATCCGGTATACTTTTAAGAGTATTCGGAATGGTTCCCCATTCTTGTTGGGTCATAACACTGACCAGATAACAGTTGTAGGAAAAAATTTTTGAAGGATCTACTTTGTCGTAGATCGGTTTTAGAGATATTGACCCAGTGTGAGACAATATCGAAAGATAAAATTTCAGGTCTTTAGTTTGATATCTAGGAGTCCAATGCCAACCTGGAGAAAAATAATGAAAAGCTATTTTGAAAAGATCTGTATCTATCGTATTTTCAATATAAAACAGATTCTGAAAATAATTTTTCTGATAATTTTCTGCCTTGGAAGCAGAAGGCAATCTGGGTCTTGCCAATGCCAAATGATTGGATAAGGGATCATATGGCATAGTTAATGTCGAAACAAAAGAACTGGAGATTACTGGTTCAGGTATCTTTCCTAGAGTAGTGTATTTGTTAGCAACTTCCAGTGGGGAAGTTACTATTGGCAAAAATAATGAAGTCGGAGGAGCAGGGAGAGGTAGGGGCCTCTGGGAACTCTCTGGCTTCTTTTTTTTACTCATATTTTCTGCAAGAATTCACGAGTAAGGAAATCAGGGATCGAATTTTTAGATCCTTTAATATATTCAATATCAAAATCAAAAACACTTAAGATAGCTTGCCATCGTGCAAAAATATGTTTGGATGCAATATTTTGAACATCTTTTTCTAAAACATATTTAGCGCTTTTGCAATCAATTCTTAAAAGAAATTTTTGATTGAGCAGATCACTTTGAAATTTAGAAATGCATAGTACTATAGATAATATTTCTTTTTTAATAGTATTATAATTATGCTGTGCATGATTCCAGGTTCCAGAATGGAAGCGAACAATTTGTTCAGAAGAACCTGGCGAAACAATTTGTTTCAGAATGTCACTATAACCTATGTCAGAGGCATCAATTTTGACAATTTTAAAAGAATCAGAATTAGGTATTCCAAGGCATGGAAGAGTTTTGACATATGCCTTGATTTGCCTAATTAAATTGGTGTGGATATCGGTTCACAGAGGAGGACTGAGTTGAAATCTCTCAAAGAAAGGACGACACTGTTTTCTCATGTCTTTGTAAAAATCTGTAATATAATTCAGCACACCAAGAAATCTTTGGAGCTGAGTTTTATCAAGAATAGTATCAAGAAATTTGTCAGTAAATTCAATAGTCATTTGAATTGCCTTGATTTTGCCTTCAGTAATATCATAACCAAGGAATCTAATCTTGGTTTGGAATAATTTAATCTTTTTAGCAGAAATCACCAGACCATTATGCCAAATGATATCAAGAAAAGTTGACAAATATTTCCAGTGATCACTAATGGATTTTGAAAAAATTAAAACATCATCAATATAAATAATAGTAAAATGGGTAAAATTATTAAAAATATCATTCATGATGTTCTGAAATTCACTAGGAGCATTTTTGAGCCCAAATGACATCACATTCTACTCATAGTGACCAAAATGAGTATTGAAAGCAGTCTTGTATCGGTCAGGTTCCCTAATTTGGATCTGCCAAAATCCAGACTTAAGGTCAAATTTAGAAAAAATAACTGCATCACTAAACTTATGAGCTAAGTCATTTTTGTTGGGAATATGGTATCTAATCCAATCTAACATTTTGTTCAAGAGTTTGTAATTTATGACTAAACGGTGTGTTCCATGCTCAATCTTAGCATTTTTCTGGACATAGAATGCAGTATATGACCAATGTGACTTACTATGCCTGATAAGACATTTCTGAAGAAGATCAACAATTTCTTTTTTGCAAAATTCCAAAGTCTCACTATTCATTTGAATAGGTCGAGCTTTAGTTGGAATATTTTTTTTACAAAAATCTTTAACATAAGGTGAAGAAACCTCATGTTTTTTTCGATTCCAAAAAACATTTGGAAGGTCGGAGTAAATATCAAAAATTAATTTTTTATGAATATCATCAATTTTTGATTGAAGTAATGGATCAAATAAATGCTCATAAATATTTTTAAATCTCACTTATTGTTGGAGAAAATTCAAATGATTAGTCTTTGCAAAAATTAAAGATATTTTTCTTTTTGACGTATCGGCGTCAAATTTGGAAGCAAATTTAAACTTCACTTTCTATCCGAAGGGATCAGTAGTAATCCCATCTTTTTCAGTCAGAAAAGGACAAATGGAATTAATAAAAGACATTCCTAAAATAACATCTCAAATCATGTTTTTAACCAAAACAGATAGAATTCTAAAACAAACATTATATTGACAAACATTTAGGCATTATTAAGCTCATAATTGATTTTCATCTTAGAGCCATTTGCCGCTAAGAGTTTCTCAGAAGATTTTTCGAAGTACTTAGTAGAAACTAAGCCTTCACGGATGCAATTAAGATTCGAGCCTGAATCAATTAAAGCAATAACAAAAAAAGAAAATTTATGGCAAACAACAATTTCAACCTTAAAACACCATTTAGTAAGCATAGGTTGTTTAAGCAAACAAATGGCTTTGGGAGGTTTAGAGGATTCACCGTGGTCTGGGACTTTTGTTTCCTCATAATCGGAAGGACATATTTGATCAAAATGTTGTTCAATTTTAAAAGAAAGTAAGTCTTGTTTAAAATATGAATTTTCAAGTTTGAGGGAGCTGATCTCAGTTTTGAGTTCAACAAACTCTTTGTTGATTAAAGAAATTTCATGCTATAAATCATTTGTTGAAACGTCTTTTGGTTCCTTTTCGAAACGTCTTAATGTTTCTTAAAAACTGATTCTCTCTTGAGAAGTTGACGGCTCTCTACGAGTCATAATCTTCTTGAGTTGATTAAGATATTTCTCTTTTAGTTCAATATTCTCAACTTGAAAATCAAAGTTAAAAGTAGGTTCTCTTGTTCTTAATTCTTAGTTAAAACATTAATTGTCTTAACTCCGGAATTGCAACAAGAATCACTACAATTGCAGCCAAATTTAATCATTGCTGAATTAAATGGTTCAACTTTTGAGTAATATTCTGAATCACTAGAGCTAAATTCATTTTGGTCAGAAAATGAAGTACTGTCTTCAAGGAAGTGAAACAATTCTTGTTGGTCATCTAAAATTTATATTTTATATGAGAATTAAAAAATATATAATGATAAGTTTAAAAATTTTCAAATCCAAACAAAGTCTAACATCAAGGTGCATGATCCGATACCAAGTAGCTTGATAGTTGCAATATTTAGGAAACTCTTGCTGTCACCTATGGGATGACTTCTCACCTCTAGTGCCTGGTGCTTTCATTAACTTTTAGTTCTGCCGCGCGCTACAAAATATCTAGCCAAAATCAACTTTAACTACTACGATATATGATGAAGTACTTTAAATACTTCTTTATAAGCGATTGGTACGTACTGTTGAGGTAGCATATGGTGCTGTAAAATATTCAACTTATATTGATTTGATATGCAGGCATTCATGTTTTGAAGATGTACATGATATAAAAGATAGTAATGTCTACTGTCAAATCTCGTACAGTTATTCTAAAAATCAAATTCGAAAAATATTTATTTTTTTTCATAATATGTCTCACATTTTTTAAAAGAATTTTAGAAAAAAAACTCTATTTATCATCTTCATACTATAGATCAACATGTAATTTGTTATTTTTATCTTTTCATTTAAATATACATATATCAAATTATTTTTATCTTTTCATTTAAATATACATATATCAATATATATATTTAAATAAAAAGATAAAAATAACAAATTACATATTGATGCGTAATATAATAGAAGCATGATAAGTAAATATTTTCTTACACACACACACACACACACATATATATATATATATATTATGCGCGTGTCTTGGTTCATTTACAGGCAATTTAAGTTTTTATTTAGATAGTAAAAATATTTTATATTATCTTATTTTATTTTATTTTATTATTTTATTTTTTAAATATTTATATAAAATAAAAAATAAAAAATATAATATAATATAATTATTTTAAATTCTAAAATAATAATAATATTAAAAATGATATTTTAATAATTTTTATTTAACTTTTAATTTTTATTTAAAATTATTTCATTCCATCTCCCTATTTAAATCACCCTTAATTATTTAAGGACACCGTAGCTTGGCTCAGCAATCAACACGTAGGCCGATGGAATTGGGAAGTAAACGAGAGGCACAGAGTGAAGGAAAATGTTGGTCTGTCTACCAATTTTGTCACCACATTTTGACATCTTTTATATTATATTATATTTTTTTAATTTAATAATTAAAAAATGATGATTAGTGTATTAATATAAAAATTATATATTTTTTAAATTTTCTTAAAATAACGAAATTTTTTTAAAAAATAAACACTATATTTTACAGTACTAATGATCACACTGAACGAAGCTACTCTGCACTCTAGAATGAAAGCTTATAAACTAGTTTGCCAAACCATTAGTGACTGAAATGTAAAAAATATGATAAATCAATCCAAGCCCTATCAAAGGAACTCTGGTTAGACATGCAAAAGAAAGGTTGACATTCCTCATCACATCCAAAGCAAAAGATAAAGAGGAATCAGACCAGAAGAGGAAGAGTAGAATTTTTTTATCAGCTTCATTAACCTCGGAATTATAGAAATGCATAACACGTTGGTGTTTATGTTTGGAAAAATTGCTCACATTGTATTCCAGTATTGATGCCAATTTGTACAAGCTAAATGTTTACATAAAAGGAAGGAACAATAACTAATTTTGTTGTACAATACTACAGATTCTACAATTAAGAAAATAAACAAAAATTAGCTCCTTGAGTTATGCTTGACTGATATAGCAGACTTGCTTGATTCTGTGCATGATTTTGGGAATTGATTTCTTGGATCATATAATATTAGGAATAAGCACTCTAATGAGAATATCTCTTTCAACAAATAGACGTTTTCTAATTTTTATTATACAGTAAGAAGTGAGAGACTATAAGAGAGAATAAAATTTTTATGTTATAATAGATTTTTCTTTTACAAACGACCGGGCATTGTGTTGAACCATATTATAAATATGTAATTATTGTGTCTAAATCTTTTTATTTTTTCTGTATTTATTTCTTATCTACTATTATGGATGGACGTATGGATGTTGTACTACAGTCGCATTGGACTTAGGGGTGTTCATCCGGATTCCGGATTTGGGAATCCGAAACCCGGATTCAAAATTTCTTTAAATATTTAAAAAAAAAAATAAAAGTACTAATAAATATATAAAATTTTAAACCGAGCCGGGTTGTACCCGACCCAGATGAACAGGCCTAATTGGACCTGTTGTAGTTGGTAGCTCATGTCGATTGAGTGAAAGAAAAATTATAGAGTGAAGTCATACTCATGGCACTCATTCTCATATGTCACTGTTTATATGAACAGTGACATGTGATGAATAGTGACATGTGAAAGTGAGTGCCATGAGTGTGACTTCATTCTAGTACAACTCCGAGTGAAATACGTGTACGAGAAAGCAGAATTCTTGTCCTAGCTAGGTCTCGCGATCATATTTTATTGTACGTAGATCACCAATAATTAATTCCTAAGATCAAGTCTCCAACTACTACTTACGTACGCGCGACTTCTGAGGTGATCTCTGATCGACTAATTAATTCACCATCTAAAAACAACAAAGAAGCATAGGGACAAAACACAAACACACACCACCCCACCCCCCCCCCCCCCCCCCCTCCTTCGCCCCTCTCTTCTCTCTCCCTCTCTCCCTCTCTCCCCAATTTTTTTTTTTGAATTATATAATTATATATATAATTATAATTTCCTCCATAATAAAAATAAAAATAAAAATAAAAATAAAAATAAAATTCTTACTAAAATTATTCTCCAAATCCAAATATTCATATCGTTCTATGGTAACTTTTAACTTTATTAACACTCAAATTTTTAACTCACCTGGTCTCACAATCCTTTAACTCTAATTAAAAATTTGTCGTTGCAACTTATTGTGCTAGAAACAAAATCTCGTAATAGTTTCTAGCAAATTAAAAAAAAAAAAAAAATCATCTTATAAGATAATTTATAGACATATATTTATATATAATTTTATGACGTAGGATTATTTTTTTTTTATATATAATCACGTATAAAAAATATATATTATTTATACTCACATTTATTATATAATTTATCAATCGTCTATCCTAAATATCAAATCTTGATTTCACCTCCTGAAGAAGCACAAATTAAGGTTTCATAATATTGATACATACAGATTCACGATGAGGATGAAAATTACTTCAATCATGTGCGTGTTACCTGCCCTGGATCTCTACAATCAATTTGATCATGTAGTACGTATAAGAAGGCGATATATATAGCAACCTAGCTAGGAATTTAATAAGGCCAGGTGTCGGCAAATATTGTGTCGGCAAATATTTTTTATATATATACTTCCAAGGATACTGTTTTTAACTACTTCGTGTAATATTGGCTCAATCCTTTTCATTTTATAATAATCTAGGTTTTATATAATTAATATGCATGCCTACATGACGTCCTAATTTGTACGTAATTACCTTCACAGATGGAAACAATTTCTAAACCATGTATTCCAAGATATTTTAATACTTTATTTAGAGATATAATTTTCCAACATTATTAATTATAAGTTCTTTACCAAGTGATCCATATTTATATTGATTTTAAAGAACTGAATTCAATTCACGTAATCCTAACTAAGATTTTTTACTTCTTGTTTTATAATGATGATCTATATTTGATTACAATTTTTTTTTTAAGAAAAAAAATCTTTGCACATAATATATATTTGTGTACCGAACATTAAGGGGACGTACAATGAAATTGATATTAGAGAAACATTTTAATTATAAAGTAATTATATAAAAATAATATTACAAATTGATTTGATTTGATATGATTTATTAAATTGTAAAATTACTTATATTGTAAGTGTTGAACTCAAGATTTCAAGGTTCATGTAAATCTACACATGGATTTTGATGATAACAAATGAATTCAAAGAATAAAGGAGTCTCAAGTTCAAGTTGTCTACACAATACAATCAAGCACATCAAGGAACCAAGCATGAGCAAGAAGGGAATAAGTTCACATTAAAATCATAGAGTAATTTTGTAAATCTCTTAAAAATTCGAAATTAGGATTAAGGCTCAAAATAAATATTTTATCATAAAGCATTAAAATACATTTTCCACATGTGCATGAATATTTTGAAAATTAACTTTGAAAATATTAAGATGATTGATTGTCATCTTTCACATGTGCATGATATGATTAAAGGTTTGAACTTTGAAAATATTAAGATGATTGATTGTCATCTTTCACATGTGCATGTTTTATTTGAATATTTTCAAAAGTGGTGGATGCTTTTCTTGACTTATGCAAAAGGTAGATGTCTTTGTTTGAAAATTTTGAAAAGTAAAGTGTGCTCTTTTTGTCATATGCAAAAAGTAAAATATTAGGTTTGAAATTTTTGAAAAGTAAAGTGTGCTCCTTTTGTCACATGCAAAAAGTAAAAAGATTTGATTTGAAATTTTTGAAAAGTGAATGATGATGTTTTGGACATGGGAATCTTTTCAAATTTGAAATTGAAGACTCATTTGCCTATAAATAGCTCACTTGAGTTTTGTAAAAAACACAACAAGAGCTTACACATCTATTGCTAAGTTTTGCATCATTCCTTCAAAGCTCTCATTCTCTCTTTTCTAAAGTTTTGAGCCTTAATTCTTGTTCTTGTTGAGAGAGATATAAGTTGCGCTGTATTGTTTCTATCTCACTCATTGAGGAGTGTACTTTGATAGTCTACCTACTATCAACTCTTGTATTTGTAAAAGGGTGTGTATAACCCTTGTGTGTGTAGAAGGTGTTCTACACGGGGAATAGTTAAATCACCAAGTGTGAGGTGATTGGAAGTGTAGAAGGTGTTCTACACAGGAAATAGTTAAATCACCAAGTGTAAGGTGATTGGAAGTGTAGAGGGTGTTCTACACGGATTCTTTGGAGCGGTGCTGCTCAAAGGTGTAATAGGTTTCTATCTCCACCTAAAGGAGATTGAATAGTGGATTTGGGGATCCTCAAGAGGTAGCTTGAGGCGAGGACGTAGGCAGTGGGGCCGAACCTCGTTAACATACTGAGTTTGCTTCTCTCTTACTCTTACTATTTATATTTATTGTTGTTTCATATTTTGTTTATATTTTATATTATATATTTGATTTATAATTGTTATTTTTTAAATACAACTCAATTCACCCCCCCTCTTGTGTTAGTCATCTGGGCAACAATTGGTATCAGAGCTAAAGCTCTATTATAAGATTAACTATCTTTTGAGTTAAGATCTTATGGCTAACATTGCAGCTTCATTTGGTGAAGGTCAATCCAGCAGTCGGCCTCCACTCTTTTGTGGAGACAATTACTCATTCTGGAAAGTTAGAATGAGAATATTCCTTCAGGCTCAAGGTCGAGAAATCTGGAAATGTATTGTAAATGGACCTTATATTCCAACAAAAGTGATTGATGGAGTAAAGGTCAAAAAGGAAGAAGAAGAGTTTAATCGTGAAGACGATAGACTTTATACTTTGAATTTAACTGCTATGAATTTATTATATAATGCTCTCAATGGTAATGAATTTAATAGAGTAATGACTTGTGCTACAGCAAAGGAAATTTGGGATAACTTGGAAGTTACTTATGAAGGAACTTCTCAAGTCAAGGAATCAAAAATTTATATTATTACTCATGAATATGAAATGTTTAAGATGAATGATGATGAATCTATTTCTAGTATGTACACTCGTTTTACTAACATCATAAACAGTTTGACAGCTCTTGGCAAAATTTATTCCAAAGTGGAGATAGTAAGAAAAATTCTCAACTCTCTACCAAAACGTTGGGAATCAAAAGTGACAGCGATTCTTGAAGCTAGAGACCTCAAGAAGCTCGAAGTGAATGAACTCATCGGGTCACTTATCACCCATGAGTACACATTGAAAAGAGGAGAAGAAGAAGAAAAGTCAAAGAAAAGCTTGGCACTTAAAGCTGTTCCACATGAAAGTGAAAGTGATGAAGATGAGGAAAATGACGACAAAGATGAAGAAATTGCGATGATAGTAAGAAGAATTCAGAGGTTCTTAAAGAAAAATAAAACTCCTCCAAGGAAATCCTTCAATAAGTTTTCCAAGAAAAATTCAGGTAAAAATGACACTTTAATTTGTTATAAATGCAATAAACCTGGTCATATCAAGCCAGATTGTCCTCTGCTAAAGAAAGATCGAAACAAAGGCAAAAAAGCAATGAAAGCTACGTGGGATGATGATTCAAGTAGCTCAGATAGTGAAGCAAGTAATGGAGAATCAGCAAATCTTTGTCTTATGGCTAAAGATGACATTGAGGTAACAAATCTTGATAATATTGAAGATCCTTCATATGAAGAATTGCAAAATGTTTTAGAAGAGGTATATGAGGAATTTGAAAAATTGGGTATCAAGTATACTGTTTTGAAAAAGAAAAATTCTTCTTTAACAAATGAAATTGATATTTTAAGAAAAGAAAGTATTGTTTTGAAAGATGAAAATCTTGAGTTGAAGAAAAAGAAAACTGATTTAGAAAATATTATTGAAAACTTTACGAATGGAAAAAGAAATTTTGAAAAACTTCTTGGTAGTCAAAGATGTGTTTTTGATAAGGCAGGCTTGGGATATAAGCCAAAACAAAAATACAAATCTTATAAAAACTTCTTTGATAATCCTTCTACATCAAAATCCAATATTCAAAATTCTTTTCATAAAAATAATTTTGTTAAAAAAGGATACTATTATAATCACTCAAGTTCTTCATATATGTCACATGCTATTTGCAATTTTTGTAATAGAAATGGTCATAATTATTTTGCTTGTCCTATTAGAAGAAAACATACAATGACTATTAGGGCCATATGGGTACCTAAAAATCTTATTTCTTCTAATACTAATAAATAAAGGACCCAAAGAACTTGGGTACCAGGAATTGTTTTTAATTGCTTTTGTAGGTATGCATGAAGTATTCTACAGGTAAAAATAAATGATTTTTAGATAACGGATGCTCAAGATACGTGACAGAAGACAAAACTAAATTCATTGACTTCACTTCTAAAGAAAAAGGATGTGTGATATTTGGAGACAATTCAAAAGGGAAGATCATGGAAATAGAAGGAAAGATCATCAAGACTTAGTACAATATGCAACCAAATAGTGGAAACATGTGAAAGATCATCCAGCGAAATAAATTCTAGGAGAACCTTCACGAGGTGTAAGTACTCGATCATCTTTTAGAAATATTTGCAATCATACTGCTTTTCTATCTCAGATTGAACCTAAAAATATTGATGAAGCACTTCTTGATGAATCTTAGATTCTAGCTATGTAATAAGAGCTTAATCAATTTGAAAGAAATGATGTTTGAACACTTGTTCCTAAACCCAAAAATCATACTATTATTGGAACAAAATGGGTTTTTAGAAACAAGAAACATGAGTCCGGAGTCATTACCAGAAATAAGGCTCGACTAGTGGTCCAAGGTTTCAATCAAGAAGAATGAATCAATTATGATGAGACATATGCACCAATCGCAAGATTAGAAGCTATTCGAATGCTACTTACATATGCTTGTTATAAAGATTTCAAACTTTTTCAAATGGATGTTAAAAGTGCTTTCTTAAACGGTTTTATAAATGAAGAAGTATATGCTGAGCAACCTCCAGGTTTTGAAAATCATATTTCTCTAAATCATGTTTTCAAACTCACAAAAGTACTATTTGGACTCAAACAAGCTCCTAGAGCGCGGTACGAGAGATTCAGTAGTTTCTTGATTGAAAAAGGCTTTTTAAGAGGAAAAATTGATACAACTCTTTTCATTATATACGAAAATGATGATATTCTTTTGATTCAAATTTATGTTGATGATATAATATTTGGTGCTACTAATGAATATGTGTCAAGATTTTGTTAAGAATATGCAGGAAGAATTTGAAATGAGCATGATGGGAGAACTTAATTTCTTTCTCGGATTGCAAATCAAGTGATCAAAAAGTGGAACATTTATTAATCAGTCAAAATATATCAAAGAGTTACTCAAAATTTGAGATGGAACGTGCGAAGGTAATTGGAACATCAATGAATCCGACCACTAAATTTGATAAAGATGAAAGCGGTAAGCCAGTTAACTCAAATGTATATCGAGGTATGATTAGTAGTTTATTATATTTGATAACTAGTAGACCTGATATTATGTTCAGTGTATGTTTATGTGCACGTTTTCAATCATTTCCAAAACAATCTCATTTGATTGCAGTCAAGCGGATTTTTAGATATTTTGCCAGTACCATTGACTTAGAGTTATGGTATCCTAAATATACTTCTTTCGATCTTATTAGTTATTCAGGTACCGATTATACTGGTTGCAAAGATGATCGACAACGTTTTAGTAGAACATGTCATTTCTTAGGTCGTGCACTAGTTTCCTGGTTTAGTAAAAAAAAAAACAAAATTCTGTTGCACTATCTACTGCTGAGGCAGAATATGTTGCTGCGGGTAGTTGTTGTGCTCAAGTTCTTTACATGAAGCAACAACTTGAGAATTTTAAACTTATGTATAATCACATTCCAATCAAATGTGATAATACAAGTGCTATAAATCTTTAAAAAAAAAAAAAAAAAAAAACCCAATACAACATTCTAGAATTAAGCATATTGAAATATGATATCATTTTTTTTGAGATCATGTGCAGAAAGGCGATATAGTACTGGAGTTCACAAACACACACGATCAGTTAGCAAATATATTCACAAAACCCTTACCAGAAGATAGATTATTTATGATTAGAAGAGAAATAGGTATGATGCATGTTATGAATATCTCTTGAAAGATAGATCAGAGTTCATAAAGATAGAGAGATATTTTTTTTAAATACTTTTACATAAACTTGAGGTTCTTAGCCTCATGTTTGAGACGCTCATTCTCTTCATACAATATCATGTCCTCCCTATCCATGGGAACTGGCAAGCGGAATGAAGAATCCAATAGTGATTTCAACCGTTTATTCTTCTGTCGAACGATTCCTTCCCTTATGTGAGATTCTTGAACAATTCGTTGAAGTACAACAATTTGTTCTTTAAGCTTTTCAACCTCATGATTTTTGACTTGTAGCCGTTGGGAAAAAGCAACAATAGAGGATGAGTAGCGAGTACCGAGACTCACCAAGTCGTAGATAGCATCGGAGTCTGGCTTATTAGCCAAACTATTGTTCTCTTGCTGCAACATGGCGCCAATGGTAGCTGCAGAAAGGACATGAGATTGAGATGTAGAATAATGAGCCATTGAGAAAAGAATTGAAAACTTAAAGCGAGAATATTGAAGGAATGCAGATGAGTTATAGAGATGAGAATAAGATTTGATGCAAATCGGATGAACTTTAAAACTGATTTTATAGAGATAGCATAAAGAACAAGACAAACTATTGTCTCTTCAAATCTTATTAGTCAAAAGAAATATAAGATATGTTGGACACACATTGTCAAAAGTTTTCTTACTAGAAAAACGGTTCTCTGCTCCTATCATGACATTGACGGCCTTAGGAGAGAAGATTGATGGTTGATGCGTCAAGGGTTCCTGATTCAAGTCTGGAACATTAGTGGAAGAGAATTGTTCGGCCATTCTATCGTTATGGAGAAACAGAACTTAGGTCAAGAAGCGATATTTTTTTTTGTATCCGATAGGTGAAAATGATTTTTTTATAGAAACTCAGAGCCTTCAAACCCATTTGTCAACAACATCAGGCGATTGATTTAAATCTGCTTTCGCACCGACTACTAGAGCTAGGCCTCCAACCTTTACAGGTTTTGTCAAATACGCGTGGCTCCGCACCGCATTGCCAGAGCTAAGCCTGCAGCTTTTGCTGTCTTTGTCGGACACGAATAATTTTAATTATTCAACTTCAAATCTCTGGAACATCTAATTCGTCAATAACATCAAGCGGATTTAAATCTTCTTCCGCACCGAGATGATAAAATTCGGCTTCAACCTTTGCAGGTTTTGTCGGACACGGGTGGTTCTAACTTCTACAGTCTCTACTAACGCAGCGTTTTATTTGTCTGTTAGTTATTGTAGGAATATATCTTATTGAGATAATTATGATTCCTTTTTAATGATGCCAAAAGGGGGAGAAGTTTTAGACTAGAACATTAACATTGTTTAAATTGCTAAACTTGTTATATATACTTGGAATTATGTTTATATTTTTGCTTGAAAAACTAACGCACATTCTCAGGGGGAGCTTAAGTATTCATACAGGTTTCAAGTTCTATCAAGTATTTGTCATCATCAAAAAGGGGGAGATTGTTGAACTCAAGATTTCAAGGTTCATGTAAATCTACACATGGATTTTGATGATAACAAATGAATTCAAAGAATAAAGGAGTCTCAAGTTCAAGTTGTCTACACAATACAATCAAGCACATCAAGGAACCAAGCATGAGCAAGAAGGGAATAAGTTCACATTAAAATCATAGAGTAATTTTGTAAATCTCTTAAAAATTCGAAATTAGGATTAAGGCTCAAAATAAATATTTTATCATAAAGCATTAAAATACATTTTCCACATGTGCATGAATATTTTGAAAATTAACTTTGAAAATATTAAGATGATTGATTGTCATCTTTCACATGTGCATGATATGATTAAAGGTTTGAACTTTGAAAATATTAAGATGATTGATTGTCATCTTTCACATGTGCATGTTTTATTTGAATATTTTCAAAAGTGGTGGATGCTTTTCTTGACTTATGCAAAAGGTAGATGTCTTTGTTTGAAAATTTTGAAAAGTAAAGTGTGCTCTTTTTGTCATATGCAAAAAGTAAAATATTAGGTTTGAAATTTTTGAAAAGTAAAGTGTGCTCCTTTTGTCACATGCAAAAAGTAAAAAGATTTGATTTGAAATTTTTGAAAAGTGAATGATGATGTTTTGGACATGGGAATCTTTTCAAATTTGAAATTGAAGACTCATTTGCCTATAAATAGCTCACTTGAGTTTTGTAAAAAACACAACAAGAGCTTACACATCTATTGCTAAGTTTTGCATCATTCCTTCAAAGCTCTCATTCTCTCTTTTCTAAAGTTTTGAGCCTTAATTCTTGTTCTTGTTGAGAGAGATATAAGTTGCGCTGTATTGTTTCTATCTCACTCATTGAGGAGTGTACTTTGATAGTCTACCTACTATCAACTCTTGTATTTGTAAAAGGGTGTGTATAACCCTTGTGTGTGTAGAAGGTGTTCTACACGGGGAATAGTTAAATCACCAAGTGTGAGGTGATTGGAAGTGTAGAAGGTGTTCTACACAGGAAATAGTTAAATCACCAAGTGTAAGGTGATTGGAAGTGTAGAGGGTGTTCTACACGGATTCTTTGGAGCGGTGCTGCTCAAAGGTGTAATAGGTTTCTATCTCCACCTAAAGGAGATTGAATAGTGGATTTGGGGATCCTCAAGAGGTAGCTTGAGGCGAGGACGTAGGCAGTGGGGCCGAACCTCGTTAACATACTGAGTTTGCTTCTCTCTTACTCTTACTATTTATATTTATTGTTGTTTCATATTTTGTTTATATTTTATATTATATATTTGATTTATAATTGTTATTTTTTAAATACAACTCAATTCACCCCCCCTCTTGTGTTAGTCATCTGGGCAACAGTAAGCAAGTTTGACAGATCACATGATGAAATCACATCAATTTATAGAATTATTTTTATGTAATTATTTTGTAATTGTAACACTTTTGATCTTAATATTATATATATAATATAATCCTGACAAGGATATATTGTTGGGTATTAAATTGGGAGATTTTAATGTACGCCCGATCGAAATTAATCACGTTAGATCATGATATTGCAAGGCTGAAAGTAATATTGCTTTCCTTCAGAATTTTACCAATAAGTATTGGATAGAAATTCGTTCCTCGGAATATAATTATTAATTAGACAGCAAGAGATGAGAGATCAGAAGAAAGAGAGCATAACTACGACAGCAAAACATGACATTTAGTGCTATATATATATATATATATATATATTATATATATACACACACACTAGACCTCAACAACATGAATATTGAGCCTATATATATATACAAGACATCACAGTATTTGCGACAAATATTATCGCCACAAAAGCCTTCATTTTTTAAGCCTGTCTTCAATAGCAGCGATTTTATGGTGCCCTAATCTTCACTGCTATAAAAAATGCAAATTATAAATTAAAACAGCGAATAAGATAATTTGCCCCAATAGCTAATTTATTTGCGGCGATTATAATCACCGCAAGATAAACAATTTTCGCCGCAATTAACATTCCAGAATTACAAATTATATGCCAAAAATCACAATTATTTGTAGCGAATTATATTTTGCCACAAAGAACAAATGCTTATTTACATTTGTCCGGGCGAATAATTTTTGCCGCATTAAAGAAAAATATTCTAGATATTTTTTGGGCAATTATAAAATGGCTAGCTATCAATACAATTTTTTTTGATGTGCTGTTAGTACCTTTTTTTTAAATGTTTCTAGTGGCTCTTTATATACATATCCAACTCACTTACAATATTAATAAGCACTACAATATTTGTTATGCTAAACCAAAAATAGAAGACCAAACCAAAATTGAAATATAAAATGGCATATAATCAGGTTTCATCCAATAGTAAACTTGTTTTAGATTCATTTCCATACTCTATACACGAATGTCATGGGTGCATTAATGAAAGACAATTTATAAGTACTACATAAAGGAACAACTAAAGTTTTTTAAAAATTACAAAAACATGGGTATGAACCCTTCAACCCTTCATCATTCTACCTTTCAAAGAAAATTAATAGAAGATCTGCATTACACTTTTGGAATAGAGAACTAATAGAAGGTTTGCAACCTTGAGCAGTACAAGCAAAAAGAGAAATACAATTTCTCATGGTAATAATCAACTCCATTATTAACCTAATACATTGTCAAAAGCTCTAAGAATAGTCTTTCTCCATAGCATACCATACATCCCTTGAGAGGGAAAAAAAAGAGGTCGAATAGAGAGAGAGAGAGAGAGAGAGTAAATTCGCCAAAATGTAAAAAGAAATTAAGAAGACATTTAAATTAGGGCAGTAACTTCCTTGTGGCAATACCATTAGTCAAAGCAACTTTGAATTGCTTTGTACTTGTCAAAAAAATTTGTTTTTATAAGGAAACTAGATCAGAACACTATTTGGTTTTATGGGCAGAATTTGGAATTCACTTCAATCACTAACTCGAAGATTCAGGATATTCGGGATCAATGTTACCAACACAGACATCCAAACAATTATTAAAAGGATCTGATAATGGGTTTTTTTGTATATTTCTTTGATCTTTGATATGCCTATGCTATATTTATTTGAATGCCATGGTTTCTAAATGGATTTTTTTTTTCGTTCTCTTTTGCTATGATCATTCAAATAAGCCAAAGAACAAAAAAATAAACCTTTAATTGTAGGTATTACATGTCACCTAAAAGTAAAGCTAGTTACATCATTTTGTATGACATGTAGGAGAAGAAAATCAATAAATTAAGAACTACAGTTTTGATATTCTAAAACTAGATGTAGTACCTGTACCTATTTTTTGGTTCCTTGGCTTTCACATCTAAGAAAACAAGTTTGGGCTAGTGGCCAAAGCAATCCCGAGAAATGTATACAAAAGAAAACATCAACCTGCAACATATTTTTTATGGAAACAAGTGTTAATTTCACAATCAATTATGAAGTGCATGCCTAATTTAGTGAAAACGGACTACATGTTCTCATAATATATTTAATAAGAATACATGATCGAAATATTTAATAAGAGTATACTGAGAAAAGAAAATATCTTTTTTTTTTGTTCTTTTGAAAACAAAACTTTTTCATTGAAAACTCATATAAAGTTCTCCCCTTTTCTTTTATAATTTTTTTTTTCTTTTATTGCTCCAATAAGGATGAATTTTCCTTGAAAGTTAAACTTTATGCTAGGGTCTAGATACCCAAAAAAGCAACTCTCTTTATGCACAAAGCCATATTACTCTATATGTCTATTTTGTATTGCTCATCTTTTTCCACAATGATTGAGACAATGATTTTTTCTACAATGTCTTTTGAACCTCCGACTTTTTCTATAAGGATCGACCTTAATGTATGACAAGATGAGACTTTTTTCGATTTGGTGCTACTTTTAGTGAATTCAAGTCACGGACTCCCCCTTACTTTGAGCATTTTATGCATATATGTATGTTGTTAGCAGTTTGTTAGGAGGTCAAAATTTAACTCCTCATAGTGCAGAAAATAGAATTCTTGTGTAGTCATTTATGTCAGATTTGTGCATAAAAAATAAAGTCACATACCATACAAAATCTAATTCAATCTCAACAAGTTGACTTTGTGGAGTCACAAGGTTCAAAGACTTTGTATGTGCATATGGCTTGTTGTTTGCAAGATTTTAGTAATATGAATGTTTGAAAACAACAAATAATGAAAATAGACATACCTTTTTTAACTTTTTTAAAAAAAAAATAAATAAAGAAATCAGGGTATGTCACACACACCAATGACAACTCAAATCGTAGACCATCTAAAGATTTGGTGAGCAAATCTGCCAACTGGTGTTTGGTGTCAACATGTTCGAATGACACAACCTTGGTTTCAACCAAGCCTCTTATAAAGTGATGCCTTATATTTATGTGCTTGGTTCAATAATATTGCACAGGGTAAGATACTAATAGCACTAGAATTATCACAATAGATCATCATAGTATCTTGAAAGAACCCATAATCCTCAAGCATCTTTTTCATCCAAAGAAACTGAGTGCAACAACTGCTAGCTGCAATGTTTTCGACTTCTGCAGTAGACAATGACACGAAAGAAATTTTGCTTCTTGCTCATCCATGCTACCAAATTGCTGCCAACATAAAAGCAACCACCAGTGGTGCTTTTTCTGTCATCAACATTCCTTGTCCAGTCAGCATCAGAACAGCCAACTAGATTTAGGGTTGAATCTTTTGAATACCATATGCCATAGTTTACTATAGCATTTAAGTATTTTAAGTATTTTTTTTTTGTTACTGTCGTGAGGTGTGATTCCTTGAGATTTGCTTGAAATTGTACATAAACTCCGACACTAAATGCAATATTAGGTCTGCTAGCAGTAATATAAAGAAGGCTACCGATCATGCTTCTATATAGAGTGAGATCAATACTCGTACTTGAAGCATCTTAGCAGATTTTCACAGACATGCTTATTGGAGTGTGAGCATGTGTCTTCCCTACCATGCCAAACCTCTTAACAAAATCTTTGAGTTACTTTGATTGAGAAATAAATGTTCATTCTTTAGTTTGTTTAATTTAAATTTCAAGCAAGAAATTTAGTTATCTAATCATACTCATTTTAAACTCATTTTTCATTTTATTTGATAATTCATGTGAAAATTTGTCAAGAGTAGATCCGAACACTATATCATCTACATAAATTTGAGCAATAAGTGGATGCTTACCAGTTTTCCTTAAGAAGAGTGTTCGGTCAGTTTGACCTCTTATGAAATAATTTTCAAACAAGTATTTAATTAGTCTCTCATACCATGTCCGAGGAGCTTACTTTAGTCCATAAAGAACTTTCTTCAACTTGAAGACATGATGAGGAAACAAATGAATAGAGAACCCCTTTGGTTATGCAACATATACTTTTTCATTTAGTATGTCATTTAAAAAAAACATTCTCGACATCCATTTGATAAAGTTTAAAATTTAAATGGCTAGCAATTGCTAACAAAATGCAAACAAATTCCAAATGAGCGACTGGTGCAAAGGTCTTGTCGAAGTTAATCCCTTCAATCTGGGTGTATTCTTGTGCTACTAGTCTGGCCTTGTTCCGGATGATGGTACCTTGTTCATTACATTTATTTTTGAAGATCCATTTGGTGCCAATAATATTGTGATCTTCCGGTCTAGGAACAATCTCCCATACTTGATTTTCGAGTGAACTGATGCAATTCTTCATGCATGACATTCATCCAACTTTCATCTTCATCTTACAAGGCTTCTTCCACCTTTTTGGGTTCCACTTGAGGCAAATACCAAATATATGCGATTTGATTTAAAACTTCTTTTCTTAGTCTTATACCTTCATCCACATTTTCAATGATTTTCTCATTTGGATGATTGTATGTGATCCTTATAGAAGGCCATTTTTCATGGTGTGAAACTGAGTTTGGTGTAGCAAGTTCCATTAGTTTTGAAACCTCTTGATCAGTTGTGTTCTCTTCGGATTCCTTGACAAGTTTGCTCAATTCCTTCTTGGTCATCTCCTTCGAGTTGTCATCCACGACCATGTTAATTGATTCCATCACAGTTTTAGTTCGTAGATTGTAAACTCTATAAGCTTTGCTATTTAATGAGTATCTCAGAAATATTCATTTGTCACTCTTGCTGTCAAATTTGTGAGTGTTGTCTCTGACTCTCAAAATGTAGCAAGTACTCCCGAACACCTTGAAGTATTTTACCATAGGTTTCTTTCCATTCCACAACTCGTAGGGTGTGAGTTTGGTCCTTGGACAAAAAATCACACGATTTAGTGTGTGTCTAGCAATGTTGACTGCTTCTGCCCAAAAGTGTATAGTCATCTTCTTGCTGCTTAGCATGGTATAAGCCATCTCTTATATTGCTCTATTTTTCCTCTCAACAATTCTATTTTGTTGTGGTGTGATTTAGGCTGAAAACTCCTGAAAGATTCCCTGTTCATCACAAAAAGAAGAAAAGTTAGTGTTTTCAAATTCTCTACCGTGATTACTACGAATACGAGAGATAGTAGAGTTCTTTCTTGTTTGAATTCGTCTGAACAATTTCTTAGCAAGTTTGAAGGTCTCAGATTTGTCTCTCAGTAGGATAATCCAAGTATATTTTGAGTAATCATCAACGATGACCATTATATACGTCTTTCCACTAAGACTCTCATTCTGTGTTGGACCCATACGATCCATATGTAGCAATTCAAGTGGTCTTTCAGTCAGAATATCAATTACTTTCTTGTGCAGAGACCTGGTCTACTTTCCTTCCTGACAAGCTCCATACACTATTTTTTTTTTTCAGCATTTTGGGCAATCCATAGACAACTTCCTTCTTGGAGATCTTTTGCATGTCCCTGTACTAACCAATGGTTCCATAGCTCAATTTCATCCAGCTTTACCTTGTGACAACGCAATGAGTTCATGAGAGAAACTCCATAGCAGTTGTTAGCAATCCTGGTTTCCGTTAAGATGCATTTTTCTGTGCTGTTATAGACTTTGCATTCAACTTTTAAAAACTGCACAAAAAGATGATCGTCACAAAATTGACTAATACTTAACAAGTTAGCCTTCAGGCCATTGACAAACAACACACTGTGAAAAGTTAGCAAACCAGGAACGTTAACACTTCCTTTTCCTTCCACAGTTGTTGTACTCCCATCACCGAAGGTTACGGATCCTCCACTTGTGATCTTAATCTTTTTAAACAGCCTTTTATCTCCTGATATATGTCTAGAACATGCATTATCTAGATACCACATACTAGTGTCCATTGCTTTAAGTGTTATGTATGCAACTAGACATATGACATTTTCTTTCACTACCCACTTGGTTTTACCATATTTCATGTTTTTGGAAAAATATAATTTGGAGAGTTCACCCAGTTTTTTACCTAGGGAGTTTATTTGTTTGGTCTAATTGTTCACTTTGGTCTTTAAATTCATTTCCTTGCTTAAAGGCTTATTTCAATTTCTTTTTTCTTTATTAAGCCTAAAGCAATTTTTCTTAGTATGTCATATTATTCCACAGAAGTGACATTTTGGGAAAGACATACCTTTGGACTTACCTGAAGGAGACATTATAGACTTGCCAATGTCCACAAATTTCATTGGGAAACTTTCTACATTGCTTCCTTTCATAAAAGTATTACCTTTGGATGTAAAGGCAGCGGATGATTTGAAATGAGAATCTTTGGAAGCATTGTATCTCGAGCCTATACGATCTGAACTATTTCTTTGAACCTTTAGCATATCATTGAGTTTTTGAGTGGATCTCTTTTCCTGACAAGTTGCTAACACCTTTTCAAGTTCTTCTTTCTGTGCTCGCAACCTTGTCACTTTTAGTTCCGTCACCTTCAGTGCCTCCACCAAGTTCTTCTTCTCGTTTTCCATGGTGGTCAAGTATTTGTAGAGCTTCTTGTTCACCTTTTGGATCTTCACAAATTCTTCACATAAATCCTCATAAGCTTCCTGCACACTTAACTCATGATCAACAATTTCAGTGACAATATCAAAATCAGTATTACACACAGGCACATTGTTGGCTTATGCCAGCACCATCAGTAGCAGATGCAGAAAAAATAAAGATTGTTTCATTTTTAGAGGATGTGTCTGAATTATCAGAGTCAGAATTATCGCCTAGAGTAGTATTTAAAGCTTTTGCCTTTCTTTTATAACTCAGATATTTCATTCTTATATGTCTAAATCCAGAACACTCATGACATTGCATTTTTTTTAGGCTTAGTTTTATCTTTATTCCACTTTTCAAATTCACTTTTTTTAGTGAAATTTTTGTCTTTTTTCATCTTGCCAGAACTCTTTTTATTAAACATAAATTTTTTCAACTTTTTGCTTACCAATGCTAAGTCATCATTGCACAGATCTTCATCATCAAATTGATTTTCATCCTTAGCAATTTTGAGTGCAATGGACTTACCTTTCTTTTGTTGAGAAATAGTAGATTCATAAGTTTGCAGAGAACCTACCAATTTTTCTACCCAAATTTTATCCAAATCCTTACTTTCTTCTATGGCTGTCACCTTTGGTCGAAACCTTTTAGGTAGGGATCTCATGATTCTTCTCACCACTCATGACTTTTCCACATTCTCTCAAAGATTGTTCCTGGATTTCACAATATTGTTTAATATGGCATAAAGCTCATTAAAAGTCTCATCATCAAGATTTTTATTTCCTAAAATTTTGAAGTTAATAAATGTAATTTGAAATTTTTTACGGCCTTAGTCCCTTCATGAGTGGTTTCCAAAATATTCCAAGCGTCTTTGAAATTCTCACACATAGAGATTCTCTTGAATTCATCAGGAGAAACTGCCATGAAAATAGCATTAAGATCTCGATTATCCCAAATACAGATGTTTAATTGCGCTGAGGTCCATTCTTCCATCGACGTTGTAGGCTTTGTCCATTCTGACTCCACAGTTAGTTGGACTCTTTCATCAAGCTCCTTTATGATTGCTCTCATGCTTACCTTTTAGTAGGCATAGTTATCACCATAAAATTGTGGTGGTGATGATAAAGTCGCTATAGTCTACTAGGAGAATGGATCACACTCATATGAGTGAACCATGCTCTGATACCAATTGAAATTATCCAAATATCTCTAAATACACATGTGAATGCCAAACCAACACTAGTCAGACTAACTGTGGAGTCCATCATGACTCCACAGTTAGTCAGACTCTTTCATCGAGCTATTTTATGAATGCTCCCATCCTTACCTTCCAGTAGGCATAGTTATCACCATCAAATTGTGGTGGTGATGATAAAGTCACTATAGTCTACCAGGGGAATGGATCACACTCATATGAGTGAACCATGCTCTGATACCAATTGAAATTATCTAAATATCTCTAAATACACATGTGAATGCTAAACCAACACTATTAGCACGAATTAGTAACCAACATAAAATATTTAAATAATATAAACAAAATATTTAGTTACGAAAGGAAATCTTTTGAAAAATTCCTTAAAGGTAAAACCCTGCAAGACAACCAAACTTTAGAAAGTCAATTTTATTGATTGACCTTCCAGTAGACATAGTTATCACCATCAAATTGTGGTGGTGATGATAAAGTCACTATAGTCTACCAGGGGAATGGATCACCCTCATATGAGTGAACCATGCTCTGATACCAATTGAAATTATCTTAATACCTCTAAATACACATGTGAATGCTAAACCAATACTATTAGCACGAATTAGTAACCAACATAAAATATTTAAATAATATAAACAAAATATTTAGTTACGAAAGGAAATCTTTTGAAAAATTCCTTAAAGGTAAAACCCTGCAGGGCAACCAAACTTTAGAAAGTCAATTTTATTGATTGAGAGTTTTATAAGTAAACTGTTTATAAAACCTTTGTAACCTAACACATGTACCCAAGACACGTGACCCGCTTGTCTTCTACCGTAATAGGTAACCAGAACCTCTGACACTCTGTAATCCTTAGCTTTCCCCCTAGAATCTCTAGTGGTTGATCACGAACACGGCAACTCCTCCTTGGAGTATGCTCTCACTCAATCCCATGGATTGAGTCTTTTGGAAAGATCTTCACTTAAGGTATTTTTCCTCACACGATTACTTGAAACTCTACCCAGATCTTCAAGCTCTCAGCTCTTATGATTGTGCTTTTGAAGTGTTCACCGAACCCTTCGGCCGACTCCTCTATTTATAGGTAATGTAGTAGTGCAATACTTGTGTTGAAGTAGAAGTTTGCCGCGGGGTTTATCCAGAATTCTAGTCTGTTACGTTACTGACAGTTTGCAAACAACTCGGACTGGATCACTTCAACTGGATAATTTCGAGTTTGAATCAACGTCGGTTTATTTATTTGAGTCTTGAATCTTTTTCACTTCAGCTGACTATATGACTCGAAAATAATATAGGACTCTTGTAGACTCTTATCTTATAATTTAAATAAGATTTGATAAGAGTTACAATTCAGATTCTATCCTTATCGAATAACTTGAATTCAAACACTACATCCTTAACAAATGTAATCCTAGAATTCTATTAAAATTACATTCATCCTCAATTAGAATTTAAATACAATTCATCTAATCCTAGCCAAACTCAAATTACATTTACAGAGAGGATATTATGACAATGAGTAAAAAAGCAAATGATGTATGTGATCCTTCAGAAGTCGAACTTTTGGTTATGTTTAGAGGTTTGCAGTGTCTCACACATGAGATACAAGATATTATTTTAGAAAGTGATGCTTTGCTTCTGGTAAAGAGTTTCAAGCTACTGGGGACTCAATGGCTTTGCATGGTCATCTGATTATGGAGATTAAAAGGCTAATGAAGACTTTTCGAAGCTATTCAGTTCAATATACTCCAAGAGAAGGAAATGAAACTACTCATGAGTTTGCTAGACATGCTTTTCATGTAAATGATATTTCAGTTTGGTGAAATTATTTCTCAAATTATATTTCACAAGTCATTTAGACTGAAAAGTTTTTATAAACTGCTATGTAGCAATATATTTGTTTGGTTATCGAAAAAAAAAATCCAAAACTATTAATTATAAGTTCTTTGCCAAATGATCCCCATTTATATTGATTTTTAATGAGTTGAATTCAATTCACGTAATCCTAATTGAGATTTTGTATTTTTTCTATCGCGATGATGATCTATATTTGATTACGATTTCAAAAAAAAAAATTGCACATAATATATCTTAGCGTACTAAACATTAAGGGGATGTACGATAGAATTGATATTAGAGAAATACTCTAATCATAAAGTGATTATATAAAAATAATTTAATAAATTAACGTTTGATGTAATTTATCATATTGTAAGATTACTTTTTTATAAAGGAGATCTAACACATTACATGATGAAATCATGTCAATTTGTAAAATTAATTTTATATAATCCTTTTGTAACTATAACACTCATGATCTTAATATTATAGAACCCTAACAAGGATATATTGTTGGGTTTAAACTGGGAGGTTTTAATGTCTCGACTGAAATTTACGTTAGATCATCATCATTATTTTGGAGACTAATGCTATTCATTATCTATTTTCTCATCATTTTTTCATCGACACATGATGCAATACTATTAAATGATTGGAGACTATTTATTTTATTTTACTCGATAACCTATCAATTAATATCACATCATGGAATGATGAGCAAATTTTTTTAATTTTGCAAGGATATAAATGATATTGCTTTTCCTTTGAAATTTTATCAATAAGTATTAGATACAAATTCGCTCTTTGGAATATAATTATTAATTAGATAGTGCAGAGATCACAAGAAGAAATCATGATTACGAAAGTGAAACGTGACAATTAGTACTAGGTATTTGTTACATAAAAATTACGAATTCGCGGACCAATTTGCATACCAATGCTTCTACTTTCATATTCAAAATTAAAATTCATATCGTTTTAATTACAGTCTGATTTGTGATCAATTACATTAGATGTGTGCATGTATTAGTATGCAGGATCGCTTTCAACCATAATTCTTTGGTTTAATATTGTACATATGTATTAGACCACAACAACATTATGATTATTAATTGAGCCTATATATCCGGCCCTTGTTTTAGACAACAATCATTACTAACATTGAAACACAAATCTTTCACCTACGTACGTAGGGATCGATAGATGATCTCATTATAAATCCTCTTATTATATATTTATCCCTTTTAATCTGATCAACTGATTTAGTGGTACATTTATTATAAGCACTATGAGAGTGGCTAGGCGGGCGTCTTGAGAGATTGGAATCCGTGTCGAAGACATGCTTTCCATACCTCCTGGATGTTGAACATTCTCATGTTACCACACTCGTTCACATTCCACCCTTCCAATGCATGCAATATCCCAGCAATACGCCAAGCACTCATTGCTCTTCTTGGTAGCCAATTCTGTTGCATATATACACACACATATATATTAATATTAATATATATATATATATATGAAATGTGTTGATCGAACAGCCAAATTAGGAAATGACAATCAATGTCTGATCTGCATGTATGCATTCGATAATCTTATAAGTTATATGTATTGAAATAAAAGCATCGATCGATCCAATTATTAGCAAAGTGTGTTAATATTGATCGGCCTAAATTATATATATATATATATGTATGTATCAGGTGTACTAAATATTTAAACTAAGATTTAAAAAAAAAAAAATCAGCCGCTAATTATGATTGCAACTTACCTCACAAGAGTGCATATTCGCGAAAGATGTGGGGGCGATCATTGCCGGTGTGCTGTGGTAAAAACATTCTTTCCGCAGTTTCTTTGGTGGGAACTGAGAAAAAGGAATGAATAATGTTCCTTTCGATGCTTTCAGTTGTTCTTCTTCGGCCCATCCATCTCCCACCAACCATGTCATCTGTTAGTAAAAAGTGCTTAGACGTACGTTTAATTTTATCAATGTATGTTGATTAATTAATAAAATTTACTGACATCAATGCAGTACTACTATTAATAAAAAATTAAATTATTTATTATATTTTATGTGAAAATTTTACCATAAAATAATGATAATTAAATAAAAAAAGATGATCAATTAAAATAAAGACGCCAGGATTAATTACTTTCGCTAGATATATAGCAAATTAACATGCAATTATATATAGATAAATGGTCGCTTTTACCTTCTGATCAGCATAACCTGTTGATAGGACCAAGTTAAGTTTTGAGTTGGAGTCCATAAGCCTTTGTTTAAGCTTATCATATTCATCCTCATATAATACTCCCACCTGAGGATCATATAGATTATAACTATTAATTGTTAGCTAGCTAGCTGCAGACTCATGAACACACTTCAACATGAGCTAGCTGCAGATATTTTTTCGAGTAATTATGGAGTTTCTTAAGGACATGAGCAACCCTTCAGTGTACGCCATAATAGCTGTAATTCACAAGAGACAATAAACAGACATTAATTTGAAAGATTTATAGCTAATATTGTTCTTTTATTTCTTTTTTGAGCAGCTTGGGATTTCAGTACTAGCTAGTGAGTCCGAGAGATAGTAAACTGTGATTAGTGTTAATTAATCAAGATCAATATTTGTGAACTCACCACTTGTTCTAAAAGTTTAAGGGGAAGAGGTAGATTTTATTATTTACTTTATATCTTAACACTCACATTCACTTGTGGATCAGACTTTTTTCTTTAAATCCAACAAGTAGAATATTTAATTATATGATATAAAGTATAAAGTCAATGTTCAAACCCAGGACCTCTACTCTGATACCATGTACCGAAATCATTATTTATCTCAAAAACTTAAATTGATAGGAAGAAGTAGATTTTATTATTTATTTTATATCTTAGTATGTCCTAAGAACTTAATTAAAAGCAATTACAACGTCGTCGCACCTGGATTCCATTTTCACATAGAGCTTCGGCAATGGCATAAGCAACCTTAGTAAGATTGCCCCTAAGCATCAATTTGGTTGTTCCCTTTGGAATGCTGTTTAGTACCACAGCCACAGCTAAGCTACTTCCATCCACCAGCTTTAATTTCAAATCAGGAAACTTTTTGATGTAAAGCTCACCATTCGCATTAAGTTCCTCTCCCTGGAATTAAATTTACATATATAAAATCTCAATACTTTAATTAAGTAATCATATATCAGTAGTCCTACTCGTGGCGGAAACTAATTAATTGAGAAGCTCATGAGGATAAACTTTTAAAAATGCTGCATAAGGCTATGAGTGATGAGGTTCTAATTTCTTTGAATGGGATTTATGTCCTCCTTGTGGTGTAACGTTGAATTATAGGACCAAAAAACAAACTAAAATAACATATTAGATAGCTGGATTTACTTGCCTGGTTCTGAAGACCTAGACTTAACACTTTCACTCCCCTCAGTTCAGCATCTAGTATGGCTTCTTCAATCAAGCTATTGAGGAGCCTGGTTGCCTCTCTTCGGCGTTGTGATGTATACTGCAGATTTTTCAAAAGAGGAATTTAAATTTAAAAAACAACCAGCTGAAGTGAATTGTGTACATAAAAACAACAGGTATCAATAAGAGTTTTCTAACTGATTTTCTTAATGATGATAGGAAATATTCTCAATTGAATTTTATTACCCAAATTCAATTTCTTACTTGTTTATGGTGTTTTGGTACCACCCAAGAGTGCAATTTGAGGTTTTTGAAGGTGGTCCTCTCTTGAACAAAAGCACGGCCATGGATCCAAGTTATAATCACAGACCATGATAACGTCAATGGCCACAACAACCTCAAGTACCATTGATCAAACGAGTGGGGCCTGGAGGCCAAGGAGGCAAATCCTAGCCGTAGATGATAGATGGACTCGGGCGTCGTAAGATGCGTTAGATGTACGACATCGGGTGACTCTTCGGGTCTTTTGAGGGAAACTTCATACAGTGCATCCGAGGATTTGTCCATGGTACCATTGACGTAATCATAGATAGGCATGAAAAGTGAGTAATTGGTGCGGAATTGGGTATGATGCAAAGAATGAAACCTGTCAATCGGGTAGTCCAAGCAAAAGTGGTGGGGTCAGAGAATAATACTACATCGTAAAATATGTAAAATTGTAAATATTTATTTCACTTTGAAAAAAAATCAGTTTTATTATTAAAAAATTAATTTTTTTTTTTATGTGAATCATATATTTTACTACTTTTTTTTAAAAATAATTACACAATACGTCTTACTAATTTAACGACTGTAAATATTATTTCTTTTATAAATATATATATGTGTGTATATATATATATGTAAAATATGTGATTAAAGTTGATAGGGTGAGAGTTTGAGAGAGAGTAATACTTACGAAGGAGTGTACATGAGGTATTTGAGCAGAGAGAAGACCCAATTTGGAATGAACTCGAAGTTGCAGTGGCCCATGTTGTTCATGAAATCAATATAAAGGACGTAACCAAAACTAGATGCGATAGAGGCTGTTTCGGTGAACGCTGTTGTTAACAATGGTATTCCAAAGAGCATGAAATATACCGTGTGTTCCGCAAACGGATGAGTGACAGCTGCCATAGATATGCATGGAGCTATGTAATTAATTATTTATAACTAGTTCGATGATCAAGTAATTTAGAATTATCAATCACATCATATACATATATATCTTACAGGTAATAGGCTCGGTGACAATGGAGGAATGGTGATGGGAATGGTAACGAGAGTAAAGGTAGTGGTGGTGCAGCATTCTGTGAAACCAGTAGTAGAGGAACTCCACCGGACCAGCATGCAGCAGACACGTGATAGCCACACCCTTTGTTCTCCACATTGGTAGCTTATGAACTAGGGTAACTTTCATGTAGGTAATGTAAAATATAACTCCGGTTAACAATATCTGGTCATCCCTGCAATATTTATTAATTCAGAATAATTAGAAAAAATAAATAACGTCCCAACAATATTAATTAATGATCAATCCCTACTACTAGTGTTGCAAGTGATCTAGCTATACGTTCTAATTAGTATAGTATAAGTGTTGGAGTATGTGGCTTACCGTAGAACTAGGAGTAATATAAATACATGCATGTGATATAATCTTATTTTTAATATAATGAAATTACTATCACTCACTCGTGTAGATATGGACAGATCACAGAATCACATTAAATTTATGTATTTTTTATCTCTTATTTTTCTCTTTCAATTATTTCATATTTTCATCATAATTGTCGCACGGTATCAAAAATAAGTTATTATAAGAAGATATAATTATAAATTAATAGATGGAATTAACAATAAGTAAAAGTACTTTGGATCAAATTCTGCTAGATAGTTAATAATTAATATATATATATATATATATGTTTTGTTAAAAAAACGTTCCTTAATTCGAGTATACGCACATAACTATCTCAAATTATATTGTTGAGAATGACACGTTAATATGTGGCTTAATTTTAGAGGTATAAATAATAGAAAATATGATAAGAAAACTCTGATACACAATTAATGTAATTAGATCAGTAAGACCAATCATTTCACTCTTGCATGATGCAGCTCTTCATGATTCACAGAGAGAGAGAGAGAGAGAGAGAGAGAGAGAGAGAGAGAGAGAGAGAGAGAGAGAGAGAGAGAGAATTTGTACTGACCAGTTGGATTCTCGATCAACCTGCTCGAATTCAATACCTTTATCCAGAATCCTATTATTGCCTTTGGCGGTTCGGTAACGAGATAGAGAAATCCATATGAGATTGTGAAGCATCCTCACCAAAAGAAACGGAAATATGAGGAAGTAGAATAAATCTCTCTCGCTTTCTTCCTTCACTATGAACTGGTATGTGCTGTGAACAACCCATGGAGCCAAAATCACGTACTTAATTCACGTACGTACCAGAATGCATCCATGCCAGAAAGAGAGTTGAGAAATTAATATTTCTATAAATTAAAAGAGCAAATATATATATATATATATATTATATGCAAGCTTGGTCGACTACTCATATATATTTATATTCTAGCAGTACTTCTTTAATAAGAGCAGAATTGTTGAGCAACGATTAATGTAAAGCCTAATCAAAACATTTCACAACATTAACTGTAGCTAGCAGATGAAATGCATGTAGAGCCAAGATCATCATGACCTCGCACGTGTACTTCACGTCTAGCTAGGATGCCTTGACATGATCTTCAATGAATTAAGGTCATGAACTTCACTGAATTAAGGTCATGATCATGAACTTAACTATAAAGCATATTAATCCAGCATCCTAATAACTATATATATATATATATATATATATATATATATTATATAATGTATTTCTAACGAAAAGTTTTGGTTTAACGATCTTCTGTTGTTTTAAAAAAAATGATATTCCATTAAAAAATAACTTTTTTCATCTATAAACGTTTTTGGAATTCGAAGAGGTAGTAGTTTTCGTCTGTAAGCGCACTTTCTCGTTTAAACTTCCTCTCAGATTCTCTTTTACTTTAAACCTCCTATTTACTCTGCAAATTAAGAAATTAATCATTAACATGAAAGGCAAAAGGTAGATGTAGGTAAAGGGTCGAGGAAGGCGAAGAAGAATAAAAATTGAGAGAGTGAAATATGGAGCAATTCACCCAAAGCGATTCACTTTAATTGCGAGATAAGCAAAAAAGTGAGTGTGAGGAAGTTAAAAAGGGCCTCAATTGGCCAACATGTATATATTGGAGAATCCAAGAAAAATGTTTCTTCAGAAGGTAATTTTTTGTTTTTTTTGGCTTTGATTGATATTTGTCGCATATTCTTTAGCTTTCCCCAAATATGGCGTAGACTTATGACCGTAGACTTATGACCATTTTTTGCAAGTCACTATTTATGATATTGGACATTAGTTTTTAGGCAAGATCAGCACTCCCATTTTTTATATTAGAATTTAAAAAATGTGTATAAGATTAGAAGTCTTGTACAATATTTATGCATGTCTTTTATTAAAAAAATTGCATAAAAACGATTTTTTATCAATAATTAGAATTTGAAAATTGTGTATAAGGTTAGAATCTACCCTATACACCTTTTTAATCCTATATACAATTTTTTGTATTAAAATTTAAAAAATGTGTATAGAGTTAGAAGCCACCTTTTATATCTTTTTAAATAATATTATTTTTATAGAAAAACTATTCCACTAAACTAGGCCACGTGCGATATATATGTACACCCATGTACCTATGTAGTTTTATATTGCAATTAATCAAATATACCTTGAATGGGCCAAGAGGCTTCCACGGCCAGTTAGTGAGGATCCCCGGTTTGGTAGCCATATTTAATGATGAGTCACCACTGTTGGTGCAATTTTTGTGCTGTAATATCTGGCATAGTCAAGACATGTCTTTAGTCTTTTTAAACATTTCACGAGATATAATAATAATAATAAAATATTTTAATCATAAAAGATTTTACAAAAAGAAAATTCACAAATTCATAAGATAATTTGATGTAATATGTTAGATTGTAGAACTATTTTTATTATTTGAAATTATAGATATGACATTTACATCATATAAAGTCATGAATTTATGAATTTATTTTTATAAATTATTGGTTTTTGTGACACTTCTGTAATAATATATATTTTGTTGTTGATCAAGTAATTAAGCATATTATGTAGGAGTTGAATGGCAGTGAATCATGATACGCGCTTGCCGCATGCGGTACTACCTATCGAGTCTCCCAATTTCCACAGCATAATAAAGAAGGGTTTTGACCCGGGGCAAAAACGGCGCCTTTTAATCAATAGGGTGGGGGTTGGGTTTTGTTTCTTTGGGCTGGGCTTCAAATGGTTGGGCTTAAATTTCTCACTTTTGGACTTCATATTTACAAATTAATCTTAAAAATTAGCCCATCAAGTTTAATCACAAATAATCTATAACTTATTTTTCTCTTCTAGACTAATAATAATTGGTTATAAAAGTTTATGAAGAGCAATTAATTTCTTATATGATATAATATAGTTTAGATTATAAATTTCATGAACAAATAAATTATAACATATTTATTTCTTAAATATATATTATGTTATTACTACTATTTTGCTTTCATAAATTTAGTTAGAATAATTTTGAACCATAATTAAATTTTATAGAAAATATATCAGATTATTACAGCTGGGAAATTGGACAAACTGAGAAATTTTGCATTTACTATTAATTATATCTTAATATTTTCACAATTTGGCACACGTGCATGGCACGTGGCCTCTTACTAGTGTGTGTATGTGTATATATATAGATATATATATATATATATACATATATATGATCAACACAGAATATTAATACAAAGTTACTGTTTTTATAATCATATTTGTCACAAGTTTTATATTTTCATTCTAAACTAGCAAAAGTTTTGAACTTCACCTGGAACTTTCAAAACTTCTCAATTTGCATACTTAATTACAATTTAACCGTCCGTTAAAATAAAGTAAAAAAGCGGGCGCATGCACAAATTATATATTATATGGGGTTATAATATATTGAACCTTCTGATCATAGTTGGGTGCAATTAATTAATTCGAAAAAAGAATCGGAGTTTATATAAGCTAACATTAAACATTAGAAATGAAAAACAGCTTGACCTTGTTATAACTTGTTGAACTGCATGCGCGCGCGTTATCTACCTAATTAAGAAGCAATCTAGCCGGATTGTTATAATGAACAACCGTAAACGGTAAAACTCCGAGAAACTACTACATAGTTTTAGATCAATAATCTGACTTATTAGTACGCCCAGCAATACCATTTTATGTGTATATATGGAGAGAGAGAGAGAGAGAGAGATGAGAGCTGAGCTAGGGCACCTTAAGCAGCTTCAAATTAGCGGCGTTTCTCTCTGCTGGAGAGAGGTCTGGCTGTGGCCTGCATGCAGGTTAATTAAAAGCCGTACATTCTAATTCACTACTAATGGCTTTGCGATATGGCCCCATTTATGGAGATGTATAGATGCGTTACTGTATACAACTAATTGTACCTACACGTAGTTACTAGTTATCAATGTTCTCATCCATTTGTGTACGAGTTAAGACCCATCGCTGTTGCGCTTTAATTATTGCGTCCTGCTAGGCCATGTATTTTTATGACAACTGTAAGAATAAATAAATACATTGGATGAGAAATGTTCTCATCCAATGTATTTTTTGTCGTGATCTATGGTCGATGCATATTTTCCCATGCATGAACTTATCACTTATGGTTCTTTTGTCCACGCAACTGTTACAAATACAGTAATGCTTCCATATAATTATAGGACGTCTTGGACAAAAAAAAAAATAATAATAATTAAGAGTATTGGTATTGAATTGGTAAAGATTTTTTAAAAAAAATATGTAAATTTATGTGTTTATCAAAAAAATTTATCATATTTAATTAAAAATAAAGATAAAAAAGTGGCAGAAGAGAATAAAATATATTTTATCTATAAAAATGAATAGTAATATTTCAAAATTGTTTTAAAGAATTGCTATTTATTTTTTAAGATAAAAAATATTTTATTTTCTTTTTCTATTTTATTCTCCTTACTTTTAATTAAATATAATAAAAAAATTTAATATATATATAAACTTATACTTTAAAAAAAATTAACTAATCTAATAATATCAGTACTCTTAACATCTTAAAAAGGAGCGTTGCGAGATCTCAACAAGAAAGTACCACGTTTTCTTTGAAATAAATAATGCCTCCAAAAAGTCTCATACGAAGATCAGGGTGGTACTTAGGAGGAGACTTTCTTTTTAGATCTTATTTTATTCGTTCAAGCTGCGAACATGATTTTGAATTGCACAAATGGAATGAATTAATTAATATTATGTTTGACGTACAAACTCCTCTCAAATATTTTAAAAATATTTTTTTATTAATTATTATTTTATTATAATTTTTAATTACTTTTATTACTATTTATTTTTTTTATTATTTAATATTTTATTATAATTTTTTACTTATTTTTTATTACTATTAACAACTCTTCTTAATCCTTTTCATCGTTCAAACCTAACCTTAAGCCTCATCACCATGAGATCTATTAAGCTCGATCCTCTCCGATCTGCTTCGATCGAAATGATAGGAAAACAAAATGATGATTATTAATAAGGGTAGTAATAGAGTTACCAGCTCTTATCATCTATTTATTATTTATAGTATATTTAAAAAAAAATTAATTATTTTATTTTAAGTTTTTTTTAACATCTTTAGTCATTAAAAAAATTTAAAAAATATATATATAATTTTACTAATAGTCACTTTCTTAATTATTAAGTAAAATTAAAAAATTAAAAATACAAAATAAAAATAAATGAGTAATAGGAAGGTGGTAACCTTATCATTGTCGACCTGTTAATAATGTTTTTGTTTAGTTTTATTTTTAAAATGGATCGACATAATATCATATGCCGATCAATGTCCATACGTAGAGAGAGATATGATATCATTAATAATAATAATAATTGAAAATCTAGATACCACATGTACAATTATTATCAATGACTAATATCAGCTAGCAAACAGAAATGGTTAAAACGAAATATATAGAAACCTATTTATTTAAAATGTTTTTTAAATATTAAAACCAGTTTATAATAAAGACCAGCAAAGTCAAATCATATATCAGCCACATCAACGACAGAATCAGGAATTTAATTTGGGGCGGCCAAGTAGAACTAAGTTAAAATAAAATATTTTTTATTTTATTTTAATACAATTTTTTTAAAAAAGAAGCTAATATAAAATAATATTAATATCATTTATTAAATTATAAAAAATTAATATGTATTATGATTAATATGTATCAAATTATTATAAAAAAATTAGATCTCATAAAAAAAAGCTTCCTGTAGAAATTTACGAGCCTAACTCATCTTATAAAACCGATCCAATGAGAGATGTTTGCACATTGTTTATGAGCATGTCCAAGACCTTGTCCACAGGCAATGTGTGATTTATTCCTCAACACCTTCCCTCATGTGCAGACCAATAATTTTTCTGGTCCTTGTCACGAGGTAAGTAGTGTGGACCCACATTCGTCCTGTGACAGACTTTGATACCATATAGAAATTCATGGACCTAATTCATCTCATAAAACCAGTCTAATGAGAGAAGTTTGTACATTGCTTATAAGCATATATAAGACCTTGTCCACAGGTAATATGAGATTTATTCATCAATACTACTATCCTATATACTAAGGGCTTGGGGGGCAGGGGGCCACTAGAGAAAATTTAAGCTGTAAATTAATGTTCCTAAATGCAAAATCTTTTTACTTGAAATTTATTTCGATAATTAAACAACTCATGCGTTTTGCCTTCAACCACAGTTATTTGGCCGGCCAGAAGCTATAAACTTTAATTTTCTTAATGAACATCCACCCTTACAAAATAATTTCTTTTTGCGCTTCAAACCGATCACTTTTTTTTAAGCAAAGTAAATTTCATTAAATTAAAAAGATGACACAAATGGAAGGTTTAGGTGGACTAGTTAAGTTTCCTAACAAACACTCCAAATCAATAAACTAAAGTGCATAAGTGGTGGAGAAAAAGAAAAAAATGCAAATTTTTAAGGACCAATTTATTGGTTTCTATCCATATCCTATAGTAGGACGCCGTTTTATAAGAAGATAAAGATAAGGTATTCGTATAAATGCGAACAGTAGAACCACCTCTGTTAAAAGCGATATAGATGGCAGATGTGTTGATGTGTGTTCTGCACTCCTGAGTTGAATTGCAATTTCCAATCCTAATCTGCAACAGAAAAGATGGAGGGTTGGGTTCCTCGACCCTGAGAACTCTCCGAAACTTTTGTTAGAGATGAAGGTGGATATATTCAAGACAATAATCAAAGAGAGCTTTAGATAGATGTTCATACCTTTTTCGAGTGATCTATTCTTTCTTTTATATGGGCTGAAGTATTGATCAGATACACGTGTAATTATCCAGGAATATCGGGAAGCAGATTAATCCCCTCTATATCCTAGGTTTCTTGAGATCATTTATTGGTTTTATTTTTTCTCAATAATATCTCTATTAATATGATTACCTTCGAGCGATCAGTAAATATCTTTGGATATTTACATCAATCCGCATTTAACGCGATATGCCATCCTGCCAGGCATTAAATGTTTATAAGATCTTTGATCATCACATTATCAATATGTCAGGGATAACTATAACGAGCTAACTAAATTTATCGTCTTTGTATAATAGGAATTCACGTGGAAGGAATTTAGTTTGAATAGGAAGTACTTAGAATCCAACTGAAGGAATCTTACATAACACAATTCCTTCTAAGTCTCTGAAAGAGATGTAATAGGCGGGCGCCACTTCGAATGGTGTCTACCACCTTATCCTCTATCGCAATTACCCCCTCACAGTACCCCACGAATCTTAATCGAATATGATTCGATTGGGATTCATTTCACTCTTATTGCTTAAATTCGTGAAACTTTATCCCGCGTAAAATCAAATTTGAATGGGCGGAATAAGGGCATAATAATCATGTAAGCACCTGTTGGCTTTCAGACAGGGACGGTTTGGCTTCTGCTCACTGAGCGTGGGAAAAGGAGGCAGTTTTCTGGCCACGATGACATGAAATATCGTGTGCTGTATTTATGGATTATTTCCATCATTATTCGCTTGGTTTTGCAGTTTCCCGAATAATTAATTGTCAGCTATTTCTTCATTAATTGAGGTGTGCCCTCCACATGCTAAGTAGCCGTTTCACCATTACTCTCCATTTACCAGTCGTGTCGTTTCACTTCCCGAAGATTGTGCTAATTATATCATTTACTTTCCCCATGACGGTTACCATTTATAATGTAAATTCCTGTTTTCCGTAATGGTTCACTCTTTATTATCGTTTTGCTGCTGGAAAATTTGCCTATTCTCTCTTTACCATCTCGTTTTTGAACCGATCTTTCTCTGCATCTTTATCAAGCTTCAATGGGGCTGGTTCTATCTACGCTGGGTATCAGTGGGTACCATCTTACCCTCCTTCAGCCATTCAACATCTTCGAGATCAGGGTTACATTCCAGTTTCAGCCAGTTTCGGAGTCATTCGAGAACGTCCTTGTGACGCAGAAGGGCGGGTTCAGCATGTGCTTTTGTATGAAGCCATGTTCAAGAATGGGCTGCTCTTCCTTTCATTCGACCAGTGCGTGAAGTCCTTCATTATCTCGGCTTGGCCCCGGCTCAGTTGCTATCGAACGCTTAGCGAATACTATTAGCTTCATGTATAGTATTCCGTTCATCGCTGTAGGAGGAAGGAGAGGTGTATCCTGACCTTACGGCTCGAGAGTTCCTCTCTCTGTGCCGTCTGATTAGGAAACTAGCCTTAAGCTTGGTTGGTTTTCAGTCTCGGGACAATGAGACTAAATTATGCACCCTCGAGAATAGGTACTCTAATGTAAAAGACTACCACAAAAAGATATTTTATGTAAAGGGGGACAAATGGCAATTTCCCGAGGACGAGACCAGAGGAGAATTCCCCATTCAGGTAAATTGGGGCGAGCTGCCCCCAACCTCCCTTCTGGATATTGATTTAAACAAAAGGGAGAGAGCTCGGGTGGAAACAGTGATACGTTGGGCGAAGCGCCACTTTCATCGGCTGGAATCCGACCTCATCCTGACCGACCAAAACATCAACACTTACCTGATCGAGCCATGGCGGGGTTATGCTGAATTTCAGGATTTCTTCAGCATACCGGCTGCTGAAGCGCCTGATCACCCAGGGGTAGTTCGCAAACGCAATACCCCTCTACTCAAAGAAAAGCGTACCAAATCTCGCCTTGAGGGTGGTGAGCAAGTCACTGTGGAAACTTCTAAGCCTCTGGCTTTTACTTTTGCTTAAGAAAGGCGAATTAAGGCTCGCCATGATACAAGGATTACTCGCCCTTCACGAGAAGGTCGAGCCCCATCCTCTCCAGTACAACCTTCGCCAGTACCCGTGGCGTCTGTTGATGGAGAGGGCAGCCAGCACACCAGATCCCCTTCATCGGATGGGCAGAGGGCCAGTACGCTAGAACTGTTGGCAATGTGTCTGCCTTCGAATCGCCAGCCTCACCCAGATGACAAGCCTCTGCCTTCGACCTCTGGGCAGACCGTAGATGAGGTCGAGTTGGCCTTCCTGAATGCCCTATCGAATCCTCCCGCCTATGCTACAGGAACTCCATACTTCCAGGCTTTCGTGTTGTCGTCTACACAGGCTCCTGCTCGGGAGGATGTTCCTCAATTAGCCTACCCTTCTTCGTCCAGAGAGGGTCGCCCTGAAACGGGCGGGGAACATCTTCTCGAGGAGGAGGAGGATCCATCCACTCGGGGTTCTAGTGGGCGAGGCGTGGCAATAGTCGAACACGAGGAGACAGAACATCGTTCGGGATTAAGGTCGCCCGCCGATGTCACCCCCGTAACTTTCGCTCCACACGTACCCGGCAGTTCCAGTCCAACTCCGGGTATGATGCAGCCTCAGCAGATGCCACGCCCGCCGAAATTAACGAGAATATAAGGCGGGAGTCTCTTCGTACGGACGATGATAACGCCAGATCAATGATGGGCTCTTCTCCCCACCATGCGATACAACACCGCTCCAATCCCGCATCACCAACTACCTCTACTCCTGAATGTTCCGAGCAGGCGGGGATGGTAGTCGACTTACTTCAGTCACTTTTGGCGCAGGTACTCATTCAGAATTCCGTTTTAGTTCGAATTTATTTCGTTTGTCTAACTACTTGTTATTGTTCAGGCTTCCGACCAAATCGTTGGGTCTGTTGGCTCTGAAGGGACAAGGTTATTCAAAGGGAGTGCAAAAAGGACTTGGGAACAGCTTCAAGAGGCAGAAGCAAAATATCGAGAGCTCGGTACTATGGTCAGCCAGCTCACAGAAGACAGAGATCTTCTCAAAGCCAACGTTACGGAGCTGGAAGAGGAGCGAGATCACTATTCAGAGATTCATGGATCCATGCTAGAGGAGGTGGTGACATTAAAGGAGAGGAACCGGTTCCTAGAGGCGAGCAGGGATGACCTCCTTTGAGGTCAAGAGTCCATTGGACAGACACTTGCCATTAAGGAGAACGAACTCTCCTTCGTCACTCAAGAGATGAGTAGCCTGAAGTCAAACTTGTCTATTCTAGAGCACTCGCGAGCCACTCAAGAAGAAGAGTTAGAGACCCTCCAAGCCAAAGTAGATACAGCTGAACTCGAACGTGACTCTCTTTCTCGAGAATTAGGCGAGATGAATACAGAGCTTGAGTTTCTCAGGCGTCAGGCAACTCAGCACCGTTCCCTCTGCATAGCCACCTGGAGTCAAGGTTATGTGGAGGGTTTAAGGCGGCTAAGGCAAGAATTTGTTCGGAACCCGACTTTTGATGTGGCCGGCATGGATCCTCGAGACCTTGCTCCCAACCCTATAGCAAAGGCAGAGGTCGCCAAAATTGGCACACCAGAGTGCCGCATACGTTTGCCTCCCTGATAGTTAATTATATTGTATGAACTTGTATAAAATTTTAGCTGTAAAGAGTATTTAGCTAATACATCATTCTTTTCACTATATACCTTCTTTGTATTTGTTGCTGGATCGACTCGCTATATCTTAATAAAGATTGATGTATTTATACATATTGATGTGCCGCATTCTAGATATCCATATTAATTTGAATATTGTGATTAATTTTTCAACAACCGAATATGATTGTTTGTTGGAGACCGTACTACCCCGCGAATCTTTATCAATGTATGCAAACGAGCTAGTGATAAAGATTTGTAATAATACACAAACTCTTATTATTATCCGATCGCTACGAAGATTAGGCGAGTGAGGTTTAAGCGAGCATGTACCTTGTTAACCAGTGAGTGTGATGATGGGTGGGCGATTCATGGGTAGCATCATCTTGCTTTGTTTTTGAGTCCTCATTCAGAAGAGTTGGTGAGTAGTGATGGAGTTGTTTTTTCTATACCGACTCAAAGGGTGAGGCGAAAGTAAAAGAAGATTATCTTCTTTTACTGATCAGGAACCTGTCGACAAGGGAACCAAGGGGCGAGGCTTGGAGCCCAGGCGACCCCGTGGTCTGAAGACGGCGAAGGTGAAAGAATAGGTTCCCTCCCTTCGGCAAGCGAATCGAAGGGCGAGGCCTGGAGCTCAGGCGACCCCGCGGTCTGAAGACGGCGAAGGCAAAGGAACAGGTTTCCTCCCTTTGGCGAGCGAACCGAGGGGCGAGGCTTGGAGCCCAGGTGACCCCGCGGTCTGAAGACGGTGAAGGCGAAGGAATAGGTTCCCTCCCTTTGGCGAGCAAACCGAGGGGCGAGGCTTGGAGTCCAGGCGACCTCGCGATCTAAAGATGGCGAAGGCGAAGGAACAGGTTCCCTCCCTTTGGCGAGCGAACCGAGGGGCAAGGCTTGGAGTCCAGGCGACCTCGCGGTCTAAAGATGGCGAAGGCGAAGGCGAAGGAACAGGTTCCCTCCCTTTGGCGAGCGAACCGAGAGGCGAGGCTTGGAGCCCAGGCGACCCCGCAGTCTGAAGACGACGAAGGCGAAAGAACAGGTTCCCTCCCTTCGGCGAGTGAATCGAGGGGCAAGGTTTGGAGCCCAGGCGACCCTGCGGCCCATGAGGTGCCTGTAAAATGATTGAACATGTTTGTCATAAAATAGTAATTCACAATCATCATATTATATATAATTTCAGTAAGAAAAAATCGAACTATACATAATACTTCTTCAAATGTTCCGCGTTCCATGGATGAGAGAGGGCGTTGCCTTCACTGTCTGTAAGTTTGTACGATCCCGGTTGAGTACTCCTGGTAACAACGTAGGGTCCCTCCCACTTAGGCCCTAACTTGTGTTCTTCAGTTGTGGTTATTTCTGTGCGCTTCAACACTAAGTCCCCATGTTTAAAAGATATGGGGTTGACTCGCCTGTTAAACCACTTCTCAGCCATACTTTTATGATGTTCTACTCTCACAGCCGCCTCTGCTCGCCTTTCTTCTATGAGATCCAATTGTTGTAACAGCTTTATTTCATTGCTATCCGGATGGAAATTCTTTACTCTGGAAGTAGGGACTCCTACCTCTGCCGGGATGACAGCTTCGTTACCATATGTAAAGGCGAAATGAGTCTCTCCTGTGGGGGTTCGAACAGTAGTACGGTAAGACCATAACACTCCAGGGAGTTCGTCCGCCCGCCCATGTTCCCTTACAGCTTCCCAGCTTCTTTTTAAGGATAGATAGAATGGTCTTGTTAGTTGCCTCTGCTTGACCATTTGATTGAGGATGTCCAGGCGATGAGTAACGTACTTCGATTTTCAACTCGGCGCACCACTGCCGATAGTGTGAAGAGTCGAACTAACCTCTATTGTCGGATATGAAACACTTGGGTATGCCAAACCGACACACAATAAATTTCCAGAGGAACTTAGTAATGGCTTGGGAGGTTATAGTTGATAATGTTTCCGCCTCTACCCACTTAGTGAAATAGTCAACTGCTACCATAATGAACTTAACTCCTTCTCGGCCCACGGGGAGGGAACTTATAAGATTTAACCCCCACTGAGTAAAAAGTCAAGCTACCACTATAGATGTCAAATCTGTAGGCGGGAGATGCAAGATATTGGCATGTCTTTGGCATTGCGGACACTTTTGAGTGAACTCTTTTGAATCCCTGAGAAGGTTCGGCCAGTAATACCCCGCTCGACCTACTTTGTTAGCCAAAACTCTTCCTCCCGAGTGATTCCTGCAAATACCTTCATAGATTTCTGCTAATACATATTGAGACTCCTCAACCGATAAACATCTGAGTAATAGTTCTAAGAATTCCCTTCTGTACAATATCCCCTCCAAGATAACAAATTTGGCGGCCCGGTTCTTGATCCTTTTGGCTTCATTTGCATCATTGGGTAGCTTACTCTCTTGCAGAAATTCTATTATCTCCTTAGCCCATCCAGGCTGGCTTGTCTCTACTTAGAATATTTCTTTCTCGATAGAAGGGATCTCTGTTTGTCTTACTTCTGTATTTTAAGGAAGAGGGACATCCATCTATCCGGAAGCAATTCTAGCTAGGCAGTCGGCTTGGCAATTATCGACTCTCGGGATTTGTTGAATGGAAGAGTATTGGAAGTAATCTCTCGCTTCACAAACCAACTGACAATATTTCTTGAGTCGTTCTCCTTTAGCAGCGAAGGTGCCGGTCACCTGGTGAACCACCACTTGCGAATCAGCATGCACTATCACTTCCTTAGCCCCCAAGAGGCGGGCAGCATTCAAGCCGATTAACAGTGCTTCAAATTCTGCCTCATTGTTGGTAACGTTGAAAGTGATCTTAACGGCATACTTGTATTCCCTACCATCGTCAGAGATGACATGGATACCTGCTCCTCCTCCTACTTTACATGCCGATCCGTCCACATATACCATCCAAGGTTTGCTGGGGAGTGTTTGAACAATATCTTCCGGGAAACCAATGAGCTCGACTACGAAGTCAGCGAGTACTTGCCCTTTGATCGTCTTTCTGGGAGCATATTGGATGTCGAATTCTCTAAGTTCTATGGCCCACTTTGCTAATCTTCCTGAGGCCTCTGGTTGTTGTAAAACAACTTTCAAGGGCTAGTTGGTAAGTACTTGTACAGCGTGAGCTTGAAAGTATGGCCTGAGTCGTCTAGTAGCTACCACTAAGGCGAGAGCCATCATTTCCAGCTTGGGGTATTAGGCTTCTGCCCCCCGAAATGCTCAACTTATATAATATACTGGTTTCTGTTCGTTGCCGTGTCCCTTACTAGAACAGCAGAGGTTGCATTGGGCGAGACGGCCAGGTATGCAGTCAATGTTTCACCGGGCTCGATTTGGCTGAGCAGTGGCGGGTGGGTTAAATATTCTTTTAGCTCATCCAGGGCCCCGTCACAAGAAGGGTTCCATTCCTGTGCTTTCCTCAATACTTGAAAGAAAGGTAAGCATTTGTCAGTGGATCGAGCTATGAAGCGATTCAAGGCAGCCACTCGGCCCGCCAATTGCTACACCTCGTGGTGATTCCGAGGCGCTACCATGCAAGATATGGCTTTCACCTTCTCAGGGTTGGCTTCGATTCCCCTCTCAGAAACCATATAACCTAAGAACTTCCCTGACCCCATTCCAAAAGAACGTTTACTTGGGTTAAGTTTCATCTTGTATTGACGTAAAACTTCAAAAGCTTCCCGCAAGTTCTCCACATGTTGTCTGGGCGTTTTACTCTTGACTAGCAGATCATTAACATATACTTCTACATTCCTCCCAATCTGCTGTTTAAATATCTGGTTGACTAGACGTTGATATGTAGTCCCTGTATTTTTCAACCCAAAGGGCATTATCTTGTAGCAATACAACCCCCGGTCGGTAACGAAAGCTGTTTTGTCCTCATCATCTAGGTTCATCCTGATCTGATTATACCCCGAGTATGCATCCATGAAGCTGAGCAACAGATGACCGGCCATTGAGTCTACGATCAGGTCGATACGAGGGAGTGGGAAGCTATCCTTCGGACATGCCTTATTTAAATCGGTGAAGTCCACACACATCCTCCATTTACCGCTTGCCTTCTTTACCAGCACTACATTAGACAGCCATTCTGGATACTGGGCTTCTCTGATAAACCCCGCCACTAGTAGGCGGTCCACCTCCTCGGCTATAGCAGTACATTTCTCTGCCCAAAAGCTGGCATATCTTGATGGGTCCAGGCGAATATGTCTTGATGATCAACCAGGAGTCGTTTGAGTTCTTGCTTCAGGGTAAGCTCCAAATTGGCACCTATTCGAATCTTCCGCTCGGGCTTCGCCTGGTCGAAGGCGATCAGTTCCAATGGCTTGCTTGATGGTTTGTTCATCTCGAAAATATTCATCCCATCTTGTCAGAGGTGGTGGAGGTAGCAACTCAGCTGCCCTTTCACTGTGTCTTGGACCCTTCTTGGAGACACCGATCATCATTTAGATTAGAGGCTTTAGCTCGCGAGAGTAACATTCACGAGCCACGGATTGCTCGCCTCTGACTTTCCCTATACCATTTGGAGTTGGGAACTTCATTTTCAGATGGTACTTTGAAGTTACAGCTTTCAGGCGATTCAAGGCAGGCCGCCCCAGTATGATATTATACGAAGAAGGGACTTTGACTATCCAAAAATCAACCATAACCATTGAAGTTTTAGGCGCCTCACTGGCCATTACAAGCAGAGTTATGACCCCTTCGGGTTGTATAATCTCGTCGGCAAATCCCCTATGGGATGTTGGGGCTCGCCTTAGTCTGTCCCGCCCGATCCTCATTTTGTCAAAGGCATCCCAATAGTGGATATCGGCCAAACTCCTGTTATCAATAAGGATTCTTTTGGTTATGAAATTGGCGACTAACATGGTGACCACTAAAGCGACGTCGTGTGGCTGCATCACTCCTTCATCATGTTTATCAAAGACAATTGGGACATCTTTAGAAGGTCGTTTGTCCTGAGTGAATTTTGACATGGTGAACACCTCAGCATATCGCGCCTCTCAGGCATACGCCTTCCTTGAAGCTGAAGTTTCCCTTCCTCTCGATACTCCTCCGGCGATAGTTCGTATTTCGCCCAATGGTCCCCCCTTCGGGACGAATCTTTGGCGTTCCTCTCTCTCCGGGGGCTTGGACTGCGTTTACTGTTAGGATATCCCTCATTTCTCTACGACTCTTCCCTTTCATCTTCATTCTTTCTCCTCAAGATTCTACGGTCTCGGGTATTGTGCCCAGTTGATTTGTGATATTCGCAGTATACTTTTTTCGGTCGGTACTGGTTCTACTGATGATACTGCCTTTCCCTAGGTTCTGTGTCTACCGCCAAATTGGTGTGAGGACACGGTCTGTACTGTGGGCTTCCATGAGATGGCTGGCCCCCTTGTACGTTTTTTCTTTGCGAGTCGGCTGTACTTCTTCTTCTTGCGGTCAGGTTGGCTTTAGTTTGATTGGCACGCTCTATTTCTTCCCGCCTTGGTGCTATAAGCGCTTGCAAGGTGTCTTCAGCATATATATATCCATCCGCCCTATCCATGAATGCTGCCAAGGTGGCAGGAGTTCCTCTAGCAATTTCTGTTAGGAAAGGACTTCCAGGCCATATTTCGCTTAAGAGGGCAGCCGGAGTGATCTTCTCATCCTGATCCCCTACCGTCATCAGTTCCTTATTGAACCGAGAAAGATAGTTTTTGAGACTTTCCTGATTATCCTGTTTAACCGTGAGGAGATATGCAGCTGGTCTTTTCCTCTTTCGACTTCCTAAGAACTGGGTTATAAAGAGGCGAGCCAGACAGTCAAAGTTGTCTATCGTGCCCGTAGGGACCGTCCCAAACCATGTACGGGCTACTCCTTTAAGGGTGAGAGGGAATGCTTGGCATGCTACTTCATTAGGATAGCCATGCAAATTCATGTGCATCCTAAACGTCTCTATATGCTCATAGGAGTTAGTACCCCCATCATATAGCTCCATCTGAGGTGCTCGATATTTAGGAGGCAGCGATATTGCCATGACACTTTCACTGTAAGGAGTGCCGAGGTTGTTGCGCAATTGTCCAGCAATGGAAGGGGCTTCGATGCGCCTGGCTATGTCTACGTACTTGTCATCCAGTTCTTTGAGTTTCAGTTGCATTTTACATCTTTCTTCATCTACTTCTTCATGACTAGGCTCATTGACTCGGTGTGACTCCGCACACTTACTAACGGAAGGTTCTTCACAAGCCGTCAGTTCTTCATTAATTTTTTGCAACTTCTCATTCTCTCTAGTGAGCTCCCTTATCGTTGCTTCCATGGCGGCTAGTCGTTCTTCCATCGAGATGTACTTTGAGTTGCAGTTGTTACTTAGTAATCACAATACGACCGGTTTGCAGAGAACACCAAAAAGGAATCCCACAGACGGCGCCAATGTTGATGTGTGTTCTGCACTCCTTAGTTGAATTGCAATTTTCAGTCCTAATCTGCAACAGAAAAGATGGAGGGTTGGGTTCCTCGACCCTGAGAATTCTCCGAAGCTTTTGTTAGAGATGAATGTGGATATATTCAAGATAATAATCAAAGAGAGCTTTAGATAGATGTTTATACCTTTTTCGAATGATCTATTCTTTCCTTTATATGGGCTGAAGTATTGATCAGATACACGTGTAATTATCCAGGAATATCGGGGAGCAGATTAATCCCCTCTACATCCTAGGTTTCTTGAGATCATTTATTAGTTTTGTTTCTTCTCAATAATATCTCCATTAATATGATTACCTCTGAGCGATCAGTAAATATCTTTGGATATTTACATCAATCTGCATTTAATGCGATATGCCATCCTACCAAGCATTAAATGTTTATAGGATCTCTGATCATCACACTATCAATATGTCAGGGATAACTATAACGAGCTAACTAAATTTATCATCTTTGTATAATAGGAATTCACGTGGGAGGAATTTAGTTTGAGTAGGAAGTATTTAGAATCCAACTGAAAAAATCTTACATAACACAATTTCTTCTAAGTCTCTAAAAGAGATGTAATAGGCGGGCGCCATTTCGAAGGGTGCCTACCACTTTATCCTCTATCGCAATTACCCCCTCACAAGATGTACTGTCACTTGTTGTCTGAAAATAATTGTTGTAGAGGTTTACAATGCATTTTTCAAGATCACTTATTAGGAAAAATGATAATATAGGGAAGTAGCTGAAATCTGTGCTGAGTCGTCGACAGAGGATCAACGATGATTGTGACACGTGCATTACTTGAAGAGGTGAAGGGACAGCCAAATCTGAAGGAACTGAAGCTGTTGGGGCCGCACGTGGCCTCCAGAGCCTTTCCAAGATGCAGTTGCGTATGAAAGATGTGCACGATAAGAGTCAGGAGTGCGACGAATGCACTTGGAGAAACCAAATTTTCTTTTGTAAATATGAAGATTGGCAGCTAAAGAGGCTAAAAAGATAGGGTGATGGTCGAAGATTGTCGATAGATAGCAGACCGGCAAGACTCGGCACGAAAAGCTAAAAGAAAAATCAAATAAAACGAGAAAAACTACAGCAAAAAGGGAAAAGACGGCTAAAGGAGGGGATGGTTGGAAGCGTGGATCCAAATCCTCTCTACCCAGAGGAAGGGGGAGAATCCTAGGTTTTTGTTAAAAGATCGGTAGGTAGAAATAATAATAATAGAAGAGAGAGAGAGAAGAAGTTCATAAAATTCTTCAAACCCATCAATTAACTTCAGCATGTTATGTTACTTAAAGAAAGGAGCTACTATTGCAAAAGAGAAAGAAGAAATTCTCTCTGAAACTCTTAAGAACTGAAACTTTCTTTCTCTCTCTATTTTTTCTTATGAATTTCATTACAACTGAAGCCCCTATTTATAGGCTTTGAAATTACTATGCAAGTTACTATGCAAGTCACTATGCGAAATTTAAAATAATAGTGGTGGGGTCATTCACATAATTTAATGGTGGGACAGGGGCGGCTGATAAATTTCGTTCGTTCATTTCACTCCCCCTTGAATGACCGCCAATAAGGAATCTGCCTCGTTAAAACCTTGCCAAGTAAAAACCCAGTGGGAAGAAAAACCAATGGCGAAGGAAAAAGAGTACAGTCTTCTTATGTATCCACAAGTGCTTTAAGATTGCCTCATTAAAACCTTGCAGAGGAAAACCCAGTGGGACAAAACCTCAGCGAAGGAAAAAGAGTACAATCAGCACATTTACTCCCCCTGAAAAGTGCATGACAAAAGATCTTTGAGTCTTCGCATTCCAATGTTATGCACAATCTTCTTGAATGTGGAAGTTGGTAACGCCTTTGTGAATAAATCTGCCAGATTATCACTAGATCGTATCTGCTTGACATCAATTTCACATTTTTCTTGAAGTTCATGAGTATAAAAGAATTTCGGTGAAATATGTTTGGTTCTGTCACCTTTGATATATCCTCCTCTGATTTGAGTGATACAAGCAGTATTATCTTCATATAAGATTGTTGGGCTATTATTGATCATGGGAAGTCCACACTTTTCCTGGATATGTTGAATAACTGATCTCAACCAAATACACTCTCGACTTGCTTCATGAATAGCAATGATCTCTGAGTGATTTGAAGAAGTAGCAGATAGTGTCTGCTTAACAGATCTCCATGATATGGCAGTATCTCCATAAGTAAATAAATATCCAGTTTGAGATCTACCTCTGTGTGGGTCTGAAAGATAACCTGCATCTGCATACCCAATCAATTCTGGACTTGAACCACTTTGATAAAATAATCCCATATCAACCGTACCATGAAGGTAACGAAGGACATGTTTAATGCCATTCCAATGCCTTCGAGTTGGTGCAGAACTATATCTTGCAAGCAGATTAACTGAGAATGTAATATCTGGTCGAGTGCAATTTGCAAGATACATCAAAGCTCCAATTGCACTGAGATATGGTACTTCAGGATCAAGAATTTCTTCATCGTCATCACAAGGACGGAATGGATCTTTCTTCACATCAAGTGTTCGAACAATCATTGGAGTACTCAGGGGATGAGATTTGTCCATATAAAAATGCTTTAGGACTTTCTCAGTATACATGGACTGATGAATAAAAATTCCATTTGGCAAGTGCTCAAGCTGCAGGCCGAGACAAAGTTTTGTTTTGCCAAGATCTTTCATTTCAAATTCATTGTTTAAATATATAGCGGTTTTTGAGATCTCTTCAGGAGTTCCCACAATATTTAAATCATCAACATAAACCGCAATAATGACAAATCCGAATTCTGATTTCTTAATAAAAACACATGGGCATATAGGATTATTCTCAAATCCTTCTTTCAATAGATATTCGCTTAAGCGATTATACCACATGCGTCCGGATTGCTTCAACCCATATAAAGATCTTTGTAGTCTGACTGAGTACATATTTCTAGATGTACTTGTAGATGCTTCAGGCATCTTATATCCTTCAGGGATTTTCATATATATGTCATGGTCTAAGGATCCATATAAATATGCAGTGACCACATCCATCAACCGCATTTCTAATCCTTTTGTAACAACCAGACTAATCAAAAATCTAAATGTGATTGCATCCATAACGGGAGAGTATGTTTCTTCATAATCAATCCCGGGTTTCTGCAGGAAACCTTGTGCGACAAGCCGTGCTTTGTATCGCACAATTTCATTTTTCTCATTACGTTTTCGTACAAATACCCACTTATATCCAACAGGCATCACACCCTTTGGTGTTTGGACAACAGGTCCAAATACTTCTCGTTTTGCTAGCGAATTTAATTCAGCTTCAATAGCTGTTTTCCATTTTGGCCAATCATTTCTACATCGACATTCTTCGACGCTTTTTGGCTCACTTTCTTCATTACTTCTGGTAATGTCAAGGGCCATTTTATATGAAAATATGTTGTCGACAACAGTTTTATTTCTATCCAGAATTTCTCCAGTTTTCATGAAATGTATTGAGATCTCATTATTTTCAGGTACCTGTTCCTCTTCAGGGGAAAACATTTCATGACACACCTCTTCAGGAGGTCCCTTTTTAGGAGATTTATACTCTTCAAGAGTTTCCTCTTCAGGAGGTTCTGGAATAGAAGATTTAAGCTCTTTAGGAGCACCAATTATATTTGTGGCCTGTATTGTGGGTACGTGTTCTTCAGGAACACCAAATTTATTTTGTATTCTTTTCCTTCTAGGAATTTTATCTTTTGCACCAATAGGTCTTCCACGCTTCAGGCGTATTTTAGATTCACCTATTGCTGCTTTGACAATTTGTCCTTCAGGGACTTCAATCCTTGCTGGAGTATTAACAGCAGGAATATAAGATTTTACTACACCTTTAGTGTCAGTAAATACATCCGGTAACTGATTTGCAACATTTTGCAAATGAATAATCCTTTGAACTTCCCATTTACATTCATTTGTAGGAGGATCAAAATGAGACAGGGTCTTATTATCCCAAGTAATATATTGTCGTGCTTCAGGCACCGACTTTTCTTTACCCATTAACGGAAAATTTGATTCGTCAAAATGACAATCCTCAAAACGTGCTTTAAACATATCCCCTGTAAGGGGTTCAAGGTATCTAATAATGGATGGAGAATCAAAACCAACATATATCCCAAGTCTACGTTGAGGGCCCATTTTTGTACGTTGTGGAGGTGCAATTGGAACATATACAGCACATCCAAAAGTACGAAGATGAGAAATATTTGGTTGTTGGCCAAATGCAAGCTGTAATGGAGAATATTTATGATATGCAGATGGTCTAATGCGAATTAGAGATGCTGCATGAAGTATAGCATGTCCCCAAACAGAAATAGGTAGTCTTGATTTCATAAGTAAAGGTCTAGCGATTAGTTGAAGCCTTTTTATCAAAGACTCAGCTAAACCGTTTTGTGTGTGTGTATGGGCAACAGGATGTTCAACATCTATTCCTATTGACATGCAATAATCATCAAAAACTTGAGATGAAAATTCACCTGCATTATCCAATCGAATGGTCTTAATCGGATACTCAGAAAATTGTGCTCGTAGTTTAATTATCTGAGCAAGAAGTCTAGCAAATGCAACATTTCTAGTGGAAAGAAGACAAACATGTGACCATCGACTAGATGCATCAATTAGAACCATAAAATATCTAAATGGTCCACTTGATGGATGAATAGGCCCACATATATCTCCGTGAATCCTTTGTAAAAAGGATGGAGATTCAACAATGACTTTTGAGGGAGATGGTCTAATAATTAACTTACCTTGAGAACATGCAGAGCACGGAGATTCATTGGGTAGAAATATCTTTTGATTCTTTAAGGGATGCCCATGCGAATTTTCAATAATTCGTCTCATCATTATAGAACCCGGATGTCCAAGACGATCATGCCAAGTCATAAATACTTTAGGGTCAATGCACTTCTGGTGCATTACCACATATGATTCAATTGTTCTCATTTTTGTATAATACAATTCAGAACATAGAGCAGGCAGTTTTTCTAATACGAGCTTCTGGCCCGATACTGTTTTAGTAATAAGAAGATGCTCTTTACTGCCTTCATTGGTCGTTTCAATATGGTAATCATTACGACGTATATCTTTGAAACTCAATAAATTTCTTCTGAATTGTGAAGAGAATAGAGCATCATCAATACAAAATTTGGTGCCATTAGGCAACACAATATAAGCTCTTCCGGAGCCCTCAATTAAATCCGATGAACCTGATATGGTATGGACATAGGCTTTACTTAGTGTTAGATTTTGAAAATATTTCTTTTCTTTGAGAATTGTGTGAGTTGTAGCACTGTCAGCCAGACATATATCTTTATCATTCAACTCAGAGATAAAAAGCTCATCAATGTGATCCATGATTCTACAAAATATACAAAACTTTTATTACTGATAGAAAGAAAATACATTAATTGAGTGGAACACTTCCATCTCCAATTAAGTGTTCAATACTACCATCAGGATGATTAAAGAAATCAGATACATCAAGATGAGTAACGTCTACATCTACTGAATCTAATAAATCATCTGATGGTTCTACTAAATTTGTTTCATGCACTTTATTCTTTCCTTTAATAGAAGCTTGATATAAATCAGCTAAGTGCCTGGCCGTACGACAGGTACGTGACCAATGTCCAGTCATTCCACATCTATGGCACACCTCTTCACTTTTCTTTGAAGAATTATTCTGAGGATTTTTACCCCTCTCTGAATTGTACCACTTCTGGTGATATGGTATATTATAATCCCTTTTAATGTTGTCATTCCTGGGACCAACATTTCTATAATTTCTCCTACCACGTCCACGCCTCCGATTTCTTCTAAAGGATGCACCATTCACTTCTGGGAATGATGCAAACCTATTACCATTCACTTCAGGGAATGATATTGAGCCAGTAGGGCTTGACTGGTGGATTTCTAATAAGAGCTCATTATTCTGCTCAGCTACTAGAAGACATGATATAAGTTCAGAATATTTCTTGAACTTTCTCTCTCGATACTGCTGCTGCAGGAGCACATTCGAGGCATGAAATGTAGTAAAAGTCTTCTCTAGCATATCTTCATCGGTGATTTTCTCACCGCATAATTTTAATACTGAGCTTATTTTAAAAAGTGCGGAATTATACTCACTAACACTTTTAAAATCTTGCAACCTCAGGTGCATCCATTGAGAACGAGCTCTTGGGAGGATGACAGTCTTCTGGTGTTCATACCTCTCCCTTAAATTATTCCACAAAATATAGGGATCTTTTACTGTGAGATATTCAGTTTTCAATTCTTCATGAAGATGGTGGCGAAGGAAAATCATTGCTTTAGCACGTTCCTGCAGGGATGCTTGATTTCCTTCTTTAATAGTTTCTCCCAGGTTCATTGCATCAAGATGTATTTCAGCATCAAGTATCCAGGATAAATAATTTTTCCCAGATATATCAAGAGCAACAAATTCCAATTTTGTAAGATTTGCCATTTTCTACACATATAAATAATAAATATGTGTATCTCAGAAAATATATTTATAAATTTACACAGATAATCATCAATAAAATATATCAAAGATTTCAAATAATATATTGAAAAACTTACAGAGGAATAAGGCCACTAGCTTCAGAATTGGTAGAACCGTCGTGCTGATAACGTGTTATGTTACTTAAAGAAAAGAGCTACTATTGCAAAAGAGAAATAAGAAATTCTCTCTGAAACTCTTAAGAACTGAAACTTTCTTTCTCTCTCTATTTTTTCTTATGAATTTCATTACAACTGAAGCCCCTATTTATAGGCTTTGAAATTACTATGCAAGTTATTATGCAAGTCACTATGCAAGTCACTATGCGAAATTTAAAATAATAGTGGTAGGGTCATTCACATAATTAAGTGGTGGGACAGAGACGGCTGATAAATTTCGTTCGTTCATTTCACAGCATGCATTGTCATATATATAGGTTTATAGATCTCTCATACACCAATTAAGACTCCTTGATCCCCGTACTCTTGTACGCCTCATTAATAGTGCTGGAAAGAGATACCTAGCGGCCAGACTCCCATTGTACACGTGACGAACGTGTGGTTTGGCAAGTTGTAACGCGGTCTGTCAATTACGTGCATACTCTATAAATTTTCAATCAATTATTTACTATAAAAAAAATTATTTGAAATAAAAATAGATTAATTTTAACTGAAAATAATCATTTTATTAAAAATAATTGATAATAAATAAACAATTTTTTTTTATAGTAATGACTTTAATGAATGCATGGAACGTTATAGAACTAGTACCGACCACTAAGATGTTAGGTGTTTGGTTGGGAGATATATGTTTAGGTATTAGGTTGAGAGGTATTGAGTAACTAATCAAATCTCACGTTGAGAGGTTTAGCATATGATGTGTCTGTGATAAATTTTGGTTGATCATATCATGATATATAATGATCAATTCTTTTAATCATAATTATTATTTATTTAAAACGTTAAAATAATCGACTGACACAATCTAACCCAATCTACATAAAACATGAAACGGTATAAAGCAGAACACTTAAATCAGTTAAAACGCAGAAAAAGAATGACACGGAAGGGCGTAAATGTTTTTCTTCTGGTAAAGACACAGAAGGGCATAAATATTTTTCTTTCATTTTAATTTCTAGGCTCAAGAAAAAAAAAAAAAAAAACTCTTCCATTGCGATCTATTCGTTCTGATTATTGTTGGAGGACCAGAAAATCTTCCAAAGTATAGGCCCATTTGATCGAGCGACACATCAAATCTTGCGCAGTATGGGTTTATGAAGAGAATGAGGCCTGAGGGCTTCAGGACCCTTCCATGTCTGTATTCCCACCTGTAGCTCACATATATCTCATTTTGGGCTCAACTTGGTGGCTGAGCCCGTTTTATCCGGGCCTCATATTGGGCCACTAGTCTATATTATATTAACAATCCATTTCGTCCAACCGTATACATTTTACAGCTTTACTAACCTCTCAAAGAATTAGAAATATTAATACTATTTTTGCTCACAATTTTCCGTATAAAACTTATTTTGCATTTCTTTACTTTCAAATTTTGAATTCAATATTTTATAATTTTTAGCATATCAATAATTAATACGCGTAAAAATAAACTTTTTATAATTTTTTCTTAAGTACAATCAATATTTTTTTATTAGAAAATACTTTTTGTTTGGATATTAAGATGAGATGGAATGAAATAATTTTATATAACAATTGAAAGTTGAATAAATTATTTTTAGAATATTATTTTTTAATATTATTATTATTTTAAGTTTTGAAAAAATTAAATTGAAATTTGAATAAAATAATTATATTTTACGTTAAAATTTGATAAAGTTATAATGATGAAATATCTTCCTCTTGAATCCAAACTAAGGAGAAGAATAAGATATTTTAAGTACGTTGATTCGGTAAATTACGACATTGAATTAATTATGGTCTACTTATCGTCATCAAGTGGCAATCAAGCTCCTAATTACTCATATCAAGGTTCCCTTTTATAAAGATAATATTTAAAATGCCTAAAATTGTTTAATTTTTTCTCTTCAGACCTTCACATCAGCATAAATAAGCGGTTCATACTAATTAAGAAATTCCAAGCCCGGAAACAAAATTTAATAAAATGAGAAACTAGAAGAAATTAATAAATAATAGTTCCATTCATAGCGAGAAGACACGTTCCATTTTTACCAGTTTTGAAATAATAAATTGATTTTTCCTTTTTTTATTGGGTATGACGACTTAGGAGACTTTCTAGAAGTATAAAAATCATATTTAGTATTCAATCATCCAAACCGTACATTTTCTATGCACGTTTATAGAATTATCAACGGATATACATCGTATATGGGCCACCTTTAGATTAAATTATCAAGTTTTAAGTTTTAAATAAGTTATGGAGTGCTCTATATTTAATTATTTATTGTGTAATAACTTGGTCACAAAAACAAATTTATAAAATGATATTGTTGTAAATGCAGATTTCTATTGGTATGAATTAGTGATCATGTAGTTGAATTTGAATAAACTAGGAAACTAAAATATAGAATTTTATCTTATCTATAAGTTTGAATTTTGGATGAGTCATAAGTTATCCATGAGTCATACTAGTCGGTTATGTATACTGTTGTGATGAAATTCAAAATCTGGAATTATCCAAAGCAGAAAATTATTTGAAGTTAAAGTATAGTAGAGATTTTTGAGATTTATTAACAAACCATTAGAAGAGTAACTCAAAGGAAGCTCGACCCATCAACAAATTACAATTCTGTAAGACTCTTTCAAACTGCCAATTTAAAGTCATTTAAACAATAATCCTAATTAGAGTTTTCGGCCAAAGACTTATTCCAAAAAATTAAGTGTGCCATTTAAGAGAAAGTTTTTTAGAGAAATTTTCTTGTATTTTTCATAAAATTGTGAGTGTGCTAATTATTTGAAAGGATCGTTGATTAGATTTGAGCCACTGAAGGTTCAAGATGAAAAGCCAATATATTAAAAATTGTCGAAGATTCTGGTTATAACTGTGGTAGAAGACAAATGAGTTGCTTGTCTAGTCAAGTAAGCGTGTCTATGTGTAAAGATCTTGTACTCTAAAATTTTACATGTAATCGATCTTAATATAATAGAATTGACTCTTCTAGATTTGGCTGCCCCGTAAGATTTTTCCTTTGAGAAGTTTTTAAAAGGATATTCCTTCATAATTAATCGTTCTGTTAAACGTTCTGATTGTTTTATATATTTGAATGATTATCAAATTATTGCATAATTGACGACTTATCAATTTGTTGAGTGAATTGGTAGAAAATTTTGATGAATATACAAAGGTACTTGGGTAATTTTAATTGGCATTAGAACATGGTTTACTCATCTGAATGTGATTCGTGCCCATGTAAGATCATGTCAACATCGTTATATGTGCCACCACACTTCAATGGTGAAAATTATTCATATTGAAAAGTATGCATGAGAGTCATCCTCAAATCATTGGATAAATGAGTATGGCACTTTATTGAACAAGGATAGATGAAACCTGAGGCCAATATTGATGCTTGGTCAAAAAATGTGTTAAACAATAGCAAATGACTGAACTCTATTTTCATGGTGGTATCTCGGGAAGAGTTCAAAAGAATCTCCATGTATGAGATTGCCAAACAAGTATGTGACATCTTGAAGATTATACATAAGTGAACAAAAACTGTGAAAACTCAAAATTACAATTATTAACTTCAAAATTTGAAGAATTAAAATGTTGGAAGATGAGAGTTTTAATGATTTTTATACTAATTTTAATGACACTGTAAATTTTAGGTTTAATCTCATTGACAAAGTCAAAGACACAAGAGTTATGAGGAAAATTTTGAAGTCTTTACCTGAAAGGTTTGGCCTAAAGTTATTGTCATTGAAGAAAACAAGGATTTGGATGCTATTAAAATTGTAGAATTGATCGGTTCATTGCAAACATATTAGTCTTCTCTTCCCCAAATAAGTAAAAGTAAGTCTATTGTTTTAAAAAGTATGAAAGAAGATCATGAGGATTTTTTTGATGAAAAAATCTAAATGATAAGAATATAAATCTTATTGTTAGGAAGTTCTGAAAATTTATGTTTAATAAAAAAGACTAATGGCAAACAAGAGAGAAGAAATTTTCAAAAAAGACAAATGAGTCAGAAAATTTGAATAAGGATAAAGTTGAGAAAAATGACAAATTAAAGTGCTATAAATGCTTAAAATATGGTCATATTAGAGTTGGATGTCTGAACTAATTTTAGAAATTTTAAGAAAAAACATTAAATGTTACTCTTAGTGATACTTCAGATTCTAAAAGTGAAAACTTATATTCTGATGATAAAAAATATTTTATGACTTTTTCTACTATTGCGAATGATTTGCCTAAAACTTCACTTACAAAATCTGAAAATATTTGTGTTTTTAGTGATTCGAATATTGCTTTAGTTGATGTCAATCAAGAACTTAATATTCAAAATGCTTACAATGAAGTGTGTGAGGAGATATTCAAGCTGAAAAGACTAAAAAAAAACTTAATAATAAACTTATAGCAGTAGAAAATGAGAAAAATAATTTAGTTGAAACTCTAAAAGTTTTTGAGGTAAAGGTAATGAAATTAAAAAATCAAAAGGTTACACTAGAATAAGAGAATTCAGCAACACATAAATTAAATAAGATGTTGAGTTTTCAAAAATCAAGTAATGATAGAACCGGCTTAGGATATGTGACTTCTAAGGAAAAAGAAAAAGAAATATCATTATTCATTGCGTCTACTTTCAAAGGTATTAATTTTATTAAGAGAAGTCAAGAAAAGAACATCCTAAAACCTATTGTGCCGAAACCAGTCCACACAAAAACTTTGCACAAAAATTCAACACCTAAATTGTCGAAAATCGTTGGTATGAAGGTAAATTTATTCTTATTTATTATCATTGTAGAATTTTTGATCATATAAGACCACATTATTTTAACATGTCTCAAGTGCTGAAAATTAAGGCTAAAAAAAGTCTAAGAATGAGAAGAGAAAGTCTAGAAAACCAAATTAATGATGTGAGTTAACAAATCAATTTCAATCAATGCATATAAACTAACTTCTGCATTTGTTTTTCTCTAACTTTGACTATGTGAGAATTCAGAGAAGGTCCAACTCTCTTTCGACATCTAACAAGTCACGGGACATGTAATTGATGACTTGGATATTGTAAACTAGATCTTGTTCACTTTCACAAATACTCTCATCTGATCCCATCATTAGTACTTTTCTAAATTTTCATACAAAACAAAATAAAAAATTCAAATTTTTCAAATTTCAAAATATTTTTTTCAAATCCCAAAACATATTAATATTAAAAATATATATTATGATAAGATTTTATTTAATTTTTAATATTTATCTCAACTTGTCTATGAAAACAAATCAGGCCTAGTCTCTCATAATAAATTAATGACAAGAAAGAAGATAAAAGTGAGTAGTAAGGGAAAGTAGCAGAATAAACTAAGGTTGAGAAGCACTGATAAAGAGGGAGCAAGGCCCGAGCAGGAAGTTTTCTTTTGATGTTTAAAATTGTTTACTTTCAATTTTATTGTTTTTATACAATCTTATTGGTATGACTGTTTGACACTAATATTTGAAATTATATGAATGGGTTGATCATAATGTGAATGATTTTGAAAATTAATTTTTTTTTCTTTGATTAATTATGATTTGTTTGTTGATGATCACAAAAAATATACATTTATCAAAATTATTTTGTCACCAATCCGCCAATGGGGAAGACTATAAATGTAATTTTTTGTTGACATGGATTAGTGATTAGGTAGTTGAGTTTGAATAGATCAGGAAACTAAAATATAAGATTTTATCTTATCTTTAAGTTTAAATTGTTTATGAATGTAAATTATCTATGAGATTTATCCATACTAATTTTAGTCTATTTAGAAGTCATAAGAGTCAGTTATATATATTGCTGTAACTAAACTTGAAATTTGGAATTATCCAAAACAAAAGACTATTTGAGGTCGAAATACAGCAGAGATTTTCGGGATCCATAAGCAAATCGTCAAGAGAGTAATTCGGAGGAAGCTCGACCCATCAGCAGATTACCATTCTGTGAGACACTTTCAGACTGGTTATTTAAAGTTATTTAAACATTAAACCTAGTTAGGGCTTTCAGTCAAAGACTAATTCCAAAGAATTATGAGTGCCATTTGAAATTAAATTTATTGAAAAATTTTCTTTGTGTTTTTCATACCCTTGTGAGTGTGATCGTACTCGAGATTTGAAATGATCGTTAATTGGATTTCAGCCCTTGGAGGTTCCAAGAGAAAATCTAATATATTGAATATCGTTAAAAGTTTTGGCTGCTATTGTAGTAGAAGGCAAATTGATCATTATTTTGGTGAAGTAAAAGTGTCTAGTTGCACAGATTTTATAATCTAAAAACTTATAATTGATCTTAATCTAATAAGATTGAATTTTTTGGATTTGGCTGTCCCGTAAAATTTTACCTTTGAGAAGTTCTTTAAAGGATTTTCATTCGTAACCTATCATTGTGTTACTCACTGATTATTTTGTTTATTTGATTGATTATCAAATTATTGCAAGATTGACTAGCAACCAAGTTGTTAAGTGAATTGGTAGAATATTTTCATGAATATATTGGTGTACTTGGGTAATTTCAGATATAATATGTTAGGTTTTTGAAACTAATTTTATCGTAAAATTGTTTTAATTTAAAATTTTATTTTTATATCATCTTTTTTGATATTGTCTCGTCTATTTTCTCTACATCTCTCAATCACACTTTCATCTCTTTGATTCCAAAGAAGAAAAATTCAGAATTTATTGCTGATTTTAGATCCATAAATCTTTGTAATGTTTCTAATAAGTTAGTTTTGAAAACTCTAGTAAATAGGCTAAAGCATGTTTTACCCTTTGTTATTTCTCAATCTTAGGGCTGGTTTGGATTCGTAGATAAGACGAGCTCATCTCAAGTCATCTTAAACTCATCATTATACTTTTTTAAATTTTCATATAAAATGCAAAATCCAATACATTTTTTTCAAATTCCAATATACATTTTTCAAATTTCAATTCAACTTTTTCAAATCCCAAAATAATCATAATATTAAAAAATAAACTAAACTCATCTCAATTCATCTCATCTCTTAATCCAAACCAGGCCTCAATGTGCCTTTGTACCAGGTAGGCTTATAACTGATAACATCTTAATGGCTTATGAGATGATACACTATCTTTACCAAAATAGAACAGGTAAAGATAGATATATGCCTCTTAAGTTAAATATGAGTAAAACCTACAATAAAATAGGGTGAGATTTTATTGAAAAAGTCATGTTAAGGTTGGGTTTTCAAGAGTTTTGGATAGCTTTGATTATGCAATGTGTTAGATTAATGTCTTTTGCTGTTTTGATTAATGGGGAGCCCAAGGGTTATATTCATCCTACTGTAGGGGGATTCGTTATCTCTTTACCTTTTTCATATGTGCACTAAGGGCCTTATCAATCTCTTAAAGCAAGCTGAAACTGCAAAGAGGAAAAAATGAATTAGATTTATTGTGGACATCAAGATTAATTATTTGCTATTTGCAGGTGATAGCCTTCTTTTTTGTAAATTTTATATGAATGGAACAAAATAGATCCAAAGTATTTTGGAGAAATATGAGAGCGCTATTGAGCAGCAGGTGAGTAGACAAAAAACTTCCATAGTTTTTAGTTAGAATGTGTGTTCTTCAAAGCAAGATGAGATTATGGAGTTTTTGGGGGGTCAATGCTATTCAGCAATATGATAAGTATCTAGGATTATCAGCAATGACTGGGAGGGATAAAAATGGAGCATTTTTGGTAATAAAGCATAAAGTGTGGAAATTACAAGGATGGAAGGAAACATTACTTTCACAAGATGGAAGGAAAATGCTGATAAAAGATGTGGTTATGATTATTGCTACACATACCATGAGTTATTTCAAGCTTTCAGGGAGTTTTTATAAGTTGTTGAAATGTTTAATGGTTCATTTATTATGGGGGCAGCGTCATAATGAGAAGAGAATTTATTGGGTTGGTTGGAAAAAGCTATGTGCTACTAAAAGAGATGGAGAGATGGGCTTTAAAGATCTAAAGGTTTTCAATTTGGCTCTGTTAGCCGAGTAAGGTTGGCGAATAACACAAGAAGGGTCCTCTCCATTACACAGAATTTTTAAAACTAAGTATTTTCCTAATACTAATTTTATAAATTCTAGTTTATGTGCTTCTCCATCATATGCTTGCCGTGGAATTTAAAAAGCAAAAAAATTTATTGAGTTGGGTGGTAGGTGGTGAGTTGGAGATGGGTAGTTAATTAACATATGGACTGACTATTGGGTTCCTGGTTTTAAAAATTTACTGATATTTGTCAATGACTCCAACAATTGGGATATGGTAGGTGACAACATGTCCACAAAGTGAAGAAGCTGTTAAGACTTTACTTGTCAATGACTCCAACAACTGGGATGTGGTGTGACTGAATGATTTGTTTCCACCTAGAGTAGCACAAGAAATTATGAAGATTACCCTTATACTATGTCATGAAAAATATAAGATGATTTGGGAACTTGAGAATGATGGAGTGTATTATGTTAGAAGTGCTTATAAAATTCTGAAGGAAGCTATAAACGAAAATCATAAGGGGGAAATGCCGGTCAATTGAGGAAGTTGTTGAATGAGTTATGAAATTTGAGAATATCTAACAACTTGAGTTAAGGTTTTTCATGGAGGGCTTGCAATGATAGCTTACCAACAAAACATAATCTAGCACATAAAAGGATTTTGAAAGAGGCTTCTTGTGTGTTATGTGTTATAGGAGAAACCAATTGGTTTTTGAAGATAAGCTGATTAGTCTTGAGCAAATTGTGGATTATGCATTATCCCTCCAAAAAAATTATGCTGCTACTATGGTACAAAAAAATAATCTCAAATCAGTTTGTAGATGAAAGAGGCTTCTTTCATCTCAAACCAATTGATTTTGAAAGAGGCTTCTTTCATCGCTTGTTTGTTGAATAGTATATGAATGGCAAGCAGAGGTCAAAAGCGTGGGAGAGATCAAATGACTAGGACTAACAGCACACCTCTACCCATTAGCATTAGTGCTATTACGCAGTGGCCACTACTCCACTTGCCTCCGCTCCCGTCCCTCATACTGCTCCCATATGCAGGGTCTGTTTTAGTAGAGCGGTCTATCACCTTAGATGACTTTAGGGAGCTGGAGTAGGAGGGACACACCATCCACCAAATCTTCACGTAGTGAGGATGGGCTCCGATTTATATGCAGGAGGGGATCGCATATCCTGATATGATATGCAAATTCTATTGTGTCTTGGGAGAGCAGCCTAGAGATATCCATCACTATGTACTGATGGTGCAGAGAGTTAGTATCACCTTTTCTTCTCGGGTGATTGCAAGATATTTGGATAACCCGCGCGTGGTGGATGCATATCATCATCCGTCCGCAGCAGCAGCGTCTTGATCTGCCAGGGCGGACATGGAGGCTATATATTTTCTACTGCATCAGATAGGAGTCACAATATGAGAGTGGACGCAGTCTACTATTTGAACCGATGATATTTGGCCTCCTACTTCGAGTTGGAGTTATAAAGTGGGTGGGTGAGAAAAAAAAACTTCAGATGATAGCTCTCAACAAGATATTTATCAGTAAGAACAAGGGACACTCTTATGCGAGGACTCCAGGGTCGATTAATGCTACTAGTAATACTGCTACCCAGCTTGCTCAGAGCCAACCTACATGATTTATACTAGAACAGTTTGAGGCAATGGTCGAGCATGTGGTAGAGAGAGTGGCGACCCGCATAGTAGCAGAAGTTGAGGACCGCATCATGAGGAGGATAGATGATGTATAAACATTGATCAAATCTATGTAGAAGGATATAGATTTGATTCCTGCATAGATTTGATCCCGACGTAGTAGGAGTATTTTTATTTAGTATTTTACTTTATAATGTACATGGTGTTATCTGTAAAGATCAACATTGAGTGAGAGTGGGTGCTGTTTTGAGAAATTACAAAGGGAGGATATTATGGCAGTGAGTAAAAAGGAAAATGATGTATGTGATCCTTCTCAAGTTGTACTTTTAGTTATATTTAGAGGGTTGCAATTGTGTCTCACACATGTGATACAAAATATTATTTAAGAAAGTGATGCTTTGCTTATGGTAAATGAGATTCAAGCTGTTGGGGACTCAATGGCTTTGCATGGTCATTTGATTATGGAGATTAAGAGGCTAATGAAGACTTTTTGAAGTAATTCAGTTCAACATATTTCAAGATAAGGAAATGAAGCTGCTCATAAGCTTACTAGACATACTTTTCATGTAAATGATATTTCAATTTGGTGAAATTCTTACCCAAATTGTATTTCACAAGTCATTTGGATTGAAAAGTTTTTTTAGACTGTTATGCTACAATATATTTATTTGGTTATCGAAAAAGAAAAGCCAACACTATTAATTTTAAGTTCTTTACCAAATGATCCATATTTATATTGATTTTTAATGAGTTTAATTCAATTCTCGTAATCCTAATATGGTCTTGTGTTTGTTCTTTTGTAACGATTATCTATATTTCATTGTATTTTTTTTATAAAAAAAAACTTTGCACATAATATATATTAGCGTACTTAAATTAAAGGGGATGTACGATACAATTGATATTAGAGAAATACTATAACCATAAAATCATTATATAAAAATAACGTCATACATTAAAGTGACTTGACGTGATTTATCAAATTGTAAAATTATTTTTTTGTAAAGCAGATTTGACTAGATCTAACAGATCACTTGATAAAATAATGCAGTTTGTAAAATTACTTTTATGTAATCTTTTTGTAACTATAATGTCACTCATGATCTTAACATTATAGAACCCTAACAATGATATATTGTTAGGTATTAACTTGGGAGGTTTTAATGTCTCGATCGAAATTCACGTTAGATCATCATCATTATTTTGGAGAGTAATGCCATTAATTATCAATTTTCTTATCATCTTATGATTTGGTATAAAATGATTGGAGGCTATTTATTTTATTTTACATGTTAACTTATCAATTAATACCACATCATGAAATGATAAGAAGATGATAAGTACAATTTTTTAATTTTGCAAGGCTACGAATAATATTGCTTTTCCTTTGAATCTTATCAATAAGTATTAGATACAAATTCGCTCCAAGGAATATAATTATTAATTAGATAGTACAGAGATCACAAGAAGAAATCATGATTACGAAAACAAAATGTGACATTTAGTATTAGGGATTTGTTACATACAAGCGAATTCGTGGACCGATTTGCATATCAATGCCACTATCTTCATATCCAAAATTTAAATTCGTATCGTTTTAATTAGAGTATGACTTTTTGATCAATTACATTAGATGTGTGCGTGTATTAATATGTAGAATCGCTTATAACTAGAATTCTGCTTAGTTTAATATTGTGTATATGTATTAGACCACAACAACAATATGATTATTAATTGAGCCTATTATATATATGGCCCTTGTTTTAGACAACAATATATTCATTACTAACAGTGAAACACAAATCATTTCCCCATATACGAGTTGGTCAGACTAGTTCTTGGCAATAAGAAGGTAGTCAATGCATGACTTGGCTCCTTGATTGAGAGTTTGCAGTTGTCTTTTAAGGTGAGATATTTGGGATCGAGAGTGGGGTGAAAATTTGTTAGCCAAAGTGGTCTAGACCTGGCAAGAAATAGTTTGGCCATAAACAGTGGACAAAGATCTTCTCTGTGAGAGTGTCAGTTATCCAGGCCCAAATGAATTGGTCTTTTTTTTGTCATACAATGTAATATGTGCAGTTCCCGAAGTCAAGTTCTCCTTGCCCATGGTCTTGCATTTCCCAAAGTCATGTTCTCATTGCCCATCATCATTCAATTCTCGGAGTCAGGTTCTTCTCGTCCGTCATCATGCATCTCTCGGAGCTCGTCCCGCTTGAGATGTTGTCCTCTAGTCACAGGTCGTCTCGCATTGTCGATTTCTGGTTCGAGGGGGGTCATCGTGATCTGGGTCGCTCTGGTTTAGGTGAGTACTTTTCAAGCTTGGGGTCATCGTGCGTTACCTGATTTTGCATCCCATTTGCCTGAATTTGCATCCCTTTTTCACTCTTCATTCAACACTTGGAATAGAATCAAATATATTACTGCCTTTAAACACATTTAATCCGGCTGGAAAACCTAGAAATATCTTTTGTCTCCAAATGTGCTCTATTTATCTTTGGGGGGCCTCCAGATTGGTGTCTGTGTATTTAGTGTTACAACAAAAATTGAATCCCAATGAAATCGCTACTCTTATGTTAGTTTAAAGCATTTTAGTGAACCTTTCTATCTTGAATCTTAATTAATGACGAGGTGAAGAACCCATCCATGAAATGTGACCATTTGACATTTTGAAGAGCCATCATTAACATGCCTTGATGAGCATCTACCAAAAACTGAAGCAAGATTTTGTGACAAAAGTGTCCTCATAAGAAATTCACTGAGAGAAAAGGAAAGGAGTGCTAGAGAAATCGGTCACTGAAATTGAAAAGCTCCACCTAACAGTCATTAATAGCAGGGTCATGACATTTGGGAGTTATGCTCTCGATAGAAGCTAAATTAATGTAGCAAACATACAAGAATTATCCACATACCACCTTCATTTAATAGGGATAACGAACATGAATATAGGAAGCAAATCAAACATAGGATTGAATGCCACTGTAAATGTACAGTTCCAAAATCCAACTAAATTCTTTTAAGATATAAAGTACAATCTAAAAGAAGCCACATTTAGATATATGCCTACACAGTTTAGGTGCCTAAAATTAGATATCTAGTGCAATTTTAGTTTAGGTATACAATGCCTACACATTTTAGCTATATGCCTACACAGTTTGGATACCTAAAACTGCACTAAAATGTTGTACCCAAATTGTGTAGGCCAAATTTGATACCCAAACGTGACATTAGATACCTAAAATTATAATTGAAAGTGTATAAGTGTAGGCCAATCAAAAACAATCACAAATTCATAATAAGTATTTTTTTAAATGCAATCAAGACAATAAATGAGGATTTGGGAGTTGGGAACCATTCAAAGACCCCATAAACCTAGGAGTAGACCTCTAGATTCCCTCTCACAAATTTGTAGCCATGCCAGATGTTCTTTTTGGTCTCCTTCTATCTATCATCACTAGCCTTTTATAAAGTAGAAGGATCGCATACCAATATGCATGATAACCTACTTAAATCAGTTTTTTTTCAATTTGCCAGTTGGGTCTCTGTATAGTGGAAAAAGATATTCTGATTTTAAAAAAAATATCATTTTGGTTTAATCTAAGCAGGGGAATAAGAGAATAAAAACCTTTTATAATCTAGGATTTGCATAAAAGCAAATACTAATTCTCTATATAGCTCCTAATATCATTAACTTTTTATAATTCTCTATATAGCTCCTAATATCATTAACCTTTTATAATCTAAGATTTGCATAAAAGCAAAGCATCTATCATTCTAGTTTGATCCAAACAGGGGAGTAAAAGAATAAAAATCATCGCACTATTGCATAAAAGATAGGGTTTCCACATGCACAAAGAGAATTAGTGATTCTATAGGCTTGACCTCATTGAAGAATACTAAGGTCTCTTCAGAAGCAGTGGATCAAAGGTAGGGTTTCCACACGCACAGAGTCAGTCGTGAAGCTGTTCTGTAGTTCAAGCACATCTTCCAACTCTTCCCATTCTTTTTTTTTTTCTCTTTTTGCTTTCGCCTGGAAGCTTCATGAGATCCAAAGTTTACCATGCGAGAGGGGAATTGTTTTCGTGGGAGATGGAGTGGAAAGGGGAAGGGTTAGAACACTAAATTTTTGTGTGGAAAGAGAGAGAGAGAGAGAGAGAGAGAGAGAGAGAGAGAGAGAGAGAGAGAGAGAGAGAGATCAGAGAGAGATGGGAGCTAAGGGCACCTTAAAGCTGCTTCCATGGGGCATTTATCTCTGTTGGTGAGAGGTCTGGCCTTGCAATCTGCATTTGTGCATGCAATTAGTTGCCTTCATATTAGAAGCATAGCATTGCCGACTTCATATATGTACATCGACCCTTCAAAACTACAAAATACAATAGTCGTAAGCATTTATTATTCCCAACCTCCTTTGCTCATTCTCATTCATAATTTGTGTACGACCTGAACCCAAAACTTTATCTGCACTATATACGTTCTGTTTTGCTTTTGAAATTTCGTCCTGCTAGGTCATTGGTCTCGATAATTTTTACGAGAAGTACAAAATGGTTTTTTTTTTATGTTGTATTTGTTTTATTTTTTAAAACTTTTAAAACATTTTTACAAAATAATACAAACTTATATTTTAAAAATATTCTTTGAACAATTAAAAAAAAAAAAAAAGAAATAAGTAGCTTTTGTCGTGATGCATCGTGGATTCAGATAGCACGTTGATAGTGCTGAGATACTTTGAGTTGGCAAATTAGTATAGAGATGACAGGTGATATTTTCTTAATTATGATAATTTTGGGTGCATTTCGATATTTTACTCATAATTTTGGCTATGGATATCAGAATCACACATAAAATCCAAATTCGGAAAGTTATTTTTGGCACGCACGTTATGGCCACCGAACTCTGCTCCGTGTGCATCTTTTTTTAGGTCAAAATTTGCTATTTTCCCCTTTTGAATCTCCATTTTTAATTTTTTTTCCTTTATGGTAATATTTCATTTATTATTTAAGAAGTGATTATGAATCCAATTTGAGCCAGACTTTTGACAGGCTACTTCTTTCATTACGTATTCAATTTTGGCAGATTATTAAAATTTTGTTAATTTTGATAAAATTCTGATAAGGACGATTTTCAGCTATACAGTCCGGCTTGCAAGCAGATTTTTGACACATTGATTTGATAATTTTGAATAGAATATTAAAGGTGTTTCTCTGCATTTTTGGGCGATTCTCTTATGTTTTTTCCTGTGAATTATATATTAAAACTAGCCTGCAGAATAACGATATTCTATCTAGCATCAATAGGATGCATGCTATTACATACATATTGTACCGCCTAGTGTACGTGCTCTTAGTATAAATTATATATTTATTTTTTTAAATATTTTTAAAATATACTTTGATAGTTTAATATATATATATATATATATATAAATGTAATCAATATACTAATAACCACATCCGTAACTATTAAGTAAAACAATTAAATGGTGAAAATGAGGAGTAAAATAAGAGAACATGATATCATTTTCCAACTTTAACTACAAAAAAAATAAGCGTTAGTGATAGATTATTAGTGACAATAATAACTATTTACGAAGAAAAAAAAATATTTTGACATGAAGTAGTCAATTTTGTAAAATAAATAATTGACCATAAATAAATAATTTTCTTATATAATTGGTATATATCAGTTCTTCTACGTACAATCTTTACGCGCTAACGGTGCGGAGTCGCTGATGCCACGTCAGTCGAAAAAAAACTAAGCCAATTTATCACTTTCGATCTTGTTTTCCCCAACTATCGCTAGCCCTTTTCAAATTCTCATCCTCCGTCCCTCCCTCCCTCTTGTTGTTTTATTCCAATTCCTCATTCATTTTGTTACTTTCTTTTGCACCCGCCTGATTGCTCGAGATCAAGCCTCATCTCAGTTTAACAACAACGATTTGTGTTTGATTTCTTCGTGAATTCCAACCACCGCAATGGTTGCGTCATCGATTCATTATTGTTTGGTAATTTTTTCAGGGAAATATGGATTATTTTGTGGGTGACATTAGCACGTGGTCACCTAAACCAAACGACACCATTTTGGGCGAGATGCTATCATTATACTCTTCATCACAGTCTTCATTCTTATTTTCAAATCAAACGGAAATTGGTGCTGAGTATTGACAAATAGTTGATCGAAGATGCAACGCAGGGTGTCATAGCTCAGGTTCAGCCCACTCTCTGCTCTCAAAACAGGAGGAAAGCAGTTATTGATTACAGGCTCATTAGAAGTTGTCTTGGATGTGAGATGAGCTACCGAGGGAGGGAGGATCGTGTTTGACTGGAGGGGGGAAAGAGCGAATGGTGCGTTTTGATTTTCCTACTAAACAGTGTGTTTTTGTTTTACCACAACAGCTTCGTTTTTGCAATGCTTATGCAAGGTGACTACTGACTAGTATAGTTTTTTTTGCGGTGCGCATATAAGTGTACAATATTGCTTATATATAGCATTAGAAAGGAAAAACTTAAATGCAAATAACATTGCGTACCTATACGTGCACCAACGTTAAGGTTGAAAGGTAGATTTAAATCAAACATTATTTTTAAAATAAAAGATAGAAAGACAATCAATAAGTATGTATGAGTGTGCGTATGAGTGCGCAATATTACTTGTATATAGTATTACTCCTACTGTACTCTGCCTCCTGCAGGCGCCCATCAATTGATTCAACAATTACGTAATGAAAAATGATAATAAATAAATCTCAGCAATTACACGAAAAAATATTCAAACCATGATATACTCAAGCCTCGTAGTCTCATTAAGGAGAAACGCTCAAATTGGCTATATATCTCACTCTACATATATCTCTTCATGTTCTCTCTGCTCTCATATATAATATTCTTAGCTTTCATATTTGCGCATGTTTTTACATACATGAGTTGCATCTTTTAGGCATGAGGATAGTCGACAAAGCATGACAACTTTTAAATTGGGCGGACAAACCAAATCTTACACCTAGGAGCCATATGCACGTTTCTCTTTTGGATTGCAAAGCATGATCACAATTAATGTATGCAAAGAAAAATGTCTTCTTCTGGACATTATAAGAAGATTATCATATCAAAACTACATCAATTTATGATAATATTTTGTATAATTTCTTTTTTGCTAGAATTCTCAAAGAGATATTTATAGTTTTGGCCGAATATACAAGTCTTGCGTACTCCTTTTAAAAAGAGTAAATTAACTCTGAAACTCACATAAAAGATATTTTTTTAATAATAGACTATTTTTTCCCAAAGAGAATACATAAAATTTCCAACAAATTGTCAAATTATCATATTTGAGTTGATAATTATGTACATTTACATGAACTCTTTTACAACATTTTTTAAGTGTGGTTGTGTGACTTCATTAAAATAGTTTTAATTTGACATAACCACCATCCATAATTTTTCATCTGGTTTATTTATTGCTCTCGTTGCTATTAGCTTGTCAACTTGTAATTAACTCCGGTAATTAAACGACCCGTGCATTTGCCTTCAACCACAAAAGCTATATATAAACTTTAATTTCTTAACGAACGTCAAACCCTCTCAAAATAATTACTTAATAATATACTTTTCCCACTTCAAACCGCGCGATCAAAGACTTCAGCAATGACATATAAGTTTATCTATCATGCAGCAATTAATACTCCTTGATAGGTGATATATTACAGTAGTTCTATACGTCTCAATAGTTCCGGAAAGAGATGCCAGACATGACCATTGTCGACATGATCATGAGCATGTAGCTAGCTGGGCAAGCAAGCTCATGTAACGCGGTTTGACAACTTAATTAGAGTACTGTGTAATATTCATACACAACGTTCTTGCATGGCTTTAATGCATGCATGAATGGAACATTTATACGGAACATTAGGGGTGTAATCGATTCGGTTTGATCAGGTTTTAGATAAAATCTAGAACTGAACCGATACCATTGGTTTTCTATTTTTTTTTTAAACCGATTACATATCCGTTATCCTCCAAAATCGACAATATTGGTTTTACCGGTTCGATCCGGTTTTCTACTTTTAAATTAGTCTATATTAGTTTATTAAACTATTAATATATATATTAGTATTATTTATAATGATTAAAAGGATTATATATTAGCATTTGTTATAATAATTTTAATTTTTTATAATTATGTCATTGATAGTTATAGCTAATTTTCTTAGTATTAGCTCAAAAAAAAAATTGTATTAGTATTACTTTATAATTATTTTATATGTAATTATTTAGTATAATAATTTATATATAGACTTAAAGTATATTATTAATAGTAATATAGTATTATACTATTAGTATTAGGCCATAAAATATAAATTGTAACTAATTTATATTATATACTAATGTATAACATATTATATATAATTAAAAAAATATTTTATATTATGTATCATATTAAAAAAAAATTAATTTAAAATATATATTATATTGAACCGGTCCAGTCCGGTTCAATTTTAAAAAGTTTAAAACCGGAACTGAACTGGTACCTACCAATTTTAACATTATGAAAATCGATCCTGAACCGGTACCTACCCAAAATCGGACCGATTCCACTGGTTCAGTCCGATCCAGTCTGGTTTACCGATTCACCAGTTTTTACTTACACTCCCACAAAACATTACAAAGATGTTAGGTGTTAGGTTGTGAAATATATGTTAGGTATTAGGTTGGGAGTTTAAGGTCCTAATCAAATCTCACTCTGGATAAACAAAAGATCCTGATAATAATTAGTCAAATCTAACGACATCAATTAATTTTACTTATAATATATGTGTTTTAGGCCAGTGATTATTTCCAATTGATCATATCATAATGATGATCAATTCTTAACATATGGACTGATTATTGGATTCCCAATTTCAAAATTTTACTACAATTTGTCAATGACTTCAACAACTGAGATGTGATAGGTGACAACCTATCCACAAAGTGAAGAAGCTGCATGGAAGTGCGACTCCATGGAAGCTGCATGGAAGTGACAACCTTATTTGTCAATGACTCCCAACAACTGGATGTGGTACGACTCAATGATTTGTTTCCACCTGGAATAGTACAAGAAATTATGAAGATTACCCTTACAATGGGTCATGGAAGAGATAAGATGATTTGGGAAGAATGATAGAGTGTATTCTGTTAGAAATGCTTATAGAATTCTGAAGGAAGCCGTAAACAAAAGTCAGAGGGGAGAGGATTCAAATGCTGGTCAATTGAGGAAGTTGTGAAATGAGTTATAAAAATTGAAAATATCTAACAAATTAAGTTAAGGTTTTTTCATGGAGGACTTGCAATGATAGCTTACCAACAACACATAATCTATCACATGAAAAGATTTTGAACGAGGTTTCTTGTGTGTTTTGTGGTATAGGAGAAATCAATTGATTTTTGAAGATAAGTTGGTCAGTCTTGAGCAAACTGTGAATTATGCATTATCCCTCCAAACAAACTATGTCGCTGCTAAGATATAGAAAAATAATATCAAATCAATGTGTAGATGAGTCTGACCCCTTGAGAAATTTCTCAAATAATGTGGATGTTGTTATCTTTATAGATCAACATTGAGCGAGAGTCTGTATTGTTTTGAGAAATTACAAAGAGGAGAATATTATGGCAGTGAGTGAAAAGGAAAATGATGTATGTGATCCTTCTTATGTTGAACTTTTGAATGTTTAGAGGGTTGTAATTGTGTCTCACACATGGGATACAAAACATTATTTTCGAAAGCGATGATTTACTTATGGTAAAGGAGATTCAAGTTGCTAGGGACTCAATGGCTTCGTATGGTCATCTGATTATAAAGATTAAGAGGCTAATTATGAAGACTTCTCAAAGTTATTCAGTTCAACATACTCCAAGAGAAGGAAATGAAGCTGCTCACAAGTTTGCTAGACATGCTTATCATGTAAATGATATTTCAATTTAATGTCTTTCTCAAATTGTATTTTACAAGTCATTTGGACTGAAAAGTTTTTGTAAATTGTTATGCAGCAATATATTTGTTTGGTGAAAATCCATATTTGACTTTTTCCATTCTATGCTAAAAAAAGGGGAAAAAAAAACTCTTCCATTCCATTCTACTTGTACTATTTTGTTGGAAGACCAGAAAATCTTCCAAAGTATTAGCATTGGATCTTTCAAAATTTTTCCTTCAAAAAATACAAATTTAAAGGAAACTTCGAATTTACTATTTACTTTTGAAGACAAAAAATTCTTTTATTTTATTTTTTCACTTTTTTTTCCTTACTTTTAATCAAATATGATCAGATTTTTTGGATATATACTTATTAAAAGAAAATTTTGATGAATCGAATATTAATGCTCTTAGGCCCATTTGATCGAGCGATATATAAAATATTCCGTAATATGGGTTAGTAAAGAGTACGAGGCCTGAGGGCTTCAGGCCCCTTCCGTGTCCGTATTCCCATCTGTATCTCACAGAAATCTCATTGTGGGTTCAACTTGGTAGGTCTGAACCCGTTTTATCCAGGCTTTTTATTGGGCCACTAGTCTATATTAACAATTTTACTAACCTCTTAAAATATTAGAATTATTAGTATTATTTTTACTTGCAATTTTATGTATAAAACTTATTTTTTCAGTTTTTTTTCCGATTCAAATTTTGAATTTAACATTTTATATTTTTAACATATCAATAATTAATACCAGAAATAATTTTTTTTATATGTTTTTCTTAAATACAGTTATTATTTTTCTATTAGAAAACACTATTAGAATAAGATATTTTGAGTATGTTGATTCGGTGAATTACGGCATTGAATTAATTATGGTCTACTTATCGTCATCAATTGTGATAAATATTATAATTCTCGACATATTAGATTAGACCACATCTAGTGCAATCAAGCTCCTAATTACTCATATAAAGGTTCCCTTCTAAAAGATAATATTTAAAATGCCTATAATTATTTAAAATTTTCTCTTCGGACCTTCACATCAGCATAAATTAGCAGTTAATAATAATTAAGAAATTCTCAAGTCCGGAAACAAAATTTAATAAAATGAAAAACTAAAATAAATTAATAATAACAGTTCTAGAAGACTTAGGACTCATAGGAGACATTATAGAAGTATAAAAATCATATTTAGTATTCAATCATCCAAACCATACATTTTCTATGCACGTTTATAGAATTATCAACGGATGTACATCATATATGGCTACCTATAGATTAAATGTCAAGTTCTAATTAAGTTATAGGGAGCTCTATATTAAATTCTTTATTGAGAAATATTATTTTTATAGTAAACTTATTTTAATTTAAAGTTTCATTTTTATATTATTTTTTTTTATATATTATCTCGTCTATTTCCCATTAGAAATTTGGAATAAATTGAGATCCATAACCCAAAATCCATTCAAACACAAACTCTTAAATCACTAAACTTATCTCAATTCAAAATTTTTTTATATGATCTTTTTTAACTTAATATCGTTTTGCAGACAAAAGACATAATCTTTTATAATTTTTTATAAATATATCTAAATTTATTGTAATATTTAAACACATATAAATTTATCTTAAAAAAATTTTATAAATCAGCTCATTTCATTATTATTATTATTATCATTATAAAGAATTCAATTTGTCACAATTTAACTGAAGATCCAAACGGGATTGAGGATTTTAATGCCTGTTTTGTTTGGGGGCCGAGTACAGAGATCAAAATCTCAAATGGCAAACACTACAGAACCCTGAAGCGAAGTCCAAAATGGGCAACAGACGAACCCAGAAATCAGAACCGTCCAAACTGTCAAACTACCATCAAAGAACATCAACATCGATGACATAGACGGCCGAGTTGAAAGTACCGTTATTTCCTGATAAATAGTCGAAGAAATATTAAAAACAAAACAAAAGAGAGAGACAGATAAAAAAAGTGCATTAGACATTAATATGGGCAAGAAGGGGCCATTCGTTCAGGATTTGGTCAGGCTGGATCAGACATGTCTCAGTTGTCCAATAGTATGTAATACAGAGAACCTCTCTCCCCTGCCAGTTGCTGATTCCATTCTTAGAGTGCATCTTTTTGTCCATATGATTTGAATTGTCATTTCATGATTCTATCTAATTAAGTCGACCCATCCATCTCAATTCTCAACAACCAACCAAATATTTCATAAAATTGTTATTCTATTTTGGTTAGTGTTTTGGGATGGATGTGTTTGTAGTTTGATAAGATTCATGAAATTCATTGGTGACGAGGACAGGACACAGCCTCATTTTTCTCTGCCCCTTGTTTTTCTATTTGAAAATGATATTTGTGAAAAATTTTACATAAAAATAAAAGACAGTTTTTGTTTGTATTTTATATTTTAGAACATTCTTATTAAATTGTCTAAAATTAAATTTTAAAAAATATAATTTTGCATACATATAAAAAAAAATTGTCATTATATTTGATCAGAAATAAGAAAAAAATCGTAAAGAAATAGAATAAAAGTATTTTTTATCTTTAAAAATAAATAATAAAATTAATAATTTTGTCAAATTTGGTCAATGTTAGACAAAATTTTAGTTTTACTATTTATAAAAAGTATTTTTATTCATTTTCTCTACTTTTATCTCTTCACTTTTAATTAAATATGATCAAAATTTTTTAATAAATATGCAAATATATAATTTTTGAATGATAAATTTAGACAACCTAACGAGAGTGTTGTTAGCGTTCTTAATTTGTAATTCTATTTAGGTTGAAAAAATAATTATTTTTAGTTTTTTTTTTAATTTTTTTAATTGCAGCTGACGTTAGAAACTTGTTCATGCTCAAACTCTGCCCAAAATTTTCTATATGTAACATTACCTTTTTCTATATGTTGCTATATCTTTTTTATGGAGTTCAGACTAGGTTATATATAGCTTTGATATGTCATGAAAAAACCTATATGTAGATCCGCTACTCATGAAATTGCAAGATTAATATTCAGACTTGATTAAGGTTAAATTTTTGTGAGAATATTTTCATTCAGTTTCTTATTAAATGAAAAGTAATGTTAAATACAGTTTTAGAATATTTAAGTTATGCATGCTATATATAAAAAAATATAAGATTTATTATTAAAAATTAATTTTTTATGAAAATTTCAAATTTACCGACTTTTTTCCAGATGTAATTTGTAATAATTGCATATCTTAAGATTGTACAAAATATTTCTAAGAATCATGTCTTTCATCCTGTATTTTGGGTCAAGAACAAGTTTTGTAGTCTATTTTAATGCCAATTTTATATTGAAAAGTAACTTTTAAAAGAATTATCCAAAAAATTAAAAAAAAATATCTTGAATGTAGTGGCGTAACGTGACATATTTGGTTAACCTAACTTATTGCAATTTGAACAATTAAAACAAAAAAACACGTATGCTAAGTTACTAACAAATGTACTTTTTTTTGTTTATAAATATTAGACGTAAATATCACTGACCGTCAATAACAAACTACTCAAATTTCAATGTTCCTCGTACCATATCCATCAACCCATATTATAATCCGTAGGTCCCTGAGCTTGCGTAGCGGCTGTGACAGCTACTATTAATGGTGCTGCCACCGCATGGCATGGCTAACAACTTGCAACTTACTCACAGTCCACATTACATGGGGTTGTAATAGAGTTGATTTTTGACTCGTCGAGCTTGATTAGATTCAAAATACTTAATTTTGAACTCGAGTCCAAATTCTAGATTTTTATTTATTCATTGTTCATACTCGAGTTGATAGGTTGAATTCTCAACTCGAATTCATATATCTATTTCATATGTAATTTTCATATATTAGTATATGAAATTATTTTCAATATATAAACCTATGCAATTAGGTTACATATTATATATTTAATTATAAAAATTATATGCCTATATGATTAGTTAATACATATATATGTATATATGCATATGTGTATGTTTATATTTATTAATATATGAATTAACTTTAATCCAGTCGACTTGGACATAAATGAACGAGTCTTAACAAATGATAATCAAGTCGATTTTTGTTAGATATGTGTCATTTACTAACCGAGCGAATATTTTATGTTTTCATGAGCGAACTTATTTTTTCACGAGTCAAGTTCAATTCGACTTTAACTGAGCTAATATTGAGCAATTTATCAAATGGATTGACTCATTTACAACCCTAATATTGCATTTCGAATATTGATGTTGAGAAATGATTCATGTAGTCTTTGGCTACGTTTAAATATTGATGCTGAGGTAATTTCAAGATACGTAAATGGTAATATTTTGTATGATTTATTGAGATATATTTGAATTTAAATAGGTTGAGATATGAGTTTAAATGTATGAAGTAGATAGAGATGAATTTTAACTTTTTAATAAAAAATGAAAAAATCATGAGTTTTATCAATAATTAACTAGTTAAGATAAATTAAGCTCACGCCAACAACCCAACGCAACTTTAGAGTATGCAAATCCGGCATACCACACCTTTTCTAATTAACGATTGTCCCCCTGGTAGTCCACATCCTGAGTCCCGAACGATACTTTTATTTTTAGTTTCTTGATTGTGCAGCTTAATTACAAGTATTTAGAGTGAGTTTAGCTGAATTGCCCATTCTAAATATGGTTTGATTGGTTAAACTAGCAACCCTATTCAAGAAGAGCTGCCGACAATTTATTCTATGCTGATATTTAAGATAAATGATATTTGCACTCATAATCATATAACTTGTTTTAAAAAAAATAATAAGTATAAGCTTCACATAAAAATTTAACTTTTTTTAATAATAAACTCTATTCCTTTTCAAAAATAATATACCTCACTTACATAACTCATAACTACATTTAATATTTCTTGATTTTTTAATTGAGTAATTTTACATACAACTATAAATTACGTAATTGTCGCATAATTATTTTGAAAAATAGTAAAATCTACCATTAAAAAATTAACTTTTTTTTTTCACATAGGACTCATATTTTATTTACTTTTTTCAAAATGGTTATACGATGGTGTTTCAATTCACAATTGCATATATATTTTCTCTTTTTAATAAATTAAACATATAAAATGAGTAGCTATTAATTCGGCCAACTTCTTATTATGATTAAAGAGGTTATATACAGATAGTCAAACACTAAGGCATTATACAAACGCGTAAAATTTGAAGTGTAGAGAGAGAGATTATTTTTTGTTTTAGAGTACGTTTATCGGGACAGTCCGCCGCCCTCTTCTTGTATCACTTTGTTTAGTTTAATAAAATCTATTTGCTAAAAAAAAAAACAAAAAAACGAAGAAGAAAGGAAGAAAGAAAGAAGAGCAAATGGGTATATGATTATTCTTCAAGCAATTTGTACAGAAATGGGTTAGTGACCTAAAGGCGACTTATTTAAATGATCCAACGCAATCAATTAGTTGTTGACACAACCAAGATCCTCCGCCCGCCATTACCAAAGATAATGATATAATCTGCAACACTTGAAGCAATTTTGAGCCCTTTATAATCATATAACCTGAAGGCTAGCTAGCTAGTGGCTACGGGTCAAAAGTTTAAAATCCAAACCCAAATTGACAAGATCCAATATGCAGCACGTTTTGCCAGGTCATAAAGATTTGGGGGCAAACACAAAATCATCATTAATCTTTTATTTGTTCACCCTCCCACCCCCTCTTTAATTTGACCATATTAACAGAAAGGAACGTATTGCTATGTTTTATCTAATATTGCAAAAGTGCACGTGAAGCTGGCTGTAAAAATTTGGCATTTTTGCTAAGAAGAACCCATGTCACTTTCATTAGTCTTGTTTCATGGTGCATGGTAAGATACAATGTAAGCTAAGATATCATCCTATTGCACTTAACTTTAAATGTATATTCCAAGCATTTATGATACGGTCAATCATATACACACACTATAAAATATTTACAATCAAAAAGATTATTTACGATTAAAATAGACTAATAGCAATTAAAATGAATTATTTGTGACTAACAAATGATCGCAAACAAACAGATTTTTTGTAATGCATATCTGGGATCAAAGACTTGACTCTTATCCATTTCAGTAGTATAAACTAATGAAAATGATCTACACAAATAAATCAAGAAATATAGTCCACATCATAAGCTAATAAATGTCGAAAGCAATAACATTTTTTATATTTGGGTGTATATGGGGTAATCGTTGGTCACCACAGAGACTTGGAGGCATGGGGGCCAAGCTCCAACTCCTAGCATGTGCACTAAGGAAGCAGAACAACATGGGGGTAGAAAATGTGCAATTATGCGTAATAAATAGCCTTAAGACCACTAAGGATAGGTGGTCTATAATGGGCAGACTTTCGACTTTGTTTCCATTATATTTGACTCTACCACCTTGTTGTGATGATGATGATTTTATAAAGCTTCTCCAATAGCCAATTCCAAATTAAAGACCAGCATAACTATAATGTGGTAGTCAATGAATGAGAACATGTGCAACAAGGATAATGCTAAGGTTGCATTCTTTATCTCGCATAATTATTATTTTTAGTCGCATTTATTAATTCAATATATTTTAAATGATTTTAAATTGCTTAACATGTATTAAACTAGTGTGATTAGGGCTATACTCCGACTCCGACTCCGACTCCGACTCCGAAATGGAGTCAGAGTTCAAAATTCTGATCAAAGGTCAAAATTATCGGAATCCCTTACTATGTCGTGGCTCACCAACAGAACCATAACAAATCGAAATCACTAATCATTAATCAGCACCCAAATTCAAAAACATTTGAAATTCGGATTAGAAAGTGCAAAGCAATAACAAAAATGATCCATAAAACCATAATAAAATCACTAATCAGAACCTAAATTCACAAATCAATGAGGTGGAAGTTACGAACCATGGTGCGGGATAGAAGCCGATGGTTTGATCGGCCAAACATCTCTCCCAAACTCTATTAGGTTGTCCGTTGGGTTCAAAGAAGCCAACGAGATGCTGATGAGGGGTAGAAGTTACAAACCAATGAATCATGGTGCAAGGTAGAAGCCGATGAGGTGGACGATGAAAACGAAAAGACAAGAGAAGAAGAATTAGAGAAAGGTAGCCTTAAAGAAAACGAAATGGAGAGAAGAGAGATGATGGGTGGCTGAGGGAAGAGAAAAGAAAGCAAAGAGGTCAAAGGGTTAGGGACTTTGGATTTTTCAGTTTTGTGATGGAAAGAGATGAATATATACAAGACTAAAACGGCGTCGTTTAAAGCTTTTAAAAAAAGGATGCAAATGGAGAGAAACATATTGATCACGCAAGGATTCAAATCTGGTTCTGAGAGTTTACAAAAATAGCTTTTAAACCATTAGCTCAGTTAGGCCTATTATGTTTTATACATGATATATAATATATAAGGGCTAAACAATCATAATTCAGAATCAGAAGACAGAATCCTATTAGGCTTTAAATTCGATTTCAAACTCCGACTTTCGGAGTATCTAGCTCTGACTTTCAACTCAACTAAAGTCTAAATCAAAATGAGAGTCGACCATAAATTGAATTTTTTGAACATCCTAAGTGTGATATAGCATGAAATAAATGTTCGGTTTGGATTCTAAACTCATTTTAATTCATTTCTATTTCATCATTATACTTTTTTAATTTCTCATACAAAACAGAAATTTCTATACATATTTTTTAAATTTTAATTCAATTTTTTTAAATTTTAAAATAATAATAATATTAAAAAATAATTTAAACTCATCATCTCAATTTATTTTATCTCTAAATTCTAACATAGCCAAAGAAAAAGCAAATAATGGGGCGTAAAAAGAGCCTATTTTGATTTGACAATGCATGCAAATGAGAATCTAGATGTTACATTTATCGAGTTGGTTAGTAAGGATATATTAGGTTGGAGAATTTATTACACGCAAGACGTAAGGGTGGGGGCCGGTGGACACCATTGCTCTGCCGACTTGCCCTTTTCACATGGGACTTTTTTTTTTTTTTTTCAGCATTTTCACAGGGGACTTGAGGGACAGATTTCTTTGGTGGTATTATTTTTAGAATAATACTAAACAGGTCTAATTTAAATTTGGAGATAAGTTGAGTTTATTTTAATTTTTTAAAATATTTATATAAATTATAAATCTCAACATAATTTTTTTAAATTCTAAAATAATAATAAGAATATTTTATTCAACTTTCAAAACTCATCTCAGCTCATCCCATCTCAATTTCGAATTCAAATAAAGTCTCAAATGACAAATTTTGTGTTGGTTAAAATTTCGTATCGCATTAATTATGTTGGTTTAAATTATTAATTAGTATGGTCAAAATATGTAACAATCAATTGTTCAGTACAAAATACATAATTATTCTATACTCGCCGATATTTCGGTTTGTACTTCAGTTGTACTAGATTTTGGCCTTTCATTTATTTTTTCTTTACATCAATTCAAACTACACTAATTACACACATATATTTATATATAATTTATTCATATATTGATTATTATTTTAAATTATAATTTTTATATATATTTATATATATAATTTATTTATGTATAAATTATTTCAAAACAGTACACAAAACAATAGCGATACTAAAATATCAAAATATTTAGTTCTATTGTTTTTATCGATACGTCCATTGATACGATATTTAAAATATTGATAGGTTTGTAAAAAGAAAATATATCAAAATTTTTCAATAGACACTACAATAGGAAGGCTCTATTGCGTCTAAAAATTTGGATACTAAAAGTCTATATCATCTCGCTAATTGTATTTTCCATCTCAATTCGATCGACGCAAGGTTGTCACTATTAATGACTCTCAAAAGGTCTATTCCGTCCAAACAAGTAAATGTCACAAAAAATATGTTTTTGTGACTAAATATGTTTGACGCTGTGATTAATTTATCGTGTCAGAATAGAGTTAACCCCTAATAAGAAAAATACAATTGCGTCAAAAATAAGATGTTGCAAAATGCTGATATTTAGTCATGACAAAGATTATTTCCGTTTTTATTTTATGGTCGTAAACTATATTATCACAATAAGTTATATTTTGTGAAAGTTGATCTCGTCACAAATAGAATTTCATTGTGAAGCAATAGGTGTATTTTTTGATAAGGATATTACCCACCATAATATTTTTGTCGCGAATAGTGTATTTGTGAGCAATAACACTATTGTTGTGGCAGATTAATATTTTTTGTGACAATATTAACTCCATTTGTGACTGTGCATTATTGTCAGAATATTGAAAATATTCATTCAGTTTTCTACTGAGATTTTATTGAGCAATTTTTTTTTTTTTTTTACAACCATGCTTTATTGTCGAAACAATTAGGCAAACCACTTGATTAGTACTAAAGCTTATATATGAACCTAGAGTATTTGCAACTATCAGGAAGCGCTTTTTTACCTGCATCAACAGAAAGAGAGAGAAAGTAGTACTTTAATCAACAAGAAATATAAAAACTTGAGAGGAATGAACCAAAATAACTCAAATCTTAGGACATGTACTTAATCACTTTATTTAGATAACCCAAGCTTGTTTATGCAACTAAGAACATGCTAAATATTTAGATATAAGGAGGAGGATCCTGAGCATTCAAAAACATTGAAATTAGTGTATACTTACAAGGTGAAAATTAATACATGATTTTCAAGAACTCCATGTATCACTCGAATGCATATATAGAAATTGAAAGCTTGATAACTAAAGTAAGGGTCAACAACTAAATAGCAGATGTAGAGAATTATATACTAACATAAAAAGTCACTTTGAAATGAAGAGGAAACTTCATTTATGATATCACTCTGAAACATGAAACCTCATATTCAACATGACAGATGTAGAGAATTATATACTCACATAAAAACCTTGAGAGGAGCCCTTCCATTGAAGTCATTTAAAAATGAGGACATTATTATTGTAAACTAAGAATGCCCAAGAGAGTTGGTTATAGTTTATGGCAAGCGTAAATAGAGAAAGCGTAAAACCTAGAAAGATTGAGGATCCTTTGAAAAACAAAGCAAGCATAAACCGAGAGAGAAGTAAACTCCAGATTGAAAAGTAGTAAAGAAAAAGAATACAAGGAAGAATGTAAAGTGGAGCAGATAAGAGGGAATGAGGACGCGGATTGAGTTGCAGCGTGGGGTGAGAGGGAAATTTAAGTTTTCAAGAAAATTTGAAAGGAGGTTGGTGCTGGGCTGCTTGGATTGGGAAGTGGGTTGAGCTCATCTCAACTCACTTCCATTTCATCATTATATTTTTATAATTTTTTATACAAAACACAAATTTCTATACACATTTTTCAAATCCCAATACACTTTTTTCAAATTCCAACACACCTTTTTCAAATCCCAAAATGATAATAATATTAAAAAATAAACCAAACTCATCTCAACTCATCTCATCTCCGAATCCAAGCGGGGCCCTAAGTGAAAATTACTTCCACTTTTTGTTTTGACAACTGGGGGGAAATGGTGTACACGAGAACAAATATAGAAATTAATTTGCGTCAATAATTCAGACATAAAAGAAATTTAATGCTTCACAATAAAAAGGAATGGTGATTTTGACCATGCAATATTGACACTAATTGGTATGTTTTTTGTATTATTTTTTGTGGCACAAAAAAAAAGGTTGCAAGTAGCTAAAAAGTAACGGGATTAAAAGTGACACTGTTTATGTGCTTAATTTGACCAAAAAGTGTGATTATTTACGGTATTATTTTTGAAAACGTAATAACTAATAAGTCATCTGGGAGGACATTATTGTCCGACAGAACATTTTTGGACGCAATAAGCCGATAATATATTTTCCTCAATTTTACCTGCCACAAAAAACAGGTCAATGCATCGTAATAGAAATTTTTAAAGTGCTTGTGACTATGTAATATTGACACTAATTCTCAAGATAATGGTGGTATTTTTTGTAACGTATAAAAAATGATGCAAGTAGCTATAAATTAACACAAATAACTATGCTACTATCCTAGTACTTAATTTCACCAAAAAATGTGGTTATTTGTAGTATTATTTTTGAAAATGCAAATGATCATTTGTAGTGACACTTTATTGATCGACAAAAATTTTTTGGACGCAATAGGTTGTTCCTGTTGTAGTGAGAATGTGATCCAAAATTGAATATTTGTCTATTTATAGTTTATACAAATCATTTCTCATATTTTTATGTATTTTTATTTTCTTGGCAGGGACTTGAGGGACATTAAAAACATCAAGTTGAACCTCCAAACAAGTCATTGGGTCAAAGCTTAGCGTGTTTTTATTGCCCAAAACTGTAGCCACAAACACAAACGACACACACCCTCTTCAAGCTATCCACGTACACCAAAGTCCCGAAACTCCTTCCCAGTTTAGAGGGCAGAATTATCAATGCATACAATCAATCTTATTCCACGCACTTTCTGAAGCCTTTCCTTTGACAATTGTGAAACATTGACTAAGGCACCTACTACGAATGCTCATGTAACCCCCACAACACAGATTATAGTTTTCAAACCGTCATGGAATCTTGAACTCGCAAACCGGGCAAAATCATTGCAAACCCAGAAAAATTTAAGTACCTTAAAAACTTAAATACCTTAATATCACTTACAATCAATGGATGTATGTAATTTAACGCCATTGGCAATTAATTTATTGAGACTAATTGAATAGATAGAAGCTGACTCTAAACTCAACACAAAACGAATAGCTCAACTTTGTTTTGAAGTATCTTAAGACGTGGTTTGGATTGGGAAAAACTCTTAGATCTCATTGTAAATTTATTATTATATTTTTAATTTTTTTTTTATAAAATATAATAAATAATTTAATTTTTTAAAATTTTAAAATAATAATAATATTAAAAAATAAAATTTTATTTAACTTTTAAAACACATAACTCATAAATAAATTAAAATGGGTCTTAATCCTAATGCCATATCAATTCTTTAAATTTCTAGGTAATTTTTTTCTTATTTCTTTAAACGAGATTTGAGTGGATATGTCACTGAATACCTCTCATTATTTCTGCATAAGATAATGATTAAAAATCTTCATCAAGAAAAAAGAAAGTCAACAGCAATATTTGCTATAACTTAACACTCAATTACTCGAAAATGGTTTTTTTTTTTTTTTTGGTTTATGTCATTACGATGATATTATAACTTAAACACCTGTTATTTTGGCTTTCGCATATCACTACATATCCCGCTGACTGAATTCCCATCATGCTCCATTTTTATTTCAAACATCCGGCGCGTTCTTCCATTTTAACTCTCTCTCTCTGTCCTTTTGATTTTTAATAAAGCATACCAAATGCTCGTTGGCACCCTACAAACACACACAATTGCTCTCAAACTCCCACCCTCTTCCCCCTTTCTCTCGGGATTTAGCCAGAAGAAGACAAAGTTCGCCCTTTGATTTTCCCGCATCAGATCTCTCTCCTTTTCGTTTCAGACAACTCCGGCATCGCTCTTATGTCTTTGCCCTCACAACCCTCCGACGCCACCTCATAATCGATCGGTTCCGATTACATTTTACGTACTGTTTGTGTATTGGTGCCGGTGAGAGTAATCCGAGTAAATGAGGTGTAACAAGCATACCTCCGACCTTAGCAGCACCGTCGGCGTCTGTGCCTCCTGTTTACGCGACCGACTCTTCTCCCTCATCGCCGCCCAGGCTCAGGCTCAGGCTCAGGCCCAAGCCCAACACCACCAGCTCTCCCGCTCCCAATCGCGCGCCGCCGCTGTCTCTGACGATCCTCGGAAATCTGACCCCAATTTGCCTCCACCTCCACTGGTCTTCCCTCGCTCCGTCTCGCCATACGTCTCTCGCCGTAAATCGGATGATTCCACGTGGCAACACCAGCACCCCGACCGCCAGGATCGTCGTTTCTACAGCACTCCCCAGGTGGGTCCCACGTACGCTGCCACCACCTTCGCTAACGTCGGTTCTTATAAGAAAAAGAACGGCAGGTTCTCGTTCTTCTCGAAGTTGTTTAGGTCTAGATCCGAGAAATTGGAACCGGATCCTAGGGTTTCGTCTCGGCACCCGTGCGAGCCCTCGTCCTCCACATCCTCTTCTACGCCCTCTTGGTTTACCACGATCTTCTCCGGCAGCCGGAAAAAGCAATCGAGAATGTTCTTCCTCGAAGAATCCGTCGCCAACGTAGACAAAAACAATTTCCGGAGAGCGGATCGGGGAATGTCTCCTGCGAGAGCGGCGGATTCTGACGAGGATTACGATCGATCAGCTTCCGCTAGCGGGTACTGCTCGGAGTCTTGGAGATCGCCGGCGTTTTCCGTGCGGCGGAATCGGCAGGGACAAGGCCGGAACGTGTCCGGAATAGCGTTTTGCCTGAGCCCGCTGGTGAGAGCGAGCCCCAGCCGGCACTGGAACCAGAAGTGCATGCCACCGGATGCTGCGGTCTCTGGAGAGATGAGGACTGCGGGGAAGCCGCATCTGAGCACGGCCGCGTCATTTTGCAAGAACCGGTCGAGGAAGCTTGCGGATTTCGGAAGAGTCGGTCACAACCGTTGATTCCTTTGGCCGTTGACATCACATTTGGTGTTGATGGTGATGTACACGAAAGTACGGTTTTGTCCCTATTCCTCTATATTTCAGATTTTTTTTTTTGGTGTAATTGTTGTATGGATTATAATTTGAATTACAATTTACAAAGCCAGTGAGAAAAGGAAAATATATATATATATATATATATCGTGTGTGCTCTTTATACTACGAAGAATGTTGAGTTATCGCAAACCAAATGATTTTATTTACTGTGAATATTGGATTCAGAAAAATTCAATTCGAGCGTGTCTTTTTATTTTCTTAAACCAAAATTACCTTTTCGTCCTCCTTTTAACTCCATGCATAATAACACGCTCGAGAATTTATTGGGTGGTTGTTATGAGTATGTATAATGGGTGATGATGTTGCATTTCCCACTTGGAATAGTAGAGCATATATAACGTCAAGCAATTGCGGAGTGGGGTCGGGCAGATGAAAATTAAATCTAGTGGAGTTGGTGGGGCCACGCGTTCAATTGAGAATGAGGTGGTGGCATCATATCCTTCCATCTCCATTGAAGTGTGTCCTACACCGGACGGAACTTTACACCCCATGGATTTCTCACTTGTTCTGTGCCTGAGACATTACTCAGATGTTTTTTTTTTGATGGGACTCAGATTGCTTTTAATTGTTGTTGTTGATGGAAACCCAATCTAATGGACGACACAAAATCTTATTTATTCACGGTCAGTAAAAGTAGGGTCAAATAAAGTTTACAAAAAGGGGGGTCTACGTTTTCCCAGGGAATAGGATACAGAACTGTCAATGTTCTTTAACCGTTAGATTCTATAACTATCTCTTTCTCTTTTTCTTTTTCTTTAATTTTTTTTTCAAGTTGTACTTTTTTTCCCTAAGTATTTTGATTTAAAGACTTGGCGGTTGAATTTTCTTTGATTTAAAGGCTTATTGTTTGAATATTGGTTCAAATTCTTGGCCTTTGGCATCGAAGAAGTTAACTTTTGTGATTATATGTTCTGACTTCATGCATGTGGCATTGATTGTTCTTTGTACTAGAAGTTTCATGACTTGTACATGCGGCCATTAAATGCTCTTTTATTTCAATTTTTCCAGCTCGAGTTTATGGCAAATCAATCAGCATGTTTCTACTTTTCCTCATTTTCACACGGGAATGATCTGGAGTATTGTTCGAGAATTCACAATCATATTTATTTTCACATAAATAATAATATGTTATTGTTCATGTAAGAATAAATGTGATGAGCGTGAATGCTCTCATTCATTTTTTAGTAGTCTATATGTTATCTTTTTAGTTATATTTGAATATTGAAATAAGTATAATTGAATTAAATTGTGAATTATAGTATTATGTGAATCCCATTTAAATATCTTTAATATTTTTTGGTTGAGATAGTTTAACTTTTTTAAGTTAGAATGTATGAATTAAGTCGACATTAGTTTAACTTTATTATTCAAAATTGAAATAATGAATCTCATCAATGATTTGTATTTTGTTTGAGATGAATGGCTTTTTGTTAAGAACCAAACACAACCTTAACTTTACTTGCATAGCTTTACAGGGTAAGGTATTTTAAGTCATTCATAATTTACATGACATAATTTGATTTGTAATATTTAAATTAAAATTTCAAATTAAATTATGTCACGGGAATGAATCAATGATAGGTGATTTATAAACTCTTAAAACAAAATTATTCTAAATATATTATCGCAATAATAACGAATGGTAAACAACAATTAGATCCAATCATCTCAATTACAAGTGTGAGGGTGAAATATTCCAATAAAGCACAGGCCTATTATATAGTGCACTAGAGACAAATATGAGGGTTAGCAGGTGCATAGGGAAGTGTGCCAACACAATGAAGTGAACGGTAGAAGATAGAGACCAACTGACATACGCAAGGAAGAAAATCCAACCACTGTAGACTAAAGAGTCTATAAAAAGGTAATCATCGAAATATCATAGGAGGACTCTCTAGTTGAACAACAATTTTTCTCTTCTCTCGGATCGCCTGCTTCGTCTTCTCAGATGAATTCAATAGCTCATACCAGTAGAATCATGTATATTATTCATGTACAGTGAGGGCCCTAAGAGACTATAAAAATATTCATTATAGTGGATCCCCTTTTTCAAATTCTGTGAACGTAGGTTTTACGCCGAACCACGTAAATACTGTATTTCAATATTTATTTATTTACTATCTGAGTGCGTATGGCCGTACCGGAGTCTCATCGCGGGCCCCAAGCGACACCCAACGAAGCCCAACTCGCTCCAGTGAGTCGAGAATGACTCATTTTCCTGCCTTAGCCTGTTGATCCATTTTTAAGACATCAACAACAAGCACTAATAGAAAACACAAATTGTGTAAATTGTTCTAATCTTTTAGATAGGCGGAAAGTTCAATTTAAGGGGTTATTACGTGAATGAGTGAAACATATATAAAGAAGGCAGTTTTTGGCATGGAGGTAATGTTTCATCCGCTGGTTGTTGTTGGGGACCTCACCAAAAAAAAAGAGACGGTGAAAACTTAGATCTATTGAGCAAAGCGACACATGATCTTCACACATTACAACATCAAAATTATCATTTTCTCCTTGGGAATGTCAACATTATCAAGACGATCCTCGTACCCAACTTCAATCAAAATAACCTGAAAAGGAGATGCCAACTTGTCCTTTATTCAAAATAATGACTAATCAAAACGTGACAAGTGTCCAAATCAATTAAAAGAAAGAAAAAAGAAATAACCAAATTGAAGATCATTTAAAATAAAAGGAAATATTTCTATACTATATTACTATCTTATTATCATTATTTAAATCATTGATAGATAAAATTAGGTAAAATCTAACTATTGATTTATAAAAGTACTCAACAAAATACTAGAGAAGATGAGAGGTGAGTTGTACTTGCTGATAAGGAAATAAGAATTTTATAGAACCCATTGGCCAAAAATATTGGGATTTGAAGTGAGATGGAAGGACAAACTGAAATAAACAAAGTATTATTTAGAGATGTAAAGGTGCTCGTTGTGGCTTGTCTTTATTGAGTATGGAGTTCGACTTGCCTTGTCGGTTACTAATCCCACCACATTTAGGCATTGCTTGGGACGCGTTTTCTTTTTCTTCATTTAGTGGCAATATCTTTTGTCAAACTTTTAGGTAAAAGGGTGTTTGGTGGTTAGGATTATTATTATTATTATTATTGTTATTTGGCTTTAGTTCAAAGCTTTAAAAAAAAAACAAATAAAAACTAAACCACTACTTACTCAAGCAACTGATTTCTTTTTATTTTATTATTTTATTATTTTATTATTTTATTTTTGATATATTTGGAAGAAGTAGATTTTGAATTCCAGACTTTCATTTTGAAAATTGAAAATTATGCCGATCAGACCATAGACTTTTAACATTTTTGTAATTATTTTTTGAGTTATGGTTTTGTGTGTTAAAATCAAAGCTTGAAAGTAATTCGAGGCTTCAAATGATCATAATTTTAAAGGGATATCATTGGCCTCATGATAAAAAGGTAATGCAGTTAGGTTCGAAAGTCAAGATCCACTTAAGTTTTTTTAAAGAAAATTCAACCCAATATTTAATTAGCTTAGTTTCTATGCTATACCCACTCAAACCATTCATATAGTTGTTATTTTTGTTTTTCTCCTCATTCCTTCATGCCTCTTTTGTATTTCACAAATCTGACTTCAATGAACAGATTATTGGACATCAACTAAACATAGGTTAGCTTTGTTAAAGAATGTGGAATTCAATTTGTTGCAAGTTGGGCAGTATGAGCCGTGCTGTCTAGTTGAGATCAAAGAATGTGAATAAGAAAAGACTGCATCTATGATGCAAATTGGGTTTCTAGCATTTTCACATTTATAATTCTAAATTGTACACCAAATTTGACACTTGTTTATGCAAATATAATCTGCATGGGTCTCTACCTCTATCTTCATTCTTTGGTCACTATCAAAACCTCTAAACTAATGTATCCAAAGTTGCAAATATCTTCATGACAGTGGGGTGGTAGATATGGTGTCAAAGCAGAAGAAGTTTGATAGAGGTATCGTCATTTGAATTGCCTGTTTTTTGTTAATTAAAGGGTATACTTCAAATGCTTTCCCCAATCTTTGAGGGGCATTAAATAATGCGAACAGATATCATAGAATATCGAGCAAATCCATCCTTGTTTTAGAGGCATAGATGTAGTAGTGATATGAACTTGACAGAAGTAATTTAATGGGAAAAGATCCTCTCCTTGCCCTAACCTAAGAGCTTCAAAAATAAAAGACTGGCATATGAAATAAGTGATGATATATTCCTAGATTTTTAAAGGGTTTCTTTCGGATTGTTAAAAATGATCTTCCTTGTATTAGAATCTAATTTTTTTATTTTGTTGATTGTTTATTATTGATTTATTAGTTTTATTGTTTTGGTTGGGTCATATTGTTATTATGGTTTTCCTTCGTAATAAATGAGAATTTTTAATAAATTTTAGAAGGGATCACTCATGGATATGTGACTTCCGTCTCATATATATATATATATATATATTTGTTGAACTTGAGAAAAATAGCATTAAATGGTCAATAAATATTTATGTTCTGGTAACAATTTAAAGCATTAAATGGTCAAAAAATAGCATTAAAGTTCTGGTAACAATTTAAAGAGTGTTTGATCCTTTTTAATGATAACACAAATCTCAAATCTTAAATGAAGATCTTTTTCATTATTTAGATATTAAGATGGTCAATTAGCATAGTCCAAATAATGTTAAGAAATGCCATTTTTTAATATAATTTGAAGTAAAGTACAGATCGATAGCAGATCGTGTTTGTTCTTTTATTTTTCTTCGAGATTTATCGAAGGCTGGTTCAGCCTAGAGTACTAAAAAGAACCTCCCTCTCCAGCAAGAGGTTTAACTCATCATTAATCTCTCAACAAAACCTAAATGCTAATTGGCCCTTCAAAATGTAGTAATATTTCTGTTTTTTCCCTTCTCTCGGGTCGACTCTTTCGTTAGACCATTTAGACAAAAATCTCTCCCCTCCCCTTTAAAAAAATTATTTTAAAAAAAATCTAATTAAAAATATTAATTAATTCAATATCAAAAAATATCAAAAGTTCAAATAGATATTATATATATTATTATTAATTAAAAATATTAGTTGAAAAGATAGTATAAAATTTTAAGTAGTAATTTACTTGACAAATGATAGAAATTAATTTTAATTAAAAATCCAATGTAAAAATTAAAAACAAAAATAATTTTATATAATTTTACTTTAAAAAAAAAATCTCCATTAAAATCTTAGTCTTAGGCCCTAACATATTGAGCCGACCCTATTCTCTCTAAAAGCAATCCCAATGATTAATATACTTTATTCTTTAAAATATATTATCAAAATCTACTTCTTTCTATTTATCTACTGACTTTTACATATCATTCATCAACTAATCTTTTTTTTTTTTTATATATCATTTAAATATTTTTATTTTATTCTTTCTTTTTTATTCATTTCAACTTAATCTTTTTTTACATATTAACCCCAAACTAAAAAATTAGCTTTGCATCTCTTGAAGTCTCAGACTCAATATACTTTACCAATCCCAAACGAAAAAATTAGGATTTCGTTGAAAAACTAAATCACCTGGAAAATAGAGGGAGAGAGAAAAAGACGTGTTCGGAGGAGATGGTTGGACGAGAGAGGCGCAGCAAAGGAAGCAAAGGGTGGAGGATCTGGCTGTGAAAGCACTCAATGATGCATTTTCCTATGAAAAGTTGCTCAGTGGCAAAGACATATATATGCCTCCTTTGTCCTCACTCGCTCACCCTCGATTCCCCTCTCATGCTCTTTGTACCTATCCCCCAACCCCCTCCTCGCCGAGGTTAGACCAACAAGGACCTTACGCCGTTTGGTTGCACAAAAAATAAAAGAAAAGGAGAGAAAAGCGAGCGTATCATTCGGGATGATGAATAGTATGATGAAAGAAGAATGATTAAACAATATTTAGAGAGATGAACAGAGGATCGGATCAAGCTAAATGTAAAAAAATTGTATTTTACAAGCTCCATTGGAGCATGATTTTGGTGAGGTTTTTGTTTTCTATATATTTTAAAGGAATAGCTAATTTAGAAGAGCCATTGGGACTGCTCTAGGAGTAAGGGGATAGAATATGTCAAAAGAGAGACATTTTCTAACTTGGGGTTAAAGCAATTAGCCTATTACCACCGGACTCGTTTGTAATAGCCAGTCAGATGCATTTTCAAGAATCAAATCATTAAAGATTCTTAATTGATTCTATTTCTACCCATTTCAACCTCCAAAACAGCCAAGTTTGCTTCTTCTGAAAACCTAATGTTACTTGCTTTTATGTCAAAAAAAAAAAAAAAAAAACATCAACCTTAAGGCTAGTTGACAAGGGACAATGTTGAAAGTTCAATTGAAGATGTTAAATTCAGACACTTCCTTGACATAGAAAGAGAGAGAGAGAGAGAGAGAGAGAGAGAGAGAGAGAGAGAGAGAGTTAAATAATTGTTTCCATAATATTTTATGGGGAAACTACAATCTTCACATTCCAAAAATCATTTTATATTTTGCACTCCCAATTACCAAAACTGATGCATTGCATACTCGAACTACAAAATATCTGTAATATGCAGCCTCTAACAAGATTCAACTTTCAAAATTGTCCCACATCATCTATTTCTCATCCATATTAATATAAAAAATTGCACTTGTTATCTGTAAGCTTTTGGTAGTTAAGGGTGCAGTATATCAATTTTGATAGTTTGTGGTACAAAGAGTAAACTGCATCTTAGTGGGGGGAGGATGGAAAATGTATTTTTCACAAATAACATCCATTTTGGAATTAGAGCCGGTATTTAGTTGCAAATGACATGAACCGATTCTAATTTACATACTAGAAAAAATTAAATGACATAATCCCCACGGTATAGATTACCTGTAAACAATACACATCAATGTGAGGCAGGCGCCAGTTGCAGCAGAGGACAGTTAACCAAAGAACACCCATGATATTTTCAGTTTCTAGGCAGTCTTTCCAAATCCCTCATTAAGAAACAATCAAGATAAATAATCATTATGCGATTCGTTAACATCATTTTGAGCTGTCCTTGCTGTAGAATTATCGCAATAATTCTGGTAAATATAGGTCGCAAAACCCCAAAGAGCCAAAAGCATAGCAATTACCTTGATGCCATTCATCTTGTCATGGAAAACTATCACAGAAGCAATAGGAGTAATGGCTAAAGAGAGAGTACTGATTACATTGGAGAAGAGAGATGACACCACAAATATCAAGCCCACAACACCAACAGAACAAACCTGCCAAGCCACGGCCGTCCAAACCAAAGTCATTACATAGGAAACTTTACCCGTACCGAAACCTTCCATTTCTGCATGTAAAGTCTTCCATTCCCCACTTGCGAAAAGTCCCGCAATAGAGACACAAGTGGCGATGAGTGATGTGTAGATTTGCATTTCCAAAACCACAGAAAATGTTTCCCTTTTTAGAACCTTTTGAAAGGAAAGCTGCATCAGGGAAAGCAAAAGAGAGTAAAGTGCGGAAGCGGCAAGGGTAGAAAGGAAGCCAATGATATATTTTGACTTAGAAACTCCTGATGGCCCTTCAGAGTCATCATTGACTGCAATCATGGCAGCAGATAATGAGAGGACAACCACAGAGTTAAGAATTAAAACAGTGAACTTCTGAGAGTTGATGAAGTATGAGAATATTGCATTAAAAGCCAATTGGGTTGCACATATGAGGGAGTAAGTAGAGGCAGAGAGGTATAAGAGTCCAACAGAATACATCATGTTGTCACCAGCTATAAGCACTCCAAGAGAGAAGTAGATCAAGGCAAGCTTTGTAATTGTGGGTGGGGCTGAAAAAGTGGAAGGCTCCTGAGAGGAAGGAATGAGAAAGAGAGGGAGGAAAAGGATTGGGAATGCAAGAGTTTGGACAAGAGTAGCCATCCATTTACTATTGCCGCCCTGGTCATAATAAAATCTCCCAAGAAGAACAGCAGCAGATTGACCCACAACAAGAAAAAAAATGTTTAATCCCATCAAAAACCACCATTGCCACCAATTGAGTTTTCTCAATAGCAACTGAGTCGTCACAGTTATATCTTTGATCATTGGTTCTTGATTATCTGCAATTAGTTTTAAAAGTACAAGCAATTTAATATCCTAATTAACAAAAGCGTCTCAATTTCATGAATCTAATACAGAAACTAGAACTTGGGAAAGTATTTAAACCTTAAAGGATCAATTCTATAACAGCAAACCATGTATAGCAACATTTATAGACTCTTACTCTACAGCTTGAGGTTGATACACCAGGTACATAGCAAAAACCATCATATATAGAAATTGTTAATTACCAATCAAACAGTTAGATGTGAGATGAAGTACATTTTTCTGTAGTCAAAAAAGGATTTATATATAAGATGATCCTTTAATTAAAGTTGTGGTGCATATAAAACTCTAAATAAACATTCATTACCGTAAAAATTATCCGACATTTTCTCTTTTTTGAATATAGCGAATGCAAGATGTCTATTTTACAAATTTCCACATGTAAGCATCTATCAGTTTGATCGCCCATAGTAATGAAACTAAACGTTAGCCTGTAGTAAAATGATAAATTACCTAAAGTAAGAACTCAAAAGGAAGGGAGAGAACCTTTCTTTAATGCTTACAAACTGGACGGGAATACTTGCTTGCTTTCTCCCACAGACATGGTTAGAAAGAGAAAAACAAGCAACACCTCAACTGTTCTCTATTAAGTAAATTAAAAACAAGCCCAAACTTCCAAGTATATGACAATAAAATTCACACTAAGCTACCCAATTATGTTTGATAATTTCATATTGCATCCAATTTAAATATTGTGAAAACTATACTAGCATCCATCAATCATTTACTTCCATTTCCGTTTCTGAAAGAAACGAGAAGCTTCAATATAAAAGTGCAAAACCACACTTCAAATCAGTTGAGATAGCAGAGTTGCAATTACAAATAGTTAACATACTTATGGTCGTCACTCGTCATGATTATAAAACTGCATACTTTCAAATAAAAAAATATAAGACTCTCTTCGTAAAATGAGAACAAGTAAAAAAATAATTCCGAGACACAGGATTTCAAGAATCTCTAGGGCAGAAAAATATTCAAAATTTCATCTTGTTTCCTTCTCAATTTTTTATCACCAACCAAACAGAGCTTAGCTGGATCTCGCTGGTGCCACCTAAACGGTAGGTAGGCGACGGATGTGTGCATTAGATGTTGATTCAACCACATCCCAGAAACATATAGGTTAGATAAATGAAACCCAGAAACAAATTGGTTTTTTGGTCAAAATTAATTAGCATAACCTAAAAAAAACGAGAGAGAGAGATAGAGAGACCTTGCATGGTCGCTGCCGCTGGGGTTGAAGAAAGGATCTGACCCTCAAAAGCTGACGATGAAGATTAAATACGAGAAAGATAGAGGTTTTAAGAGAGTATCGGGCAACACAAATTTCACGCGATTCTTTCTCTGTATACCTCCAGAGCCTGAGGTGCTGTTATATTCACTGGCTCAATGTCATTGATGAATCATGAGACATGAAGTGAACTAGAGCAGGCTCAATTAGAATATGCCAGGCGTAAAGTACAAAAAGATGTACCAACGACGGACAACTGCTAAATGTAGGAGAGCAAACTGCGCCACCGATGCAAAATTTTTATTTTTTGTTTTTAGTGTTTTTAAGATCAGAAATGTTTTGTTTTTTGTTGGTTTTTAAGATCAGAAATGATACAAGCTATTAATATTTTATAACTTATTTACTATTTTTTTTATTTAATTTTTAATTTTACTTAGGATGTGAATATTAATAAAATTATTATTTTTTAATTTTTTCTTAATAATTAAGAATATTAAAAAAATACTTAAAAAATAATAAAAAAAAAAACTCAAATACACTAATAAATTATAGATGAGTAGTAAAATAGTAGTACATATATTACTACTCTTTTAAGATACTTCTAGAACTTGTCGGTATCTTCAAATTATTGGAATACTTAAGAGCACTCTTAATGAATTTTTTTTTTTTTCAAAATATATTATTAAAAATTCATTTTTTTAATTTTTTTATTCACTCTTATATTAGTTTATCCATCAATTAATCTATTTTTTTTTCATATTCTATAATTATTCTATAAATATTCATATTTTATTTATTTAAATTCTCATTTAAAATTTTAATTTTTGAAAATTTACGTCTCCTTCTTCCTATTCATAGGTTCCCAGCCCAAACGCTAGCCTAATCTTCTTCTTCCTTTTTGTAGAATCAGAGCCTAAATCCTACCGCCTTTCTTCTTTCTCTTTCCAGATTTTCAAACCCTAGCGACGAAGATGATTTTGAAATTTCGATTTTGCTAGGATTTCGACGAAAGAGATATATCCAGTCGATTGCAATTTCAATTGTGGGATGATTTCGGGATTGCAATTTTGAAAATACGAGGATGGGATAAAGAAGATTTCGGAAATACGATTGCTAAGTGAAAAAGATGTTTTCTTGATGGAGGTGTAGATGTTATGCAATGAAGATGCAAAAAAATATTAAAACATGTTTGAAACTTTTTTTTTTTATTTATTTTACATAAAATTTTATTTTAACTACTCTGTTAAAAATACTCTTAACACATTTTGAGTTTTGACACGGACTACAGGACAAGTAACAAATTTGTTCGCTATTTTTTTTCATTTATCGTATTTGGAGGGTAAAAAATAAAAGCATTGCTGATTAAAATTTTTCCGTCAATTTCTCGTACAATAACTAGATTTAATGAACAGACAGTATTTATTTTTAGAAATAAGATAAAAAAAAATGAGATAAAAAAAATTGTTGTAAAATATTTTTTTAATATTAATTTTATATAGATATTTTAAAAAAATAATATGAGAATTTAAAAAAATTAAAATTTTTATTATATTTTATATGAAAATTTAATTAAATATAATGATGAATTTAAAATATATTTTAAATTTTTTATCTCATTCCCAAAATAAACAAGATTGTTCATGATTTTTTCTTTTATTTCTTTATCCATTTTATATATAAATATCTAAAGAAAAAATACTACTCTCTACTCATTCTTATCGTTCAATGTTATAGTTATATATATATATATACTAGGAATGATGCAACGTGCGAGGCACGTTGCCCTGTATCACTATAAAATAAATCAAAATAATATAAATATCTAGTATATATAAAAAAAACTTAAAATGAATGAGAATAATATATTTCATTCAAGTTACAAGCTACTAATTCAAATAGTAATATGTTTACACAATTTGTAGATCCAAGCAAATTTAGACAAACCATAATTTGCCATATGAGAACAAGATGCATCAATTATGGCGTAATATATTGATCAAGCATAGGAGCGTACATTATAAAGAAATTACAAAAAAAAACATAGTAGTATATATATCTCTAATTAAAGTCTACCATCTGAACGACAGACTACATAAATTTACTTGTCATTCGCAATGTAAACTTAATTAAAAAGCCATAACATGTAAAGCACGTGCAAATCAATTAAGGTAGTTGCATGCTTTATACTTGGCAAGTTGAACCATGTACAACCTTAACTGAGAAATACTTGGCAAAAATCAGCCTCTTCCTAAATCAATAATAAAAAGCTACTTAAAGAACTTACATTGTCTATAATGGTGGAACCATAGGCGAGGGGAGTGACTACAAACTATGACACTCCGCAATTTTAAAAAAAAATTAAAAGAGGGAACATAAAAAACTTAGCACCCTAGCAAAAACCTGCTATGGTAATGGTACCTGTTATTTTAATATGGATTTGAATGACTTGGTCATCAAACTAAGCATTTAATCAAATCTGCATATGGGTTTTAAGCATTAATTAAAACCCAAACTAAGCACCAAACTAAATAAAGAAATAAGGATGCTTAATTTGTTAAAACAAATGGGTTTTAATTTCTCTATACCCATGTACTACTGAAGTATCCCCTCAAGAACTTCTTTGTGAAAATATAAAAATCCAAACTAAGCAACAAACCCAAATTCACGGATCTAATTTGGTCCTCTACTCTTCATCACTACCTGAAAAAGTAAAACCAAAAAGTTATTAAAATTGTATTCTTTGCCACTGAATACATCAACATCGGACTAATTGGAATGAAAAGCAAAAATAAAATAAGTACAACATACAAAAAATACAGCATAAAAAAATCCATATAAAAACAAACATAGAAAAACAGCAATAAAAAATACTTATTGAATATTAAATCAATGCTTCTAAGAACAACATAAAAAAACATGAACAAAATCAAACAGCAACAGAATATCATAAGAACAGAATACAGAACAACATACAAAAGGAAAAAAAACATAATATATACAAAACAAAATATAGAATCAAGGCCATAAGGACAGCAGCATCTAGCAGCCTCGAACAAACTTAATATTCTAATCACATGCCAAAAAAAAGATCATTTTGTACTAATCAAATTATGAATTTTGACGAGTCATTTCGATTTCTATTTCGGTAAATGAACAATACCATTTTGTTGTAGTTTATGGCCCTATAAAGACACTGTTTTACTCACATGAGTAACACTATTCTAAAAATACTGGAAGGTTTGAAGTACATACAAAAGTCTTTTAGGTTAATTTATGGATATAAACTATGCTAAGGAATTCAATTTGTAGAACTACATAAACATGTTTCTTTTTCTCAAACAATTAATAAGGAAAAAAGTAAAACTTAGCGCCTTTTTGCATAAAAAAATATATATATCCACATGTACACAGTAACAAAAGTGATTGTTAATATGTTGCATTTTTACCTATATTTACATATACATCATCATTAACTTTGATGGTTAATATAACATTCATTAATTAACTCTAAAAAGCCAAAGGAAACAAAATCCCATCAAAACAGCTATCTATCACAAAACAAATATAGATCAGAATTTTCTAGTCCCTGCCTCAATAATAACATATAAAATCAAAATTTTCTTTCTCCAAATATATACTAACTGCTGCAATTCTATCAGGACCTAATACCTTGTACTTGCTCAAATATAATGAACTCTACAACCATCATCAATACATAATAATAATAATAATATATACAATCACAAATTTTCTTGAAATAAAAGGACATGCCAAGAAATCGATCTGAATAGATTCGAGATGGGAAAATACAAACATCATGAAAGAATAATTGTTTCTTCTCCGGTTATATAAATCCAATTACTGATGCTTCATTAATTCAAACTCATTAATACAACCCAATAATCCAAATAGCATAAATCAGTTTACTCATTTAGCAAAACAAATCTGCACATGAGAGACCAACAATAGAAAATGCAGAGAAAAAAAAATTAGAAACTCATTAATCTAATAAAACAAACCAGGATCAATTAAAGAAAATAAAAATAAAAAGAGCCTATCTTCTGAAGACCTCCTAACCTTATAACTAAATTGATAGAAACCCAAAGCCGAGCTCCAAGTTAGCGAAAGATTTAACTAAAAACCTCATAACCTTATGACTAAATTAATAGAAATGGATTTTAAGCATGAATCGGGATGTGTTTTAAGAATGAAAACCTATTTGTACATGCTTAATAAGCATGAATAAGGATCGGTGTTAAGAATCAAAACCTATTTGTATATGCTTAAATACCCAACATTATTCACCAAAAAAGGCAAAGTCCTAACTTGAAGAACCTAATAACAAAGTCATTCTATCAAATAGATAGGCATAACATGAAACATGAGTTCCCAAAATTTCATTCCAAATATCAGAATCTCATGATATTAGATAGGTTGATCAAGTTTTCAAATTTTGTGCTATTTCACTGTTCTTGCTTGATGAGTTCGTTTCCAATTTATTTTTAAAATATAAGAAAACCTAGAATTTTTTTTTTTTCTTATTATTTTTTCTTTCGTTTTCTTATAAGGGCATGTAGTAAAATATTAACCAACGAGATACCCATCGTAATGTATCACCGAGAATAAAATAAGAATAGGATTTTGAGGAGAAAAACAAATCCAAAACCTTAAAAAACTACTAATAAATAAAAGTAGGGAGTCTTATATTTCACGATTACTCCTTTTATGAAGGAATTGTTCTTGAAGAGGGCACCGAAATGAGATATATATATATATATATATATAGAGATAGAGAGAGAGAGAGAGAGAGAGAGAGAGGAGGAAGAAGAAGAAGAAGAACTAAAATAAAAATATAAACAAGAACCTAGCCTGCAAAATGCAAAGTGAGATTTTAGAGAGCAAAAATATATACTGAAAAATAAAAGGCATGCAAGTAACGAATGCGTGTGAGAGTGATAGACTACCAGGATGAGGGTCACCATTGAAAAATCAATCAACATAATTTGGTGGGTGTATGCACGTGTAATTTCTTTGGAAATTTGCTTATTAACACCAAAAGCATCCATCGAATCCAAATCATTTAAACGGATTTCATCCATGTACTCCAAAATAAGGACTTACTCTGTTGACTATAAATACAATTTATAACATGCCTATAAATAGAATCAGCAAAACACAACATCATTTATTGTCAGAAGCTTCAAGAATAGAGACCCTATTCCACAAATTTGATATATGTGAGACACAATGACGGAAAAGAAATCTATGCAAAGTTTACTCCTTTTTCCCCTCATTTTTGTTTATGCCAAACTATATATGAAAATCCATTAAAAGACAGACTGCAGCCCCCATAAAGAGCAACAATATATAATTTTTTTCTCAAATCTGAAAAAGGAAATATGGAAAGGACATTTGGCCATTGAAACAATATGTTCAAAACACTATTCTTTATAAAGAATCAAACACGATACCTTAAATCACCAATACAACAAAATATTTTCCGTATTGAAAAGAAAAATCAATCCATATTTAGAGAAAGAAAACACTGAACTAACTCACAAAAACCCAGATCAATATTTATCAATCAACTTTTCTTAAATCTTGAAAAGCAAATATGGAAAGGACATTTGGCCATTGAAACAATATGTTCAAAACACTATTCTTTATAAAGAATGAAACACGATACCTTAAATCACTAACACAACAAAATATTCTCCGTATTGTAAAGAAAAATCAATCCAAATTTAGAGAAAAAAAACACTGAACTAACTCACAAAAATCCAGCTCAATATTTATCAATCAACTAAAATACTCGCACTATAGGTTCTTCAATCAACTGCTGCTATGACCAGAAGCATACTTAAAGAACTTCATCTATGTGGATTTTATAAATTAAAGCAGACGACCCTCTTAGATTGCCGATATAATTAGAGAACCTAGGAAGATTTAACCAGACAAACAACAAACAAAAGGCATGCAAGTAACGAATGCAACTCAGAACCCAATAATTCATACATATAAGTTGCATCCAGAAACTAGAATTTACAGGGACTTCAAAAAATTGAATGATAGACCAACAGAAACAATTCAATAATAGAAAAAAGGGACTTATCTAGGATGAGCAAATACCCATTTCTATAGTACAACGTATTTTACTAAAACTTTTTAATTGCTCTGTTCTGCTAAGCACAAGAAAATATATGCTTTCTTGGATGCTCTGTCGAATGGATGGCCAACCTCAAATTTAAGAGAGAAAATGAAGAAGAACACGCTTGATCAACCAAGAACACCAAACTTTTTCTCCCAAATTTCTGTCGCTGGCTTACCATACATGAGCTTATCTCTACCCCTCCCAGCAGCAAATGGCAGAGCAATAAACGAAAGAGAAATCGCAAGGCAAACTTTGCATATCATGGACCCAAAAATAGAGAAGCATATTAGGTAGAGAACTAAACCATATACCCAAATAACCGATCGGAAAATGCATAAAATGTCGAACACAACTGGGAGATCAAACTTAACGATGCAAAATCAAAATAAAAGTTCAACAAGTAACAGATAATCAACATGATTCGAATCCAAACGACCACAATAGAAAAGCATGCTCACGGTGCACCAAAGGCTAAAACCCTAAGATTTACAAGTTTGTTTAGAAAAGCAAAGATATTTGGAAAACAGAAAATTAGAGAGGGGGAGAGACGGGTGTCGGGGGGCTAGACCTCACAGTGGGCTCCGTGTCAATGGGAGGAGGAAGGGGTGATCCTGGGGTGGCCGTGCTGCTCAACGGTGGCTGTTTACAGAGATGTATGGCTGCGCGAGGGGAGGAACCCGTTTAAAACCAATTTTGGGTTGTGCTCGCGTGCGGCTGAGAGAGGGGCTGCTAAGGGGATTCGACGGTGGAGGTTGTTCGTCGTATTACGGGGAAGCTGCCGAAGGTGGCAGTGAGGCCGAGTAGCCGGCGGTGAGGCACATTCATGGATTGCTTGGAGGAGAAGCCGAAGAGGCGAGATTCTTGAAGTGTTGTCGTGGAGAAGAAAGGAAAGGAGATTGCGAGTTGTGTTTTGGCCTGAAATCGACGGGCTGTAGCAAAGTTTTGAATTCCGTTCCGGTGATCGTTCCGGTTGAAGCACTGGAACGGAATATTTCGGTACCAGTCTGTTTCGGTGTGTCGTTTCGGGATTAATTATATATTATAATAAATATTATATATATAAATTAACAACTAATAAAATAAAGACATATATATGTAAGTGTGTATCATATATATGTGTACATATTAGAAGAATTGAAGATTTATAAAATGATTGTAAGTTGAAAAAATACAAATTTGAGTTAAGATACAAAAATAAATAAATAGATAAAATATTAAAAATAATGATATTTAAAAAAAGACGTATTTAAAATTATAAAGTATATAAATATATTTTATATTCTAAAATTAATTAAATACGATCTAAATTTAAAATTTTAAAAAAAATATCATTCAAACACAAAAAAATTACAAAAATAATCTAAACCGGAATAGAGACCGAAACGGCCGGAATTTGATCGGAACGGCTGGAATTTAGACCGGAAAGGATTAAGGAGGTATAGTGTTCCGGTTGAGGCACCGGAACGGAACATTCCGGCTGGAACGGAATGGAATTGAAAACTATGGGCTGTAGGCATATTAGAAAGGTAATTTTGAGATAAATGAGAGGTTGTTGTGTAAAATTTAAGGGTAATTTTGGAAATTTGAATGTTAAACAATTATTACTATTCATCAAGAATAGGCTCTTTTTAAGTATAAAGATATATATATATATAATTTAATAATTAAAAAAATATTGTAATTGTGCCACGATAATACTACCCATTCAATAAACTCGTGCCACAATTTCACCTCAAATCACGTACTCCTGCTCTTTTTACAATTTTGATTCACTCCCGTGTGAGAGAGAGAGAGAGAGAGAGAGAGAGATGGCATTGAGGGCAGCCATACTTCGTCACGTCCGAGTTCCGGTCCAAACCCTAACCCTAATCGGACGACCGGTACCGTACGGTGATTCCCTCCGGTTCCTTTCGTCTCACGGAGACGATCATCTGACCAAAGACGAGGTCATCGACAGAGTACTCTCCGTTGTCAAGAGCTTCCCCAAAGTCGATCCCTCCAAGGTCTGTCTTTTTCTCATCCCTCTTTGATCCCCACTTCTTATCCGCTTTTCTATTAAAATACCTGTTTGTTTCCTTCGAAAATCCGACGAGTGAGATGACCGAGCATAATTTGCTCACCTCTTCATGATAAGCTATTTCGGTTGCGTTGAGCGAGCTGAAATCTTTCTCGGTTAGGTTTAATTTTTTTCTAATAGATAGTATCTTTCGTGGAGAAAGCACCCGTTTTGTTGCTGAGGGAATGTGATGAAAGGTAAGTGGAAATAGAATTTTGAGCCATATGAAGTGATACTGCTGCTTGACTGAGCGTAATGCAGCTAATATGGCTTGATTGAGTTGGATTTGCTAATATTTTCGCAAAAGTTTATTTCCTTTCTCTTCGCAATCTAACATATTGATCCGTCTAAAATCTTCTTAGAAGTGTAAATATTATTTGTGCTTGTTCATTTAGGCTTTTCTTTGCTAAAACCATTTCTTGATAGATTTCAAGAGCTAGTCTCAATGTGCCCTGTTCTTATATTTGACAATGCAAGGTTCGTACTAAACAATTAAGCGGTTACTTTTCAATTGACTGATGGCATTTGTGTAATGGGCAGTGATTATTTGTTGGGAACAGTATGCAGAACCCAACTTTTTATACAGTGAAGAAATCTTATTGCAATAATTAACCGAGATTCCGCTAAAATTCTTATTTTCTTTGTGGAGAAGCTGTATCGTCCAGTCTGACATTTGCACTCGGAAGCAAAATTTTGGAGAGAGTTAACAATTTTGTTTTGCATCAGCATCAGGTTTCTCTCAACATGTTAATAGAATGAATCCCAACAGAATATTATTCTTCTTGGCTTGTTGGGTCTTGTTGACTGTCATGCTACTTCTCTCCTTAATTAATTTGACAAATTGTCTTTATAGTTATCTCCCTCTCTTTTGACAAATTGTCTTCATTTCATGATCGCAGCCTTAATTTATATAATCATGTCTTACTTTTTGCTTGTAAATATGTTTATGCAGTAATTAAGTAAAAGACCCATATTTGCCTAGAAAAATGCTCACTTTTCCAAATCTTCAATATACACTCAGACCAAATGATTCTTACTTTCACCATTTGGTTACTGGTTGTTTCTGTGTTGTAATCTTGTCATCTCGGAATGCCCTTCAGTTGAAAAGCTTAAAAACAATGGAGGAGGGGCAAAACCTCTATACTAACTGCTTGGTTGAGTAGTTGCTGATAAGATATTGAAGAAGTTCATGAGACTCTGATCCTCTGTCCTAGCTTCCATAGCCCTATAGTTGCAAGGAAAGTAAGCTACAAGGTCGTGGCTTCCACACCTTGTCCAAGTTGGGAAAAACATTTATTGGGTCTCATGGAACCTGGTTTTCACACAACTACCATTTTGAAGGTTGTTTTGCTTTAAACCTCAACTGTATTGTATCTGTCCCTGAAACAGAGATGCATCACTACTGTAGCCATGGTTCAAAGTGTGGATTAAATTTAGAGGATAATTATGTGACATTGCACTGTCCCACACCTCAACCACCATTCAAACACTTTTTTTTTTGTCTGTATGAAGTTATGCTTTTTGCACTTCATTTTGTTTGTCATTTTTTTTTTTTGGGCATTGGGTGTAAGGAAACGTCTCGAATCCTGGGGGTGCACAAGTCTTCGGCAAAGAGTTTCCCGCAAGTGCATCTAGGGTAATTCAAAAGGAAAATCCCCCAGTCCGATAGCCCATCTAGATTGTTTGCACCCGATGGAATTCAAACCTTGGACCTTGGAGGAGCATACCACAATACTAACGCCTTTACCACTTGAGCCAAACCTAAGGGTTGGTTTGTCATTTAATCCCACACAGTGCCATTGATTTGTGAAATTCGTGTGAATCTCACAATATGGGTTTAAAAGTCAGATTGATTTTGGGTTTTTGGTTTGTCCACTGTGTTCCTCTGATAAGTTTAGCATCTGAGGTTTGGATTTGCTTTCTGTCTGAAATATGGTATTTTGAGATGGGTTGCTTATTTCCCCTAGCATCTGATGGAATTGCCATTTAGTCAATAAATTGTTAAGTGGCTTTCAAAAGCTAATACCGGTAAATTTATATTGTAAATTTTATGGTGGTTTTCTTTGGGCTTTCAATTTGTAAACATCACTGATGGTTGTCAAAATATCCCCTTGTTGATTTCTTTAGCATAGTCTTTTCTTAAGAAGGTTATATCATTTAAATTTTCCCTAGCATCTGATGGAACTGCCAATTAGTCAATAAATTGTTAAGTGGCTTTCAAAAGCTAATACCGGTAAATTTATATTGTAAATTTTATGGTGGTTTTCTTTAGGCTTTCAATTTGTAAACATCACTGATGGTTGTCAAAATATCCCCTTGTTGATTTCTTTAGCATAGTCTTTTCTTAAGAAGGTTATATCATCTAAATTTCTCAAGAGTCAACTGATGCCCTTCTGTCAAATCTGAGCTCTCTAATTTTGATCTTTCTTTTTCAATTTTGATGCCTTTTTCGTTTGACTCATTTGGTTATACAAATGAGAAGAGATGGGATGAAAAATCTATGGATAGAGTAGCAAGATAATTTATGAATAGTAGTGAAATGATTTGAGTTAAAATTTTTATGGAGTTTTGGAAAAGGAGAAAGAAAAAGTTGAATAGAAAAATTATAAAGCTAAAAGAGGGTTAGAGTACAAGTTTTTAATATTATTTTTATTTTAAGATTTGAAAAAATGGAATTGTTTTTTGTGTTTTGTTTAGAAGTTTGGGAAGATGTTGAAAATTTGGAATTTAAAAATGTTCGCGTTTGAATGGTGTTTGGATGTTGAGATAATATGAGATGCAATGAGGCAGTTTCAAATGATTGTGAAACCAAACCAGACCTTAGTTTCCCTTAAACAATTTTTTTTATCATCCCCTACTTAAACATTTATCTCCGAAATCAAATGAGGCAGTTTCAAATGATTGTGAAATCAAATGATTGCAGTATTTATCATCCCCTACTTAAACATTTTGAATCTATTAGCCTTGTTTTTTCTTTTAATGTATATATAGTAATTTAGGGTGTCTATTTCATTTGTTACGGTTTTATCCTCAGATCTCCTAGTAAATTACTCACAATATCTCCGAAAATATGTTATTGGATGAAAATTTTGGATGCATCTGCAGGTGACTCCTGAAGGACATTTCCAGAATGATTTGGGCTTGGATAGCTTGGACAATGTGGAGATTGTAATGGCTCTTGAAGAGGAGTTCAAGCTGGAGATTCCGGACAAGGAAGCCGATAAAATTGACTCCTGTGATCTTGCAATCGAATACATCTACAACCACCCAATGGCTGGTTAATTTATTATAATCTTTCCAATCTCCTTTTTCTCATTTAACTACTTGTGGAATAGTAATCTGTTCCGTCTTTGTTTTGTGTACTCAGATGTTTGTAGAGAGGTGAACCCCGATTTGTGGTTGAAAATAATTCGAAATCTATTTGAGAAGAAAAAGGAGCCTTTGACATGGCTTTCAACTGTTCATTAAACAGTAACAATTTGTTTTATTTCCCTCAAATATCTGAACGTTTGTGTTCTTCACTTGACATGCCTAAGCTTCCTACATAGAATCCGTACCTCCATTTCAAGCTTATCATAATCCAAATTCTTTCTGTTTGTTAGCATAAATTCCAATACGTTTGTCGTTAGAGATGGATTATACTTTTTCCTTTTTTATTGGTACCGGGTGTCTGGAACAGTATCTTGACTAATCTCTGAGATGCACATGTTTTTGACAAGGAGTTTTCTGCAATTACACTTAGATGAGGAAATTCTCATGGTTTTTAGAGATTATTTGCAGTCGAAGGAAGTTGAACCCAAGACTTAAAGCATACTCTTAAATTCAATACCTTTACCACTTGAGCCAACTATGAAGAGATAGATTATACTTTTATAGCAGTGTTCGGCATACAAGCCCATCGGCCAAAAGACAAAACATCAATCTCGAGTGACTTTGCTAATGACAATTAACATAAAGACAATATCTGTCACCCTTATGATCATGAACAATAGCACCCCAACGATATAACTTGTAAACTACTAATTTAAAGAATATGGAAAAGAAAACATACAGATCATGATCAGAAACTAAACGACAGGTACAAAATAGTGAATAAAGACAAGCAGCTAGGAGCTGGACCTGATCTCCGACGTAGATGATGATCAGCTTAGCATTTTAATAATCGAAAGCGATAGAGCAGATAACTGAAAAGTATCCATGTTTCTCTTCGTTAATGGGGAAATCACACCTTTCTTTTCCTTGAAACCATCTTCACAAGTCGTAGAGACATCGATGATCGAACTTACATAGATGTTAACATTTTTATAGTGCTTGATTTTGTATTCTTTCAAGGCTTGTCCAAGAGTTGGTATCGCATCCGAGTAAAGACTTAAACAGTCATCCAAGCACACCCTAACAAATGGATCTAACCTCCTGTTGTTCTTCAAGAGCTTCTGAATGTGATGTCTCGAGTTTGTTACGTTGTGTTTGATTAACTTGATTGAGATCTTGCCAAGTGTACGAAGATCATCAGCATATTTGCTTCCCGGGGCTGCTTGCAGAGAAGTTACACAGAATTTGTAAGTTAGGTTGGGATCTTTCTGCACACATTTCTTGCAGGTTTTAGGGATGAGATTGTTGGTGCTCATGGCATGGAAGGTGGAGAACAAGAGGAAGAAAATAGGGAAGGAGAAGTAAGAGAAGGGAAGCCTCATTTTCTTGGTTTTGGGATATCTCAAATTGAGAATTATATATAACAGTGAAGATATGGGCAAATTCGGATAACACTTTCTAAAGACGTGGGAAAAAAGGGATGTGAAGGAAAATATAGTTTAAAAAAAATAGAAAATTTCTATTTGCAGTTTTAAGTGGAAGATTGCATATGTAATTTTATTGATATATAAAGACAAAAAAAAAAAAGTAATTTAAAAAAGATATTATAGTAACTTTGAAAATTTTAAATATGATTGCATAGACTTGTATGAGTAGTCTCCATTTAAAAATTCTACTTAGAAAAATTCAAAAAAATAAGGTGGCTCGTGACTTTGGATTGCATATATCATCGTCATCTTGGCCTAAGTGGTTGAACAAAGAATGCGTTAAGACACATAGAAAAATGGGTCCCATATGTAATGTGATGTATTGAAATTACACATAGTCTAGCTTTAGGGACTGAATTTGGAAGCGGAAAACTCAAGGGATGTTGTAAGTTTAAGTAACGTTTTTGGAGTTATATAAGTTTAAGAAAGGTTTTTCGAGCCATTTTTTGCGAAAAAGGAAAACTCTTCTTACAGGCGTGTTTGCGCACCGAAACGCACCAAAGCTGACATGGATTTTGATTAATGAAACTGTGCGTTTTGAAATCTCACTGAAACCCAGCTTCTCCAGCAAGCTCAACCTCCATCTCAGTCTTGTCCATCCTACAATCAGCCACTCTCTCTACAACAATGTTGCTCCCTCCTTGCAGTCTCTCCTCCGATAATTTTTTTCACAGATTTACGCATTTTTCTTTCATGGGAAGAGTTCTCGCACTCCTTGTGGCAAGCCTTGCAAGTCTGGGTACAAAATTGGACCCCTAAAGCATAGAAAGTAGCGTGTATTAATTTCTCTTGTTTTGTTGCTCTACTGATCTAAAATCTAGTTTTGTTTCGTTTTGCCTGCGTTTGAAAAAAATCGTTAATGCATTCCAGTAGGATTCAAACCCAAACCCAGAAAAATTAAGAGGTTTTTCATTAATTTCCCACCTGTGTAGAATGTCAACTCTTTTTGGCACTGGCAAGGATTGCAATTTGATTTTCATCACCATGTTCGAACTGGTTATTTTCTTACCGAATATATGCATCATTCAAATTAATCATTGATCATTGGATACAACTTAAATCATTTAAAATTAAGTGACAAGTCAACTGGCCCAAACAAAAATAGCAAGCGATCTACAGTTGGGGCCGAATGAGTATACGATTGTGATAAATCCCGGATGGTTTAAAGAGGTAACACATGAAGGCTGTGATCAAAATGGAGCCTTACAAGTTATAACCCAGGTTAATGCACGACACCTGATCAAACAATAAGCGAGAGAATTGTACATTTTTTGTGACACATTCTGAAAGCAGATAACTAATATATGAAGACAGTGATCCAAAGTTTTCTCTATCAATTGTGGAAAGAACACCAAAAAAATAAAGGACGCACAACCAGACAAAGGCAAATTAGGCAATGCGGCATTGGACTAGTAAACTCCCCTAGTTTTAGAAATACTCCCATGCCACAACAACACAAACATAGACAGAAACTATAACCATAGTAAATTCATCTACTATCCTACACAGGAAAGCAACAGAACTTATTTTGAGCCTCTTCCTCATATCCTTCCTCCTCCTTGTACACATCTTCCTCATCCGCAGTTGCATCCTGATACTGTTGGTACTCAGCAACAAGGTCATTCATGTTGCTCTCCGCTTCTGTGAACTCCATCTCATCCATACCCTCCCCGAGGCTATGGGAATGATCCCTTTCTTGAAGCTGACAGGCATGCAACAGCAAGACTGGAGCATAGGAGAGGACTGACCTTGACAGAGGTGGTCGCGCGCAGGGGAGTTCCCTCGAGTGGCGGAGGTGGGTCGCGCGCAGGGTAGACAGTCGACGCAGAAGAGATCTGCAGAGGAGACCGTCGACGCAGAAGAGACCTACCGAAGGTTAGACGAAGATATTTGGAGTGGGATTTGGGGTAGAAGAGACAGACGAAGGGGAGATGAAGGCCCTTCTTCTTTTTTCTCGTGTGTTTTTTTGTCTTTTTCATCTGACTATCTCAGTTCCATCTCAGCATTTATAGGTTTCAATGTCCTTTTTTTTTTTTTTATAGATAGTTTCAGTGTTCAAATCCATGTCCTAATCCTATATATGATTCGTCTTTCTTTATATATCATAATTCCTCCGCCTTTGATAATTGGGTTTAAAATCCAACATCAACATTAGTTGCCACTCAATTTCAAAGCGTAAATAATGTAAATAACGGTGTGCGTTTTGCGTTACGTTGATAGCAAGCATTGATTTCCTGGGCCTATATTACGAAGAGTTTTGCTATTGAGAATCTACTATTTAGCAATATCTATTGCACCCATGAGATAGTTTAAATAAATTAATTATTATATCCTTAAGTAAATTGATTTGTTTAAAAAAAAGTTGGTCAATTTATTTAATTTATCTCATACGTATAATAGATGCTGTCAAATAGTAGTTGCTCTCAATATTTTTTCTATTCTTTTTTATTATATTCTTATTATTCTATAAAATGATATTAAATGATAAGTTTACAATTGAAATATAATAAAATAGTTTATAATTATTTAATATCACATTATAAAATAATGAAAAGAAGATGAATAGTATTGTATTACTCTATTCAATTTCAGAAAGCCTTGTTTAAAATCACGGGTCTGTACTGCCAAATCCGAGCTTGTTCTCATTCTCATATACATCCGCAAGGACCACAAACATCTAAGGCCCTATGTTTTCCTTTCCGCAGCTGGTACGTTTCTGCATGGCCGAAAATTACATTTGGAATATGGATTTATTGCAAACAAATAATTATAATAATAATTATTATTCTTTTATTATTAAAACTGTACAAATAGTCTGAATTTTTACTTCTCAAAGAAAATATAATAGCACTAATATTAGACTAATCAAATACTAAATCTGAATTTTTATTAAAATTTTCAAAATCAGTTGTATTGGACTATCCAAATAACTTCAAATCAAGTTATGAGCTATTTTATGAGTTACTGTTAATCAATTAAAAGAATATTTTATTAAAAAGTATTCTTACTCAATTCCGCATCTTTTTTTAATTCCACTCTGAATTCTGATGTATTCGCCACAATCATCATGGTCTCATTTACCTTTGCGATAACAAAAAGATTAGGGATAAATATCAGAGATAAATGGTGAATAAATATTAATTAATAATTTATGATATTTGATATTTATTATGTGCTGTATAATATTTATGAATTAAAAAATTAAAATTAAAATCTAAAATTAAAAAAATTAAAATTAAAATATTTTATTTATCATTCTGTATCAAATATGATTTGCCTATCACTTTTCTGTGACATTTATTCCTGGCAGTGCTCTTACGACAATGGATCGCCTACCTTCGCGACAACACCTGCCCTCACTACAACAGATTTGATCAGGATTCAAAGTTCATGGGCCCTCACCGACAATGAAAAGAGTACAAAAAATTCATAGTATTAATTAATAGATTTGTTTGGACAGTAAAAGTTAAATTATTAATTAATATATATAATGTAAATAAAAGTTAAATTAAAAATACTTATTTTTTATTCTTTTAACTTTCTTTTCTTCATTTTTTTTATTAAATATGACAAAATAAATTTTGATAAGTTCAATATAAAATTATTTTAAATATTTTATTTTCATCACACTTATATTTTTCTTCAAATTTTGAAATAAAATTTTAATGAGTCCAATATTAATACTAAAATGGTAACACATTTAAAGCCGTTCTTAACATAGGAATCACTGCTTATCCATCGGGTGTGACATTGTAAATGATAAGCGTCAAACCAACACACAAAGAAAATCTGAACTTCAAGTTGTAATTCCCACATCAAAGACGCAATCTTTTTATTACTAAACCTATTCATGCGACCAGTTCATCGTCTCTACCCAGATTGTAGTACTTTAGGTACACAACACAAATTGACTGCAGAATCCACGAATCAAGCACTTTTTCTCATGAGCATTCTCATGAGCATAGAATCTTTTGGAAAGTCTTTTGTTTTCTACCCATGACAATCCAAGATGAATTTCATTTTCTATCATCATGCATGATAACAATCCTTAATTATCCATAATGAGCGTTTCAGAGTGATGCCACTCATCATTCCCTCGTCATCTCATGATGTGACATTAAATGATTGGAAATTATTTATTTTATTTTACTTGTGAACTTCTCATTTAATATCACATCACAGGATGATAAGGGAATGAGAAAATGGATGATGATTAGAATTTTTCACCTTTTCACGATAGATTCATCCTTCAAGAATACTTCCCTCCTTCAAATCATAGTTACCTAGCTTTTGAGGCACAATTACTTTGAGCAGCTACATAAAATTCTCACGGGTACAAAAATAATGTCATTTCAAAATTCAACATGAACTGGATATTTCCCTACTACAGGGCATCAAACAGGAGGGTAAGAAGAAAACAGCATCCTTACGACGAAGTGCACAAGATAGGCCATGGAATCATAAGTAAGCAGAAGCAGTCTTGTATAATAGCGGATTGCTGACCGCTACTCAACCACAGCCAACAACTCACTCGACTTGCAGAAGCAGTGCTTGGCATCTGTTCCCAAATCAACCTGAAATAGCACCAACATAATTTTTCTTCAACTGATTATGAAGCAGGTGATGATGAGACAATATCATTAATAAGAACTTTCATTGGTAGATACCCACACATTCACAAGTTAAATCGGATAACTCAAATCAATCCATTTTCATGGGTTCCCAAAAGAGCAATAATAAAGGACAATTTACAGTTTAACTCCACAGGATTGAGATAGAAATGTTTGAATTTCTATTTTTCTATCACTACTAATGTTTGAGTTTTATTATTATGCCCACGCCATCAATTGGCCTAATTTTTTAACCGAGGTACAGAGTCCATGCAGCAATTTAACATTAACATCATTTCAGCAATGGAATATTCTTCACATAGTTTACCACAGTGCCACCACTGAGATTAAATATAGCAGGGTTTTATCAAACAAAAAACACCATTGTGATTAAATGGTCATGAGAAAAACGACTGCTAGTCATGCAGCATTATATTCTCAGAAAATTTTCAGGCTAGGCCAAAAGACTTCCTGGATTGTTATTAAAAATATTCACACCCTGATAAAAGATGATCCAAACTATCTGATCCAAAAAATCACATATTTCCCCTTACTCTGAAAATTCCTATGATTGTTAGTCTCAATAAGCTTGAAACCACTTATAAAATGAATAAAGCTATTAAAACACACTCTAAGAATATCATCAGTAAATGCACGAAATACGTAGACAAGTAAACCTAAACCTAATATTATTTAGCAGTAGAACGGACTTCCAATTTTAACACAAAAAGTATGATGAGCAAGTTTCATCATATCACAATCATGGGAAATATTACATGAGGAGGTTTTCCCAAGGTATACAAAGGCTCCTATTACCAAGGGCTACATGATAACTTCATAATAACTTATTAAAAAAAAAAATCACTTCATAATAAACTAAGGTTCACCTCATATGCATTTATGTCTGAGAAAAGAACCTGCCACAAAATAAGCATTCACTTCGGTTAGATGTGCAGCAAGCAACTAGAGACTTCTTGGAAACAATATCATTAAGCATAAGAAAGAGTTCATTCATCAGAAAGTTAAGGGTCAAGCAGCATCAACATGGTTTTGGTGACAGCCACTCACTTCAAAAATTACCAAAACCATACATATTATGATTGCTTACCTTCTTTCCAGCCCCCACTTCCCCAACTTCTGCACCAACAGAGAGAATCTGAAACAAATATCACATAGCAAGTCAAAATATCCACAGGACCAGAGAAACAAATTTTTACACGAAAACGAGAAATTTGAGTTTTCACAAGACATCAAGAGCTGGCATTTGGCATACTTCTCCCATAAGATATCGCTCAAATTTAACAGCTGATTTGGGCAACAAGACTCCACCAGCTGATTTCTGTGGCATAAAAAAATTATTCATTAGCATGACATGCAAAGGAATACGCAACTCTTGTATATTTATATGCTACCACTACTTATAAAGCACCCAAATGCAACCAATCAACGTGCAGTGCCTATACAAGTATCCTAGTAAAAATATTTGCTTTTTCATTTAAATCCTGGGGCAGAATGAATGTTCAACACCAATTTCAATCTTTCCTTTTCTCCACAGAAAGAACACGAGTTCATACTAGACAATGACCAAGAGATCATTCGGTCCATATCAACTTTTGCTAGAGATGTTCATATCTCATATCTTGGAAGGTTGGAAAGGAATACACATGGTTTAATGCAGACTACGTTAAGTTAGATCAATGAGTACCAAATAATAAAGTACTTAGGGGCCACTTCAAGCAGCTTCTGGAAGCACTAGAAAGCACCTTTTCGTGCATTCGCCAACACACACAAAAAGTTCTTCAGAGAAAAAACAGACTTGCTCCAATAGCTAGAACGAACTATCTATCAAATCAAACGTTGCTCAAAATCTCAATTTTGCCATCATACCATCTGACAAGCGTGAAAATGGATTTTTTGCCTAAAACAAGCAAGAAAGACATCATACCTCAGGCAGCTCCTCAAGACGAATAAGCACTCTATCAGCTTGTGGAACCACCTGCAACACAAAATGTGCATTAAAACTTAAAAACCTCAATGATAACTGCGTTAAACAAAATCAGATAATTTTATGCCAAAAAACCGTAAATTCAAAAAAAAAAAAAAAAAACCTTTAGAGATTTAAAAACAGAAACAATGAGAACAAAAATACCTTGGTGGGCTCTAATTTCTTGGAAATGGCGCTGACTCTTAGAGAATTTCTGCGCAGACCTATCGATGACCCAGACACAAAACAGTCAAACAATTCGGAAAAGAAAAATAAAAATGAAACATTTAAGAAAATTTGAAAAACAGGAGTGGAAGATATGTCTGAAATGGGCTTAGCGTAGCACCTAATGTTTTCTGGTCGGATAGAGAGGGCAGGTTGGGTTTGTATATAAAGGGTTTAGGTAATGTAAGGAAAGTAGACGCCATGGATAATATACTCGAGAGAGAAACAGAATTGGAGGCAGGTGGCTGGCAGCAGCTTTGAGCCCTTGAAGTGAGTGTGCCCTTTAAAAGCCTTATAAAATAACGCACGTGTGGGCTTCAGTTCACGTGTGAGATCTAACAGAGAACTTATCAACTTGGCTGTCCTCTTTTTACTTCCCACTCTCCCTCAGATTCCCTGTAAAGTAAAACCCGAATGAGTTCACATTTGATGATAATGGTGAAGAAGCTCTTCCAATTTGAGTGCATTTTTCTGTGTCATCTGCTGCTAGCGGCTGTTGTGACTGCCAAAAACCATGGTACTGTAATCATCCATTCGATCTATATATTCTTTCTAATGGTTTTGGAAATTTGATTTAAAGTTTCCATCTCCCTCCGGCGTTATTATTTGGGTTTTGTTCCCTTTTTTGGCAAGCTCAATTATTCGTGTCATCGTTTGTATATTCTCCATCTGTGGTTTTTACATATGCCAAACTTTTGTGGTTTTGTATAATGCCACTGGATATTTACATAGATTCAGTTACTTTTCCAGTGCAATTAGGGGGCTTGAGAATTTGGCCTGAAATGATAGTGGATAATTGGAACAGATTTCGTTCCCCCATACAATTTATTGGATTTTTCTGGTTCCATAGTAAGATAAGTTTAATGTCCTATTAAGAGTCGTAGTTGCTCTTAATTCAGTGGTTATCTGTTGTTTGGATTTCCATCTTATCAGATTGAATAAAGACTTGAATTAATGAATGAAGGATGCAAGTTTTTATTCCAAAACTTTGTTTGCAAGAGGTCAACTTTGATAACCAAGAGTAATTTTGTCTCAATAGTGAATCAAAGGAAGAGGGATCCCTCATCCTTTTCTGTTGATCGCACTGGAATTCATGACAATTGGGATTACCACTACTCTTTCTATTTCTGAGAGATAAAAGCATCCAACTTTAGTAGTAGGATGAGTGGTGACGCCTTTCTACAGAAAGAGTGGGGGCCTATCAAATCAGAGCGATAACACCTCAAGTATGTTCGGAGGGAGAGGTTGGATTTCAATCCAAGTAACCCAATCCGAATTTGGTCCCCCATCTCTCAAGAGAGGGCTAAAGTGTCTATGGTTGTCAGAAGCAAGTGCCTACCATTGAGAGAGTGGGACTTTTTGGTCAAGTATATAACAAATAGTGATGATTCCTTGTCACAGCACTCGTCTTCCAGCATTAAATTGGACTGCATGATTTCTAACATAGGTTATGAAATGATGTTTTTTTTAGGTAAAAAATAATAATAATAAATTTTCTTGTAGTTCAAATTTGGTAGACTGCATTGTAAGTTTAATTGAAATGCTCTTCTACGACGGATAAATGAAATGAATTTTTCAAATTTGTGGAATTTTTTATTTATAAATAATGATGTTTTAGATAATTTTTTTTTAAAATTAAGATTTATCAGTTTATCTATTTGTTGTTTGGACTGTAAAAAAATTTATAAAAATAAATTATATGTAGCATTGCCAAATAAAAAATAAAAAATCTTCCATGCATGGACTTGGATGAGTGCTTTTCCAATAATATCCAATCTATTCTCTCCTCCACCCAAAAGAAAATACTTCAAAAGGAAAGCATACGAACATGGAGACGTCATACACCAACAAAGATGGGTTGAGCATGGGCTGAAGCTTTGTGTAGCTCCAGCCCAATACAAGCCCAAACTTTTATACCCCTAGTAGATCAATTACTATAGCAATAGCCAATAATAATGCTAATTATCATCGACAAGGAAACCCGAAAGGACATTATGCTATGAAACTATTAAGCGGAAAAAGGGGAAGGAATACACAATAATTGACTTATTACAAAGTACACTTAATCAAATCTAAAATCTAATCAAATCTAGAATCTTTAAAAGGCATTAATTCAGCAACTTTCTCCTAACAACTTCAGCAAGCTAGGAATCCCCAAAAGAAAGAGCCACTACCCATAAATTTCTCCTGTCCCCGTGAACAATAATAGTCAACACTATAAAATCAGCAATTTAGAATTTGCAAAGTTTGTTAAGATAATCGTTATAATTCAATTTTTTTAAGACAATCTGAATCTTTTTAGATCAAATTACTGATTGAGACTTTTGCCATAGCTTCTATTCAAATCAAATAAAATGGTCAACAGATGGACAGAGACAGTGAGATCAGGCGATACATTAAAATGGTTGGTGATGGATCATAAATGAGTGCAGCGAAAAGACACTGTACCTGATCAACCACCAGACCGTGAAGCATCAAAATTTCAATTCAATTCACTCATAAAATTAAAATCTATTTTAGGAAATTAATTGATTTTTCTCAGGCCTTAATGATATAGCAGAGAAATTAAAATTTTTTTTAAGAATTTCTTAAATCCAATCACAACCGTTAACCTTGCCCAAAAATATAAACGAACACTGTTCAAATTTTTGCGAAAGAATATCCAAAAAATATTCTTTAAAAAACGGCATGCCCGTAATATCAGCGAAAAAATAAAAGTTCCCTTCTAGTCCTATTGGCTATTCCCACTCACGTTTTTGCCATATCCTCTCCAAAGTTAAAATTGTTTGCAGTTTCTCAAACAGTCAATGGACTGGATATCGCAAAAAAACAAATAACAGAGTGGAATTTTAACTATTTAAAATTTCGTAATTTTCGGAAAATTCATTATTGTCCTAATAAGATTTCTAATTTACAATCATACCCCTGATAGCCATCGGAACATCTCGCTTATCTCTTCGCCGACTCGGTTTGCTTCCAGGTCACAATCTCCGATCCCGGTGATCTCGCTCCGGCGACTGCTTCCAGTGAAAAACCTTCCGGAGCTCCGAAACGACAACGTGCGGGATGACAGCGAGAATGAGAGCCTATCAATATACTCTTTCAGCCAACTTCTTCCAGCCGCTATCTCCGAAGCTAGAGTGGACTCCATGTCCGGATGAGCCGGTAAAGTTCCGCTTTCCTCCTTGTCCGACACGCTCCTCCGGTGCGCGCGGCTCAGGCTGATCTCGGAGTCATCATCCACGAGATATTCGAACGATCCGATGGAATAGGACCTCCGCGTATCACCGGTGTCCGAAGCGTTTCGACGGTGGCTCACGTTTCCGATCTCCAGCCTAAAACTCTCTCCTGCTGCGGAGGTTGCACCGTTTAACGAAGCGAGAGAGGCCTTCATGAGGTCCGACTCCGAAGCGAAAATGGAAGACCGGCATAGCGGACAAGTCTGGTTGGAGCCAAGCCAGGTGTCGACGCATTGTGAGTGGAAGGCGTGGCAACAAAGAGGGAGAAGACGGAGCTGGTCGTTCGGCTCGAACTTGGACAAGCATATGGCGCAGTCGGCAGAGGAGGTGGAGGAGGACCGGCGAATGATGGAAGAGAAGTGGAAGAGAGGGAGAGTTCGGACGAACGAGTTCTTAGGATTCTCCGGAGAAACACGGCTAGCAGAGATGAACTCGGCGTCGGTGCTGGTGGTAGTGGAGATCGTGGACGTGGAGGTAGATAACCGGCGGATGCAACGCCGGTTTAGGTGGCGCAGGAGGAGACAGAGGGAAACGGAGGCGATGATGGTGACAAGGAGAATAAAGATGATAACAAGTACGCTAGGTTTCATGGATGACGAAGAATGTGGCGAGGCAGAGGTAGCGGTGGAGTTTGTAACTGTGCCTCCGAGGACGTTCAGCCATGGAGGCGGCGGAGAAGAAGAAGAAGAAAACGACATCGTAGAGAAAATAAAATCTTAAAGAGAGAAAGAGAAATGGCGCGTAGGAAGGGTTTATAAATGTTGTCCGAGCAATGCGGCAAGATTAGGGACAGGAGTGTGTGCGAACGAGACGACGTGAGACGCACGTGAGGTGAGTTTTTATATATATATATATATATATATGTTTTTTTTTTTTTTGATAGGTTATAACAGTGCTTTAATTGTTGAATTTTGTTAAAAAAAATTATAGAAAAGTTATTTATTTTTAAATAAGCATGCAATTAAGTATTTTTAAAATTAGTTACGATAATTTTAAAAATATAACATTATCTATCGTAATTTCTTAACAAAAACTTTAATTTATTACATTTTTAAAAAATGGAATTTAAATTCTTTTTTTAAGTATTCAAAGCATTCTTTATAAATTCACCAAGTATACTATTTTTTCTTAAAATCAAAATTTGGACTGTTAAAACTACTTTTAAAACTTCTAAATTCAAACCCAAAAAGTATGGTAAATGGGGTATATTATTTATTTCCTATATTTCTTCCGCTTTTAAAGCAATAAAAATCGGATATAGATTTTAATGTATAAATAAAGAAAGATGGGTGGTTCGGAATGGGTAAACCGAAACTCATTGAATGGGGGTGGGTTCGGTTCGGTTCGGTTGCGTACAAATTTTATTGAATTTTATATGAATGGTGTTGGAGCTCTGAAATCTGAGTAGACTCAGTAGTAAATGCAAATGCCGCTGCCTCTGTCCGGCGCATTCATTCCATTCACAGAGACAGAGACAGACAGAGATAGAGATAGAGATAGAGATAGAGAGAGAGAGTGACACCCAGGGCTTAGGTACCGTTTGGTAATTACGTAGGCCATTTGGGTTCCTAGGCCATTTGGGTTCCTTCATTTCATCCTTTGTCGACAGTCTTGGAGGGTTTATTTTGATTGGAATTGGATGACATTAATCTATGAAAAATATTATTTGTATATTTTTTTTGAAATTATTAATATAAAATTAACATAAAAAAATAATAACAATAATCTTTAAAAATGAATACATGGCATCTGTACAATTTATGACTCTATATAATCAACTTGTAATTTATTAATCCGAAATTTTAAAAAGAATGAACTTGCACTTGCACAATTTTGCATGAATTGTTACACGTGAACAGTTAATATTGTGTGTTTGACAACATTAAGGCTAAGGTATTATACAAAGTGTATTCAAATGAATATTTATCCCAATTATAATGTTTATAATTAAGGAAAAATGTTTTGATAAGCGGAGCCGAAAATATGGTTGGTATTATTAGTTGTTTAATTAGTTCACCTACTGCGTGAAGTGCTACTATACGGAAGAAGAAGCAAAATATTAAAGAGAAATGTAGGTAGGAGATACATAGTACAAGAATTAAGAGAGGCAGATCCAAGGCTATATTCTTCTTCTTCTTCTTCTTCTTCTTCTTATTATTATTATTATATATAAGGAATTTATAGCAAAACTAAGAAAAGAAGGTGGCTCCATTATTTCATATAATTAATAATACAATAAAGGCATGTCGCCCTCATTATGGAATTAATTAGTGTACTGTGTACCACATAGTAGCATGATCATATCATAAACCCCTTCATTATAATAACATCATCATCATCATTACATTATTATTTAGACTTTGTTTGGATATTAAAAATATTTCTTTCCATCTTATTTAATTTCATCATTACAATTTTTTTAAAATTTTTACATAAAATATAATAAATAACTCAATTTTTTAAAATTTCAAATAATAATAATATTAAAAATAATATTTTATTCATTTTTCATATCAAACTATTTCATTTCATCTCATCTCATCATCCAAATCATATCTTAATATTTATTTATATTTATCTTATCTTAAATATTGTACTCACGTCACATGATCTCTCTCTCAACTTCCTTTGTGTGTGGGTTGGCAGTTGGCCTTTTGTCATTGAGATTGCTTTCTTGACAATCTTAGTACGTTCCAAAGAGAATATCGAATCATTGTGTCCGAAAAAATTGCATTGCTTTTTGGATCTGCAGCTGGGTTCTTCTAATTGCTGTCTTTATAATACAATAGTTTTGGCTATAACTTACCGGGCTTTTAACAAATTTTGATAAGCAATACTTTAAGTCATAATATATATAATATATATATATACAAAAGTAATTTTACAATCAAACATGATTTGATATAGTATAATAGATTATAAAATAGATTTAACGTGTATAATATAAAGTCACGTTAATTTATAAATTTAATTAATTTTATAAAATCTTTCTTAGTTAACCCTTCTCGATGTATACTCCGGGCAATTCCTTTGTCATATACATATTCAATATGTTTGTATTGTCCTTTTAAATATGTTGCCCCCTACTGATTTATGCTAGCATCACCTTCAAATATTCCTAGATCTTCAGATCATCATCATGAAGAACTAGGGAACAAAAGTCTTCAAAGGTTTTACACGTTTTTTCAGTTAAGTAAACTAAATGAGTTGTTAATGATCATGATTATAGCAAAATCACTAAATAATAATAACATATGATTGGAGATGCAACATTGAATTAAAGTGAATTTGAGCTTTGGAATACATACTTGTCTGGAAAACAATCAATGATGTAGGACAAACAAAAAAAAAATCATGAGAACTAGAAAGTAAACGCAGTAATAATATTAAGCCTTACATCAAGATTCAAGATATATGCATCCAAGGGTTCTGGACAAAGGCAGTGCAGTGAAGTGCAGGCCGGTATTCAATGCGTTATTCAGAACTAACGAGTTACTCAAGAGTTTTATTCGCCATGCTCATGTTGTTAACTTTATTCATGTAAACCGAAATGATATGATGAATATCATCATCTTCTTGTTAAAGAAGATCATCATTGTGCTCTAATCCCTTTAGAGTTGAAAATCAATCCATAAGAAAAAAAACAAAAAACAAAAAACAAAATGAGATTTGCCCAGTTGGTTTTTCTGCAATAAAGATGTACCAAAAAACTTCATTCAAGAGCACAAACTTCAGAGATCAAGAGAGAGATCCATCTATTACAAGAAAAATGAGTATTTATGAAGAATTATTTGCAATAAAATTAACTATTTGTGATGAAAACAAACTTGTAATGAGAAAGAGTTATTTTAATTGAAAATAAACCGTTTTCTTATAATATAAAGATAGGTGTAATTGATTCACTGAATCAAGTGAGCTGAACCCAGTGGAACAACAATTCATTAAACTTGGGATTGACATACGTCATCTAGGGTGGAGAGGGCCCTCTGACATGGTTACTGAAAAGGATTTTTTTTTTATTTGTTGATGAATTTTAGAGGGTTTTTAAGCTTTAAAATACTTGACAAAACACGTATAATATTAGAATAGAAAGTTATAAACTGAAGGTACACTATATATATATATATATATATATATATATATATATTTTAAAAATGGCTGCCGGTTCTGTCCAGTGTTTGCTTCCTTTGGACTCTTGGCATGCTTTGGAAAGCTGTGATGCTGGTCTTTTTTATATGAATCAAAAAAGCTATTCTCTTTGATTTTTCTACAAACATTAATGGTACTGGGGAAGCACATATACAACAAGCAGGACAAAGATCCCCAGAGACAGAACCCTCTTTCATCATTTCATGTGTCGTTTGGTTGACTCCCTTAGCAGGTCATGTTTACGATCCATGTACTAAATTAAGTTTTAATACATGTTGCTCATATAGAAAAAAATTAAAAAAAAAAAAAGGCACGCCAATGCAATCATGGTACCCTTTAATATTAAAATAACCCATATATATGGCTTTTTTAACGGATATAGTTGTTCCCAAGATTTAAAACCAAACCTGCATTGTGAACTGCAAAAGCTGATTCTTTCTTCTTTAATCCATCCAATGAAAACGAGAAGATAACTTAATTTATCTTTTAAATATGAGGTTTACAAAGAAAATACATAAATTTATTTTACTAACTTATGAAATATGATGTGGGTACTAAATTGTAATTAGAACTATTACAAAAATCATAAAGAAATCTCTCAAAAATAAATTCACAAACTAATATGATTTCATATAATATATCAAATTTATTTTATAATAAAAATAATATTACAATCTAATGTATCACATCAAGTCACGTTAATTAAAATATTACATTTACTTTGCATAAAAAATAAAAAATAAAAATAAATAAATAAATAAATAAAAAGAAGGAAGATTGAACTGGGCCTTAAAGTGGAAGTAGAGTTATTAATAATGTGGATCGGATGTAGGTTGGTAAAGACATTTGGATTATGGGCAACATCTTCAGCACATAGAGGCTGGACCATAAGAGCCCACTTGCAGGCCCGACCAAAACTATGTGCGACACTGTCACTGACCAATCTTCCCCTATATTCGCCTGCATTTGCTCGAGGCACCCAACCAACAGCACCCGAACCATCTCCCTCCGATCCTGCGCGAGCCGAGCGACCCCAACCATTTCGCACCATGTTTCGCAGAGCTGGTGGCCTCTTGGCCCGATCATTTGTCTCCTCCTCTAGGTCCTGGGTTCGACCATTCTCGACCGATCTCCCGGCGGCTCCGACCGCGGACTCCACCTTCGTGGAGGCATGGAAGAAAGTGGTACCAAACATAGAACCACCTAAGACCCCTATCTCCTTCATGAATCCTCGCCCTCCCACTCCCTCCACCATCCCTTCTAAGCTCACCGTCAACTTCGTTCTCCCGTATGCCTCCGAGCTGTCCACCAAAGAGGTCAGTCTCTCCCAGATTCTTCTTCCCGAATTTCGTTTATTATAGGGTAAATCTCTGTGATTTTTGTTTATTTTGATGTGCAATGGAGTGGGTTCCGTTTTATTTTTTATTCCGAGGTCGACTAGTACGCCTTTTACGACAGTTTGATGGATTGTTTTTTTTTTTCTTAGTGATTCCAAATTGGTTTTTGCATTAAGTTATTTCGAATGTTGAATATCAAACTTGTTTTTTGTCCATAAAATACGGGGCTTTGGGTCAGTAAATCTAACAATGCGATCATTTTGAAAGTATGGTTATTCAGAAAGTGGGAATAGGTTACTTGTGGGTTTTATTGTATGTATAATTATAAAGAGTCCTCAGTCATTTTCTTCCATTCAAGTCACGATTCTTCAAGTTTTTCCCGGGAGAGAAAAATGAGAAATGAAATTTGTAATCATTGAGTAAAGAAGCACCGTATAATCCCTTTGAAAAAGATGAGGAAATATAGAATCTACATGAAAAAGAATTAATTTTTTAATAATAGACCCTACACTTTTTAAAAGGATTGTGCGGCTTTTGCGCATCTACGAATGTATCTAGCATTACACGACGTAAATACTCTGTTTTTCGCATTCCTCTGAAGGAGGTTAATAATCCACAACCTATTCTGATACAAAACTTCGGCTAATTCCCCCCTATTATAAAGTAAATTTGCTAAAGCGTGTTGTTTCTATAATTTGGTGCCGATTAAAGGATCACACACGCACAAACATACACATTTTTCTTTTATTGACACCAGATGTCAGGGAACAAAATCTTAACTAATCCCAGGGTGCACAAGTCTTTGGCAAAAAGTTTTTCGCAAGTACACCTCGAATAATTCAAGGTGAAATTTGTTGAGAATTTGGGCCTCCCAAATTCTCCCACCAGGATTTACTTTTGACAGAATAATAAGAAAAATAGATAAATAAATACAATACAAGAATTTACGTAGAAAACTCCAAAACAGGAGAAAAATAATTAGATCCAGAGAAGAAAATACACTATGTAAAAAATTGTTACAATCACACAATTTTTCTCCTCATCCCAACGACACCCACAAAAACTTCTCCCACTAGTAAAACTCTAACTTTCACCTCTCTACCTTTCACATACAAAAAGGACAACAGATGAATTTTACTAAAGTCAAAAGTTACTAGATGAGTTTTTGACTGGTGTGTTTAAACCAATGAGGCTAAACCCATTGTTATAGGCCTATGGGCTTGCTCTCTCATTCACTCATTTCCCGTGTGGGATTCAAGGAGCAACACCTAACAATCTCCACCTTGCGACATTGACTGATCCCACAACCACGCTCCACCGCAACGAGGATCTTCATAACTTCCGCTACCATGCTCCATTATAAAAGCATACTCACTAAGAATAAATCAATTCCAAGCATTTCACTGCATCCCATGTCGAAAATAACTTTGCTGAAAAATTATGGTACAACTCCCACGTTTGGCTTTCCTAGAAGTTCATTAGTTATCGACATGAATTTCTACAACACACCCTGCATCAATGCCAAACCAATACCCGTGTGCAAACTTGTAGAACAGCTAACATTAACACATCCTCTATCATGGCAATTTTGAGATTAGCAGCATGTCATAAGGATATACATGTCTTTTTTTCCATAGAGAGAGACACAATGTTAACTTCATATTAATATCTCCATTTACTGAATTGGAACCATTTGCCGAACCGGCTCCACCTCTTGTTGACAACTTTTCTTGACGTGCCAGGTTGTCCACATCTCCAGCAAACTGCTGACTTCATGGGTTGGTTGACGCCTTGTGTAATCCTGATGGAATAAAAATATCTCTGACTTGCACTTGCCACAAGTCAAAATTGATTTTCCCATCAAATTTCTCTACCTCCATTCTTGACATTGTCTCAATGAATTTTATCGTAGAAATGATTAGTACCCACTAAGTAAGTTCCCAAGAAAGATTGGAGGGTCACAATGGACACACTTTAAATTTTCAATCTCTTAGACAGAACCTCTTTAGACAGTACGTATCCACACTACCACACCAAAGTTCCACCCAGCCAAAAGAACCTAGTGGCTCTGATACCACTTGTTGGGAATCTGGGCCTCCAAAATTTCCTCACTAGGATCTACTTTTGACAGAATAACAAGAAAAATATAGAAATAAATACAACACAAGAATTTACGTGGAAAACTCTAAAACAGGAGAAAAATCACCAGACCTAGAGAAGAAAATACACTATGTGAAAAATTGTTACAATCACACAATTTTTTTCCTCACCCCAACGACACACACAAAAACTTCTCTCACTAGTAAAACTCTAACTTTCATCTCTCTTCCTTTTACATACAAAAAGGATAACAGAGGAATTTTACTAAAATCAAAAGTTATTAGATAAGTTTCTGACTGGTGTATTTAAACCAATGAGGCTAAACCCATTTTTATAGGCCTATGGGCTTGCTCCCTCATTCACTCCTTTCCCATGTGGGATTCAAGGAGCAACACCTAACAAAATTCCCCCAATTTAATAGTCCCTAAAAATTGTTTGCACTCAAGAGGATTCGAACTTTAGACCTGGAGGGAGCATACCACCAAGACTAAGGCTCTTACCACTTGATCCAGCCCCACATATAATTTGTTCAGACATGTAGCTGATCCTCAGTATATTATCACGTGAAAAAAACTATTGAATCTTGTTAGCACTACTTCTAGCATATTAGTTTGGCTTTAGGATTTTTCATATTATCAAGGTAACTCTAAGCGAGCGAGGGGAATACCTCAAAACCAGACAATATTCTTTTTATAAGTACAAGAAAGATGTAGTTTTCGTCCTTATCAAAAAAGAAGAAATATTCTTTCCAATTCATAAGACAGTCATCATATCCCCCCCTTTTTCTATGAAAGGACTGTTGATAATGCTTATAGTGCAATTTAATTTCCTTGGACCTTAATATCCATGGTATTCTTTGCAAATTATGAAGACGAAAGGAGAATGTGCTTGAAAGATGTAACCAGTGAGCTCAAATGACCACTCTTCCCCTATAGGATGGAGTGGAAGGTTAGGCCATGAGTTCAGTTCAACACCCATTGGGTTTGTGTATAACCTGTCAATCAAAAGAATAAAAAGCAGAAGAAGTTTGCTTGAAAGATGTAGCAGTAAATAAGGGAATAATCATGTTTTTCAGTGCATAATTATCATTGGTGAAACTCAAATTGTATTTCTTGCTTTTCTGCCTGAGTCCAAGTGGATAACATACGCATATTAATGCTGTCTTATAGATGTAATACTTGTACAGTGCACTCAAAGGAAAATTTCTTGCCCATCATTATAAATCACTGTTTTTGATTTCTTGATGTTTGTGTCTTTACAGGTTGACATGGTCATAATACCAGCAACAACAGGACAAATGGGTGTTCTTCCTGGACATGTAGCAACAATTGCAGAGTTGAAACCCGGAGTCCTGTCCGTGCATGAAGGGAGTGAAGTGAACAAGTATTTCATCAGCAGTGGCTTTGCTTTCATCCATGCAAACTCATATGCAGATGTTGTTGCCATCGAGGCTGTGCCTATTGATCGAATTGACCCAACTCTTGTCCAGAAGGGGCTCACCGAATTCACTCAGAAGCTGAGCTCAGCCTGGACTGATTTGGAGAAAGCTGAAGCTCAAATTGGAGTTGATGTGCATAGTGCTCTCAACTCTGCTCTGACAGGTTAATATTATTTGTGCTTGTGCTCCCCTCTTGATCTAGTCACTTTGTCACTTTTTTACTTCTTTATGGCTAGCCTCAATGACTCTGATTTTTCTCCTGGAGCCAATATTTCTCAAGACATTTGGTTCTTTTAGTTCTGTGTTGAATGTGGGTTTGGTGGAAATAATCTTGAAATGTGAATTCTGGCATTCAGAAAGTTGAAGCAGAACTTCCAAGGAACGAGGACTTTTGCCTCCATTCTTTTATTCTTTTCTCCTGTTGATTTAAAGATCAAAATCACCTCCTCTCATCTCTTCTTCCTTGTGTTCTGTTATCATCTCTTTCATAGACCCTCTTCTTCCAACAACAGGAATTCTCCCCATGTCTAGTGTTCATAAATTATACCATTAAGAGACATACCAAACTCCCAGTAACTTTTTTTGATTGGCACCGGGTGTCCAAGAATAGCGTTTCGATTAATCCTAGGAGTGCATAAATCATCATAAAGGAATTTTTCACAAGTGCACATCGGATGATTCAATGAGAAAATCCTTTAGTTCGATGGCCCCAAGAGATTGTTTGCATTCAAGGAGATTTGAACCTTAGATTTGGGGGAAGCATACCCTCAAATCCAAAGCCAAACTCCCAATAATTTAAATACTTAACATGAGCTTGTGAGGAGCCTGATTAATTGAGTTATAAACATGGTAGCTGACCTGCTGCCGACAAAACCTTTGAATTGTGAACATAATTTAGACCAGAAACTACATCAGAAGCTACTTCTGAATTCCAAACTGTATTTTGTTATTATTGACACGGTCCAAACCGCCTCACATATCATTTTCCGTGCATAACTGTCATGTTATCAAAGCCAATTACAGGTCAAATTTATGCTGGAATATGTAAACAAACAGACAAACAAAAGGATGTTTGTAGCTCGCATAAAGCTCAGCTCTTTTTTGTCGTTGGCAGATGATTTGTAGAATCGACATAATTAATGATTGATCATATACTACAACAGCAAATAATGATAGAGATTATTAAGACGTAAATTAGTAAATAATCCCCCCTTCACCACCAAAAAATGCAAGAGTTTATCCCAGATTTTACAAAAATTAAACCAACAAACTTGTAAATATGATTAGAAAGCGTAACAGCTTTAGAGAGCTATTTCGACCGAAAATTTTGCCGATTCATTCAATTTAAAGATTGACAACCCTCTCTACAAATAAATGGAACATAAAAATAAAAAGCAAGAGAAGTAGGGCTGTTCTGTGACCCACCTTCGTAAGATGACGAGTACCGTTATAGTATGTGATAATTCGTAAAGACGCCAATCGAAATGGCTTGATTTGTCTCCACATCCTAGATGCTGAAATAATGTCAAATCATTTGTAAATAATAATAAATAAATAATAAATAATTGTAAATAATTTATTTGTAGTAATGAACTACTTGTCCGTAATAGTAAAGTAGTATGAAGCCTACCAAGCACAGCTTATGAGAGGTGGTCGACCTAGTATGACAATAATGGGATGGGCCAATAAACCCAAACATCTTTTCAAGTGGTTCGTCATCTTTTCAAACAGTGATTTTAAATAAGTTCTAATTTTTAATTTTTTTTTTTTTTAATTTTTAGAAAGAGAAGTGTATCTTTCGTAGAAAAACTCCCTCCTCAGTTCTCTTTTAGTATTTTTTTGGAGAAGCTCAAGTCTCAACTATCTTTTATTAAAGTTAGAAGTAATAGATTGTAAAATAGCAAAATCATGATGATATTTAAAAATATTGATATTGGTTATATCAAAAAAAAAAATTAAATTTGATTAAAAGTATAAATTTAATAGAAAATCAACACTTTTACATTCATAATTTTACATTAATTCATTAAAATAATAATATAATATATAATTTATAAAACCAACAAATATATCTAAAATTTATTCATTTAACAAACATATTAAAATATATTTTGATGGTAAATAGTAACTCTTTAAATATAAAAAATAATGTTTAAGTAGTGAAATTTAAAATTTGAGTTGGTAAATTTTGATGAGTCTGATATAAGATTATTTTAAATAAAATTATTAAATTTATATTTAATAAATTCAATAATAAATCTAATATAAGGGATCCCAAAAGAATTTAATTGGTCTTGAGCACATGTGCAAATTAAAATTCTTCGATTAAAGAAATGCTTAAAAATGATTTAAGTTTATAATAATAGTTCTCCATTGACTTACATTTAGTAAAATAACTAGGAAGCGTCTATGTCTATCTCATTATAACTAAATATATAAAGACAATAATTTCACATTACATTATTGAAAGCTCACAAGAAGCTTTGTGAATTGCTCCCCTTCACAATAATGAAGCCCATCACAGCCTTCGTACCGTGGAGCAATCTCCACCGTCGATGTCACTTACCTAAGATAGCGTGCCAGCTCCAAGAACATAGAACAGGGAAATTGCGTCGCTTTGTTTAAACGGGTGCCACGTTGCACGTGCAATAATTGCGTGCGTGCTGCGCTGGTGCAAAAACGAAGGGCGCACGTGTGACGGGCACTGAGAATAGAGGTGACCGGGCGACACGGGCAGTGGCTGTGGGGCCGGCAGACAAGGACCTTAGTGGACCCATTAGGAAGCAAGAGCCAGCACGGCCGTGCGTCACGTAGGTCCCACTTTGTTTGTTTTCCGAGGATGTGGGTCCCGGACCAACTCAGCTCTAAGGTTGGCGTTTTTATATGATTTCTCTCTCTCTCTTTTTTGTTTGCTCTGTTTTGTTTTTCTTTCTATTGGGTGGTGGGGTTTGTGGGGCCTACGGTTCACTATTCACCCAGTTGGCGAAGGCGACGTCTTATAGAGCGGTCCATGTGTGGAGTCTAGAGAGATCATGAAGGTGTGACGTGAGGCGACCATTTTCCCACCCACCTCCTTTCTTTTATTTTTATTAGATTAATATTATTTATTATTTTATTATTATTTTATAATATAATATTAAATAAAAATTATTTATTTTATTTTATTTATTAATTTATCATTTAATACCACAAAGATCAAAAATAAATTTATTCTTTTCATTAACTCAATTATTGGCAGAGATGTTTTCATGATTTATATATCCGCCACCTATTTTTTCCCTAATCGCCCGTTATTTTCTCTATTTATAAATCAGTGCATTTGGTAATAAGAACTGTACTACCATGTTGTTTAACTAGTACAGCCCAATATGAGATCTAGGTGTTGGACTGAATTAAATTGAATTAAGTTAAATAAATTATTATTAAAATATTAATTTTTAATATTATGAGTAAGTTAGAATTTGAAAAAATTGAATTATTTATTATATTTTATATAAAAATTTTAAAAAATATATAAAAATTTTAAAAAAATTATAATAATAAGATGAAGTGAATTGAAAAAAATTAAGAAATCAAACTTGCCCTTAGTGAAAATTTTAGTTTTTATTTTTTCTCATTTTTTATTTTAATTCTTTTATCATTTTTAAAATATTTTTTAAAAATAAAAAAATATATATTAATATATTAATAATCAATTATTTAATTATTAATAAAAATAAATAAAATAAAATACATGAAGCGTAAAAAGAATGCATCAAACTTGACCACGAAGTTAACATTTTTCATAGTATTAATATGCGCTTTATGTGAGACTCATTTCTATTATTTAAAATTTTGAATCTTAACTTTTTAATTACGACATGATGGATATGTAATTTCTTTTTTAAAATCATTACAAAGAATAACAATTTGTATTTTTAGAGAATACAATATCTTCATTAAAACAAGTGATAAGTCCACATTTTCCAATAAACCCTCGAAACAAATAATTATTTCTTGATACAAAATTATTAAAAGACAAGTAGTATAATAAATAAATCTTATAAAATTTAATTTATAAATTTTTAATTTAATTTTATGAAAAAAAATGTGATTAAAACATTTGTTTTTAATTAAAATATAATAGTTTTGTTAAGTTGGACAAAGCGAATTTGAGTTTAGATAGATAGTAATTGAGGAGAGGGCAGGGAACATGAAAGGTGAGAGGAAGTTTCCATGTTACTTTTCAAGCTCTCAATGCTGCCCGACATGCTCTGATTCAGATTAAAAATACGTCTAGGAAAAGCAAAGATTCCCAATTTTTATTTTTTTTCTACTTTGAGTAAAGCAATTTGTGTCCTTTAATCTATATTAGTCTGGAAATGAGGGAGTGAAAAAAAAAAAAAAAGGGTTCCATCGTTCTGTAACTTCAAAATTACATTACATCGAGCTATGAAATAAATGTACGGAAACCTATTCTTAATCCCTAAACATTGGTCTTAGATCTCCATAGATATGCAAGTGTTCTATTAGAGGACTCTTATTGAATTAGTTAAAACTTATTTTTAAAAATTATACTTTTATATAAATATTAAAAAACAAATATTATATTTAATCAAATATAATAATAAAGTGTGTGGAAAAAAATATTAATTTTTTTTTTTTATAAATAATAAAATTAAAATTTTTGATATTTATGTAAAAATGCAATTTTTTTTTTTTTATTTTAATAATTGTGCAAGAGTCTAGGTGAAGTGAACCCAAATACTAAACTTCATGGATGTACCACAAATACCCAACATAGAAGGGACCAAGCATTAAAAAGCACTGCAGAAAGTAGAAAGGGCAAAACGACAAAGACAAAAACAAAAATTTACCCTTAGAACAATTTTTAATTGTTTAAAGTTATTTTTTTAAAAATATAAATTTAGCTATTTATCAAATAATATTGATCATATTTAATTAAAAATATAGAAATAAAAATGAAAAAATAAAATAAAATAATTTTTGTAAATAATAAACTAAAATTTTATTTAACAAAAATCAAATATAACTAAATTTTTTTAATATATAAATAAATTTATACTTTTTAAAGAATAATTTTAAATAATTATATAAAAGTACTCTAGTTACGTCTTAAAAAAAACGAACAAAGGGAGATGCATGTACTTCAGCCAGTGGATTCATTCCCACTGAATCTCCAAAACCACCACTTTAATTTGGACCTTCTTCTTTGCAAAAAAATAAAAATCTTTAACTTAAAAATAATGTTATATATAATTATAAAATTTTTCAATATTATAAAATTTTTTTTTAAAAAAAAAAGTATAACATATTATTAAAAAAAATAATTCTTTTATATAAATTTTATATTTTATTATTTTTTAAAAATAATTATATTATAATTATACTTCATAATTGCAAATATAATTTTTATTTAACTTAATATTGTTAAAGAACTTATTGGAGCGGATTACAACTCAGCATTGTCGTTTACGATTTTGGAACAATTGTTAAAAACCTTGCCCTTTTCTTATATATCAACTTACTTTAAAAAGAAAAAAAAAAAAAACTATATTGGAGCAGACCATCTGTCCACAGTGATCCATGTCGCACCTGATTGTACCAAGTGAAGGCAACCTCCTGTTAAAGTCTTTATATTTGCCCACTCAACCTGTGTATTCTCCTCCCTCTCACCATTCATTTCACTCTTTAAAGATCCAAACTTTTTTCCTTGTTAACCAAGTGAGTTAAGAATCTGCATCTCTTTAGTTTCTTCCCCATGAGATCCGGCATCATGTTCCATTCCGAGGGATCTGAAGATCATAACGACAACAACTCCCACTTCCTTGAAGCTTGTTTCCTTTGCCGGAAACCGCTGGGTTTGAACAGTGACATCTTCATGTACAGGTTAGCTTGCCTTTTTTTTTTCGTATTTTTCGTCACAATTTTCATACAATTAACAGTTTGTTTGAATTATGTGATTATTTAGAATAGATTCTGATGGGTATTTGTGGGTGGGAAATATTGCAGAGGGAACACACCGTTCTGTAGCAAAGAGTGCAGGCATGAACAGATAGAGATTGATGAGGCCAAAGAGAAGAAAAGCTGGAAACTTTCTTCTTCTTCATCAGCCTCTTCTTCAAATAGAACCGTCAGAAAATCGGACACCAACAAGGATTCCACTCCAAGCAAGAGTTCCGTACGGACGAGTACGCTTGTGGTTGCCTAATCAATCTCTCTACATGCTATATATAATAGCAGATCAGTAGAGGATCTTTCACTTTCAGATTTAGAAAAAAAAAAAAAAAAAAATCCGCCATGAAAGGTAGCGGAGGACAAAGCTGGCCGGATCTATAGAGATCTGAGTCTACTCTTTGTAAAGCAGTAGAAGGCGTGGGCATGCATAGATCGATGCGGGTTTGACACGGCCTAAGATGATGCATGGCCACCAGAGATTTTGCGTAAGAGAAAGCCCAGCGGAAACTGTGTTGGGTTTTTTTGGTGCAATCAGATCTTGTTTAAATCTTCTTGTTTTTAAAAATTTTGAGGCGATGGTATATCAATTAAGAGAATTTTTCTCCAATAATTTTGCATATTCTCCGGTTTCTTCCTTCAAATCCATTTGTGTTGAACTCCTGCTGGCTTCAACTTCAAGGGGATGCTATTTATTTAGTATTTGCCCTTAATTTTGTGTCTAGCATAAAGAGTACTACTGTAGGTCAAAACTCCAGAAGGAAAAAGCCAAGCGCAGTACGAAATTGACTCACAAAAGGGACTCACAAAGTAATTAATTTAAGGCTAGGTTTGAAAATGAAAATGGAAGTTTTTTAAATATTTTTAAATGTTTTTTTATTATTTATTATTATTTATTATTTATACTTATTTTTATAAATACTCTCAATTTTGTAATTACATTTATCTCATTGTCTTATTATTATTTTTTTAAATTTTTATACAAAATAAATATTTTAATTTTTTTAATTTTAAAATAATTTTTTAAATTTTAAAATAAAATTAATATTATAATAATATATTTTTTAATTTTTAATTTATATTTTATCTTATTTCATTTATTTATAAAAATAAATCAGGCCATACTATCATTAAAATCAATATTTAGTTTTTTTTTCTTTAAGCAAAATCAATATTTAAGCTTAATTTAGATTGAATGATGAGATGAGTTTATTTATTTTTTAATATTATTATTATTTTGATATTTAAAAAAATTAAATTAAAATTTAAAATTTATAAATTAAAATTTAAAAAAATTATATTAGAACTTATATTTTATATAAAAAATTTTAAAAATATAATAATTAATTTAAATAAATTAAGACGATTTTATTTTATCTCTATTAATTCAAACCGGTCCTTAGTTACTTCGGTATAGAATCAACCGTTTTTTTCCCCTGCTCTCTTTAATCATGCATTTTCAACCCAAAAAAGTATCTGCCAAATGGGAAGAGAGAGAAAGAGAGGCGTTTCAACAAATGTTACTGTTGATCATGTAGGAATATTCTCAACGATGAAGTTTCAAATGCCTCGATTTACCTTGGGTTGCATGGTCTTTTTGACCGTTAGATCGATCGATCACCAAAGAAATGAGCCGTGGCCAAAACAAAAGTCTCAAGATTTTGTTATCATATAATACTCTAATTGTACATCGGCATCCTTCACCGGATTTGATACTTATTATAGCATGACCAAAATGAATAAAAAAAAATTACTTCCTACTTCCTACCATGATTTGGTTGTAGATTTTTTTTTAGAGCTATAAAATTATTATTAATTAATATATAATTGGAAGAGTGGTAAAATATAATAAAAATAAATTTTTTATTTTTTTTTAAATTAATATTATTTTATCATTATATAAAAAATATATAAATAATTTAATATAAAGATTTGATGCCAATAGAATAGACAAAGATAAATTCAAATTATATTAAAGTTCAGCTATTCTAACAGCATCCTCATTGACTTAGCCAAATAAGAAGATTGATCAAAATCTGAAAGATTTGGGCTAAAAAATGTTCACATTGGTTTGGCTATCTTCAAAATTATGTGGCTATCTTTACAATGGTTAGCTTTAAATGAAAGATTACAATTACATAGCCAAATATTAAAAAAGTATTTTTTACTCCAAAATGTGAGAAGTATGATTTTTTAAAATAGCATTAAATGATATTTGAAAATAGTATTTACTAATTTAATAATATTTTATTATTATATAAGGAATAAAGAGTTAATCCAATGTGGACCTTGAATTTAAATTACTTGAACAAATGCAAAGAAATTGAATATTAGCTAAAATTTAAAGATGCATTTGCCTAAGTTAATAAGAATACTCTAACGAGAGTATTTTTAAGCATTCGTTTGGGATAAGGCAATTAATCCAATGCATATGATAGCTCTCGTGTAAGTTAGAAAGATGTATCCGTTTTACATGATCGAATTCATATCAATAATGTTATAAATGCAAATTCTGGATTGCATTGGATCCTGATTAGAAACCGGAATCAGAATCTGGATATCCAATTTTTGAATCGAGCCGGAAAAAAATCCGACCTACTTGGACAGGCCTAGTTAATAAGATACAAGAGAAGGATCATGCGAGATATTTCTGTTGAAACTATATCAGTATGTAATCTATATCAACAATATATTTTGATGATTATTTGTTGTTTTTAAATTGTTGAAGATCATTTGAGACGTCACAAAAAGGTGTAAAAGTTATTTTTTGACAACAAATCTTTGTGCTAATAAGTGGCTTGTAGGGACTCATGCTCATGGCAGCTGATTATCTCCGAGATTTAGGTGGTAGTGGATGATGGTATGGCTGTATCAACTAGCGAGCACTTGTGGGTGTATTCTAATCATCAAATCCAAGCAAATCTACAAAAACAATGAGGAAGAAACTAGAAGTCTTCCATGACTCCGATAGGGCATAAACATTAGAAAGGAGAGGAGAAGACTGTGGAAAAGATAGGTCATGCGTTATAAATGCGTTATAAAAAATTTATTTATTTGTGATCAATTATTTTTATTTTATCAAAATAATTATTTTATACTAAAATGAGTATGTTTTATCGTAAATAGCTTTTATTATCCTAACTAATTTATCATAAATGTCTTTTTTTTTTTTTTTTTTGTAGTTAAGTGAATCAAAAAAATATACAATTAGGTCGTGTACCCACCCCATCGGGTTGGTTCTATAATTCTATTTGGATATTGAGTATCTCGGATGAATCATATGATAGATGAATAGTACTAAGAATAATAATAAAGTAAGAATATCTTAAAATAGTTGTATTTGTATCTTAAAATTGCATCTATAATACGTGTGTTTCGAGTAAAATATATTGCCTGTCATTAATAAAATAGTAGGGTATGTACATGATTAGAAGCTCAATAGTGTCATTGAAGAAATGAGAAGCTATATCATAATAGAGACCTGGATATTAATGTATAGTCGAAGTGGTTAATCCTTTCTTCAATTAATAACTAGTCAAATTTAAAACACTAATATTTTTTTTTTTTATGAAAAAGGATTAAAATATTAAAGTTCTATTTGTTTTTAGAGATGAGATGAAATAAAAGTTTTAAAAAATATATATTATTATAATATATTTTTTTAATATTAGTTTTGTTTTAGGGTTAGGAAAGGTGGTTTTGGAATTTGAAAAAATTATATTTTGTATTATATTTTGAATGGAGATTTGAAAAGGTGTAACGATAAATTTGAGAAAAATTTAAAATTTTTAATTATATTTCCCAAAACAAACCAGACCTAAATTTAATATGGTAAATATCTGAATTTTTCTTAGGTCCTGTTTAGATTTGAAGATGAGTTAAGATGAGTTTTGAAAGTTGAATAAAATATTATTATTATTATTTTAAAATTTTAAAAAATTGAATTAAAATTTATATTTTATATTGAGATTTACATTTTGGGCTTAATGCTTTTAGAAAATATATAGGGAATAATAAACAGTAAAATTACTGTTTACGGGAGACTTCGCGGCAGCCGGACTGCTGCCAAGCAAGCCTCATGCTTTTAAACCCCTTCCATGTTAAGGCAAGAAGCCCACGTACTTCCCAATGCCATAAGGTTGCCGGGTAGGCCCATTGCTTTACAACATTTTCAAAAGAAAAGGTCCGTTTTTGCAAAACCCGACCCCCACACCACCACCTCCGCCGGTGCCAAAAAAGCCTCTCCGACCACGATCCGCGGCACCCTCGGATGTCTGCTTATGTGCGCTGCGTGGTGCGCAACACTCTCAAGGTACATTCTTCCTCTCGAATCCTTGCTGTGTTCAATCATACCCTTCTCCCCAAAACCCAAATTCCTAAACCCTCACACTCTGTCTCCTTTAACTCTTCATCTTCGACTTCTAGTTATCAAAGTTTTGATTTTTTGGTACAATTTTTGCCTCGTACCGCTTCGAGTTTGGGTGGTTTTGGTTCCATAAATCCAAATGAGCGGCGAAGAATTGTTGTAGGGCTATCCAAGATGATCAAAGAGGGACAGGGCTTTGTATTGAGGGGATTTTCGCAAAAATTTTGCCCTTGTTTCTTAGTTAAGATAATGAAACTATTTGGAAACAGAGAAACCGCGTTTGCCTTCTTTAAATGCGCGTTTCGGGATTGTTCCGAGGAGATTGTCCGGTTGTGTTGTGTTGCTGCGCATATTTTAGCAGCGGAGAACCTTCGGTTTCTCGCACAAGACATGGTCTCGTGGATAATTAAGAGAATTGGGGCTGGAAGAAGTGAGGAATTGTTGGAATTTATGTGGAACGGTCACCGTGAATATGAGTCCGATTATTCGGTTCTAGACACGTTGATGAGGTGCTTTGTGAATGTGGAAATGGATAAGGAGGCATTGGGGATTTTGGATAGGATGAGGAAGGGAGGATTGAGGCCGAGTTTATCGGCCCTTTCAGTTCTATTCACATTGTTGCTTAGAGTTGGTGATTATGGTAGTGTGTGGAAGATGTTTAGGGATATGGTTTGTAAAGGGCCTCGCCCTTCTACTTATACTTTTAACGTTATGATTCTGGGCTTTTGCAGAAAAGGTATGGTTAGAACTGGAGAGAGTTTGTTACATGTGATGGGGAAATTTCAGTTGGAACCCGATGATATTACGTATAACATTGTGATCAATGCATACTGCATGAGGGGGTGGACATCAGATGCACTTAGTTGGGTATATATGATGTCCGCAAGGGGTTGTAAGCCTAGTATTGTAACATTTAATATGGTGGTAAATGCCTTGTGTAAGGAGGGAAATGTGGTGCAAGCAAGGAAGCTCTTTGATGGAATTCAAGATATGGGTGTGTCTCTGACTACCTCTATATGTAACACTATGTTGGATGGGTATGTTAAGGCAAGGGACATTGATCAGGCAAACATGCTTTATGAAGAAATGAGGAAGAGGGGCATATCTCCTAATGGGATAACCTTTAATATTTTGGTTGGAGGGCATTTCAAGTATGGAAGACAAGAGGACGGTGACAGGTTGTTAGGGGATATATCTGTTCCGGGATTGTTCCAGGACAGTTCACTCTATGATATTTCAGTCGCGGGGCTGTGTTGGGCAGGTCGGTTGGACGAGGGCACAGTGTTCTTAGAGGGTATGCTTGAGAAAGGAATAACTCCAAGCGTGATTGCTTTTAACTCAATTATAGCAGCTTATAGCAGAGCTGGGTTAGGTGCGAAGGCCCATGAGATGTATGAAATTATGGTTAGATACAATTTAACTGCTTCATCTTCCACATGCAGTTCATTGCTACTCGGTTTGTCCCGGAATGGGAGCCTGCAAGAAGCCAGAGAGCTCTTGTGTAAGATGATAGAGAAGGGTTTTCCCATCAATAAAGTGGCCTACACTGTGCTTTTGGATGCATATTGCAAGATAGGAGATCTGGAAGGGGCTCAAAGTTTGTGGAATGAGATGGCAGAAAGAGGGGTATCTCCTGATGCTGTTGCCTTTTCAGCCTTTATAGATGGACTTTCTAAAGCAGGTCTGGTGGAGAAGGCATATGATATGTTCTTAGAAATGTCAAGGAAAGGATTTGTGCCAAATAATTTTGCATATAATTCTTTGATTGGTGGGTTTGTGAAGCATGGGGAGCTGAATGAAGCATTAAAATTGGAGAGAGAGATGAGGCAAAAGGGACTTCTTCCAGATATATTTACCGCCAATATGATCATTAATGGGCTTTGTAAACAGGGTAGAATGAAGTCAGCAATCAATGCCTTCATGGACATGCAGCGGACCGGGATGTACCCGGATATTGTCACGTTCAACACTTTGATTGGTGGTTTTTGTCAAGCATTCGATATGGTTAGTGCAGATGAGTTTGTGGATAAAATGTATGCCAGTGGCTGGGACCCAGATATCACAACGTATAATATTCGCATTCATGGTTTCTGCAGCAGTCGGAGAATGAATCAAGCAGTAATGATGTTGGATGGGCTTGTTACAGCAGGTATTGTTCCAGATACAGTAACATACAACACCATGATTAATGGCATTTGTAGTGATATACTGGATCGCGCCCTGATTTTAACTGCAAAACTGCTTAAGATGGCTTTTGTTCCGAATGTAGTTACAACCAATGTGTTGTTGTCTCACTTTTGCAAGCAGGGGATGCCTGAGAGGACCTTAATGTGGTGTCAGAAGTTGAGTGAGATTTCATTTGATTTTGATGAAATTACCTATAGAATAATGGACAGGGCCTACAGTAATATACAAGAAGATGAACAGCTTTTCAGAGAAACATCTGCAAAGAACCTCTTTCTGGATTTCCTCATGTACATTACATATGATTATTTTTATAGAAACAGACCTCACAGAGATACAAGTCAGAATTCTCTTAAACTAATTGGAAATGGTTTTGGTGGAGCATGAAAGTTGACTTAAATAGCAGTACCATTGTTGTGACTGGAATCTTCTGTAATCATGAGTGGTGCAAGCTATTAGCTTCTCAAAGTATGGGGAAATTTTATGAATCGAATGGTGGTGGTAAGTTGGAAGCAGCATCAATTAGGGGAAGTCATTGGGTTGTGCTGGTTCCAATCGAGACTAAGTTGGACTTGACTAAGATTGATTCCACTACGGGCAGAAAGGAAGTGAAAATAATGATTTAGTAAAGACGATGTAAAGAGATGGTTGTGTCAAGTTGCTAAGGCAGGAAGCAATGGTGGTCATTGTAGCACCGTGGGGCAAAAAATTTACCACCTTTAAAGTTGTTTGTTCAACTCAATATTTTAGCTTGGCAGAGCATGAAATGAATTCATCTGATCAAAGAAAAATATCAAGGATGCCTCTCGTTCAGCTGAGTTGTGTTGGTATGGAAGTTTTAGCCGGTGACTTTTTCCATTAATGCTTGTCTGTATATTTTTCCTGTTTGCAACGAGAAGCAGAAATTTACACGCATCTGAATTTCTTATGGCCAAATGGAAAGCAGCATTTCAGTCAAGTTTGAATGAGAAGAAAGCTTAATTGGCTTGGATCCTCCAGAAATGAATTACCAAGACTTGGCTAGGTCCTCAGAGCTGATGACCAACAATGGGGTTGAATATGTGTTTGGCAAATAGCCATTTGGCTATGCCTTTCATGCTGCCAAAAGAAGTTGACGACCTTAGGTTTGGCACAGCTGATACACTTTAGTTTTCAGCCGCTTTTTTATTTTTTTCTGAATATATGGTTTCATGGTTTAAATTGCCTGTGAAATAAGAATCTTACATCCTTCATCTTCGATTGACTTTGTGATTCTCTTTGCAAAAAAGATGTTTGAAATTGAATCCAAATATTTTTGTCGACTTCAGTAATTAGATACATTTCTCAGAGTTGTTGGAATGTGAATATCTAGTTTTACTTCGATCTCCGTGCTTTGGTCACAAGAAACTAGGAATATGGTCAGAACCTCGTTAATGTTTAATCTTAAGTGCCAGCAAACAAGCTAAAGGAGATTGCAATAACTAATAAGCTGAAGAAGCTAAGGAAACATAGCCTGTCATAATATGTTTCACCAACAGTAATGTCAGTAACCTGTACATAAAAATTAAAGAAAAAAAAAAAGACGACATAATCTAACATACTTCTATCTCATCCCATATGTTTCTGTCCACGACTTTTCACACTTTTAACAGCCATGAAACCCTGAAAATTGGACAAAAATGAATCTTGGCTGGGGGAATAAAGCCATTAAGGCACTTGGGCTCTCTGCATGATCATAAATCTTCTTCTACTTGCTCCCTCCACATGCTCGCCCAGTTTTGACAGTTGGGTCATCCGCCTTTTCCATGATTCTGAGGCCCCCATTTGATTCCTCTTCTTATCCGAATCAACTGGGTCGTTTTCAAAGGACTCGAGACTTTTCTCAGAAGGGTTACCATCTTCGGATTGTTCAATTATCTGCTTCAATCTCTCTACTACCTGACTCATTGTTGGCCGTTCTTTAGCACTTTTCAATAAACAATTGTCTGCTAACTTTGCAATTTTTCGAGCTGCACCACTCGAATAATCGTTTTCCAGTCGAGGGTCCATCATCAAGCTGAACTTTTTACTATCAGCAGGGAACTGTTTCACCCATTCCAGAAGTTTCTGTTCTACCCTTGGGCGGTTTCTTTCCAATGATCTTCTACCTGTAAGAATCTCAAATAGTACAACTCCAAAACTCCACACATCACTCTTGGTTGTCAGATGACCAGTCTCGATGTAATCCGGGGCAGCATATCCGTATGTTCCAACCACCTGATCGTCAAAAGTCTTCTAATAAGCACCACAACAATACCATATTATATAGAGTGAATCCAATATGGCAATGTAACCTGACTCGATCACTCAAAATATCGTTTAGGATTAAGACGCCCATTGGGTTGCTTGTCCATTCTGGATGTTGATAAATCAAGCAATACCGAGTCACCAACTCATTTAAAGGCACAATACTTGGGCCAGACACACTTTATTTTGAGTAATGCTACGTACAATTATGGAATGTGCAAGCGTAATAGTGCAGTTGTTTTGAAAAAAAGTGAAATCTACTATTAAAAAATTAATTTTTTTATGTAAGTCTAATATGTATTCATTTTTTTTCAAAATGATTGTAAGGCACATGATGCACACTCACATTTTTCTTTTATTCCTCTCTTGATTTCTCATCTTATGTCTGCCCCTTGCTGTTAGATTAGCACCACTCACACCCCCCACCTCCACATCAATGTTATTCATATCCCATACTATGTTGGGATCCTTCATGGTATCAACAACAGTCACCAGGATAAGGTCTAGCCAAAGTTAAGATTCAGTTTACCTGCAATCAACCATCCATCCTCATTGTCAATACTGTTTGACAGCCATATACTGACCGGTCTGTTCAAGTATAATCTATGGCAGCATCGGTTTGGGTCAACAACCCCATTATATTTACCATACTTGGGTTGAATCCCATTGGTGTGCCCGTTGCAAACGACAGAAAACTTTTATCCAAGTGGTCTCACACAAATTCATTCTTGTATTTCACACAATATTTCCCCTTTAATTACGTAAAATATAGCCATCATATGTTTTCTAGATGTAATAAAAAGTAATCATTGCAGTAGAAAAAAGGTTGTATAATGCAATATTTTAGCAAGTTTTAGTATAATCCTAGAAGTATGCTTTAATTAACCTTGTATATATTTGATATAAATAAGGTCAGGAAATTGTTAGCAGTGATGCGACCTAACATGCTGATGAGAACAAGTGCATGCGACACTTACAGCTGTTGAAACATGACTTCGACCAGCCATCGGCCCCTCCCTAGCAAGCCCAAAGTCTGAAAGCTTTGCTTCAAAATTCTCATCCAACAACACATTGGATGTTTTGAAGTCTCGGAAAATTACCTTCAACATGAGAGTAAATGCACGTAGGGTTAACGATAATGAAGAGCAAAGTTGAGTCTTGAAGATAACATGTAGTAGAAGGTATAATGTAGAACTAATTGGGAAAAACCTGAACTTCCAATCCCTCATGCAGATAAGCTAGTCCTTGAGCTGCTCCCAGGACTATCTGTAATCTTGTTTTCCAAGAAAGAGCTGCGCGTGCCTTACTGAAAAGATGATCCTCTAAGCTTTTATTTGCCATGTATTCATAAACAAGTAATCGCTGGATTCCTCTTCTCCCATCAGTAGCACAGTATCCTATGAGTTTGACGAGATTAGGGTGCTCAACAACACCGAGAAATTGAACCTCTGCCACCCACTGTTTGTGGCCCTATATTGTAAACAGAAAATTAGAGGAACCATTCAGAAAATCAAAATCCTTATATAATCATAATAAAAAATCAAGGGAATAATAAGCACATTAGCATGGAATGAAACAAAACAACAAGAACAATAGAGAGGAAGAAAGATTCATCAAGTGTGTGGGCAGATAGAAGATTTCTTTTTTTTCTTTTCTCTTCTTGTTCATTTTTTTTTCAGGTGGGGGGATCTTAAGGTTGAACTTTAGGTAAAGAGGCTTGCTGTGCACATCCCACTCATCTCAATGGCAGATCAATTTTAAAAAGAGTAATGTACAACATATTTTACAACACAGTTTTTAAATGAGGGTATTTTTGTAAAATGATAATGCCTTTGATAAAAATACCCTTCATTTTAAAACATGATTGTGTAATGGAGTTGTGAAAAGTGCCCGTGTATTTATCATTTTTCAATTTAGATGCCATGAGAGAGAGAAGTCATAGAATCCTCATGCCCAATCTTTCACTCTTTGTAACCGGTACGTGTACCAATGCGATGATCCATGGGCATGGACAGCCATCCATTAGACTTCAGGAAAACCTAATGACTTCTCATTAAAGATAATTCAGACTTCCATAGATCAAGAAAAGCCTTAATTGGTAGAACAGAAGCTTCTGGGCCTCTCCCCTGCCTCCCTCCCTCCCTCCCTTTTCTTGCTTAAATATGTGGGTGATCAATCAAGTATCAACCCAGTTTTTCTATGTGGAGAGCTCTAAGGTCGAAATAAAAGAAATTGAAAAAAAAAGACTTTTTTGAGTTATAAATCTGTAGCATCAACATAGAAAGAAACATTTACACTGGCAAGAATACCAATTTACCATAAAAGAGCTGTTTTTTCTCCCCCATCTGGACAGTTTGCAGAGAGTGGCTAGAGGTAAGAGAAATAAGCAAAAATAGATTGGAAAATCGGTGAGCAGAGGAATGCCAATGGAAAAAAGAATTAAGTCCATTCCCCCCCCCCCCCCCCCCCCGGGGGAAAAAATAAAATATAATAAAAGGAAAAAAGAATGAGAAAACAGAAAACAGTCAGAACACAAATGGGGAATTCGTGTAATTGTGTCGCTTATTCATCATTATTGTATAGAGCATTTGATCGTATTTACATAAGTATGAAACCAACAGTATTCTTAAACGGATTAACACAATATTCATTGTCCTAAAAACTAAGAGAAAAAGTGGTGATTTGCATTTCGCGTTTCTATCAGTAAGATTCGTGGGGACCATTGATTTTTTTTTTTTTTTTTATTGAGAACATAGTTTTAGAAACTCTTACCTGTAAACCATCCTCATTAAGCTTTTTAATTGCAACCACAATTGGATCGCCTTTTCCATCTGCAGGCTTGATTGAACCTTTGTACACATTCCCAAATCCACCTTCCCCAATCTTAAGAAGCCTACTGAAATCATTTGTTACTTGTTTGAGCTCCGAGTATGAGAAGACACGCAAACCATGAGCCTTTTCCTCATACAGTTGTGGTATACCTCGCGGGGAAGACGTCGAGCATGAAGACTTACTAACCCTATCAGCTTCAGAAGAATAATCGGATTTTCTTTGCCCTTTCAACTCTGGTGCTGATCTCTGTTCCCTGCCTCTGAATTTGTCCTTAAAGTAGAAGAAACAATTCATTGCGCGGAATTCAGCACCAAGTTCCTAAATTTAACTGTTACCTTATTTTACTGTCATTGGATCAACCTGGAAAAGAACTGCATCAGTACTGTGTTAGACGAAATGAGAGAGAGAGAGAGAGAGAGAGAGAGAGAGGAATATGGCGGATAAGAGAAGAACAAATACTAGGAAGTGGGAAAAAAACACAAAATAGAGGTAGTGAGATGAAGTTTAAACCAAATGGACAGAAGTCGGTAACAGACTAGTGGGAATCAAAGGGAATTCCTTTTTATTTTTCTTTTAAAAAAGAAAGAAAGAAAGAAACTTGAGAAAATAAGTGAGAAATGGAATCAATCCAAGTAAAGGAAACAATCTATTGGATAGGGAAGTGGTCAGAGAAATGGGAGCAAGAGCTGGCTGAGGAAAGGATAACAGAACAGAGAAAACCCAGATGGCAACTCAGTAAAGCTATGAACTTGATCACCGACTATACGGAAGATGCAAATGCAAACTGAAATTAAAGGAAGTCGAGAATGACCCAGATGAGAAAAAATTATCAAAAATCATGTAAACCCAGAGAGGAAGCGCAAGAAAAAACTCGACGAAACTTTGTATGATATGAAATGAAACAAACCGCACACCAAAAGGCAAATAAAGAGGTGATATCAAATATTTTACCTTTCTGTGTCTATGGCGCCGTTGGGTAGACTTCCATGGATTTCTTTTCTTGCTTTGCTTCCTCTCAGTCTCTTTCTCTCTCTAAAATCTGAAAGAGAATTGCTCCTGGTCTCTCAAATCTCTTCACTCAGGTAAAAGGATTGCCTGGGAACATGGAATAGGTACTACCATAGGGTCTAGCTTGTGCCGTTCCCTTCTTAATTATTTTTTTATTGAAGAGAAGAATTCAACAGAAGGATCAACATAAATAACCATTTAAGGCCTGGCTCCCAAACCTCGCCCATGCATTGCACTGCAGTGCGCGCATGGCTTTGAGAATTTAACCATATTAAACTCATCTCGTGGCACATCCCACGATAAAAACAACGAAGTGTCAAACTCGGTTCGGATGGTTGGTGTCGCAATTTAATGAACCCATTGCTTTGAGAATTGGCAAAGGCCAGTTTGAACTGGGAGATAGCAATTAGTTAGGATGAGTTTAATTTAATTATTATTATTATTATTTTAAATTTTAAAAAAATTAAATTAAAATTTTAAAAATATGTATTAAAATTTAAAATAAATTTAGACGAATTCATCTCGTAAATAAATCCAAACCGGCCCAAAGAAAAACAATCAACATCAAACACGTTGGCGTCAGGCGTGCGATCCTTTTGTATTTATTTTTGTGGAAAATGTTATTATATCCCTCAATTTTATTCACTCATTTTGATCATTCGTGTGTTTATTTTTTTAATATTTTTATTTAATAATTAAATAAATGACTAATTGATATTATTTTTTATTTTTTAAAAAATTTAAACATGATTAATAAATATTTGAAATAAAAAGTAATAAAAAAATATAATTTATACTAAAAATATTTCAAGTAGATAAATTAAAAAGACATAATAATACTACTCTTTTTTCATTTACCCTTCACATTCATGGAGATAAGGGTTAATTATAAGAAAAATATTAAATCCACAAATAAAAGTCACATCTCACTAAAAATATATATATATATATATATTTAATGATTAAATAAGTTTTTTTCATAATTTGTGATTTAAAAAATAATAAAATTGTTTTAAAAATGTATTAAAAAATAATTAAAAAACAATTTTACCTTGGGGAGATTCCAACTGGGATCCCGCAAGAGTCGTTCAAGTACCACTCTAATTATAATATCTATCAATCGCTTTCTTACGCGCATGCCTACCATTACTCAAGTTCTATATCTTTCCTCTGTTATTATTAAATTATCATCCGATTATATTGTGATAAATACTTTCATGCAAGATTCATGTTGATGTTCTTTAGCGTAAATGGTAAAAGAAATTTTTTGAACAGCTGACACTTTTAATTAAGTTATCAAAAGCCAATAAACGTTGACACATCAAATTAATGAGGAGGTAAGCAAGAATTTACAGTGTACTTTAATTCACAAGATAATCTCATCCCCCTCAAATGCAATTTTCTTCTACTCGATTGTAATTATCTCTCTCACCTTCATCCGAAGCGCTCTCGCTCTCTTCCCTCTCTCTCAATGGTGTGAAACTCTCTTCTCCTTCAAGCTTCAAAACAACACTTTAGATTTCAAGATAATTTGTCAAACCAAAAAATGAAATCCAATTCGTTAAACTCTTCAAGACGACAAACACTTTTAAGACAATCAGCCAAACCAAACAATGAAACCCATTTGCGAAAATTCGTGAAACCCTTCATGCGAAGACAACAAATACATTGGATTTCAAGACAACATGAGCACATGGAGCTCTGTTTTTGCTTCCAAGTCTGAGATTTTCCCTCCCTTTCGATTGTGCGTTGTTGGTCCGTAACCCTCACTAGTTTCGATTTCCCCAGCAATTATTTGGAGAAAAAATTTTCCAACAATTATGCTAAGTCGACTATGCATGGGTTCGATTTGGAGAAATTACTTGCGATGCGTTCCAAAAATTCTTCATCACTTATACTTACATGGCAGTGCTTCATTGGTTTCTGATAACACCTATTTGAAAATGTCACTGGTTCAAAGTGCCTCTCAAATAATAAAATACTAATAATCTTATCTTAATTAACGCATGATATACACCAACATCTTTTGTCTAGACTTTCTATATGATATACATAACTTCATATGTATTACTTTTTAAATAACAAAAAAGTACAAACTTTGAAAATATCTATCTTCTAGAAATGTGATTTGAAAGATACGGGTGACCAGCGAGGCGCCTACAACTAGCAGTCGTCGTCGTCGTCTACTACTACTACTATTATTATTATTATTATTATTATTATTATTATTAGTAGTAGTATTATTTATAGAATAAATATATTAACAACGTGTCAAGATTGACTCTCATCTTTTTAACTCAAAATTGACACCTTGTGGCTGATGATTCTTTGGATGCACATGAAATTCTGGGAAGAGAAACCAGAGGTAATATCCCTTTTTTTTATTTTTTTTTAGAGAGAGAGATATATATATATATATATATTTTATTTTTTCAGAAACCAGAGATATCTAAACCATTGATAGGGGCAGTTTATCCCATATTGTAATAGGGCACTTCTCATCCCAACATGCAAATTGAAAATTGGAGTTATGCGACTTCTGTCAACACAATGAAGCAGTGTCTTGCCTAACACAAGAAAGATAGATATCAAAATTTATATAATAATAATATTATTATTATTAATAATAAAAAGAGAGGAAGAGATGAAATTATGTACGGATTTGTTTTATAATCTACTGGTTGTGGGTAGGCCTGTTCATCCGGGCCGGGTTATACCCGACCCAATTTGAAATTTTAATGTATTTCTTAATATATTTTTTTTTTTTTAAAGATTGAAGAAAATTTTAAATTCGGAAGTTTTGAATTTGGGAATCTGAAATCTGGATGAACATTCCTAGTTGTGGATTCCATGCAGAGTTGTAGTACTATATTAAATTATGGCACCTAACTCTTATAAATTAAATAAATAACCAAAGTTCATGCTAAAATATTGAAGGACGTTTATTATTTCACGCAAACCCCTATTAAAATATTCAAGCAAAGGGTGTCAATTAAGAACGCTGGTTTTATGGACAAGTTTATCCTATAAGGTTTAAGCAATAGTTGGGCTAAAATGGGGGAAAGGAGGGACCTTAATTACTTCTAGAGCCACATGACAACTAGTTTTAATTTCGATGATTTTGTAGCATTTGAGGTCAAAACCATCGCATGACGCATACGGCATCGAATACATGATAATAAAAATGATTATTTGAAGATTCCAAAATCCAAACCGAAAGAAAAAAAGGGTCATTCCAGAAATTGTACAATAGTTTGCTTAGCCAACAGGTTTCCAGCTCATTGACCGTGTTGAAGTTAATTGTAAGTCTTGATGAATGCTTGTGATTGAAACCGAATCATTAGCTAACTGAGGAGGGATAAAAGAGAAATATTAATCAATTAGGGTGGTTTGGATTTAGAGATAAGATGAAATGAATTATGAATAGTAATAAAATGAGTGGTTGATATGAATTAAAATCTAACATGAGGAGTTGAGATGAGTTATGAATAGTAAAATCTAATTTATTAAACAAACTGATTCTACATTGAATTTAATGTTGAGAATGTTTGAGAGTATTTGTAAATAATAATAATAAATATATAAATAATAATAATAAATATTTAAAAAACTTACGTTTTCAAACCTGTCTTAAATTAACGTTTATATAAATCTTAATGTCACACAGTTAATTTTGGATAAAAACATATAAAATTTTAAGTGATCATCATACATTAGTTATCTCAAGAGCAGGGCTACATCCACCGACGATTTCCGGAAAAGGCCTAATGTTTTTTTTTTTTTTCATTTTTTATCCATATTTTTTATATTCTTAAATATTTTTTAAAAAAGAAAAAAATCACATCATTATTAAAAAAACACATCCTTAATCATTAAGTAAAAAAATTTTTAAAATAATAATAATTTTTTTTTTGGTTTCGGGAAAAAAAAAAACTCATGTTAAAGGATTTGGGATATACTCTTTCGTGCAGTTTAATTTTAGTCGTATTTCATAAATATCTCTCGTCAAAGTCTTTGAATCCAATTGTCTTCTGCTAGTACAAGAGTTGCAATCTTTATATATATATATATATATATAATAGTTCATAGTCCAAGAACTTTAGAATTGAACTAATAAATCTTGATCTAATTTTAGCAAACCAAAAGATTATATGCTTTAAGGTATCAGTTTCGATCATCTCAACGTTTCGCACTGCTTTTTGAGTTGCACGCTGATCTTAAGTATTACGTACATACAGGCTTTTAGAGTTTCGATTTGCATAGGTATATTGTCTAAATTAATACCAGTTTATACCTGAGTTGCGTTGGCCAAATGGATTCTCGATTGAAGAAGAACTGCCATCAGTACCAGACTACGGCCATTACGCCTATCGATGGAGATCAGGGTGCGGATCGATGGATATCAGGCCTGATCATCCGATTTCCATCCGAAATTCAGATTTTGAATTCAAAATTTTTTTTATCTCTAAAATAAAAATATAAAAATTATTAAAAAATAAAGATAATTTTAAAACCGAACCCGAGCATAATCCGATTCGAATGTGTTAAAAAAAATTGCAGCAGAAAGTACCTCAGGCTTAGCTTAAAGAGTTGCTCCACAAGTTTCTCCAGCACGACAAAAACAAGCGTTTTCTCTTAGTGGTGAAGTGTACTACGTAGTTATAAAACTAGAGTAACACTTAACAATTCACAGCCTAAAAACTATTTCAAGAGAGAACAAATGAGAGAGAGATTTCACTATTTTTTTTAGATTAGTTCCCAGAACCAAAATGAGGGGGGCTATATATGGTCCCCCTACACGACTGGCCTTAAAGGCCAGCCATAAAAACATGTAAAACGCATGGCATAAATGCCATGCGTTTTACGTTACATGCTACGTAACGCATGGCTTTAAGCCATGCGTTACCTGCATGTAACGTAGGGGAGGCAGGAGGTCTGCCCCATGTGGGCGCCTCCCCCCCAAATTATTACATCTCCCACTCGCACACAGTAGGCATGACCCCAGGTCTGCATCTCTCTTATGTTCTCAATCTTGTTCATACAAGTAAATAGGCCGTGCGACCACCAAGCACATCTACAAAAAAATGGGAGTACATACACCAAATCTCTCCCAGAGAAGACCAGCATAGTAACATCCCCGAAGTGTATGGTCATGTCCTAGACTTATTCGATCGCATCAAGTCAAGTATTTTCGAACCTTCTTGAGTTTAATAAACTCAGAATAATACTTGACTTTTTCCAAATCATTTCAATGTGTTCACAACCTTAGCCGCTACCAATATGCAGCGTCATAGTTTGACGTCAGCAAACACTATCGAAGATACGATATCGAAAAAATCTTCCTTTTGCACTCATATCATTCAACTTTGGTTAAACCGCTTTCCTAGCAATACCTCTTTAGACCGAATCAATCATGGCCATAGACAGCATGCCAAAGTAGCAGACGTTATAACCTCTATCTTGTGACATAGTCAAAAGTAAAGGACACCTAAAAATGAGACTCACACAGTGAGAAAGAGGGAAACCATTTACTCACTTACTCATATGGTCGAATAAGCACATGTAGTATGAAACACATGCTACGGTGAATTTCTCTTTCTCAAAGAGCATATGTCTATATCAACACCGTACAGATCTTAGTCTAGGTGCTCATTAAGCATCTAACTCAAGTTTCTCTATTTGCACGCCTCCAAGGCGTCAAAGAGAATCTCGCATCTGGCTAATCTCAGGCTACATGGATAGTTGGTAATCCATTCACAGTCTTCTGAGAAGACCTCATCTTAGCTCCCACTAAGGCGACATATCTTTGTGTTAACTAACTTATCCCTTTGGACAAGTACTTAGGGACACAATGTCTCATCTCTTCTCGCTACTTAAGCGCTAGAGGCGATTGCTCGTGTAAGTGAGCCAATCTTAGCCTGTTGACATATCTTGTGTGTGTGCATTAGTAAAAGACAATACGATAAAGACAAGAACTGAATCATATTGTATTAATATCCCAAAGGAAATGTTACATCTCAATGTTATTTGAAATACAAATTACATTTACAATCTACGTAGTCCTAGATTCCTAACATGAGCCTCATATACATCTCGTGCAATAGGCTTTGTTAAGGGATCAGCAACCATGCGACTCGTAGAAAGATGTTTCAGAACCACTTCCTTTTGCGCTACCATATCTCTTATGTAGTGATATCTGATATCTATGTGTTTGGTTCTTCCATGATATTTTGAGTCCTTAGCATATGCGAGAGCTGCCATGCTATCACAGAATATTGTCACCGGATCTGAAGTATCCGTGCCAATGTCTAAATGCTTGAGGAACCTCCTTAACCAAACAGCTTCTTGAACCGCTGCAGAACATGCTATATATTCTGCCTCCATGGTCGATAGAGCTATGCAGGGTTGTTTCTTGCTGCTCCATGTAATGGCGCCATTGTTGAGCAGAAAGATATACCCAGTGGTTGATTTACGCTCATCTAGGTCACTGCCCCAGTCGGCATCGCTGTAACCTCTTAGCTGCAAATCTGAACCTTGATAGCACAGCACATAGTCTGCGGTTCCCTTCAGATATCGCATAATCCTCTTGACTGCTTTCCAGTGAGCCAGTCCGGGGTTAGATTGGAATCTACTTACTAAGCCAACTGCATAGCATATGTCAGGCCGAGTACACATCATTGCGTACATCAGACTTCCCACAGCATTAGCATAAGGGACACGGGCCATCTTTTCCTTTTCTCTTTGAGTCTTAGGACACAACTCTTTAGATAAGTTCTCACTTTTTGTAACAGGGGTGTCAATGGGTTTACATTCACTCATTAGGAAGCGTTCGAGAACTTTCTTTATGTAAGTCTGTTGGGACAAACACAATATTCTCTTTGAGCGATCTCTGTAGATCTTAACTCCCAGAATGTATTCTGCCTCACCCATATCCTTCATCTCAAAATTGAAGGATAACCACTCTTTTGTGGCGACTATCAACCCTTTATCATTTCCAGCTAGTAGTATGTCGTCAACATATAATGACAACATAATGAAACTCTTCTTGGATATTTTGACATAGACACAATGGTCCTCTGTGATCATCGTAAACCCATTCGAAAGAATGGCTCGATGGAATCTGAGGTACCATTGTCTAGATGATTGTTTTAGGCCATATATCGATCGTTTGAGCTTGCACACTTTGCGCTCTTGACCTTTGACCACAAAACCCGTTGGTTGATCCATATAGATCTCCTCATCTAGTTCTCCATTGAGAAATGCTGTCTTAACATCCATCTGGTAGAGTTCCAAATCCATGTTTGCTACTATAGCTAGAATCAGATGAATTGAAGCAAACCTCACGACTGGTGAAAAAGTTTCTTCATAGTCTATACCCTCTTGTTGGGTATATCCTTTCGCCACTAAGCGAGCTTTGTACTTATCTATTGATCCATCCGACTTGCGTTTGATCTTAAGAACCCATTTGTTCCCAATAGGTTTACGCCCTGTCGGTAGATCAACCAGATCCCAGACCTGGTTAGTTTTCATAGACTCAATTTCATCATTAAGAGCTTTCATCCACTCATCTTTAGTAGAAGATGAGAGAGCCTCATGAATTGTCCTAGGCTCATCATCATCATACGGAGCTACCATAAAAGCTTCCCCTTCAATCTCAAAACGACGACGGGGAATACTTTCACGTGTGCTTCTACGCGGCTGAGGTTGTTGTGATTGATTGACAAGTGGTGTGCTCCCACTCGGATTTAATTCCTTATTTGTAGGAGCTTGAAGAATTTCTTCCTCATTCTCAACTAAATTCCTTGGAGCACTTTCTTCTTGTTCCATAATCTCATGAAGTTCTAAACTTCTATCAACCTCACCTCTACTAGGAAATTCATTTTCAATGAAGTCCACATCTCGTGATTCAATTTCAGTCATACTTTCATCAGTTTGTTCACCTATTAACACATACCCTTTAGAGTGTTCTGAGTATCTTATGAAGATACACTTCTTCCCTCTAGGGCCTAATTTCCCATACTTATGAGAAAGATCATGAACAAAACCCGTTGAACCCCATGGCCGCAAGTTACTCAAATTGGGTTTCTCGCCGGTCCATAGTTCATATGGGGTGGAAGTTACTGATTTAGAGGGCACTCTGTTAAGAATGTAGGCAGCAGTCAAAAGTGCATCCCCCCAAAAAGAAATTGGTAGGTTTGCTTGCGCCATCATTGACCTAACCATCTCAAGCAGTGTTCGATTTCTCCTTTCCGCCACGCCATTTTGTTGCGGCGTACTCGGCATCGTTAACTGTCTTTTGATTCCTTTTTCATCACAGAGCCTTTTAAATTGCTCAGAGAGATATTCTCATCCTCGGTCAGTTCTTAGAGTTTTTAAACTCTTGTCTAACTGATTCTCAACCATTCTTAGATATCGTCTAAAGCACTCAAATGCTTCAGACTTATGGGAGATTAAGTAGACATGACCATAACGTGAAAAATCATCTATAAAAGTGATGAAGTAGACACCCCCGTGTCTTGCCCTCACACTCATTGGACCACAGATGTCTGAGTGGACTAATTGCAGTGGAAAAGATGCCCTATTGGCTTTTCCAAACGGTTTTCTCTTAGCTTTTCCCATTAGACAATGTTCACATGTGGGCAAGATGACCTTAGCGAGATTGCCCATTAGGCCTTCTCTAGCTAACCGAGTCATTCTATCTTGCCCTATATGGCCAAGCCTAGCATGCCATTTATATGAATCCAAATTATCAGATGCAGAAAGAAAAGCAATAAATTCATTCATATTTGAATAATCTAAATTCATTATCATAAAACCGTCTTGAAGAAAAGCATTGCCATAAAACACATGGCCCAAATAAAAAGAAACGTGATTGTTTTCAAATTCAATCCGAAAACCAAGTCTTAAAAGAGTAACTACAGAAAGTAAATTTCGTTGGATTTCGGGAGCGTATAACACATTGTGGAGGAAAAGAGTGCGGCCACCCCGCAAGTCCAGCTTGTAGGTACCAAGTCCTAGCACCTCCACGCTAGCTCCATTCCCCACCTTGATATCACGACTCCCAGCTGGAATCCGGCGATATTCCACAAATCCGACTCTATCTCGCGCTATGTGCTCGGTCGCTCCTGAATCAACAGTCTACACAGGATAGGAGTGAGCAACCATCACATGGCTAGTTACAAAAACAATACGAGAAAAGTTAAAGTATACCTTCTTCGGCTCAGTGCAGTCACGAGCGAAGTGGCATTTCTTTCCACAGTTGTAACACTCTAATTTTGACTTGTTCTTCCCACGCTTGCCCCTTTTGCTGCGCTGAGAAGTTCCTGACACCTTCTTAACTTGTCCAGCAGCTACCCCATTCTTGGACTTCCAACGCTTAGGCCTTGAAGCCTTGCGTGAACCAGAATTAGCCACATAGGCCGAATGATTGGGCTTAGCGGCCTCTAGGCGCTCAGCCTCCAATTCTAAGTAACGCGAGACATCATCAAAATTTTTTATATTCTCATTATGCGTCAGATTCTGGCTCATGTTCTCCCAAGAACTTGGTAGTGATCTTATCACTGCCTGGACTTGTTGTTCATCAGTCAGGTCGTTTCCTGCCGTCTTAAGTTCGCGGATCATGGTTGACATAGCCCTAAGATGCTGCTTCATCGTATGGTCAGAGCGCATCTTATAGGAGTCAAACCTCATGGTTAATCCACGTAACCTAGTGGCCGAAGTTCCACCAAACTTCAACTTCAAGGCCTCCCACATGCTTTGGGCAGTGTCATAGGACTCGAACTCACACATTAGATCATTGTGCATGCTGCTTAACATTATTATGCGCGCGCATCGATTTTTCTTAGCCCATTCAGAATAGGCTAATTCATCTAATTTGTGTTGTTCTGAGTCCCCTTCCTTGGGCTTAGTCAGGGAGTGAGACAAGGCCTCTACGACTTCTTGCTCATCTAAGACATATTGGATCTTGCGATGCCATATGTCATAGTTCTCCCCATCCAATTTCTCCCCTTTGTTTAAATCGGCAACAATACTCTTGGATGCCATTTCACTATAAAACGCAAAGGAGGGATATTACACACACACCTAAGAAATCTGCCGCGTCCATTCAAGCTAGAAAAAAAATAATTTAGACATGTCGCAAGATCGAAAAATCGCTAGACTTCAGAATCATCTCTTGCGCCACAATATCCAATTATTAAATTTCTAACCTAATTCCCGCGCAAATTTAAAAAAAATATGGGAGATTTAATCATAAATCTCAACCATACTCCCACTATCTAAAAGTAGTCACCTAGTCCTAGTCACGCGTAGAGACAGATCCTACTAAAATCGCAGTAACCTGTTGGGCCAGTCTACAAAGACAGCTTCAACAACCACAGCAGCCTGTTGGGCCAGTCTACAAAGATGGTTCATATAAGACCATTACAGTCCATTTTTCTTATTCCATCAGTGCATTTACAGTTCTTACTGGGGCTACCATGGTGTTGTCGCTATACAGTGCATTTACAGTTCTTACTGGGGTCACTGCAATTCTTTCAGCCTATCAATCTACACCGACAACCCTAACTAAGACTACTTAGTGGGAATTTCCTATTTTATCACTAGAATAAATAAAGGCTAATGTCTAATCATACAAGCCTAACATTTATATATGATAAAATAATAACACATTCACATGTTGTATACATACATGTTATCACATTTAATCAACCAAAAATTAAACATAATATCACATGTAATTTATCAATAAAAAAATGAATATCATCAAATATCCACATGTAATCATATTTAATCTAAAGCATTAAATAAAAATATCACATGTTATAACAGGAAATATATCTAAGCATATATTAAAACATGCCATTTTTTTTTAATCATTATTAAAAAATATATATATAAAAAAAAATAAATACATAGACCAGCAGATGCTCACGGTCAAGTGGTGGGGGGGCGTAGGAATTTGGCATCTGGCCTGGGTTCGAAACCCACGGCCAGACTAAACCATGCCATTTTTTTTTTTTTTTTTTTTTTTTTAAAGAATTGGGGCTGGGCCGTATAAAAAACCAGCCCAGCCCAAAAACCGGACCCCAATAAGAACAAATGGGCCGTAAGGCCCAAGCCCGGCCCATCAGCTGCCTTCTTCAACCTTCGGCCAGGGCACTGTTCACGTGAACCGTGCCCAATTTCCAGAAATCAAGAACAGCGCCCCAGGCCGCTGCCCATCTCCGGAAACTGCCGCCCCATCACCGGAAACAACCTCCGGAGGAGGCTGGGTGCTGCCGCAGCACCTAGGGAGGTGCTTGCAGCACCTGGGTGGTGCGCGCAGCGCCTTGCTGGTGCGCGCAGCACCACGGTGGTGCTGGCAGCACCCATCTGTGCGCGCAGCACCGTCCTGGTGAGCGCAGCACCGAGGCGGTGCTTGCAGCACCGCTGGGTGCCCCACGGTGCACCATGCACCGTGGGCTCCAGGCGGTGCATGCGGCACCGTGGTGCGCGCAGCACCATTTCAGGGGTGCTGCGCAGCACCCTACGGTGCGCGCTGCACCACCGCGCTCAGGTGGTGCGCGCTGCACCACCGCGCTCAGGTGGTGCGCGCTGCACCACCGCGATCAGGTGGTGCGCGCTGCACCACCGCGCTCAGGTGGTGCACGCTGCACCACTGCACCGGCTTCGGCCAAAAAAAAAATAATTTTTTTTTTTTTAAACGCAGCAGCTTTAAAAAAAATGGCACATTTATAATTTGCATGCATATGCAAAATAAAAAAACTGGAAGCAATTACGACTGCTCTGATACCAATGTTAAAAAAAATTGCAGCGGAAAGTACCTCAGGCTTAGCTTAAAGAGTTGCTCCACAAGTTTCTCCAGCACGACAAAAACAAGCGTTTTCTCTTAGTGGTGAAGTGTACTACGTAGTTATAAAACTAGAGTAACACTTAACAATTCACAGCCTAAAAACTATTTCAAGAGAGAACAAATGAGAGAGAGATTTTCACTATTTTTTTTAGATTAGTTCCCAGAACCAAAATGAGGGAGGCTATATATAGTCCCCCTACACGGCTGGCCTTAAAGGCCAGCCATAAAAACATGTAAAACGCATGGCATAAATGTCATGCGTTTTACGTTACATGCTACGTAACGCATGGCTTTAAGCCATGCGTTACCTGCATGTAACGTAGGGGAGGCAGGAGGTCTGCCCCATGTGGGCGCCTCCCCCCCCCCAAATTATTACAGAATGAATAAACCTATTTAAAACAATTACAAAAATTTTTAAAAATTAAAATGTCGAACATTCGATTTTTAAATTAAAAAAAATGTTTGTTCAGAATTATCGTGCGCAAATAAAACATAAGCTAAATAATTATGTGAAAATTTTCCAGCATGGTTTTATTCCTGCGAGAATTAACATTACATGTTTACAATTATTTAAGATATCTTTAGAGATTAGAGATCTAGGGATAAATGTAATATACTATAAAATTATTGATCATCACGATATGCATAAATATTAGACGATAAATCAATTCACGATGAATTAATTCAAAATTAGTTTGTAATTTGTAATCAATATGGACGATCAAGATTATTAATGAAGTATTTATACATATGTGCCTGTAAAAATAATATCATGACATTAATATTATTACAAGAAAACTTTTTATTTATAACTAGTTAATAAAAAATTTAAACTTGGGAAATTTCTGTATAGTATTCATTGATTGATAATTACATTGTAGCACTGTATATATACAAGTGCATCCATAATTGATGGGATTACAAGAGTAAATGATTTACATCAAAAAGGAAAGTGTATAAGCTAATATTAAGGAAAGAATAGAAAGTGTATAACTATGACAGTGCAGAATCATTTAAGTTTGTCTTTCCATCGTTGAGAATTGTTGTCTAGTTGGTCTTTAGTCGAGCCACTGATTGAGCCTGCAATTGATCCTTCAATTGATGCTTTGATCTCTACAGGATGTATTATAACATCCCCCTTCAAGCTGATGAGGGAAGAAGTCACTCGCAGCTTGTCTCTTAGCATCAGAAATTGAGTTGAAGTAAGCCCCTTTGGGAAGATATCAGCTACCTAATCAGCTGTGGGAAGATACTTAGTGATGATATCTTTGTTGACAACTTTCTCATGAAATGATAGTCAATTTCAATGTGTTTTGTCCTAATATAAAAAACTAGATTAGTAGATAGTGATAATGCTTCTAAATTGTTTTAGAGCCACTTGGAGTTCTTGTAGCAGCATTCTAAGCCAGTATAATTCAACTATGGTGATTAGAAGGGACCTGTACTCAAACTCTGTGCTAAATTTGGACACTACAATCTGCCTTTTAGAGCTACAACTTATGAGACAAGAACCTAGGTAGATAGCATAACCTCTTGTGGATCTTCTGTCATCCAAACTCTCAGCCCAATCTAAGTCACTATAAGCATTGAGTATTAGTGATACTTTAGTGAACATCAAGCCATGATTGAGGGACCCTTTGAGATATCTCAGGACTCTTTTTGCTATTGTTCAGTGGTCTGAAGTTGGGTTGTGCATACACTGACTCAACTGATTTATTGTGAAGCTTATATAAAGTCTTGTCAAAGTGGGGTACTGCAAGGCCCAAACTAATTGTTTGTATTCAATTGCATTTTCCAAAGGATCACCATTGTATTGAGATAATTTGGAACTTGCAAGTTTGGGAGTCTTGGCTGGCTTTGTTTCAATCATCTTGAATCAAGTGAGAAGATCAAGCGTGTATTTTGACTGGGAAAGCAGTAACCCATTGGCTTGGTGCTCAGCATTAATTCCAAGAAAAAAACTAAGAGGTCCTAAGTCCCTCATTGTAAAATGCTGCTTGAGACGATGGATTAAATTTGTTATTGTAGGGATATTATTTCCTGTGAGGATTATGTCATCTACATAAACCAACAAGAAGATATGAATATCATCATAATGAAATACAAACAGTAAGTAATGTACTTTGGATTCTTGGAATTCGAGAGCAACTAGAGTGGTGGCTAGTATGTTAAGATCATATATTGATTTGTGTAGCCCGCAAACATAATCAAAATTAGTGTGATCTTTGAAACTAGCTGGTTATTTTATATAAACTTCTTCCCCAAGTGTGGCATTGGACACATCAAGTTGCCTCAAGTTCTATTGTAGTGGATAGCAAGAGCCAAAATTGTTCTTATGGTCAATGTTTTAACAACTGGATTGAAAGTTTCGAAGTAATCTATCCCATACATTTGTTTATACCTCTTGGCTACAAGTCTAGCTTTAAATCTGTCGAATGATCCATCAACCTTTTGTTTGACCTCCCCATTTATTATGAATCACCTTCTAATCGGATGGTCTTGGATACAAAGTCCAGGTCCTATTGTTCAATAGAGCCTGAAATTCCTCTTGCATTGCTTGAGTTATGGCAATGTTTGGACTCTTCGTATGCAAGGCCATAATGGGATGTTTGGTTATTGTATAAACCTTGTAATCTCTAAAGGTTTTTGCTTTTCTAGAGCCATCCATCGATTTGGTAGTCATAGGATGAGTGTTTATAGCAAGGTTCACTTGGGGTTTGAGATTAGGCGCAACAAGGGTTTCAGTTTTCTCTACCTGTGATTTAGGCAAGGAGGATGCAATGGATGTCTTTGGCTTTTCTATTTGAATTGATGATGGGTTGTGGGTAGGTTGTGTATGATGTTGTATACTAGGTGAATCAGAGGGTGACTTAGTTTGTGGTGAACCGGAAAAAAACTTATCAAAATTTTGTGCTGTAACAGTGTGGTGTAAAGGTACCATAACATCATTTGAGAGTAAAGAACTAACCTGTGAAGGAGGCTCTTATGTAGAGGACTTTTGCAAATATGTTTCCCAGTCACAAGCAGGAAAGAAATGCTCATCAAATACAACATTCTTGCTGATAAAGATTTTTTTAGTCACAAGTTCAAGACACTTATACCCCTTATAATTTGAATGATAGCCCATAAAGATACACTTTTTTGCCCTGTACATTAGTTTCTAAGTGTTGTATTGTCTGAGAAAGGGATAACAAACACAACCAAAGACTTTGAGGAAATAATAGTTAAGTACCTTGAGAAGAAGTTTAAAATAAGGAAAGAGATTGTTTAACACTAGGCTAGGTAGTCAAATTATGAGATAAATAGAGGTATTGAAAGCATTTACCCAGTAAGTGTTTGGGAGTTTAGATTGTGCAAAAAGAGCAAGCCTTATCTCAACAATGTGTCTATGCTTTCTCTTAGTAAATCCATTTTGTTAGGCTAAATAGGGGAAAGAGATGCGATAATGTATGCCATTTGAAGTGAGAAAATTTTTGAATTGAGTGGAGAGGAATTCACCCCCACCATCAGATTGGAAGAATTTGATTTTCTTATTGAGAAGGTTTTCTGCTACAACTTTGAATTTGACAAAACAGTTAAATACTTCAAATTTTATTTTGAGTGGATAAATTTAAGTAAATTGAGAGAAATTGTTAATGGATGCCCCAATCTTCGATGCCAAACTATGATATTAAAAAAAATTCTAAGAAAATAGGTACAGTTCTTGACAGGATTCGAATGAGACAGATTGATTGAGTACAAGCCATCTCTACTTGGTTCTTGCGTGAGAGTCCTCCCTATTAGATTGTTCTTCACAAAGAAATGAGTTTTAATTAGTTTAAACCAACAACCATTGTCAGCACAAAATCTTTGAATTGAAAGCAAATTTACTACTGCATTAGGACAGTGAAGGACATTTTTAAGTTTGAAAGAATTTTGGGAGTGAAATAGATTTGAGGAGCCTATATTTAGGATAGATATACCTGCACCATTACTAACAGCCACTTCTTCATCTCCTTTGAAGGATTCTTGAATGGTGAGATTGTTTGAGGTCTGTTGTGATGTGGTTCTTTACACCACTAACTGTAAACCAAGGTTGTTCCTATTCTTCAGCTAATGCAAAGTTTGTTCTTATTCTTCAGCTAATGCAAAGTTTGTTCTAGAAGCCATAATAGCTAGTTGAGAAGGAGGATGTCTTATTTGATGGGAGTAGTCCATCCTATAGAAGCAGTCCAAGGCCTAATGTCCCAATCTTCCACAGATTTGACAATGATCTTTTTTATTAGAATCACCCCTAGGTTTGTACTCTTATGGTTCCTTGGATTGGGAATGTTGTCTTTGCTGTTATTGACCTGAGTTCCTCCCTTTGTAATTGGATGGTTTTGGCTTTTGAGTATAGAGAGCAAAGTTGCTAGGCTCATTGTTTTGAGGAGGGTGTTGATTTCCAAGTAGTATTTCATGATTCAGTGATTTAGCTTGGAAGTCCTCGAAGAACATTACAGAATCTTGAGTAGCAAAGTTGAATGAGGTTATGAAACTAGTATAGTTTGGATTGAGTCCCCCTAAAACATAGGAAATTAGATCATCATTGTCAACAAATTTTGTTGATGCAGCGAGTTGGTCATCTAGCAGTTTAGCTTGACCTAAATATTGAGTACAAGTTTGTGAACCTTGATTCAGAGACTGAAGTTGCCTCTTTAAATAGGCCACTCTGGACGTGGATTGTGAGGCAAATCTTGTGGCCAGAGAATTCTATACTTGTTTAGAAGTATAAAGGCTATAGACAGAGGATAATGCATTGTCTGATAGGGTGGTATTGAATCAACTTAGAAGGTATTGATTCTTCTTTTGTCATAGTAAGAAATCTAGGTTGATTTCAGTACTCAACTTCCCTGTTTCATCAGCGAGGAATTTAGGTGGACAAGGTTCTGTGCCATTAACTATTCCCATGAGGTCATAACTGCGTAGCACAGGCAAAAATCGAGACACCCAGCTCAGATAGTTGTTGCTATCTAACTTGATGAAAATGAAATAAGTGATACTATACAGAGATAGAATGGATGAGGAAGAATTTGAATGAGAGTACTGACCAGAGTTAGACATGATAATCAGGAAAGATTAAAGAGACACAAAGAGTGAAAGAGGTGTTAGCTCTTGAGGGGCTCTGATACCATGAAAGATTTAGACTTGGAGAATTTCTATATAGTATTCACTGAATGATAATTACATTGTAGCACTATATATGTACAAGTGCACCCATAATTGATGGGATTACAATAGTAAATGATTTACATCAAAAAGGAAAGTGTATAAGTTGAGATTAAGGAAAGAATTGAAAGTGTATAACTATGACAGTGCAGAATTATCTTGGCTTGTCTTTCCATCTTTGAGAATTATTGTCCAATTGGTCTTTAGTTGAGCCACTGATTTAGCCTGCAATTGATGCTTTGATCTCTGCAGGATATACTTTAACAGTTAATTTTGACGAAATGATTATTTATAGTTAAAATTAGTCACAAATAATATTTTTATCGCAAATAACTAATCATAAAAACTCATTTTTCTTGTAATGTGTTAATATATATCACTTTAAGTATGAAGACGATCCACTGATTGAACCTGCAATTGATCCTTCAATTGCTACTTTGATCTCTGTAGGATGTACTCTAACAGTTAATTCCAGCAAAATGACTATTTATTGTCAAAATCGATCATAAATAATTTTTTCATCGCAAATAACTAATAACAAAAACTCATTTTTCTTATAATGTATTAATATACAGCATTTTAAGTACTGTGGCATCTATCTATGGTCAACAACGTCTAGATCATTTTTATAAATTTTATTTTTAAGGAGCATGAGATTGACAATAACATTAAGATTAGATGAGATGTTTTGTTGAGAGTTGAATAAAATATTATTTTTTAATATTATTTTTATTTTTAATTTTGAAAAAATTAAGTTATTTATTATATTTTATATAAGAATTTAAAGATTTTATAATAATTATAAAAAATCATATGAAATAGTTTAATTTTGTGTAATATTCAAATCAGCCTTCAAAATTTAGAAGATTAGTTGAACGTGTGTGTGAAAAGTTGCCGATCTTGAAGAGAACTTTGCAATTCTGGAATGCATGCGTGCGCGTACCACATGAGCACCCATGTGGCATGCATGTACAAATTACAATTATTCCACAAAATGGTATTTAAATATGCGGTACTATTTTTTAGGTGGGTGCGTTTGCTGTAACGTTCCCTAATTATGCCATTGTTATTGTTAATATAAACCTAGTGTTAAGCAAAGTAAAGCCATTTTATCTATCGAGGAATTACAATACCGTTTACAAATGAGTGGCTCTACATGCAGCAGCCACACATGGGCGATTTCGATAGTGTTTTTTTTTTTTTTCTTTTTGGTTTCATATTTTTTAATATTTAAAAAAATTCACAATATTATTAAAAAATATTTCATTAATCATCAAATAAAAAAACTTTCGAAACCCATGTTCGAGTTTAGCATTTCTCTTCATAAGTATTTTGATTAGAGAAATGATAGATGCAGTCATGGAATTGTAAGTGGCATGTAGTCGTTTTGGAAAAAAGTGAATATATATGAGACCCACGTGAAAAAGTTAACTTTTTTTCTAAAGTGATTGTACATCGTTTACAACTTCACGATTGTAGGTAGCATTACCTTTTTTATTATCATCTTTTAAACGTCTCGTTTGCTCACCTGTTAATAATTATTTTATCACCCAAACAAACATGATATGACTCAGCTGAAAGAGAACTTGATCAACTCAATTACTGTAATAAACATGATGGAACAATATTTTTAACTTTTTGGTCAAACTTATCCGACAACTTCTCTCTCTCTCTCTCAGAGAGGTCATCGTCAATCAGCCCAGGGGCTGAAATTATTTCTTTTTTCACAAGTCTTTTACAACGCATGTTCTTATAAGAATGGTTCCATAAACTCACAACTTTCTATAAAAATATATAAATTTATCAACATTTAAATATATTTTAAATCCATCTAAACGAGTAATATAAAACTCACTCAACCAACTCAACTCATTATTATTCATATAAAATTCAAAACAACTATACTCATCTTGACATTTAAATACAATCTTAATTTTAAGTTTAAATATATCAATATATCGTTGACAAGAAAGAAGACAAGAATTTAGATTTTTTAAATGTGAAAGAGGTATTATATTTTCAAACCATTATTTTAAAAGTATGCTATAGAATTTTTATGATATAAATGTATTTTTAAAGTTAAATTATGTTATATAAATATTTTATCATGTATGTTATTTAATTAGGTCAAACATAAACATAACTTTGAAAAAAGAACAAGTAACAATCCAAGTACCTTTAGTACTTTGCGGTCCCGTCCAGGCCTCAACTTTTGGCCCAAACTGATGCAGCCCATCAAGCCCAGAGCATATATACACACACTAGTAAGCCTGCCAAGGCATTACCTGGCCCAAGCACGTTCTTTTGGATATTTTCCCTTTTAGTATTTTACGGCAATTGCGTATAATCCAACAAGACTCAAAAGTTAAAAAGTTGCTTCGGTCTGTGAAAAGATTCCATTCTCTTTCGAAGTCTTTGAAACCAATTTTTGATTCAATACGGAGGGGAAGAAAATTCTTTTAAAAGGAACCAGAATTCAATATATACCACACAAATAGAAAATGCTTTTAAAGTGCACCAAAACTCAATAAATGCTCTACAACATCTGACACGTTAGCGGCAATAACAAGTCAGCCGTAGCAGGGGAGTTGCTTATAAAAAGAACACACAATAGCAGGCTGTTCATCAGGATCGAATTTTATTGGATCCAATTTTAAAATTATATTTATTTTTTAATAATTTTAATAATTTTATTTAAAATATTTAAGAAAATTCTCAATTCTGAATTCTGAATCTAAATTTTTAAATCTAGAACTTGAATAAACACCCTTATATAACAATATCAAATGCAATAACAACTTCAGACCAATAGTCTTCTAAACTCAAAACAAACTTATGCATATTGGAGAGATGTGGTGTAATTCCAATATTTGATTGATAGTAATAAAATTATTAATTAAAATGAGTTGAGATGATTTTATCTCAACTTTGTTTTCAAATGATCCTGAGCTGTTGTCTGAGTGTAAGTTTTTCAACTGTCATTTTTATAATTGCTAAGTTTCAACCACATACACAAAAGGGTAGATTGCAAATGACCAAATAGAAACATTTGCCTGAGCCGTCAAGCTTGCCTAAGTGCAAGTCATAAAGCATGGCCAGCGAGTGTAAACTTGTTAATTATAAAGATATCATGTTCATGCTAATAAATGTGTAAAACATGGTTCACCAGACTGAGGGCTTGAGCAATCGTCCAAGGAAAAAAAGATGGTTTAGGAGTTGGATAGAATGCCTCTAATACCCTTTCAATATGGCTTGTTGCTTTGCTAAAACATGCTTCATGGTAGACGGTACACTAGAAAAGGAAGACAAACAGGCAAATAAACTCAAGCAGAGAACAAAAAGGAACCAAGTTTTCAAAACAAGCACAATTTGATTGGCAAAGTGGTTAGAGGGAATAGATAACGGCACAACACAAAGCTCACGTGAATAGAAAATGATTTCCTCCCACCACTTGAAATGGGCTGCCTAATTGATGCTTAAGCTGACTCACAACTTCATACGATTGGGAAACTTTAGAATCTTCGCTTTCACCCAAGTCCACCAATAATGTTTCTTAAAGCAACAAATACTGTTCTGTGGGATGCATGCCTTTCTAAGTTCCATGCCACTATCACTCCAAAGTTCAAACTATCAAGCATTGCAATCAATTCGACTTTTAAGAATATGGTAAATAGAAAGCTTAGTTCATGGTTGAATTTCTCATATAAACTGATTTTTAAAAGGAGCGTTATAATCATAAAAGAAATTATATAAAAATAATTTAATAATTTAATAAATTACATTAAATTATATTAATTTATAAAATTATTTTTATATAATCAATTTGTGATCAGAACACTGCGTTTTAAAAAAGAATCCTATTAATAATTTTGACTCTTCTTGTAAACTCTAGCAAACCGACGAAATGTTGAAAACAAGACGGCTGTTTCATTGATGCAACCATCTTCAACGACTTTAAATGCTTGTCATGATAAAGGGAGTTCCCATTATAGTCCCTCTTAAGCAATCCCAATGGCCAAAAAGTAAAACCCACCTCGAAGAAAAGGAAAGAAAGGTATTTTTATTTTTATTTTTATAAAAAAGTTTGTAGTTTTAATTGGATGACAAGTTAAACAACTATATATATATATATATATATATATATATATATATATATGTATGTGTGTGTGTATGTGTGTCACCCAAGAAACAGGTCCATGTGGTAAACAGGTATCTCCTATTTCCTTTTTTTTTTATGGGTGGGTTTGACTTTTGTCTACCAATATTTTTGGTCAATTTGTTTTTTCTTTTAAAATTTCTGATGTTTTTGATACATGATTAACAATGTTTGGTGAACCATAGACTTATTGCTGACTAAATAATTTGGAATTGATTTCCTAATCAAGTATTTCATGAAATGTGAAACGTTGTCACAAAACATTGTACAAACAATAGAGTTAATCACCATCAAAATTTCCTTTCATATCTATTGGGAATCTGGGCTTCCAAATTCCCCATACCAGAATCTACTTTTGACAAAATAATAAGAAAAATAGAGAAATAAACACAACACAAGAATTTACGTGGAAAACTCTAAAACAAGAGAAAAACTACCAGATCCAGAGAAGAAAATACACTATGTAAAAAATTGTTACAATCACACAATTTTTCTCCTTACCCCAACAACACCCACAAAAACTTCTCCCACTAGTAAAATTCTAACTTTCACCTCTCTTCCTTTTATATACAAAAAAAGACAACAAATGAATTTTACTAAAGTCAAAAGTTACTAGATAAGTTTCTGACTGGTGTAATTAACTAAGGAGGCTAAGCCTCCTTTTATAGGCCATGGGTCTTGCCCCCTCTTCCTATTTTTCCCATGAAGGACTCTAGCAAATAAGCAAAACCCAACAATCTCCACCTTGCGACTTTGGCTGATCCCACAGCCACGCTCCACCGCAATAAAGATCTTCATAATTTTCGCTATCATGCTTCACCATAAAAGCATAATTACTCAGAATAAACCAATTCCAAGCATTTCACTTCGGCTCATGTTGAAAATAACCTTACTGAAAAATTATGGTACAACTCCCATGTTTGGCTTTCCTGGAAGTTCATCAGCCATCGACATGAATTTCCACCACACACCTTGCATCAATGCCAAACCAATGCCCATGTGCAAACTTGTGGAACAACTAACATTAACACATCCTCTATCATGACAACTTTGGGATTAGCGGCATGCCATGAGGATGTACATGTTTCCTTTTAACAGACATCATCTTTTGTAAAGAGAGACACGATGTTAGTTTCATTGTCAGTATCTCCATTTACTGACTTGGAGCCTCTTGCCGAACCTGCTCCACCTCTTGGATAATTTCTTCTGACGTGCCCAGGTTGTCCACACACCCAGCAGACTACTTTCTTCTTCATGGAGTTCTTTCTCTTCCAATCACTAGCTGTCACCATTACTAAGTTCTCAGGTGAACCATTACTTCCACCATTTAGCCTTCTTTCTTCAGAAAAAAGTTTACTGGTAACCTCTGAAAAAATTATTTTCTCCTTCCCATATATCAAAATAGGCTTCATATGCTCATAGGAAGATGGAAGAGACCAGGTCAGCCTCAAGGCTTGATCCTCATCATCAATTTTAACTCCAATAGATTCCAGTTCAGAGACAATGCCATTGAGAACACTTAAATGATCTGAAATAGTCGTATCTTCACTCATCCGCAGTGTATGAAACTGCTCCTTCAGGTATACTCGATTCGAGACACCATTCGTCTGATACAACTCTTCGAGCTTTTCCCAGAGTCCCTTTGCCGTGAATATTCCATGCACATTTGCAAGAACATTATTGGCTAGGCACATACGAATTGCACTTGCCGCTCTCAAATCCAAATCCTCCCAATCTTCATCGCTCATTCCATATCTGCTCTTTGTTTCACCAGTAGTGCTTGGACCGCTACTGACTTCAGGGACTGGTCTACCTTTCAACGCCTTATGTAATCCTGATTGAATCAAGATATCCTTGACTTGCACTTGCCACAAGCCAAAATTGATTCTCCCATCAAATTTCTCCACATCAAATCTGATAGGATTTGAAGCTCTACCTCCTGACATAACTTCGATGAATTTTACCGTATAAATGAATAGTACCCACTAAGTAAGTTCCCAGGAAAGACTGATCTTTTCTAGACAGAACTTCAAGGTTCCCAGGAAAGATTGGAGGGTCACAACGGACACACTTAAAATTTCCAATTTTCTAGACAGAACCTTCTTAGACCGTACGTATTCACACTACCATACCAAAGCTCCACCTTATAAAAAGAACCTAGTGGCTCTGATACCACTGTTGGGAATCTGGGCTTCCAAATTCCCCCCACCAGGATTTACTTTTAACAAAATAACAAGAAAAATAGAGAAATAAACACAACACAAGAATTTACGTGGAAAACTCCAAAACAGGAGAAAAACCACCAGACCCAGAGAAGAAAATACACTATGTGAAAATTTGTTACAATCACACAATTTTTCTCCTTACTCCAACGACACCCACAAAAACTTCTCATATTAGTAAAATTCTAACTTTCATCTCTCTTCCTTTTACATACAAAAAAAGACAACAGAGGAATTTTACTAAAGTCAAAAGTTACTAGATAAGTTTCTGACTGGTGTAATTAACTAAGGAGGCTAAGCCTCCTTTTATAGGCCACGGGTCTTGCCCCCTCTTCCTATTTTTCCCATGGGGACTCTAGCAAAGGAGCAAAACCCAACAATATCATGCTTCTTTCTTCTTAAAGAAAACTAAAAAAAAAATACTTGACTTAAGTTATTTTATTATTATCGACAAATTATTTCATTCTTATTTATAAAAATTTTATTGCATCTTAATATTTAAATATTTTATTAAAAAAGATGTATGGAAAAAAAGAGATCTCTTAAAAAGAAAAATTTTAAGGTTTTTTTTAATTTTATTTTTGTAAATAAAATAAGATGAGATAGGTTGAAATGAGATTAAAGTTGAATAAAATATTGTTAGAATATATTTTTTAATTTTATTTATTTTAAAATTTGAAAAAAATTATTTTATTTTATATAAAAATTTTAAAAATTAAATAAAATAAGATAAAATAAAATATAAAAAATTAAAGGTAAAAAAAGGAATCCTAACACACTACACAGTCCGCCCGCTTTTGAAATCGAATGCTCTTTCTCTACTTTTCCTTTTCCGTTTCTGAAAGAAAAAAATATTGGTTTATTTAATTAAATAATATTTTCGAATTTAATTGGATAGATTCTCTTTACCAAATCACCCTCCCCAATTTTGCTTACTTCTCTCTCTTTTACGCTGCTACCTCTTTTCTTTGACATCTCTCTCTCTCTCTCTCTCTGTGTTTTTTTCACCCTGTCTCTGATGACCGCGCAGTAAACCCTAATTTCGCTCTACACTCTCGCTTTAGAGGTCCTTGAGTCTCTCCGTCTCTGTGTATTTATGTGTGTCGATTTTGTTTTTTTTGTTGGTTTAATGGTGTTGTGGGGATTTTTTTTTTTTATGGTTGTTGGATCTTGTTTGTCTGCCTGCAGAGAAATTTGCTAGGAAAAGAACAAAACAAAAGCGAACAAAGGAGGGAATTTAAGAGTTGGGATATATGTCCCATAATCCATATAGGTCGGATAAGAGCGAGACGACACAGTACAGGAAATCCGATAAGCGATTCGCAAGCTCCAACCAGCAGCGGAGTTCCTCAGGAGCTTACGGCAAGGGCGGCGGGCCCGCCCTTTCTCCGTCATACAATCTATCCTCCGACCGCAGGTATCATTGCTCTAGGGTTTGTGATTTGGAATCTTTTTCTCTTTCTTTTTAAATTTCGTGGCGTTTTTGGGAAGTTATTTTATTTTATGATTGTTTTGCGGTGTATAGGGTAGTTAGGGTTGTTTATTTCGTTATTTGTGAATTGCGGTTTCATTTTTTTTTGTATTTTGCTTGTGCTTTTTGTATGTTTTTAGTGTTAAGAAGAATAATAATAATGCACAAGGAGGAGGTCAATCCAGGGCAAGCTTGCCTACTGTCAATTCGTCGTCAGTGGAGTCTAGTAATGCTTCTACGCCGCGTGGTACCGTAATACAGAATGGTTCCCATGTACAGCCCCAACATGGTATGAATTTTTCCCATGCGGTTTGAACAAAAAGAATTGTATTTTATAAGCTGTATTGCTTTGTGAAAATGAAGGTTCTTGTATACCATTGTACTTGGGCTTTGCCTATTCTTATCAATAATATTGTTTACTTATCCAAAAATGGGGTTTCCTTATAATTGATGGATTCCATTGTTTTTTATGAGTTCGGCCTCTTGATTGGTTTGGATTATGATTTTGTTGTTATGGTGCATGGTAGGAGCAGCATCTGATGTGCCCACTACAGGCACAGCTGCCAAGCCGACTGAGTTGTTGGCTCCTCCGAGAAGCACCCGAGCAGTTCCAAAGCCTCCGACTTCTCAATCTGCCTCTGTGAACTCTGACTTAACAGCTCCTACGACACCTGCAAAGGGTATGTCTAGAAGCTTTGGAGATAGGTCTATCATTTTTTTTAACTATATGAAATTTATTCTCTTTTGTATACTCCCTGTATACTTGGGCTCTATCCAGGGGCGGCCTAATGTAGATTGAGGCCTTAGGCAAAAAATTAAAATGAGATATTTTATTTTGTATTTATTATTATATTAATTGTTAAATTGATTTATTTTAGTTCTTTAAATTCTAAGAAGAAAAACTACTTAACAAATATGTCTGATAATATATGAATCAATAATTTCTCAATATATGAACGAATGAGAGATAATTTAATTTAAAAAACAGAATTCGTGGAACAATTAAAACAAACAAGCGTTAGTATGAGTAAAAAATGATAACGATTAAAAGAAAAAAAAAGATTAAATAAATTGAGGATAGATTAAGTAAGTTTATGATCATTTTTCTCCCACATGGCGAGTCACCATCTATTTATTTTGCATGTAATTCGTTTCTCTTTATATAATTTAACTTTATCTCCTTTTTTACTTTTGTGCCATTTTTTTCAAAAGTAAAAAGTTGAATTTTTTTTATGTTTTGGGGCCTCACATGGGTTGGGGGCCTTAGGCAACTGCCTAAGTTGCCTAACCCATGAGCCGGCCCTGGCTCTACCTTTTTCACTATTAACAATGAAACTTATCTCTTACGTATAAAAAAAAACTATATGAAATTTATTGTAATGTGGAAGACTATCAATGTTCTTTTTTTTTTTTCCTTGGCAGTGATTTTTAGTATTAGTGAACTAATGATATAATCTTGATGTTTTTCTGTGGATCAGCCCCAGGAGATGCGTCTAAGGCATTCGCCTTTCAGTTTGGGTCCATAAATCCTGGTTGCATGAATGGGATGCAGGTGTACACATGCTCTCACATCCCCAAAATGAGCGTTATTGATTTTTCCCAGTCAAATGGTTCTCAGTAGTTTTTGTAATCTCATTTAATATAGTCGAAAGGATTGTAATCATTTTGTGTTTGTAGGTTCCTGCTAGAACTAGCTCAGCGCCCCCAAATTTGGATGAACAGAAACGGGATCAGGTTTGTACTTTTTTTCTTCTTCTTCTTCCCATTCTCATCTTGTGGACTGCTTATTTGCTGTAAGTTGATTCTTAATTATAGCCTCTATCCTTGCTCTCATATTTTGTTTCAAGCAGTATGGAACTATGCACTATGTAGTTTTAAAACTTTGCATGATTTTTATGTGGCATTTTCTTTGTGCCTGGACATTTGGTGTGTATGGTTCCATTACTCATTGTGGGATATTGAAAATTTATGGCACTGGGCATTTTTATTTTTATAATTAAAGAAACCTTTTTTATTTTTGACATGCAGGCACGCCGTGATTCTTTTAGATCTGTACCTCCGTTGCCAGCTCCTTCTGCACCTAAGCAGTTACCGAGAAAGGATGTCACTCCTGTAATCCAAGCTAATATCGGGGAGGCTCATTCAGTGCCCAAGGTAAAAAAGGATGTGCAAATCTCACCTCCACCACCAGCAAGCCAACCACCGAAGCCTTCTGTTCATCCCATGGCTGGGATGCCCATGCAAATGCCATTTCACCAGCCACAGGTTCCTATGCAATTCGGAAGCCCCAACCAACAGATTCAATCCCAGGGCATGACAGCTGCTTCACTTCAAATGCCATTGAATTTACCTTTGTCCATGGGAAATGCACCCCAAATGCAACAGCCTATGTATATTTCCAGTCTCCAACACCTTCCCATGCAGACACAAGGTCTTATTCATCAAGCCCAGGGCTTGAGTTACCCAACTCAAATGGGTCCTCAGTTGAGCAATATGGGAATCAGCATGACTCCACATTATCCCCATCAGCAGGGGGGAAATTATGGTGGTCCTCGTAAAACTCCCGTCAAGATTACTCATCCAGAGACACGTGAAGAGTTAAAGCTTGATAAACGGGCAGACTCCTATTCAGACGTTGGGTCAGCTGGTCCTAGGTCTCACTCTAACGTGCATCCTCAATCACAGCCTATACCATCATATTCACCTTCTCATTCCATGAGCTTTTATCCTCCCAATTCTTACAATGCCAGCTCTATATTTTATCCACCCCAGAGTTCTGTTCCTTTAACAAGTAGCCAGATAGCAGCCAATTCTCAAGCTTCAAGATTTAACTATCCAGCTACACAGGGTCCCCAAAACATGACTTTTGTGAATCCATCGGCTCATAATGCCATACCTGTAAATAAGATTGGGACCCAAATGCATGGTGTTGCAGATCCACCAAACTTGGAACGTTCTCGTGATGTACATAACTTAATCTCCTCTCCATTGACAACAGTACCAATTACAGTTAAGCCAATTACTGGCCCCTCTATTGGAGAAAAGGCTGGAGACTCATTGCTGCCAAATAGCTCACATGGTGTTGAAAAGGGTGAATCTCCAAAACATTTGAGGCCATCTGCAGAAGCTAACTTATCACATCCTCAAAGGGATTCTCCAGAAGTCTCTTTGTGGCAGATGAAAACTAGCTCTGAATCCTTGGTCCCCAAGTCATTGCCGGTGGCAACTAAACAGTCTGCGGCTGTTTCAGATGCTAGTTCTTCTGACGGCCTGGTTCCCGATCACTTATCTTCAGTTTCAGGTTCATCATCCGAGGAATCTGCACTAGTTGTGTTCAATAATGAAGGCAGAAGAAGGGAAACCCTTGGTAGGTCAAACTCGATTAAAGATCATCAAAAGAATCCAGGCAAGAAAGGATATATCCAATCACAGCATCAGGTATTTTTATGCTGTACTTGTTTATTACCATTTCTTTTAAGCATCTTTATTTTGATTTAACCCTTTCCTAATATTTTTAGTAAAATTTTACACCTTTCTACAGGCTGCTAGCCAACCTATTTCAACCTCAAATTTTCCTTCTCGAGCTCTAGAGCATGGTATATCTTCTAACAGTGGAGTTTCAGGAGCTGTACTAGCTAAAACAACTACTACGAATGCAAATAGTGAAGGTGCTTCATCGTTTCAGCAATCACTATCATCTGTTGGTGATGCTACTCATGGTGCTTCTGACCTAAAGGTTGACAGTGTTGGAGAGGACTCAATCAGTGTCTCATCTCAGATTTGTGGTGCTCAAATCATTCTTGATATCTCTGAAACTGTTCATCATGCTAGGCCAGATGAACAATTAGACCAAGAAAAGGTGGGAATAGATGAACAAGAAGAAAGAAGATTGCCTGAAGGGTCCAAACAGGATAATATCGGTAGTGAGATATCTTCAGAGCCTGTTTTATTAAAATCTCAGGAAAGTGTTAAACAAATTGATGGAGAACAGTCTGGACAAGATTCTGGTCTGAAGGAAATAACTACAAATGATGAGGTTCTAACTTCAAAGACTGTACAGAGGGGGTTGGATGAACCTGTGAGGCATCATACAGAAATTGACAGGACAACTGATAAATTAGAAATGTGCAACATCAAGGTTTTGAGCTCCAGAGATGGTGGAAGTCCTCATGGTGAAAAGAGCTCATATTTGGATGCCTTTTCAAGCAGAAGTGATAGTGTAGGCAGTAGTGAAGTTGTTGCAATATGTGGTATATCAGATCAGCTGTCTGCTCATATTCCAACCTCTGATATTGCAGAAGCAACCTCAAAACATGAAGGGGAAGGTGTAGAGAACATTGATGGCTTGGTCTCTTTTGGAGCATCAGGTGCCAAGGGTAAACCTATTTCCGATCTGAATAGGGCAAAGGGTACTATTAAAGGAAAAAAGAAGAGAAAAGAATTTCTTCAAAAAGCTGATGCTGCTGGGTCAAATTCTGATCTTTATAATGCTTATAAGGGCCCGGAGGAAAAGAAAGAAACTGTTGCGTCTACAGAAAGTAATGAGAGCACTTCTTCTAATGTGCATGTGAATGAGGCACCTACTGATGCTGTTGAATTAGATGCCCCAGTGAGTGAGAAAAGTGGACAGGAAAAAGCTGAACCTGATGATTGGGAAGATGCCGCGGACATATCGACACCAAAATTAGAAGTTTTGGATGATGGACAACAGATACATGGAATGCTGGATAATCATGACAAAGACGGAGTTGGAACTATGACCAAAAAGTATTCCAGAGATTTCCTCTTTATTTTTTCAGAGCAATGCACTGATCTTCCACATGGTTTTGAGATTACAGCTGATATAGCAGAGGCTGTGATGAGTGGTGGTTTCAGTAGCTCTCATCTTGTTGAACGGGATTCATACCCTAGTCCTGGGAGAATAATAGACAGGCCAAGTGGGGGATCTCGAATAGACCGCCGTGGTAGTGGGATGATCGAGGAAGACAGGTGGAGTAAAGTACCTGGTAATTTTGGTTCAGGGCGGGATGTGCGTCTGGATTCTGTCCATGGGGTTAATGCAGGTTTTCGACCTGGATCGGGTGGCAATTATGGTGTTCTCCGGAGCCCACGTGTGCAAATACCTGTGCAGTATCCTGTAGGTATCCTCCATGGGCCATCTATGGGTCCTCAGGGAGGAATGTCTAGAAATAGTCCTGATGCTGACAGGTGGTTACGTGCTACCAGTATTCAACAGAAGGGTTTGATTCCATACCCTCAGACTCCATTACTAATGATGCACAGAGCTGAGAAGAAATATGAAGTGGGTAAGGTGACAGATGAGGAAGAGGCAAAGCAACGGCAACTGAAAGGCATTTTAAACAAGCTCACTCCTCAGAACTTTCAGAAACTTTTTGAGCAAGTGAAAGCTGTCAAAATTGACAATGCTGTCACTCTAACTGGTGTCATCTCGCAGATCTTTGATAAAGCTTTGATGGAGCCTACTTTCTGTGAGATGTATGCTGATTTCTGTAGTCATCTGGCTGTGGAGTTGCCTGATTTCAATGAAGACAATGAAAAGATAACTTTTAAGAGAGTACTTCTGAACAAGTGCCAGGAGGAATTTGAGAGAGGGGAAAGAGAGCAAGAAGAAGCTAATAAAGCTGATGAAGATGGGGAGATTAAGCAGTCTGCAGAGGAAAGAGAAGAGAAGAGAGTTAAGGCTCGAAGACGAATGCTGGGTAACATTAGATTGATAGGGGAGTTATACAAGAAGAAAATGTTAACTGAGCGAATAATGCATGCATGCATACAGAAGTTGTTGGGTCAGTCTGAGACTCCTGATGAAGAAGATGTGGAAGCTTTGTGCAAACTGATGAGTACTATTGGGGATATGATTGACCATTCCAGAGCCAAGGAGCATATGGATGCATATTTTGAAAGAATGAAGATTTTCTCTACCAATGTGAATTTATCTTCTAGGGTCAGGTTCATGTTGAAGGATGCTATGGATTTGAGAAAGAATAAATGGCAACAGAGAAGAAAAGTTGACGGGCCGAAAAAGATTGATGAAGTGCACAGAGATGCTGCTCAAGAACGACAGGCACAATCCAGTAGGTTGAGTCGTGGTAGCATGAACCAGTCAGCTAGAAGGACACCTATGGATTTTGCCCCTAGAGGGTCAACAATATTGTCTTCCCCAAATGCTCAGCATGGTGGTCTCCGTGGACTGTCTACTCCAGTTCGTGGGCATAGCATTCAGGATGTTCGGTTGGAGGACAGACAATCTCATGACAGTAGGATGCTGTCAGTTCCCCTGCCTCAGAGACCCAGCGGTGATGATGCTATTACTCTGGGACCTCAAGGTGGTCTTGGGAGAGGAATGTCAATCAGAGGACCACTGTCAATGCCAAGTACTCCAGTAGCTGATGTATCTCCAGGCTCCACAGAATTCAGAAGAATGGCAGCTGGTTTGAATGGCCCCAGCTCTTTACCGGAGAGCGAACAACTAATGGCACAAGGGAGGATCTTGTTCCAAGATATATTCATGATAGATTTCCAGCTCCAGCTGCTTATGAACCTTCAAGTTCTCAAGAGCGCAATGTGAGTTATGGTAACAGAGACCCAAGGAATCCCGACCGGAGTTCTGATAGATCTCTTGCAATCCCACCACAAGGGCAGGGAACAGCTTTTCCTCACAATGTTCCTTCAGAAAAAGTATGGCCTGAAGAACACCTTCAGGATAAGTCAATGGCAGCAATTAAAGAATATTACAGGTTTCATCTTGTCTTATGTGTGCATCTATTGTCCTGTTATACCAATCCCTATTTTCCAAGTTTAGAGAATCTTGCATCATCTGGTTGCCGGCACGAATGCTTGCATTAAAACCTCTATACATTCATCCGATTATAGAAGCTATCCAATGCAAGAGAGTCAAATTATGGAATGTAGTCAGTCAGTACAAAGGCCATATAGGACCTCTGATTTAGGCTCCCTTTGTTTGCTCGCAAGTTGAAACAGGGAATTCATTTTTGCTTCCTTCACTGCTTTGTTCACCTCTCTGCCCCTTGTATTGTCTTTTGTTGAAACTCTGAATTTTGAATGAGCTGGATTGGATCTGATTAGGTATGCTTAGGGTTTTGAAAATCAACCAGGTTATGAATCTATAAAGTTTTTTATTGTTGCTTATGGTATTTTTACCCACAAAATTGTGGTGGCCATAGTTTTTGACTCGGTCGTGGTGTGGGGATGCTTCGTCATCTCACTTGATTTTTTGAAATGACAAATGAGACTTAGTGAAGAAACCCTATACATCTTTTATAAGTTCCATGTTCTCTCTTTTTTTCCTTCTATCTACAGGTTTGAAAAACATCTTCGAAGCATATGAATATTCTTTTTCACTTATAAAAAAAAGCATATGAATATTCTTTTTTACCCTCTTAAATTAAGAGACTGAATAAACAACAGAACACAGTTCACCTGCTGCCTGAATTAGTTGTCAGTGGGAGTTGAAGGTGGTTTATTGTTTTGAAGGGAGGCGATAAATGTGGTATCCCATGAAAATGAATGGTAGGTGGTGTATGGGATCTCACATTGTTTGGGAAGGAAAAGTTCTTGCTCTTTATAAGGTTCTAATAGGGCTCCAATTGTATCATTGACTAGTCCTTTTGGAGTATAGGCCATGTAGTTTGGGTTTTCCATTGGGACGTTACAATAAAATCACATAAAAACATTTTTCATTGAGTGATATGTTTAATAATCATGATGTTAGCTTTTAGGTTCTTGGTATTATACTGTAGGACATACGTCATTCAAATTGTAGGCCAGTGAATTGGTAAACTGGCCTTGTGTAAAAGTTCTCGAAGTGTCACTTGCACTCTACCTCAATCCATTTATTAAAGCTTTGATTGTGCTGATGTATTGGATGTAGAATTGTCTTGAATTCATATCTAAATTAATTTCTCGATATCCTACTTGGGAGCATGTAGTTTTCCCGTTAGTACAGTTGTGATAATCGATATAATCCCCTGTTGCTGAGAATACAAAAATCTATGGCGCTTGTTTTTTACTTTTTGCTATCCTTATCAATATATTGGATGATATTTTATTTTTTATTTTTAAATTCAGTGCCAGAGACGTGAAAGAAGTTGAACTATGTATTAAAGAATTGGATTCCCCCAGCTTCCATCCGTCAATAGTATCGTTATGGGTCACAGACTCTTTGGAGAGGAAGGACATGGAAAGGGATCTTTTGGCAAAGCTTCTGATCTCTCTTTCTAAGTCTGGGGATCGTGTGTTGAGTCAAGCCCAGCTCATCAAAGGGTAAATGATATTTCACAATATTAGTTACGGTCTATCGGCTTTTCATGATTTAGATTCAGTGCCCTATTTACTTACAGCTGTTACTCTACATCTGATCAGGTTTGAATCTGTTCTGACTAATCTGGAGGATGCCGTAAATGATGCCCCAAGAGCACCAGAATTTCTTGGTCATATCTTTGCCAAAGTCATTACCGAAAATGTGACCCCTTTGAGAGAGATTGGGAGGTTAATACATAAAGGTGGAGAGGAGCCAGGCCATCTTCTAGAAGTCGGGCTTGCGGCAGATGTTCTTGGAAGCACCTTGGAAATTATAAAATCCGAGAAGGGCGATTCTGTCTTCAATGAAATCTGGGCAAGCTCCAATTTGAGGTTTGAGGATTTTCGACCTCCAGCTCCTAACAGGTCAAGGAAGTTAGAGAAATTTATTTAGGGGGATATTTGATGCTCATTGTATTTTGGTAGAAGAAAAAGAAAGAAATTATTCTCTAGTGTTTTAGGCTAGTTCTTCTGCAGGTGGGCGGGCGGGCGGGGATTTATATATTGGGCTTTTCCTTTGGCTTCTCCATGTCTTAATATTATTATTCAAATGTAACTGGGATGATGAAAGGTTCGATGGAGCATCGGAAAATTTTAAGTTTTCCTACTTATAATTTTCTTTTATTTTCTTGAATTAAGCTGGTGATGTCGACATATTGGGTCGGGTTAATATGAATTGATGTTAGTGTATCTTCATCGTCTAACAATGGTTTGTGGATGCTTCTCAATGCCACAGATTCTCGAACCAGATTTGGGGCACAAAATGCACACGCATTACTCTCATTCCATGTCTTGGGCAATTGGCAATAGATCAAAACTCTTGCATTATTGCGCCCCATTGAAATTTATGTGTGCTAGAGGGCTGGTGGATAGCGTGTGCCTAACTGTTGTATTTAGACTGAAATCAAACCCGAAAATAATCAGACCAATAATTTTATTATGGCCTTCATATGGATTATTCTTTCCACATTCACTTGGAATAATTTCAGAGTTATGATGTCTTTACAAAGTCAATTATGTCCAAAATGAGGTATTCCATTAAAATTTACAAACGCCCTAATCCTAAATGAGAGCACCTACTATGCAAAATCTGGTTTATGCCTTTTGCTATATGTTAGTATTTAAGGGCTCTACTGTTACCAAAAACATTGCACCACATTAGATTATGTTAATAATTTAGTTAAATGAGTAATGTTGTATATAAGTTCAGAAGGTACAAACTCTTTGATAAAAGGGAAGCTCGCTATAATTAATTTGTTTAAATAGTCTCACTTTTTCTTAAATAACTTGCATAATTATTCAAAAGCGATATAATTAATATATATATATATATATTTTTCATATAAGATATGCAAATTAGAGCAAACGACAGACAAACATGTCCATACGTATTCAAAAGCCCATATTTCAGATAGCCTTCAAGTGGAGACTATACTGGGCTTTAAAACCCATTCCATGGTCCAAATCCTAAGTTTCAAAAGGACTTTTAAGTGGAGACCATGCTGGGCTTTAAAAGACCTAAAATCCATTCAACTCGCAAACCCTCACTTCCCTCGTCTAGTGCAACAAATCTTTCTGCCACCATCAAATCTCTTTCATTTTCGACTTCAAACAATCCACTCGACGAGACGCTTCGCTCGCCTGCTCGCCCTCCGACGCCCCCAAAATGGTACTATCTTCCTCCATCCTTCCCCTCCCTCTTAAATTCCGATATTGAAGCTTAACGAGTTTCATTTCCAAGTGAATATGAATAATCGTCTGGAACTGGATCTGATTGTACCTTTTTGGGGTTGAGAAAAATACTAGTTTCTTTTTTCAAGATAAAAACTCTCTGGGAATGAATCTGATTGTTACGCTTTTGGGTCAACAAAAGACTAAATTTTTCGTTATATTATCGTTAGCTGTGGTTCAATTTGAATCGTCTGATTATTTACTATTTGGACATTGCATGTGTATCGTTTTAGTTCAGATTGTGAAATGAACTTAAGTAGGTCATTAGAAAGAGATTTGGGTAGGTGATTTTGACCGACATATTTGAAGGCTCAAGATATCTTTTATAATATAGAAAGTATGTAAAATTCAGCCGAAGCTTGTAGTGAGTAATACATGAGCTATCCTGTCGAACCCCTAGTGGTCTTTCTTGCAAATGGAGCTTAGTATAACTTTTAATATCAGTGGAGATTGTTGAGGTTCTTTATTTCATGAAATGATGGTATTCCCTGATCTCAGTTTACTGGAGTGTGGTTCCATGATATATATTTGATTCTGTTTTTGCCGGTACCGATGAATTTCATGTTGATTCATAGTAATCATACGCCTGAAGATTTCTATTCTGCAATTTCAAATTATTGATTAATTTTTTCCCTATCCATGGCCTGTGCCTTACTTACCATTGTGATCTTTTGATGGCATGCAGACCAAGAGAACCAAGAAGGCCGGTATTGTTGGGAAGTATGGTAAGTTCTACAGACTTATTTTTTCCTTTGATGTAAATTTAAGATTTTAAGATTATGAAGAGGTTGTGCTCCAGTTTTTCATTCGTACAACAAGGTTACAATGATTTAAGATTATGAACATAAGGAATTAGAGTTGTGTTCAGTCTGATGTGTTAGTTGTTACCCATTACCTTATCCAAGAGGCTTTATTGTAGTAAATCAAGAAAGAAATGGTGTGCTTATTCCTGAAATCTAGTATAAAGAATGGGACTCAGATTGAGGCCATTTAGTCCTTTTGTCCATCTGCAACAACTTTATCAGCACAGATTTCAACCCATCTTCCCTTCCCAGTCATCTGTCCACTGTTTACCTATGTTTTTTTTTTTTTTTTTCTCTTTAATTGTGTTGGGATGCATGCTGCCTGTTCGTGTGTTAGAATGTGGTGATACTTATCTTCTCACATTTTAGGCACTCGATATGGTGCTAGTCTGAGGAAGCAGATTAAGAAAATGGAAGTTAGTCAACACAGTAAATACTTCTGCGAGTTCTGCGGGAAGGTAACTCCCCGTCATTCTTCTGTCTTGTCATTTAGTGACTAACATGCAATCATTGAAATGAGTGGTGTTCTTTTGCAGTTTGCAGTGAAGAGGAAGGCCGTAGGAATCTGGGGTTGCAAGGATTGTGGAAAAGTGAAAGCAGGAGGTGCATATACATTGAAGTAAGGATTTTCTTTAACTTTGTCCGGCGTTTACCAACATTTTATAATTGAGGGCTCTAATTGCTGTTTTATTGCTCGAACTCAACAGCACTGCTAGTGCCGTGACTGTTAGGAGCACCATCCGGAGGCTTAGGGAGCAGACCGAGAGCTGAAACCAAATTCCACGTTCGTCTTTAATTTTGACATTATTATGTAGTTGAGAGATGTCTGAACAGAAGTTGAGTATCTGTTTTGTATTTTATATTTGATTAAATGCCTTGTTTGGGAAATACAGACTAAACAGATTCATTTTGATCTGGGTTACGCGGTTTATCATTAGTGTTTGCTTCGTTTACAACATATGAAGTTTTAGTTTTCTTTTCCATCAGGCACCGATTAACAGAAACGGAGTTCTATGCTTCCCTGTTCTGTTTACCTCAATTATACCTTGTCACAACATGAGCTATCGGGAGAATCATATCTTGCGAGAATTGGGTCCACTCAAATGGGTTGAAAACACGGGAGGTCTAATTTTAGGAAGACGTCCAGATATATGTGCGTCAAATACGTCGTGTTGGCCCTTTTTTAAGTAACAAACAACACATAAATTCTAGGAAGTAGACATTTTCGCATCACTTCTTCATGAAACCGAAAACCAGTAATGCCTTCCGAGAACCCCCTTTCCAACGTACATCATTCCTTTGATTGTAACTAAGAATAGGCGCAGCTTCCTATTGGAGAAAGATCCTCAATAAATGCCCCAATTAGGATGTTGCCCAGAGGTCCTCTCACAATACATCCCACTTTTATCATTACAACGAGTACAATGGAAAATGGAGATTAATAGATTTTGATTCTTCAACTAACTCCATTACAAAACCAATTAACTCGGATACAACAGCAGCTGGGATGAGGTTTTACCTCGGCACCAGCCTTTATATTACATCTACCTCATCTTTACAAAAATGTACTAAGATTGAAAAGCAAAAAATTGGTTGAACATATGAGATGGACACCATCATCGTCAACCCTACCCCCTCTCTCTCTCTCTCTCTCTCTCTCTCATCTTTAAGCAGTGTTTATGACCATCCCACCCCTCTTCAGATATCTTCTTCCTCACACTGATTCCAAAAGGCACCCCCAACTGGGTCCTCTCGAAGGAAGAAGTCAAAGAGAAGATGACAAGATAAAACACAAACCTACCAAGTCAGGAAAACATGATACGCAGTAGTCATGATGCAGCAGTCAAGACACATTAAAAGAGCCCGAGGTGCAGCTAGGAGTCTCACACGATTGGAATTGGAATGTTGTCGTTGTCATTATGGTGCATTTGTTTTTGAACGGCCTTAACAGCTGCTACTCTAGCTGCATTGGCTGCTCTATTGGCAGATGCTATTGCCCTGTTGACTCTTTCATCCACCTTTGCCACATCATAGGCTTTCTCTGCCGCTCGCCGAGCTTCCTGGTTGTAAATCAGAATAACAGAACTAATCAGAAAGAAACCCTTTACTAGTTTTTCAAATTGCTTAATTAACTGTCTACAGTTTGTTACTATCCGTCCACCTCCCATATCTTTACAGTATGAAGGTAGAAGGTAAAGTACCTGCACTGCATTGAGCACTTTGGAATGATATACAGCGACAGGAGATACAGGAGAGGTGGTGTTCTGTGTACTTGGAATGTCAAGAACTCCATTTTGCCAGTGACCAGATTGTGTTTCACCATTTCTGAATGTGTACATTCCAAGCCCTTGCCTTCTACCCTCGTGCCAGGCTCCCTCGTATCGATGTCCATTTGCAAAAGAATAGACCCCAAACCCATGCATCTTGTCAGCAAAATATTCTCCGGCATATGTGTCCCCATTTCTAAATAAGATAAAAGTACATGAGTTGTGATAAGGTATAAAATCATGAGTGAGAGAGAGAGATTCCAATTATTGAGAAAGAAACTTACATACATACAGATGATGTCTAAAATCAATGTTGGCTCATATTGTCCATTCGGCAATGTTATCCATGTTTATAATATACAAATTGTGATAAACCAATCACATGGGCGTTGTTCTAACATTACTGATGAATTATGATAAAGAAAACCAACAGAAGAAGTGTTCATACCAAATAGTAATATCATTGGTTCATCATTTTATAATTCAGTTAAAAGCATAACTTTATAATTCAGTTAAACTTTATAATTCAGTTAAAAGCATAGCACGAAGCATACAAAACATATAAGGTCTTCCTAACTGTAGGTTAGCGGGAAAATAAAATCAGTCATTTGAAGAAGAGATCATTCTGATCCTGTCATTCCTTAAAAAGCACAGCTTTGAGCAATAAATACCTAATACTCAAGAGCACTAAAACAATAAGCTAAATTGCAGTGATAGAAATATCAGTTTCATGTTATCTCCAATCTAGAAGGACCCAACAAAAATCATGCTGATAAGTTCATCAACCTCATAACAAAAAAAAAAAAAAAAACCTACAACTTAATGTTGAAGATCTTAACATAAGCTCCAACTCAAAACAAGAATTAGCAACCAAGACCATAACAAAAGCAAAGCCCACTCCATTACCCAGAAATCATCATCAAATTTATCACCAGTTGGCAGAAATCTCCATTCTTCAATCATTAATTAAACCCCCTCCCCCTAAGAAGAACAACAATAAAAAAAAAAAAGTACAGTAATTAGATTCCGGACCTGAAATGGTAGTGCCCAAGGCCGTGCTTGACGCCCCATTTGAACTCCCCAACATACCGGCTCCCATCCTCGCAGGTATGCACTCCACACCCATGACTTTGTCCATTAGCCCATTCGCCGGCATAAACATCACCGGTATAAAACCGATACACCCCAAAGCCATTCCGAAGCCCCAGCCGATACTGCCCACGATATCGGCTCCCCCTGGCCCACGTCTCGACACCATAGCCGTCATACTTGCCATCCACCCAATCGCCCTCGTACCTCCCACTCATGTAATAGTAATACACCCCATTCCCCGAGCACTTTCCCTTGTGGAACTCGCCCTCGTACACGTCCCCGTTGCGATAGACCTGGACCCAACACCCAGAATTCGGTATCTTCTCGGGTTTGGGCCTCGACCCAATCGTCCAAAACACTGGCAGAGGCGACCGGGAGATGGGAGAGCAGTGGGAGAGCTTGATCGGGAATGACCGCGCGAGGAATAGGCGTATGGAGGGGAGGCGAGGGAGCGCGAGGTTGAGTGAGAACAAGAGGGCCGCGGAGAAGGCGAAGGCGGAGAGGAAGTCGAGGATGAAGGTATGGCTTGGATTGGAGACCAAGAAGTAGAATAACGGGAGGGAGAGCAAGAGGATCAGCCGCAGATGCACCCGGAATCGTCGAAGGTGCTTCACTTTGCGAAGAGCCCGATACAAAAAGGTCTTGACGGCAAGCGAGACAGAGAAAAACGAAGCGTTTTGGGGATCGAATTGCGGCGGGTGCGAGTGGAATTGGTAAATGGTAGGGGATTTGGAGAGGGAGGAATGGGTTTGGGTCAAAAGGGTCCGCTTGTAAGGGGTTGAAGAAGAGGAAGAAGGAGAAGGAGGGGCAACAGGGGCATTCTGTAATAGATGCTGGTGGGAGGGGGATTGAAGAGGAAGAGAAGAAGAGTAGGGATGAAAAGATTGTTCTGGGTAAGGGGAAAGGTGGGAATTGTAAGATAATTTATGGTGGAGAGAAGAAGGAGGAGGGAAAAGGAGAGGAGGGGTAGGGTTGAAATCGGAAGAGACGCCGCTGCTTTCTGTTCCGATCTGAACTTCGGATTTCTTCTGATGCATTACATCTAAGAAAGAAAACACCTTTTCCCTCTCCTTCTCTCTTTTTTTCTTCTATCGTTTTCCGATGAAATTTTCTCTCCTTGTGATTTCTATGTATTGGAAATTTGGAATGAATTCAAATGGGCGTTGCGATATTTTCTATGGGAAATGTTTTGGGTATTGGTGCTGTCGTTGTTCCTTCTCTAAGAGAGATGGAGAGCGGTGTGAGCCTGAAGTTTTGGCAATGAGAGAGAGAGGAATTTGAAAGCAAAGGAAGAAAATGAAATGCAAGGGAAAGAGTAAAGACCGTAAAATACAGAGTGACCGATTCTCTCCCATGGAGTCACGTAATAGATTGGGAAGGGGGAGGGAGGATCTTACTTTCCCAAATTCACCTCACTAATTCACGTTAACTACTGAAATGCCATTTCTTTTTAAGCTTCAATTATTAAATAATACGAGTTTTGATTCCTATCGTAAAATAATATATCATTAAAATAATATCATTACAATGTTATTTTAAAATCATGTTTGAACCTAGGTTTGATTCGATAACGTTGCATTTTACGTGAAAGTACACATTCCATTTTATGTAAAATAGTTAATAATATGTGTTCAAATAAGAGTAAGAGAGAATTTGTTGCTTGATTAATATTATATAAATTACTTTCTGCTAATGATAATAATACATCTGTAGAAAACAAGGTCAAAGCAAGTGGATGAAACAAACTTGTTACTTTTTTAAAAAACAAAAACAAAACTAGTGCTTTGACGAAATGAATAATTTTTTTTTTTTTTAATGAGTTGTGATACACATCCTTTTTATAATTTTATATAATTATTATTGAAGTATGTAAATCATATTTGATACGTATATAGTGGCAAGCTTGTAGATGGCAGAGCGAGCGACAAAAATATTTTTATAAACTTTCTTAAACATGTTTGTACACCTAGGATTCGTAGAAATATATATGATATAATCTTACTTTTAAGATAGTGAAATTTTTGTTGTTCGCTCTTGTGAATGTAGTCATACTGCTGAATCACATAAAAATTCTGAATATATTTTTTAATTATTTTTTATTATTCATCATAATTACTACATAATAACAATAATAATCTTTTAAATTAAAAATATTAATGTAAAAAAACATTCTTATTTAAAGTTAATTTATGAAAATACCATTCATACTTACTTGCCAACTAAGAAACTTGAAGTTTTTTAAGTTAATATTGGAGAAGTGATTGTTGTGTTAATACTTGTCAAAAGCATAGTTATCAAAAGTAGATCTCTCCTTTATTCTGTACTTTTTATTTATTTTTTCCTTTTAAGTAGAATACATTCACATTTGAATCTTCATGAAAAATAGAAGATTTCTACCATATGCTATAGCTTTTGAATCTCACATTTCCTCCTTTTTCAATTTTGTTGTAGATGGAAAATTTGGCTTTCTGATATGCCTCTGATTATGTATATACATAGCTTTTGGTGCCCTACGTCAACACGTCTCAACTTTTGCAAAGAGTTCACGACCAATCAAAGGAATTGTTTTTTCCGCAGCAAGAGGAAACAAATGTGCGTACATGAGTAATTATTAGATAGATTTGAAATACAAGCCTATTATTCTCATCTACTCACATCACATGATGGAATATCATTAAAAATTAGAGGTTTATATAATTTTTTGTTTTTTTAAAGAGAAGTCTACATATCTTGTACATTTATTTAAAAATATAATTTTTTTTATCTTCTTTTATTTTACATATAAAAATTTTTAATGTATAAAATGTACAAACTTCTATAATATAGCTCTTATATAAATACATTTAGAAAACTCATAATGGACTAGCCAAATCCATTATTTAGCCAAATTATGGTTAAGAAACATTAAATAATATACAATAACCTCAATAACTCTAAAATAGATTTAGCTTTTTCTCTTATAGTTCTCTAAATATAGCTAGGGGTGAAAGTTTGCCAAATTAATTTTTAAGATTAAAATATTCATATTCATCTTAGTTTTTTTTTTTCTTTTTGCCCAAGCAAATGTTACAACTTATAATAAAAGTTCTTATAAAATTAAATTAGCAACTTTATCAAATTTTTAGATTCTCACTTGAAAATAATCAATATTAAAAATAGAAAAAAAAATTTATTTAAAATAAACAAAAGTACGGTTACGTGTTCAAAGAACAAAATATATAAAAAAGTGTATTATAAAATTTGCTAATTAAAATAAAATATATTTTATTTAATTAAAAAAATAAAATATAACTTGTAAATGATTAAATCTTTAAAATATGAAGAAAAAGAATTATAGTTGATATAGGCTATAGTTATAATTCATCAAAACTATAATTTAACTTCATATAGTTGACAAATTACTACAAAATGCAATATATTTAACATGCAATGCTTATTTTTATTATTGAAATTAAAATAGATGAAAAGTTAAAAGTTAATATTTTAATAGAATAATTATTAATTTGTTGAGTTTGTTATTTAGCATAGTAAAAAGTAATTAATTAAATTTTATAAAAATAAAATTTTAAGTCAATATTTTAGCTAAACAATAATTAAACTATTGTAAATACTCCTGATCCTTTAATAAACTTGCAGTAAAAGGGTGGACTAATTTTTCACATATGGTCGTTTTCAAAGCCAAACTTTGGACGGATCGGTTTCCCCACAAACTTCGATTTTCCCAAGGTTAACAGCACATCATCTATACAAATTAAGAGAAACGATTGAGATACAACTAATTTTATAATTTTTTTTTATAATTATGTTTTAAATAAAAGATATTTATATAAAATAATTTTATTTTTATAAACCACTTTATAAAAATATTCTTCATTTAAATTATATTTATACAAAAGGTTGTAAAAGTAATTATACAATTATCATTACTCCTATACAAGTGGTGCCGATTGAGAAAAATGAATTGGAAGCAACCGCTTCTTGGCCATTTTGAAACTGTAATCTTTCAGGTAATCTTGGTTTCTTGTTCCTCTAGATATTTTGCCGACCCTATGCAGTGATAAGTTTTTTTTTTTTTTTAAATTTTAAATTTTAATTTTTTTTAAACCTTTTGTAAATGATAGAGGAAAATAATTTAACAACCCACTTTAAAAAAATATAAAAGATTGTCACCCATTAACTTTACAGTTATATACTAACTAATCCTCGCCAGCATCACTTGTTGAAATGTGGTGTCTCTCAATGCTTTGGTTGTTGATAGAGATTGCTACTCAATGAGTGAATCCAATGTATCATTGTTGCTCAAGTATTTTACTATTTGTTGTGACATTATTATTTATTATTAACATAAGATTGATCCCTTTGGTTTATCTATATGGTCATGAAAAATTAACTAAAAAAAGATTACTCTTTGCTATTATTTTTTCCTATTTTCCTTCAGCCTACTCCATTTTCTGCTGTATTAGAATTTGAACACCTTTTTTATTAGCCATGAACATTATATCTAGGCCTATTTATCTGGATTCTAACGATGAATAATTTTTTTGAATCTCTTAAATAAAAGTGTCAAAACTATTGAAAAAAAAAAAATAAATTCAGGATCGAGCCAGGCAAAACCTGACCCAGATGAACATGCCTAATTATATCTAGTTCATCGATCCTCAAAAGAAGTTAACATTATGGTAGCATTAATGAAATGAAGAACAAATAAACGTAGTAGAAGAAGGAAGTACAATTTATTAAAAAAGAAAAGAAAAAGTTTGGGAAGTCATAGAAAAGAGATGAGACCAACCGAATATGGTAGAAATACCCACTTGGAATATGATCTCCGTATCCAAAAGGTGGGAGAAGATAGAGCTAGTGAAGTAGATTTTCTATGGACAAGTTGGCAGGCAGCGAGTGATTGTCAACTTTCTTTCTTGTTTTTATTTAATTATCATAGTCAAGTAGGTGAGATTTTTTTAACAAACACAGTCTAGTGGTGAATACTGAAAAAAACAAAAAAAAAAACAAGTCCCTATCAATCCTTGCACATGCCATGAATATGTACATTATATGTTGCTTGCCAAACAAATTATCATGATTTTAAGCTTTTTCCCCAGGCCCCCTTGTTCCCAACAAACATACAATGGTAAAATAAAAATAAAAGAATAATACAGCAACCACATTTGGTTGTCTACCTTAATTATGTCTTAAGGGGGGCCTAATCAATGCACACACGATTGGATTTTATCTGTTTTTTTTTTTTTTTGTGTATTTTTTTTTTTTTCCAACGGCTAGAAGCAGACGCCATTCTTCATAAATCATGGTTTTTCCCACCTCGATTTCCGGCTCCATTCATCAAACATGCATACAAAAATGGTCGACTTGATCAAGTATATCATACAATTTTTCTTCTGTTTTTGTGATGAATATATAGATTATACAATACAATATCATATCATGGACAGAAAAGAAAAAAGGAAAAATATTGCAGAAAATATAGGAAAAATAAACCCTAGAATTAATATATATATATGCAGGTGAACGTGAAACTAATAGCCAAGACATGTAGGAAAATATAGAAATTTACGAATATTCTGACTAGTAGAATAATAAAATATTGATCATGACAATAATTAAAGATAAAAGAAAAACAAACATCTAGGAAAACAGTACTGATATGTCGAATTTTTTCAATATGTTTTAAATTAAGACGCTGGTGAATGCTCGACTACTACAAAATCAACCCATGATAAAGACAGAAGCTTACAAACGCTGTGTTAAAATCAAGGAATCAAATAAAAGGATAGGTTTGCACTGCCAATAGGCAGATTTTCACTTTAAACATTTTCATTGGCAAATCAAATCCACTACTCTTGCATTTCATCTTGCTTGTTAGAGTCACTCATATTTCAACACAAGCAGGAGGAAAGATGAGGGACACCACAAATGGACAATTGGATAATATCACAAAATAGTAACTCCCACCTCTATTGTCACGGCTTGTGGATCTTGAAGCCAAAAACTCTTGGAACATAGCTGTGTGTTGCTTTTTGTGGCTTTAGGTGTCCATATGTCATTAGAAATAAGTGGGGAAATGTGGTTCCGAAATAAGCGCCATCAATAACTTGATAGAGTCAAGAAAATCTGAAATTGCAACCAAAATAAACTTGCAAATTGAAACATGTCATATATATATATATATATATATATATAACCACAGTACTACAATGATCAAAACAAAGAATTATTAATCACACAAATCACAATCATGCATTATCAAGCTACAGTTCAAGGGAAGCTCCAACTGCACTAGATGAATAAATGTACAATATTACCCCCCCCCCCCTTTTATTTTATTTTATTTTTTATTTTTATCAGTACAATATAACATCTCTAGCTGCCAAAAGTAAATAGCCAAAGACACAAAACTAAGCAACAACTTTAAACAATTTAAAAGCATATGGTTGTCTCTGCAACTAGATTAACGGAATTGACTCAGATTTCATGTGTTCCCCCTCAGGGTTCAGGTCTCATGAATGATTAACCTATTGCAGATTATCCATGATTGGCTAAGAGCTCATTTACTATCCAGTACAATCCTAGCTTAAGTTTCAAGTCCAGGTGTTAACAGCAGGGTAAAGGGTTAGCAGAAAAGCATCAAATGTGAGCACAATGGTTTCCTTTCTATGGTTCTTAGTTCTTCTGCCTTGGCTACTTTGTCAACGTTCAATTAACATATTATTAATTTGATGCACAGTTAGATGACTAAAATTACCACTCATTGCTGAGGCAGATGCATGATACATGCAAATAAGTTTCTTAGCGATTAATGAGTGCAACATAAGGATACTGCCTTGGTACTTGGATCGAGGGTAATATATATCTTCACATTTGGGGCAGTAGATTTTTACAGTGCTTGAGCGAGGAATGTCTGACTGACCAACTGGAAGGCAAGATTGTCCACAGCAGTAAACTCTAGGGCATCTTCCAAAATCATAGTTTTTGTACTTCTCTAACTGCAGAAGATTTAATAACTATCCTTTACAAAAATAGAAGAAGCAAGCAAAGACAAAATACAAAAAAAACTAAAAACTAAAAACTAAAAACTAAAAACAAAAAAACAAAAGCTAATTCTAAACATTACCATTGCAGTCATTCCCTTGCTGGTCGATACGTATCGAACATGTATAAGACCATACAGCATCTCTGCTGCTGACTCAACCAATTCATTCTGCTCTTCAGTGAATTTGTCACCTGAGCAAGTCAATACCCATACCCATTAAAAATGGCTCAAGTGCAAGATCCTTCTCACACATGCACACCCAAAATCGAGCAATGATAAGACAAACACCAGAGACAAATGACGGATAAACGCCAACTGATATGACATGATAAAAAAAATGTTTCGTATCCATTTCCTTCAGTTTTAGATCCATTTCTTCATTCCTCGACTCACATATATTGTCTAGTACACAATAGATACCAAACACCATAGATTATCAGTTGACGTTAGTCCCTAGTATTTTTGCCCCCAACTCCAACAAAAATAAATCAGCCAAGATGTTTATTTATGGATTACATCTGGCAATAGAAAGGCATATTTGCAATTAGTAAATCGAAGCTGCACAGCAATATTAGATAGATCAGATTTTTATTCTAACAACAAAAGGTGTCTCCATAACCAGCCATCGGTCATAGGGGTGCCTTGGTAGTCAAATGGATAAAACAAAATACAAAAAGGCAAATACAGACTTTTTGAATTGAGAGGGGGAAGAAGACCCGCAGAGAAATGATAATTGAGAGTAAAATTAAAACCTCTTATGTAATGAAAGAACCTCCATCCAGTGACTACATGACTGCAACCTAATGCCCACATTAGCCTGACAGCCACCTAAATGAATAGCTTCCCTCTACAAGATGAGTTTTGACTCAACACACAAATCACAATGGTATGCAAGTTTCACCCAGAATCCTCCACAGTAAGTTCTGTCCTAAACCAAAACCCTTGATTGAAAAACTGGTCAAAACGTCAAACATTCGCAACATCAAATTGAACTTGAAAAAAAAAAAAAAGCGCAGTCCAAAAATTGTAAATCAAAATACATGTCAGCATAGGATATTTCTAACCATGAGAAGACTCAACTTCTAAAATCAGGTCAAGTGCATGATCATAATATGGAACTTGACTGCTCAAGCCGCAAAGATTGGAATTATCCTGAATGTATCATTATCGACTTCACAGAAAAATTCATTTCCTCGCAAATTGCAAAACCACGAAATCCATGATGTATCATCTCCATCAGAACCGCTAACATCCGACTCTTCATTGTCTGTTTGGGATTCCTCTGGAATCAATGCAAACAAGGTAACCATCAGCATAAAAGAAAAGACAACTTTTTAATCAGCTGTATATTATAAGTAGAAATTACATCAATTTCTTGTTAAAAAAAAAATACAAACTTTTTATTTGCCTCACAAAAATGTGTCTCGAATTAACAGCAACAGCCCTCCCATGAAAAAATTCCGCTCTAAAATTATCAGAAAACCCGACTTAAATCAAAATTTCCAGAAGATATTGTATTTAACTTTCCGGCAAAAGAAAGAAAGACACATCATATGCCCACTGGCATCAGGTAACATGGTAATGCTAGTGGTACTGCTAGTGTAATTATTTATTTATTATTTTAAAATATTTTTAAAAAATATAAAAAATTATTAAAATATAAAAAATTATTAAAATATAAAAAATTATTTTTTTAATCATTAAATAAAATTAAAAATTAAAATACATAAAAAGTCAAAAAGAGAAAAAAATATCAAACTGGACAATCTAACATTTATCATTAATATTACTCATACGACAGGTTGGATCAGTAGAAGCATGCAGGCCATCAAGTCCAATTTACTACATTAGCTTCATTACCTATCACATGATTACCATCAAAAGACAGCAAAAAAGCCATCCCATTTGTCAATCATGGCATAGCAGACTCTCAAATAAGACTAACAATAGAATTTAATGCATATACTTTAAAAATTGGAGAGAGAAATAGGGGCTCCAAGGGCGAGTGAATGGTAGAAAAGTCTCAGAACTTCAAATAGAATAAAACAAACCAGCATTTCTGTGCACTTCATCAATGTTTTTCGACCCTTCAACTTTTCGTCTCTGTTGCCATTTATTCTTTCTCAAATCCATAGCATCCTTCAACATGAACCTGACCCTAGAAGATAAATTCACATTGGTAGAGAAAATCTTCATTCTTTCAAAATATGCATCCATATGCTCCTTGGCTCTGGGATGGTCAATCATATCCCCAATAGTACTCATCAGTTTGCACAAAGCTTCCACATCTTCTTCATCAGGAGTCTCAGACTGACCCAACAACTTCTGTATGCACGCGTGCATTATTCGCTCAGTTAACATTTTCTTCTTGTATAACTCCCCTATCAGTCTAATGTTACCCAGCATTCGTCTTCGAGCCTTAACTCTCTTCTGCCCCTCTTCATCAGCTTTATTAGCTTCTTCTTGTTCTCTTTCCCCTCTCTCAAATTCCTTCTGGCACTTGTTCAGAAGTACTCTCTTAAAAGTTATCTTTTCATAGTCTTCATTGACATCAGGCAACTCCACAGCCAGATGACTACAGATATCAGCATACATCTCACAGAAAGTAGGCTCCATCAAAGCTTTATTAAAGATCTGCGAGACGACACCAGTTAGAGTGACAGCATTGTCAATTTTGACGGCTTTCACTTGCTCAAAAAATTTCTGATAGTTCTGAGGAGTGAGCTTGTTTAAAATGCCTCTCAGTTGCCTTTGCTTGGCCTCTTCCTCATCTGTCACCTTACCCACTTCATATTTCTTCTCAGCTCTGTGCATCATTAGTAATGGAGTCTGAGGGGATGAAATCAAACCCTTATGTTGAATACTGGTAGCACCTAACCGCCTGTCAGCATCAGGACTATTTCTAGACATTCCGCCCTTCGGACCCATAGATGCCCATGGAGGATACCTCCAGGATTTTTCTATATCAGCTGTAATCTCAAAACCATGCGGAAGATCAGTGCATTGCTCTGAAAAAGTCAAGAGTAAATCTCTGGAATACTTTTTGGTCATGGTTCCAACTCCGTCTTTGTTCCTTCTCTTAGAGAGATGGAGAGCGGTATGAGCCTGAAGATTTTAGTAAAGAGAGAGAGAGGAATTTGAAAGCTATGGAAGAAATCGAATTGCAACTAAGAAAATACCATTCATGCTTACTTGTCGACTAAGAAACTGAAGTTTTCTTCCATTCATATGCTCAACCCATGATAAAGAGAAGGAACTTTAAAGTTAATTTTCTAAAAATACCATTCATGGTTACTTGTCAACTAAAAGTCTCATTTAGATTGACAGGTAAGATCGTTTGGGATAAATTTAATTTATTTTTTAATATTTTTATTATTTTAAAATTAAAAAAATTATATTAAAAATTAAAAAATATGTATTAAAAATTAAAAAATGTGTATTAAAATTTATGTTTTGTATAAAATGAATTTAATTTATTTTTTAATATTATTATTACTTTAAAATTTAAAAAAATTAAATTAAAATTTTAAAAATATATATTAAAAATTTTAAAAAAATATAACTTACTCTTCAATCCAACTAGAATAAGAAACTTAAGTTTTTTGAGTTAATATTGGAGAAGTGATTGTTGTGTTAGTACTTGTCAAAAGCATAGTTATCAAAAGTAGATCCCTCCCTTATTCTATACTCTTTTACTTATTTTCTCATTTAAGTAGGTATAATACATTCACATTTGAATCTTCATAAAAATAGAAGCTTTCTAGCATTGCTCAAGCTTTTAAATCCCAATTTCCTCCTTTTTCAATTTTGTTCTACTTGGAAAATTTGGCTTTCTGATATGCGTTTGATATTTTGATAATATTTACTTCTAAGTTCGGTAATTTGTATGCTTGGCTTTTTCTTTTTGCTAACAAAAGAAAGCTAAAGGATCTTAACACGAATTGTAATAGCTTTATATATATATATATCATAGCTTTTGGTGCACTTAACACATCAACAGGTCTCAACTTTTGTAAAGAGTTCACGACCAATCAAAGGGAAGAATTAGAAAAAAGGGTAAGCAATGATGTACTTTTTCAAAAAAAAAAAAAATCTGCTAAATACAATTATTTTTATATATTATTTTTATATATGTGATTAATCAAAATACAATTATTTTATATTAAAAAATTGATGCAATCAATTACACATTTTATAAAATAGAAGATAAAATAATGAAAGAGAGTTTTTTATGACACTTTTAAATACAAAGAGAACCAAAAATGGAGTGATCTCTCTAAAGATCTGCAGAATGATCACAAATCAAGGCATTAGTTTTTTCCACAGCAGGAGGAAACAAATGCGCGTCATGAGTAATTATTAGATTGATTTAAAATACGAGCATATTACTCTCATATACTCACAGGATGGCATATCATTAAAAATCGATTAATTTTATATGAAATCAATTTTAGGAAGTAGATAATGAGTCGATTTTGATTTTTTTTTTTTAAAGATTTCATTTTCAACATTATTTTTATAAATCTAGTAATTTTTATTGGTTTGTTTTTTTTTATATAAAAATGAAAAATAAAGTTGAAAATGAGAGAAATATTTTTTAAGTTAAAGCCTACTCTCTATTAACTATTTAAAACCGACTTCCCCATAAAATTATTCTTAAAAATCAGAGGCTTGGATAAATACATTTTATTTCATCCTTTAATAAGATTGCAGTAAAATGATGGAATATTTTTTCATATATGGTCGTTTTCGAAGCCAAACTTTGGGCAAAACGGTTTTCTCACAAAGTTCGATTTTCCCGAGGTTAAAAGCACATCTATATAATTGGTGTCGATTGAGACTCCGTTTGAATTTAAAAACGAGATAAATTAAAATAAATTTTAAAAATTAAATAAAATATTATTTTTTTAATATTATAATTATTTTAAAATTTGAAAAAATTAAATTAAAATTTTAAAAAATTGAATTATTTATTATATTTTATATGAAAATTAAAAAAATTAAAATAATAAATTAAAAAAAAAATTAAGTTTATCTCAACTTCAAAATAGAAGGATGATTTGAAAGCAACCACTTCTAGCCATTTTGAAACCGTAATCTTTCAGACAATATTGATTTCTTGTTCCTTTAAATATTTGGCTGAACCTATGCAGTGAGGTTTTTTTTTTAACCTTTTATTGTTAAAAAAGGCAAATAATTTAACAACCCACTTTTAAAAAAATATAAAAAGATTGTCACCCCCTAACTTTACAGTCATATACTAACTAATCCTCATCTCTGGTTGAAATGCGGTATCTCTCTACGGTTGTTGATAGAGATTGCTACTCAATGAGTGAATAAAAACAATAAGCATTCGGAAGCTTTGCCTTTCAGAATGACTATACTATATATTATGTGTGTGTATATATATATATATATACACCCAATAAATCATATTTGCTTGAGTATTTTACAATTTTTTATGATATTTGTTAATGTAAAATTATGTGGTCGACATTTTCTTATAAAAACCTATGTAATTGAGTTGTAATCTATGGTGGGAGTGAGTCAACATGAAGATGATCAAAATAGCTCTAGCAAGACTCCACACAGTGACCTTGTTCAACAGTCGCTTGATATGACATTCGAGCGAAATTCAAGTCGAGACTTCGTTCGACCCTAGTTCGACTTGAAGCTTGAGCGAGAATGAGGTAGAGACTTCGACCGACCCTTGCTTGACATCCCGCTCGACCGAGTTTGACTTAGAACGCTTGCTCGACCCTCGCTCTATATTCTGATCAAGCAAGTATTGTGACAGATCAAATTTTCTAAGGTTTGAGCGCCATTTCAGAAGGGGGCTATAAAAGCAACATTTTGCTTTCTGTTTATTGTGGAGAAAAAGAGAGCAGAAACAATAGAGCCCCTTCAAGAACGCTTGAGAGAGACTTCTCCCCACATTCAAAGACGTTTTCCTCTTGGATTGCATATCTCCACCACAACACACTCAAGATTAAATTTTTGGTGAGTCCATTGAAGTGGGCATGGTCATCAAGCTGGAAGAGTTCTTCAAGTTGCTTTAATAAAGAAATTAAGATGTTCTTGTGAAAAGCTATAGAAATGTCGGAGTTCTGGCACTACATGTGTGTAGAGATTGAAAGGGTCACTCATGGTGTTGCAAGCCAAGTTTAGCTGCTACAATGGGCTTGTGAGTGTTTCTAAATTGATTGTAACAAACTAAAGTTTCTATAATGGATTTGAAGTGATGTCTTACACCCGTAATAATTTTAGATTTTGAAGATATTCTTCAAATAAGTTTCCACTTCGTAACCAAAATCAGCGTATTGATTTATATTGTTATGCTTTATTGATTATTTGCTTGCATTGATTTATTTTTAAACTGTCATTATTTTTTATGAACACCGATTCACCCCCTCTAGGTATTGTAGGGTGTTTGACCATTGCTTTTTCAACATTATTCTTTACTATTAACATAAGATCAATCCCTTTTGGTTTATCTATATAGTCATGAGAAATTGATTAAAAAAGACTACTCTTTGTTATTATTTTATAATATTCTCTCTTCTGCCTACTCCATTTTCTGCTGTATCAGAATTTGAAAGCATTTTTTTTTTTTATTGGCCACAAACATTATATCTAATTCATCAATCTTCAAAGAAGTTAATATATTGGTAGAACTCATCAAATGACGAACAAAATAAAACTAGTAGAAGAGGGAAGTACAACTTATTAAAAAAGAACAGAAAATTATTGGAAAGTCATAAAAAAGAGATGAGGCCAACTGAATATGGTAGAAAACCCACTTGGAGTTTGATCTCCTTATTCAACATGTGGAAGAAGATAGAGCTAGTGAAGTAGATTTTCTATGGACAAGTTGGCAGAAAGTGATTGTCAACTTTCTTTCTTGTTTTTAATTTTCATAGTCTTTTTCTTTTCTCTAAAAGTCAGTAATGCATTAAAAAATATAACGTTTAAAGATACAAGCTACACCAACTAAGACAAACTAGCACAAACTAAAACCAGAAACAAAGACACCAAAAACCACCAAATAACACAAGTCCATTAGCTCCCTGGAGGATCTTTATCACTACGAAACCTTAACAAGCATGGTGGGATAGAAATGAGTAGAAGACATATATTTTGGTAGAGACTATCCATTATGCAATGGAATGCGCACATCGATTGAAGTCTCGATGTATTTTCTAGACTTGCCAATGTTGAAAGAATTGTAGCAAATAGTGTATGTCTTTAACAATTGGCAGAATAGTCCAATCCATTGTTTGATCCGGATCTTTAGTGACATCAATAGTGAGTTGTGAGTCACCTATTATAACAATGTACTGAATTGATTTGGAAAGTGCTTCTTGGATGCTATGGAGTAACGCCAAAGCTTCCCCTTGGTTGGGGTTAGTGTGTGGAACTTCTTTTGTACAAACAAAGAGAATTTCTCCACTATCAGTAGAGCAAACTGCTGATATTGAGCTCGTAGTATCTCTTACCGCCACAACAAATGTTAGGTAGTGATGACCTCCACGGATAGTTGGTGACGGGGTAACTTGAGTAGAGTCAGTATTTGCCCAAGCTACCATATGATCATGAAATACTTTGTGAACATTTTTGGTAAATACATCAATATTGGGAGACACTTCCTCATGAACAATTTTGTTCCTAAGAAACCAAAGGCTATACATCGCTACAATGGCGTAAATTTGAAACTGGTGATTTTCCCTGTGAGGAATAGAAATGTTGTTAGGAGAGAGGATGCACTCTATCCATTTCTCAATGCCTCTTTCTACAAAGGTGTGAATATTTAAAGCCCAAGGGAATTGTCTCCAAAAATTGCGGGAGAATGAACATTTTAAAAACAAATGTACGTCACTTTCTTCTTCTGAGTCACACAATGGACAATGAAGTTGGCTTGAATCGAGGAAATGTCTAAGCAAGGAGAGGGTAGGCAAGATCCTATGGAGAATTTTTCAAAGAAATATTTTGAGTCTGTCTTGAATCCTAAGTTCCCATAATTTCTTCCAAAGCAGACAATTTTCGGAGGGAAGTGTATTAATATCCCTATTAAGACACGCAGAGTAAGCTGCTTTGACCATAAACTTACCAAAAGAACTACTCTTCCAAACAAGCTTATTTTATACTGAGTGGAAATTACTAACATCCAATGGGATGCTTTGGATGTCCTAAACAGTAGAATCGTGAAAGAGGATTTGCTAAAGAAGAATATTCCAAATTCTAGAATTTTCCATAGTGAGTTTTGCTACTCAAAGATCCTGAAATTGTGGGATATCTAGATGTTTAGGTAAAGGAAGTGAGTTAGGATGATTAGGGATCCATGATTCAGACCAGACTCTACAAGTTGCTCCATTATTGATCTGGAAACAAGAGTTTGTCCTAACTAAATTCCTCTGATTTAGAATACATTTCCAAAGCTAGGAATCAGTCAATTTTTGGAAAACAACCATAAAAGGAACATCTTTAAGATATTTGGAACTAAGAACCTTATGCCAAAGATCATGAAATTCACTAGCCATATTCCAAGTGAGTTTGCTAAATAAGGCCTAATTAAAATTAGAAGTGAGATGGATACCAAGCCAACCCTCATGCTTTGGTCGACATATAGATTTTAGGATTTCAGAGTGAAATTATGCATCTTAGTGGGACTGAAGCCCCACCAAAAGCGCATCAGAATTGGATCCATCAGTTTGGAAATGGTCTTAGGAATCCAAAGAGTGGACATGACATAAGAAGAGATTGCATTAGCAATAGATTTAATCAAAGCAGTACGTCCCGCTTGAGAAAGGAGTTTGGCTTTTCATATAGCCGCTCAACTAAAAACCTTGGTGAGAAGATCTTCAAAGTTTGCTTTTTTGGAGGAAGTGAAGACAAGGGGTAGGCCAAGATACTGGAATCTATCAGGGGAAAATTTATACTTTATCAGATCACACAAACTCTGTTTCATTGAAGGTGGAGTATTATGGCTAAAGTGGAACATAGATTTGTCAAGGTAAACTTTTTGTCCAGACCGTGCTGAGTATTTCATTAAGCAAGACATAGAGGCATTAATAGTCTGATGATTAGCAGATCCAAAAAGAATGAGGTCATCAACAAAGAGTAAGTGAGTGAGTTTAGATCCTCCTTTATTGATACTAATGCCTTTAAGACCCCTAATTACCTCACTGCGAGCAAGTAATAATGGAGTATGTTGGGGTTGTGATGCATTCCTAAATCCAACTGACCCATTGAGCAGAGAAGCCAAGGCTTAAAAGAATTTTGAGGAGAACATGACATTCCATGTAATTAAAAACTTTTTCTATATCAATTTTGATAGCCATTGAAAAACTGTTTTCTTTTTTCCTTTTAAGATGATGGAAGATCTCATGGGTAATGATAGAGTTCTCCTAAATTTGTCTACTAGGAACAAATGCAGTATGATGCGGGAAAAATGGTTTTCCTCATAACAGTTTTGAGTCGGTTTGCCAAAATTTTAGAGATAAATTTATAATAAACATTAGAAAGACTGATGGGCCTGTATTAGTGCAATGTTTGAGGGTTAGGAATTTTTGAAATGAGAGTGATATTAGTAAGGTTTTACTCTTTGAGGAGGTTACCATGAATGAAGAAATTTTGAATAGTTGCAATCACCTCAGTCTCAACAATAAACCAATATTTCTTATAAAACATACCAGTGAAACCATCAGGCCCAATTGCTTTGGATGAATAGTTACTTCTAACCAAATTTCCTCTTCCTGAGGAATGCTACAGAGAATTTGATTAGCTTGATCAGTAATAACCCTAGGAAAAAGGTCAGGAAGCTCCCTAGAAATGTCTGAATGGGTGGAGGTATAAATACTAGAGAAATGATCTAGAACTACCTGATCAATTTCATCCCGATTAGTAATTCATTGATGAGGATTGGGCCGAAGACATTCAACGGATTTTTTCCTCCTCCTCATAGTGGTACTCAAATGAAAAAAATTTAATATTGAGATCAATGGTTGAAAGCCATTGCATTCTAGACTTTTGTTTCCAAAGTATTTCTTCCCTCTTGAGCATCTTCGAAAGGTGAGCTTTGATGGAGATCTCCAGTTCGCTATCCAAATGGGTTTGAGGATTAGATTTGATAGAAATGAAGGAAAGAGACAACTCTTTAATTTTGGTCTAAATGTGACCAAAGCAGGTCTTGTTCCAATGCTTTAAAGCCTTTTTAACCTCTGTGAGCTTACGGGTGAGGACAAAAGCAGGGTTCCAAACTTGGGAATATTCCAAGCTCGTTGAATAACAAGTTGGCAAGTTGGATCACGAATCCAAAACTCCTCGAAAGTAAAGGTTTTAAAGTGATCACTATTCCCAAGAGTATCAAGCAGAATAAAGGCATGATTAGATGCATGAATAGGAAAATGAGTGACCTTAGCATCAAGAAAAAGAGATGTCCAAACAGGATTGACAATACCCCGATCCAGTCTCTCTTTAATGTTACCTAATCCCTTCCAATTTGTTGTCCAGATGACTAACACAAGAGGGGGGGTGAATTGAGTTATATTAAAAAATTAACAATTATAAATCAAATATATAATATAAAATATAAACAAAATATGAAACAGTAATAAATATAAAGAGTAAAGGTAAGAGAGAAGCAAACTCAGTATGTTAACGAGGTTCGGCCCCACTGCCTACGTCCTCGCCTCAAGCTACCTCTTGAGGATCCCCAAATCCACTATTTAATCTCCTTTAGGTGGAGATAGAAACCTATTACACCTTTGAGCAGCACCGTTCCAAAGAATCCGTGTAGAACACCCTCTACACTTCCAATCACCTCACACTTGGTGATTTAACTATTTCCCGTGTAGAACACCTTCTACACTTCCAATCACCTCACACTTGGTGATTTAACTATTCCCCGTGTAGAACACCTTCTACACACCCAAGGGTTATACGCACCCTCTTACAAATACAAGAGTTGATAGTAGGTAGACTATCAAAGTACACTCCTCAATGAGTGAGATAGAAACAATACAGCGCAACCTATATCTCTCTCAACAAGAATAAGAATTAAGGCTCAAAACTTTAGAAAAGAGAGAATGAGAGCTTTGAAGGAATGATGCAAAACTTAGCAATAGATGTGTAAGCTCTTGTTGTATCTTTTGCAAAACTCAAGTGAACTATTTATAGGCAAATGGGTTTTCAATTTCAAATTTGAAAAGATTCTCATGTCAAAAACATCATCATTCACTTTTCAAAAATTTCAAATCTAATCTTTTTACTTTTTGCATGTGACAAAAGGAGCACACTTTACTTTTCAAAAATTTCAAACATAATCTTTTACTTTTTGCATATGACAAAAGGAGCATACTTTACTTTTCAAAATTTTCAAATAAAGACATTTACCTTTTGCATAAGTCAAGAAAAGCATCCACCACTTTTGAAAATATTCAAATAAAACATACACATGTGAAAGATGACAATCAATCATCTTAATATTTTCAAAGTTCAAACCTTTAATCATATCATGCACATGTGAAAGATGACAATCAATCATCTTAATATTTTCAAAGTTCAAACCTTTAATCATGTCATGCACATGTGAAAGATGACAATCAATCATCTTTCAAAATTTTCAAATTTAATTTTCAAAATATTCATGCACATGTGGAAAATGTATTTTAATGCTTTATGATAAAATATTTATTTTGAGCCTTAATCCTAATTTCGAATTTTTAAGAGATTTACAAAATTACTCTATGATTTTAATGTGAACTTGTTCCCTTCTTGCTCATGCTTGGTTCCTTGATGTGCTTGATTGTATTGTGTAGACAACTTGAGCTTGAGACTCCTTTATTCTTTGAATTCATTTGTTATCATCAAAATCCATGTGTAGATTTACATGAACCTTGAAACCTTGGGTTCAACAATCTCCCCCTTTTTGATGATGACAAAGACTTGATAGAACCTGAAACCTGTATTAATACTTAAGCTCCCCCTGAGAATGTGCGTTAGTTTTTCAAGCAAAAATATAAATATAATTCCAAGCATATATAACAAGTTTAGCAATTTAAATAATGTTAATGTTCTAGTCTAAAACTTCTCCCCCTTTTGGCATCATTAAAAAGGAATCATAATTAGTTCAATAAGATATATTCCTACAATAACCAATAGACAAATAAAACGCTGCGTTAGTAGAGACTGTAGAAGTTAGAACCACCCGTGTTTGACAAAACCTGCAAAGGTTGAAGTCGAATTTCATCATCTCGGTGCGGAAGAAGATTTAAATTCGCTTGATATTATTGACGAATTAGATGTTCTAGAGATTTGAAGTTGAATAATTAAAATTATTCGTGTCCGACAAAGACAGTAAAAGCTGCAGGCCTAGCTCTGGCAATGCGGTGCGGAGCTATGCATGTCCGACAAAACCTGCAAATGTTGGAAGTCTAACTCTGTGAATTTAGTGCGGCTGAAGATTTAAACAATCGCCTGATGTTGTTGACAAACGGGATTGAAGGCTCTGAGTTTCTATAAAAAAATCATTTTCACCTATCGGATACCAAAAAAAATATCGCTTCTTGACCTAAGTTCTGTTTTTCCATAACGATAGAATGGCCGAACAATTCTCTTCCACTAATGTTCCAGACTTGAATCAGGAACCCTTGACGCATCAACCATCAATCTTCTCTCCTAAGGCCGTCAATGCCATGATAGGAGCAGAGAACCGTTTTTCTAGTAAGAAAACTTTTGACAATGTGTGTCCAGCATATCTTATATTTCTTTTGACTAATAAGATTTGAAGAGACAATAGTTTGTCTTGTTCTTTATGCTATCTCTATAAAATCAGTTTTAAAGTTCATCCGATTTGCATCAAATCTTATTCTCATCTCTATAACTCATCTGCATTCCTTCAATATTCTCGCTTTAAGTTTTCAATTCTTTTCTCAATGGCTCATTCTTCTAACATTCCTCTAGATGCATCCATGAGGTATTCTACATCTCAATCTCATGTCCTTTCTACAGCTACCATTGGTGCCATGTTGCAGCAAGAGAATAATAGTTTGGCTAATAAGCCAGACTCCGATGCTATCTACGACTTGGTGAGTCTCGGGACTCGCTACTCATCCTCTATTGTTGCTTTTTCCCAGCGGCTACAAGTCAAAAATCATGAGGTTGAAAAGCTTAAAGAACAAATTGTTGTACTTCAACGAATTGTTCAAGAGTCTCACACAAGGGAAGGAATCCTTCGGCAGAAGAATAAAAAGTTGAAATCTCTATTGGATTCTTCATTCTGCTTGCCAGTTCCCATGGATAGGGATGACATGATATTGTATGAAGAGAATGAGCGTCTCAAACATGAGGCTAAGAACCTCAAGTTTATGTAAAAGTATTAAAAAAAATCTCTCTATTTTTATGAACTCTGATCTATCTTTCAAGAGATATTCATAACATGCATCATACCTATTTCTCTTCTAATCATACATAATCTATCTTCTGGTAAAAGTTTTGTGAATATATCTGCTAATTGATCGTATGTGTTTGTGAACTCCAGTACTATATCGCCTTTCTGCACATGATCTCGAAGAAAATGATATCTTATTTCAATATGCTTAATTCTAGAATGTTGTATTGGTTTTTTTTTTTTTTTTTTTTTTTTTTTAACTAAACCAAGAAACTAGTGCACGACCTAAGAAATGACATGTTCTACTAAAACTTTTTCGATCATCTTTGCAACCAGTATAATCAGTACCTGAATAACTAATAAGATCGAAAGAAGTGTGTTTAGGATACCATAACTCTAAGTCAATGGTAATGGCAAAATATCTAAAAATCCGCTTGACTGCAATCAAATGAGATTGTTTTGGAAATGATTGAAAACGTGCACATAAACATACACTGAACATAATATCAGGTCTACTAGTTATCAAATATTATAAACTACTAATCATACCTCGATATACATTTGAGTCAACTGGCTTACCGCTTTCATCTTTATCAAGTTTAGTGGTTGGACTCATTGATATTTCAATTACCTTCGCACGTTCCATCTCAAATTTTGAGTAACTCTTTGATATATTTTGACTGATTAATAAATGTTCCACTTTTTGCTTGCTTGATTTGCAATCCGAGAAAGAAATTAAGTTCTCCCATCATGCTCATTTCAAATTTTTCCTGCATATTCTTAACAAAATCTTGACACATATTTTCATTAGTAGCACCAAATATTATATCATCTACATAAATTTGAATTAGAAGAATATCATTCTATTCATACTTGATGAAAAGAGTTATATCAATCTTTCCTCTTGAAAAATATTTTTCAATAAAAAAACTATTTAAGAAAACACTTTTAACATCCATTTGAAAATGTTCGAAATCTTTGTAAGTAGCATTCGAATAGTTTCTAATCTTGCGACTGGTGCATATGTCTCATCATAATCGATTCCTTCTTCTTGATTGAAACCTTGGGCTACAAGTCGAGCCTTATTTCTAGTAATGACTCCGGACTCATCTTTCTTGTTTCTAAAAACCCATTTTGTTCCAATAATAGTATGATTTTTAGGTCTAGGAACAAGTGTCCAAACATCATTTCTTTCAAATTGATTAAGCTCTTCTTGCATAGCTAGAATCTAAGATTCATCAAGAAGTGCTTCATCAATATTTTTAGGTTCAATCTGAGATAGAAAAGCAGTATGATTGCAAATATTTCTAAGAGATGATCGAGTACTTACACCTCGTGAAGGTTCTCCTAGAATTTATTCCGCTGGATGATCTTTCACATGTTTCCACTATTTGGTTGCATCTTGTACTAAGTCTTGATGATCTTTCCTTCTATTTCCATGATCTTTCATTTTGAATTGTCTCCAAATATCACACATCCTTTTTCTTTAGAAGTGAAGTCAATGAATTTAGTTTTGTCTTCTGTCACGTATCTTGAGCATCCGTTGTCTAAAAATCATTTATTTTTACCTGTAGAATACTTCATGCATACCTACAAAAACAATTAAAAAAATTCTTGGTACCCAAATTCTTTGGGTCCTTTATTTATTAGTATTAAAAGAAACAAGATTCTTAGGTACCCATATGGCCCTAATAGTCATTGTATGTTTTCTTCTAATAGGACAAGCAAGATAATTATGACCATTTCTATTACAAAAATTGCAAATAGCATATGACATATATGAAGAACTTGAGTGATTATAATAGTATCCTCTTTTAACAAAATTATTTTTATGAAAAGAATTTTGAATATTGGACTTTGATGTGGAAGGATTATCAAAGAAGTTTTTATAAGGTTTGTATTTTTGTTTCGGCATATATCCCAAGCCTGCCTTGTCAAAAACACATTTTTGACTACCAAGAAGTTTTTCAAAATTTCTTTTTCCATTCGTAAAATTTTCAATAATATTTTCTAAATCAGTTTTCTTTTTCTTTAACTCAAGATTTTCATCTTTCAAAACAATACTTTCTTTTCTTAAAATATCAATTTCATTTGTTAAAGAAGAATTTTTCTTTTTCAAAACAGTATACTTGATATCCAATTTTTCAAATTCCTCATATACCTCTTCTAAAACATTTTGCAATTCTTCATATGAAGGATTTTCAATATTATCAAAATTTGTTACCTCAATGTCATCTTTAGCCATAAGACAAAGATTTGCTGATTCTCCATTGCTTGCTTCACTATCTGAGCTACTTGAATCATCATCCCATGTAGCTTTCATTGCTTTTTTGCCTTTGTTTCGATCTTTCTTTAGCAGATGACAATCTGACTTGATATGACCAGGTTTATTGCATTTATAACAAATTAAAGTGTCATTTTTACCTGAATCTTTCTTGGAAAACTTTTTGAAGGATTTCCTTGGAGGAGTTTTATTTTTCTTTAAGAACATCTGAATTCTTCTTGTTATCACCGCAACTTCTTCATCTTTGTCGTCATTTTCCTCATCTTCATCACTTTCACTTTCATGTGGAACAGCTTTAAGTGCCAAGCTCTTCTTTGACTTTCCTTCTTCTTCTCCTCTTTTCAATGTGTACTCATGGGTGATAAGTGACCCGATGAGTTCATTCACTTCGAATTTCTTGAGGTCTCTAGCTTCAAGAATCGCTGTCACTTTTGATTCCCAACGTTTTGGTAGAGAATTGAGAATTTTTCTTACTATCTCCACTTTAGAATAAACTTTGCCAAGAGCTGTCAAGCTGTTTATGATGTTAGTAAAACGAGTGTACATACTAGAAATAGATTCATCATCATTCATCTTAAACATTTCATATTCATGAGTAAGAATATAAATTTTTGATTCCTTGACTTGAGAAGTTCCTTCATAAGTAACTTCCAAGTTATCCCAAATTTCCTTTGCTGTAGCACAAGTCATTACTCTATTAAATTCATTACCATTGAGAGCATTATATAATAAATTCATAGCAATTAAATTCAAAGTATAAAGTCTATCGTCTTCACGATTAAACTCTTCTTCTTCCTTTTTGACATTTACTCCATCAACTACTTTTGTTGGAATATAAGGTCCATTTACAATGCATTTCCAGATTTCTCGACCTTGAGCCTGAAGGAATATTCTCATTCTAACTTTCCAGAATGAGTAATTGTCTCCACAAAAGAGTGGAGGCCGACTGCTAGATTGACCTTCACCAAATGAAACTGCAATGTTAGCCATAAGATCTTAACTCAAAAGATAGTTAATCTTATAACAGAGCTCTAGCTCTGATACCAATTGTTGTCCAGATGACTAACACAAGAGGGGGGGTGAATTGAGTTATATTAAAAAATTAACAATTATAAATCAAATATATAATATAAAATATAAACAAAATATGAAACAGTAATAAATATAAAGAGTAAAGGTAAGAGAGAAGCAAACTCAGTATGTTAACGAGGTTCGGCCCCACTGCCTACGTCCTCGCCTCAAGCTACCTCTTGAGGATCCCCAAATCCACTATTCAATCTCCTTTAGGTGGAGATAGAAACCTATTACACCTTTGAGCAGCACCGCTCCAAAGAATCCGTGTAGAACACCCTCTACACTTCCAATCACCTCACACTTGGTGATTTAATTATTTCCCGTGTAGAACACCTTCTACACTTCCAATCACCTCACACTTGGTGATTTAACTATTCCCCGTGTAGAACACCTTCTACACACCCAAGGGTTATACGCACCCTCTTACAAATACAAGAGTTGATAGTAGGTAGACTATTAAAGTACACTCCTCAATGAGTGAGATAGAAACAATACAGCGCAACCTATATCTCTCTCAACAAGAATAAGAATTAAGGCTCAAAACTTTAGAAAAGAGAGAATGAGAGCTTTGAAGGAATGATGCAAAACTTAGCAATAGATGTGTAAGCTCTTGTTGTATCTTTTGCAAAACTCAAGTGAGCTATTTATAGGCAAATGGGTTTTCAATTTCAAATTTGAAAAGATTCTCATGTCAAAAACATCATCATTCACTTTTCAAAAATTTCAAATCTAATCTTTTTACTTTTTGCATGTGACAAAAGGAGCACACTTTACTTTTCAAAAATTTCAAACATAATCTTTTACTTTTTGCATATGACAAAAGGAGCATACTTTACTTTTCAAAATTTTCAAATAAAGACATTTACCTTTTGCATAAGTCAAGAAAAGCATCCACCACTTTTGAAAATATTCAAATAAAACATACACATGTGAAAGATGACAATCAATCATCTTAATATTTTCAAAGTTCAAACCTTTAATCATATCATGCACATGTGAAAGATGACAATCAATCATCTTAATATTTTCAAAGTTCAAACCTTTAATCATGTCATGCACATGTGAAAGATGACAATCAATCATCTTTCAAAATTTTCAAATTTAATTTTCAAAATATTCATGCACATGTGGAAAATGTATTTTAATGCTTTATGATAAAATATTTATTTTGAGCCTTAATCCTAATTTCGAATTTTTAAGAGATTTACAAAATTACTCTATGATTTTAATGTGAACTTGTTCCCTTCTTGCTCATGCTTGGTTCCTTGATGTGCTTGATTGTATTGTGTAGACAACTTGAGCTTGAGACTCCTTTATTCTTTGAATTCATTTGTTATCATCAAAATCCATGTGTAGATTTACATGAACCTTGAAACCTTGGGTTCAACACAATTGTTGTTCCAGGTAAATCTAGGACCACTAACCCCAACTCAATCATACCATTATCATCCATAAATTTGGAAAATCTCGATTTAGAGGAGGAGGAGGCAAAATATCTACCACCATGTTTTTCGTTTTGATTGAGGATAAGATTAAAATCTCCTATCACCAAAGTAGATCCCCCAAACAGATTGATATATTTATATAAATTGTCCCAAAACTTCCACTTTAACTGAATAGCAACAGGGCAATAAGTAAGACATAGCAACCAGGGAACATGAGCAGGACACGAATATATTAAAATAACTATCATATTAGAATCGCTATAAAGCAGCTCCAGATCCAAGTCTGACTTCCACAAGAACATAATGCCTCCCTATTTAGTAGCAAGAGACTTACAAACATACATATCGAAACCTAATCTAGTACTCAAATTAGAAGCATCATACAAAGGTAACAAAGTCTCCGAGAGAAACAAAGCATCGGGTTTTTTAGACCTGAGAATTGTCCGCAAGCTTCTAATTGCATGAGGATGGGCAATGCCCTTGTAGTTCTATGATAAGAGCTTCATACCTGAGGTGGTGGCAGATTTGGCCCTACCCCGACGACCTATTCAGGATATAAAAAGAGTTTAAGAGTCTGGTTCTGGTGGTATGTACCCATATGGACATCGCCTAGACACAAATAAGGAGAGAATCAACCCTTCTTACCGCTTTTTGTGTCTGTGCTTTTCCGCTTCTCCTTGCTGCTAGGTTTCATTATGCCACCATCTACAAGATCCGCTACATGCTTACCTTTGACGTTAATCTTTGATGTTTGTCCAGATGTTGCCTCTCGAGGAGAAGTTTTATTATGTTTTACTGGTTCCATGGTGGGGGTGGAAGGATTTAGGGTTAGGGTCGGCAATTTGGGGCGTTGAGAGATAGGAGAGTTATCAATTTTGGGAATCAAGGAGACTCTAGACTTAGAGATGGACTCAGCCAGTGGAAGAAATGGGCCAAGTTTGGATTGCAAGTCAACAGTTCGTCTATGGCTCGAAGGACCAGGCCCAATGGTTTGATTGAAGAGAATAACAACTAGTCCATAAAAGGAGGCCTCGGATGGAGTAGTAGGGGCATGGGTGGTAGGATGAGTCAATTGCAATGAAGTTTAGAGATTTGGGCATGACGTCAGGAGACAAAGACAGATTTGATGTCGACTTGGAATTTATTGTCGAAGATGCACAGGTAGCCATTGGATGAACAGAAGGAGAATCAACTCTACTAGTATCTCCGTGGACAACCATTGGATTAACTTGTTTAGCAGACGTGTTGCTCCAAAAGGAAGTTGGGTTCAGGTGGTGGCTATGAACTTTAGTAAGATTCGATCCTTACCCAAAAAGGTAATGATTGCCAACACGTGTCATAGAGGATACTCTTGATTGTCCCAGATAATCCATGCAAAGACTATGGCTTTCTTGTGTGAGAAGAAAATTCATTTTTTCTAATGGATCAAATTGATTGCCTTCCTGACCATGAGGTTCCACTGAAAATTTTGCCTTCATCTAGGCCCCTTGAGACATTGGAGTGAAGCCTTTTCCCTTGTTCGGAAAGAAATGTTGCAGATGCATATTGGTTTGCCTGATTTCAGTATTTTGAGGTGTCAAAGTAGAGTGTTGAATAGACTCCAAATGATGTGAACCCTCCTGGAACGAAGGCCTTCCATTACCCTGTAAATTACCCCTCATCCAAGGACCATATGCAGACATTATAAGAACTGTAGAAAAAGATGGAAACAAGAAATGAGTGTGGCCTAACAAGCCACAACTATAACAAAATTTCAAAAGGCACTCGTACTTAAAAGGAATCCATAGGGAAGGCAAATTTGTTCTAGGTAACATAAATCCACCTGACAAGGGAATGTCAGTATTATCTCGACTTGAATTCTTAAAAATCACTGAAGAACACCCCCATAATGCAAAGTCGGATTTCTGTTTGTAAATTCCCAGAATCTTTCCAATTTCTTCTGCATTTTTTTTCATTCCTCATATACTCATGAGGTAGTCCATGGACTTATATCCAAAAAGGAGACCTGTTGGGAGGAATTTCGTGTAAATTCATACCTTGAGGCCAATTAGAGAAAACCAGTAGATGACATTTAGGCCCCATTTGTATTCGAAGGTAAGCTCAACTTATCTCAACTCATCTCAATTCATCTTCATTTTATTATTATATTTTTATAATTTTTTATATAAAACACAAATTCCTATACACATTTTTCAAATCCCAATACACATTTTTCAAATCCCAACACACATTTTTCAAATCTCAAAATAATAATAATATTAAAAAATAAACTAAACTCATCTCATCTTCGAATCCAAGCAGGACCTTAATATTCCAAGGACGTTGATCCAGTACTCAATTCTTTGCCTCCAAGCTGGGAAAAATGAAATGAAAATGGAACTACACATTTCCCTAAGTGATGAGATTTGGAAGGACGAAATAAACAGGCAGGAAGAAAAACATATGACTACAGGGGTTTAGATAAAATCGAGGAGTTATATTACAAAGGAAGGATAAAAGATGGAGGGGTGAGTTTGGATTAAGAAACTCGTAGAACACAAGTAGAACAAACTCTCATCGAGGAGGAGAGAAACTCTAGGTATGAGTAGCAAGCTAACATGTTTTTTAATTTTCATAGTCAATTATGTGAGATTTTTTTTTTAACAAACACAGTCTAGTGATGAATAATGAAAAAGAAAGAAGAAAGAAAAGAAAAACATGAAGTCCCTATCAATCCTTGCACATGCCCTGAATATGTACATTATATGTTGCTTGCCAAACAAATTATCATGATTTTAAGCTTTTTCCCCAGCCCCCTTGTTCTCAACAACATGCAACGGTAAAATAAAAATAAAAGAAAAATACAGCAACCACATTTGGTTGTCTACCTTAATTATGTCTAAAGGGGGGCTAATCAATGCACACATGATTGGATTTTATCTATTTTTTTTTGTGTGTATTTTTTCTTTTTTCCAACGGCTAGAAGCAGACGCCACTCTTCATAAATCATGGTTTTTCCCACCTCGATTTCCGGCTCCATTCATCAAACATGCCTACAAAAATGGTCGACTTGATCAAGTATATCATACAAATTTTCTTCTGTTTTTGTGATAAATATATAGATTATACAATACAATATCATATCATGGACAGAAAAGAAAAAAGGAAAAATATTGCAGAAAATATAGGAAAAATAAACCCTAGAATGAATATATATTTATATATATATATATATGCAGGTGCAACTAATAGCCAAGACATGTAGGAAAATATAGAAATTTACGAATATTCTGACTAGTAGAATAATAAAATATTGATCATGACAATAATTAAAGAAAAAAGAAAAACAAATATCTAGGAAAACAGTACTGATATGTTGATTTTTTTCAATATGTTTTAAATTAAGACGCTGGTGAATGCTCGACTACTAAAAAATCAATCCATGATAAAGAGAGAAGAAATCAAATAAAAGGATAGGCTTGCGCTGCTAATAGGCAGATTTTAACTTTAAACATTTTCATTGGCAAATAAAATCCAAGTAGTACTCTTGCATTTCATCATGCTTGTTAGAATCACTGATCATATTTCAACGTAAGCAGGAGGAATTGGAAATATGAGGGACACCACAATTAATGGACAATTGGATAATTGATCACAAAATAGTAAACTCCCACCTCTATTGTCACGGCTTGTGGATCTTGAAGCCAAAAACTCTTCGAACATAGTTCAGGAACCACGAAATCCATGATGTATCATCTCCATCACAACCACTAACATCCGACTCTTCTCTGTTTGTTTGGGATTCCTCTGGAATCAATGCAAACAAGGTAATTATCAACAGCCCTCCCATGAAAAAATTCCGCTCTAAACTTATCAGAAAACCCAACTTAAAATCCAATTTTCCAGAAGAGATTGTATTTAACTTTCCGGCTAAAGAAAGAAAGACACATCAGATGCCCACTGGCATCAGGTAACATGGTAATGCTAGTGTAATTATTTATTTATTATTTTAAAATATTTTTAAAAAATATAAAAACATATTAATAAATGAATAATTATTTTTTTAATCATTAAATAAAATTAAAAATTAAAATACATAAAATGTCAAAAAAAAGAAAAAAAAATTTCAAACTGGACATTCAAACATTTTTCATTAATATTACTCATACGACAGATTGGATCAGTAGAAGCATGCAGGCCATCAAGTCCAATTTACTACATTAGCTTCATTACCTATCACATGATTACCATCAGAAGACAGCAAAAAAGCCATCCCATTTGTCAATCATAGCATAGCAGACTCTCAAATAAGACTAACAATAGAATTTAATGCATATACTTTAAAAATTGGAGAGAGAAAGAGGGGCTACAAGGGCGAGTGAGTGTTAGAAAAGTCTCAGAACTTCAAATAGAATAAAACAAACCAGCATTTCTGTGCACTTCATCAATGTTTTTCGACCCTTCAACTTTTTGTCTCTGTTGCCATTTATTCTTTCTCAAATCCATAGCATCCTTCAACATGAACCTGACCCTAGAAGATAAATTCACATTGGTAGAGAAAATCTTCATTCTTTCAAAATATGCATCCATATGCTCCTTGGCTCTGGGATGGTCAATCATATCCCCAATAGTACTCATCAGTTTGCACAAAGCTTCCACATCTTCTTCATCAGGAGTCTCAGACTGACCCAACAACTTCTGTATGCACGCGTGTATTATTCGCTCAGTTAACATTTTCTTCTTGTATAACTCCCCTATCAGTCTAATGTTACCCAGCATTCGTCTTCGAGCCTTAACTCTCTTCTCCCCCTCTTCATCAGCTTTATTAGCTTCTTCTTGTTCTCTTTCCCCTCTCTCAAATTCCTTCTGGCACTTGTTCAGAAGTACTCTCTTAAAAGTTATCTTTTCATAGTCTTCATTGACATCAGGCAACTCCACAGCCAGATGACTACAGATATCAGCATACATCTCACAGAAAGTAGGCTCCATCAAAGCTTTATTAAAGATCTGCGAGACGACACCAGTTAGAGTGACAGCATTGTCAATTTTGACGGCTTTCACTTGCTCAAAAAATTTCTGATAGTTCTGAGGAGTGAGCTTGTTTAAAATGCCTCTCAGTTGCCTTTGCTTGGCCTCTTCCTCATCTGTCACCTTACCCACTTCATATTTCTTCTCAGCTCTGTGCATCATTAGTAATGGAGTCTGAGGGGATGAAATCAAACCCTTATGTTGAATACTGGTAGCACCTAACCGCCTGTCAGCATCAGGACTATTTCTAGACATTCCGCCCTTCGGACCCATAGATGCCCATGGAGGATACCTCCAGGATTTTTCTATATCAGCTGTAATCTCAAAACCATGCGGAAGATCAGTGCATTGCTCTGAAAAAGTCAAGAGTAAATCTCTGGAATACTTTTTGGTCATGGTTCCAACTCCGTCTTTGTTCCTTCTCTTAGAGAGATGGAGAGCGGTATGAGCCTGAAGATTTTAGTAAAGAGAGAGAGAGGAATTTGAAAGCAATGGAAGAAATCGAATTGCAACTAAGAAAATACCATTCATGCTTACTTGTCGACTAAGAAACTGAAGTTTTCTTCCATTTATATGCTCAACCCAGAGAAGGAACTTTAAAGTTAATTTTCTAAAAGAGTGTTGCTGCGGTCCGGTTGGGATAAAAAATCGTTTTTGCACCAAACTAATTACACGCTGCCACATCAGATTTTATGAATAAGAAATGGGGGATGTGCATTCAGACAATAATTAGTACTACATCTATTCATCAGGCACAGGATCCACTTACTGCAATTAGTTTTTAAAATGACTTAAATATCCCCATTTTTTCTTAATATTATATTCTGATATCTTGAGTTGGATTTTTTACGTGATAGTTTGTGATAGGCTAGTTCCTAAATATTTTTATTGGGATTTTACTTAGTCTGGTACTCAAATGTTTGTCTTCCTTGTGTTTGTGCCGTTGGATGATTTGTTTAAATTTTGATAAAAGTAGTATTGACTGTAAAAATTAGACTAATTAGTGATACAAAATATTAACGAAATCTCTTGTTAATAAATTGACAAATTAGCTATACAACAAAAATATTTTTATTATAAAACAAATTTATTAAATAATAAAATAATTTTATTAAAGTATATAAATTAACGATAATTTATAAATTTATTTTATATAATTATTTTTGTATACATAGCACTTTTCATCTAATAATTCAACGAATTTGACTTTTTTTTTTCTTATATTAATTTTATTTTCTCGTTCTATTTTATTCGTTATGATCTTCACGTTGTTAAGTAAATATAGTTATTTTTGCCTACATTACATTTTTCGTCTATTTTTATTTTGACATTTCTTATTGCGTGGTGCATGGTAATTAATCTTATTTTTAAGTTTTTTTTGTGGTTAACACTTTGAATCATTAGAAGGGATTTCTTCAATTAATATTGTGTATTGTTTTTTAATACATTGGGAAAATATAGAATGGACTTCACGAGTTTATCTATGCTGATTGTTAAGTCAGTTTCTTAATTAAAATCTATTTGGAATTGCGTTTTAAATTTTAAAATATATTTTTAAACATTTAAAATTATTTTTAAAGAAAAAATGACATGTTTGATAATTTTATAAAAGGTGATTTAATCAGTTAAAAAAAGTTGAAAATCGACTTTTAAAAAAAATACCAAATTAAAATTTTTATCAAAAAATTCTTTCAAATAATTTTATATTGAAAAAAAATTATTGTAACTAGTTTTAAAAGTACTTTAAATACAAATTTACCAAATAGTAAACAACTTTTGAAATATAGAGTTTATTATTTAAATTATAAATCCTAAAGTTATAAATTATATTTCTTATTGTAATCTCAAACATGTATTTTAATACATTTTGTTTTGTTGGTTGCTTTTAGTGGAATTAATTGCTTTAATAGGTACGTTTTATATATATATATATATATATATATATATATAATTATAGAAATCTTAGTTGTGTAGATAGGTATAATTTCTTGTACTACATTTTATGTACTCTCAAACTTTTTGAAATCTCAATTATTCTATAATATAAGGAAAAGTTAAAAGGAATAAATGTAATTTCAACGACATTTTTATGTACATTTAGAAGTGCTAAATTAAGCTTTTTGAAGCACGAAGTAAATGCCATCACGTGTTACCAAAAATCTTAGTATTAGTATTGCTATATTACTAATACTATATTAAATAATAATGTATATTAGTATTACTAATTTACTAATTAGTATTAGTATAACTATATGTATATGTTACTAATGTATTACTATTACTATATTACTAAATTTATAGGATTACTATATGTATTAGTATTAGTATTATTATATTACTAAATTTAATATTAGTATTACAATAAGGCTAATGTATTAGTATTAGTATTATTGTATTACTAATGTACTAGTATTAGTATTAGTATTACTATATTACTAAATTTAATATTAGTATTAATATATTACTAATGTATTACTATTACTATATTACTAAATCTATAGTATTACTATATGTATTAGTATTAGTATTATTATATTACTAATGTATAGTATTAATATTACTACATTTAATATTAGTATTACTATAAGACTAATATATTATTATTTGTATTACTATATTACTAAATTTAATATTAGTATTAATATATTACTAATGTATTACTATTACTATATTACTAAATCTATAGGATTACTATATGTATTAGTATTACTGTATTATTAAATTTAATATTAGTATTAATATATTACTAAATTTTTACTATTACTATATTACTAAATCTATAGTATTACTATATGTATTAGTATTAGTATTACTATATTACTAATGAATAGTATAAGTATTACCATATTACTAAATTTAATACTAGTATTAATATATTACTAATGTATTACTATTACTATAATACTAAATTTAATATTAGTATTACTATATTACTAATGTATTAGTATTAGTATTACTATATTGCTAAATTTATAAGATTGGTATTACTGTAAGATTAATGTATTAGTATTAGTATTACTATATTACTAATGTATTAGTATTAGTATTACTATATTACTAAATTTAATACTAGTATTAATATATTAGTAATGTATTACTATTACTATATTATTAAATCTATAGTATTACTATATGTATTAGTATTAGTATTACTATATTACTAATGTATAGTATTAGTATTACTATATTACTAAATTTAATATTAGTATTACTATATTACTAATGTATTAGTATTAGTATTACTATATTACTAAATTTAATATTAGTATTAATATATTACTAAATTTGTACTATTTCTATATTACTAAATCTGTAGTATTACTATATGTATTAGTATTAGTAAATTTATAATATTAGTATTACTATATTATTAAATTTAATATTAGTATTAATATATTACTAATGTATAGTATTAGTATTACTATTACTATATTACCAAATTTAAATTTAGTAATATAGCACTTATCAAAAACAAGAATGTAGATAATTTAATAGGCTATAAATTAATATAGTACTTACTAAATTTGAGAAAATTTTTAAATTTTTTGATAAATAATATTGTTTTTAAGCATTTTTCTGTATATATATATATATATATATATATATTTTTCCTGAATTATTGCATTATTTAATTTCTTAGTCCTATAACAAAAGTTCAACTAGTTGACCCATTGAACCTAATTTTTTAACATGACGTCTTTATCCAATGTGAAACCAACTTGCATTTATAACTACAAAATTGTTAATAATTTAATCTCAACTTGAACACAAACGTTTTTAAAAAAAACTATTCCAAGATAGATGAAAAATGAATTTTTCATCATGTAAGTGTGTACAACCAACCAACGTACATCCAACTAAATTTGATATTATAACCAACTTACAACCAGCTAGATTCTTCTAACTTTATAACCTAAAAATTGCATATCGCTACAAAATAAATGATCTATCCAGGTATCATGCCTAAATATCATTACAGACTTAGAAAACAACAAATGTAACAAAAGTCATTATCCGTCAGCTGCTCAATAATTAATTATCTTCTGATTAATCAGAATTTCATGACATTCCATACGTGAAATTATATTGCGACATTGTAGAAAGTTACATATTCCTAAAAATAAGAAAAATTTCAGTGATGAAACTAAACGCTTAAATATAACACATGAGTAAGAGTAAGATAAGTTTAATATTCATACAAATCCAATGATGTTGACATAATAGGCGGGTCTGGAGGTGTCCGGTATTGTATATTCCTATTTATAAAAAAAAAATAAGGGACACAATCAGACAAAATTAAATATTTAAATATAACAACAATTTGTAAGATAAGATTAGTACTCATACATATCAAATGACATTGATATAGAAAGAGCGTATGGAGGTGTCGTGTATTGCATATTTTTACAGAAGTACAAAAATTTAAGTGATCCATTAAGATGGAATCAAACATATAAATATAACAATATTTTGTAAGATAAGATTAGTATTCCATACATATCAAATGATATTGACATAGTGGGAGGATATGGAGGTGTCGGGTATTGCATATTCCTACAAATGATAAAAAGTTTAAGTGACAAAATTAGACTAAATGAAACATTTACATATAACAAATTTTTGCAACCACATAAGATTAGTATGCATACAAATAAAATGGTGTTGATATAGTGGCCGGGTCTGGAGGTAATATAGTCGAACTCGGTCTGCCAATACCACTATATAACAAAAAATATTTCATCAAATTAGAAGTTTCACACAATGAATATTACGACACGTTAGAAACATAATGATCTTTTAACAAGTACCTAAGTGATGAACAATTCATTCTAACATGTCTTTCATATTTGCAAATGTCGTATCGTCGCTTATTTATTGGCACATTTTCCCTTGGATTCTTTTGACGTAATGTTTCGGGCCTTCCTCTACCAACAATGATCGGAGGATCTTGCACTTGGAAGTTTGAGAGTAATTGGCTGCGAACCGGATGCCCCTCTATGTTACCGCCATCATCATCATCATCACTTATCCAGAGAAGCTCTTGATGCATATTCTCTACTCCCTTTGACATATGATCATATTTCCTAATAGATAGTGACGCCATCTCAGCAATATGACAAAATTGTCTTATCAATTGAATTTTTTTTTATCATATGCAGATGAGATTGTCTCCAATAGCCCCTCATCGACACATACCCTATCAATTATGCGACTCTTTGTATTGATCGTCTACCTCTCCAACACATATGATCGCACAAGGTTCAAACAATTTATTTTTGCCAAAACTGTTAAGACATGTCGGCATAGAAAGCCAATTCACTCAAACTTGTGACATGTGCAAGACACAACATTTTTATCGTTCCCAAGTGTCATTTCATATGTCGTTTTTCTCTTTCTGGAATGACCACCACATAAACTTTTTGTCCATCTTCTTCACGTATTTTGTATGCCTCCCACTCATGGAAAGTTACTAACTCTTTAATTATTTTTGGAAGAAATGCTATTCTTTTTTATTTTGGAACCCCACGATTTTTTTAATTAATATTTTTAAATAATATTATGTTTTGTTGTATTTTTAAAAAATATAAAATCATGTAAAAATATTTTTTAAAAATATAAAAATATCACAAAATTATTTAAAAATACTTATTTAAAAATCTTGTAAAAAAATTATAAAAAAAAATTAGGATCCAAAAATATATGTAACAACATCCATATTTTTGGTTGGGTTTATAAAAAAGAATTATAAGATTAGTATAAAAAATAATAATTAAAGATATGAACTTCAACTATGCATAAGGTTTATTCGGATTATAAGAATCAGGTGAAAATATTTAAAAAATAAATTTGAATGTTTTATTGTATTTTATTTGTTCCAATTTTCAGTGTGGTAAATATTGATCTAAATTTCTATAATGCTCCCACTCATGAGAACTTAGTGATTAAGAATGAGAATTGCTTTTCGTGCGACGTGATTCGCTGCAGCAGATTTAATTTTTTACAAATTAGATTTGCCACGTGGCAATTTATTAGTGGGTTGGTGTAAAAAAGCGTTTCTCTCCCATCCGGATCCCATGTTTACTCTTTTCTAAAAATACCAATCATGCTTACTTGTCAACTAAGAGTCTCATTTAAATTGATAGGTAAGATAGATTGAGATAAATTTAATTTATTTTTTAATATTTTTATTATTTTAAAATTTAAAAAAATTATATTAAAATTTAAAAAATATGTATTAAAATTTAAAAAATGTGTATTAAAATTTATGTTTTGTATAAAATGAATTTAATTTTTTTTAATATTATTATTATTTTAAAATTTAAAAAAGTTAAATTAAAATTTTTAAAAAATATATTAAAATTTTTAAAAAAATATAACTTACTCTTCAATCCAAATAGAATAAGAAACTTAAGTTTTTTGAGTTAATATTGGAGAAGTGATTGTTGTGTTAGTACTTGTCAAAAGCATAGTTATCAAAAGTAGATCCCTCCCTTATTCTACACTCTTTTATTTATTTTCTCATTTAAGTAGGTATAATACATTCACATTTGAATCTTCATGAAAATAGAAGCTTTCTAGCATTGCTCAAGCTTTTAAATCCCAATTTCCTCCTTTTTCAATTTTGCTCTACTTGGAAAATTTGGCTTTCTGATATGCGTCTGATATTTTGATAATATTTACTTCTAAGTTCGGAAATTTGTATGCTTGGCTTTTTCTTTTTGCTAACAAAAGAAAGCTAAAGGATCTTAACACGAATTGTAATAGCTTTATATATATATATATATATATCATAGCTTTTGGTGCACTTAACACATCAACAGGTCTCAACTTTTGTAAAGAGTTCACGACCAATCAAAGGGAGGAATTAGAAAAAAGGGTAAGCAATGATGTACTTTTTCAAAAAAAAAAATAAATCTGCTAAATACAATTATTTTTATATATTTTATATATATATGTGATTAATCAAAATATAATTATTTAATATTAAAAGATTGATGCAATCAATTACACCTTTTATAAAATAGAAGATAAAATATTGAAAGAGAGTTTTTTATGACACTTTTAAATACAAAGAGAACCAAAAATGGAGTGATCTCTCTAAGGATCTGCAGAATGATCACAAATCAAGGCATTAGTTTTTTCCACAGCAGGAGGAAACAAATGCGCGTCATGAGTAATTATTAGATTGATTTAAAATACGAGCATATTACTCTCATATACTCACAGGATGGCATATCATTAAAAATCGATTAATTTTATATGAAATCAATTTTAGGAAGTAGATAATGAGTCGATTTTGATTTTTTTTTTTTTAAGATTTCATTTTCAACATTATTTTTATAAATCTAGTAATTTTTATTGGTTTGTTTTTTTTTTATATAAAAATGAAAAATAAAGTTGAAAATGAGAGAAATATTTTTTAAGTTAAAGCCTACTCTCTATTAACTATTTAAAACCGACTTCCCCATAAAATTATTCTTAAAAATCAGAGGCTTGGATAAATACATTTTATTTCATCCTTTAATAAGATTGCAGTAAAATGATGGAATATTTTTTCATATATGGTCGTTTTCGAAGCCAAACTTTGGGCAAACGGTTTTCTCACAAAGTTCGATTTTCCCGAGTAAAAGCACATCTATATAATCGGTGTCGATTGAGACTCCGTTTGAATTTAAAAATGAGATAAATTAAAATAAATTTTAAAAATTAAATAAAATATTTTTTTTAATATTATAATTATTTTAAAATTTAATAAAATTAAATTAAAATTTAAAAAAATTAAATTATTTATTATATTTTATATAAAAATTAAAAAAATTAAAATAATAAATTGAAGAAAATTAAATTTATCTCAACTTCAATGATTTGAAAGCAACCACTTCTAGCCATTTTTAAACCGTAATCTTTCAGACAATATTGATTTCTTGTTCCTTTAAATATTTGGCCGAACCTATGCAGTGAGGTTTTTTTTTAACCTTTTATTGTTAAAAGAGGCAAATAATTTAACAACCCACTTTTAAAAAAATATAAAAAGATTGTCACCCCCTAACTTTACAGTCATATACTAACTAATCCTCGTCTCTAGTTGAAATACGATATCTCTCTACGGTTGTTGATAGAGATTGCTACTCAATGAGTGAGTAAAAACAGTAAGCATTCGGAAGCTTTGCAGAATGACTATACTATATATTATGTGTGTGTGTATATATATATATATATATACCCAATAAATCATATTTGCTTGAGTATTTTACTATTTTTTATGATATTTGTTAATGTAAAATTATGTGGTCGACATTTTCTTATAAAAACCTATGTAATTGAGCTGTAATCTATGGTGGGAGTGAGTCAACATGAAGATGATAAAAATAGCTCTAGCAAGACTCCACACAGTGACCTCGTTCAACAGTCGCTTGATATGGCATTCGAGCGAAATTCAAGTCGAGACTTCGTTCGACCCTAGTTCGACTTGAAGCTCGAGCGAGAATGAGGTAGAGACTTCGACCGACCCTTGCTTGACATCCCGCTCGACCGAGTTTGACTTAGAACGCTTGCTCGACCCTCGCTCTATATTCTGATCGAGCAAGTATTGTGACAGATCAAATTTTCTAAGGTTTGAGCGCCATTTCAGAAGGGGGCTATAAAAGCAACATTTTGCTTTCTGTTTATTGTGGAGAAAAAGAGAGCAGAAACAATAGAGCCCCTTCAAGAACCCTTGAGAGAGACTTCTCCCCACATTCAAAGACGTTTTTCTCTTGGATTGCATATCTCTACCACAACACACTCAAGATTAAATTTTTGGTGAGTCCATTGAAGTGGGCATGGTCATCAAGCTGGAAGAGTTCTTCAAGTTGCTTTGATAAAGAAATTAAGATGTTCTTGTGAAAAGCTATAGAAATGTCGGAGTTCTGGCACTATATGCGTGTAGAGATTGAAAGGGTCACTCATGGTGTTGCAAGCCAAGTTTAGCTGCTACAATGGGCTTGTGAGTGTTTCTAAATTGATTGTAACAAACTAAAGTTTCTATAATGGATTTGAAGTGATGTCTTACACCCGTAATAATTTTAGATTTTGAAGATATTTTTCAAATAAGTTTCCACTTCGTGACCAAAATCAGTGTATTGATTTATATTGTTATGCTTTATTGATTGTTTGCTTGCATTGATTTATTTTTAAACTGTCATTATTTTTTATGAACACCTATTCACCCCCTCTAGGTATTGTAGGGTGTTTGACCATTGCTTTTTCAACATTATTCTTTACTATTAACATAAGATCGATCACTTTTGGTTTATCTATATAGTCGTGAGAAATTGATTAAAAAAGACTACTCTTTGTTATTATTTTATACATATTCTCTCTTCTGCCTACTCCATTTTCTGCTGTATCAGAATTTGAAAGCCTTTTTTTTTATTGGCAACAAACATTATATCTAATTCATCAATCTTCAAAAGAAGTTAATATATTGGTAGAACTCATCAAATGAAGAACAAAATAAAACTAGTAGAAGAGGGAAGTACAACTTATTAAAACAGAACAGAAAATTATTGGAAAGTCATAAAAAAGAGATGAGGCCAACTGAATATGGTAGAAAACCCACTTGGAGTTTGATCTCCTTATCCAACATGTGGGAGAAGATAGAGCTAGTGAAGTAGATTTTCTATGGACAAGTTGGCAGAAAGTGATTGTCAACTTTTTTTCTTGTTTTTAATTTTCATAGTCTTTTTCTTTTCTCTAAAAGTCAGTAATGCATTAAAAAATATAACGTTTAAAGATACAAGCTACACCAACTAAGACAAACTAGCACAAACTAAAACCAGAAACAAAGACACCAAAAACCACCAAATAACACAAGTCCATTAGCTCCCTGGAGGATCTTTATCACTACGAAATCTTAACAAGCATGTGGGATAGAAATGAGCAGAAGACATATATTTTGGTAGAGGCTGTCCATTATGCAATGGAATGTGCACATCGATTGAAGTCTCGATGTATTTTCTAGACTTGCCAATGTTGAAAAGATTGTAGCAAATAGTGTATGTCTCTAACAATTGGCAGAATAGTCCAATCCATTGTTTGATCTGGATCTTTAGTGACATCAATAGTGAGTTGTGAGTCACCTATTATAACAATTTGCTGAATTGATTTGGAAAGTGCTTCTTGGATGCTATGGAGTAACGCCAAAGCTTCCCCTTGGTTGGGGTTAGTGTGTGGAACTTCTTTTGTACAAACAAAGAGAATTTCTCCACTATCAGTAGAGCAAACTGCTGATATTGAGCTCGTAGTATCTCGTACTGCCACATCAAATGTTAGGTAGTGATGACCTCCACGGATAGTTGGTGACAGGGTAACTTGAGTAGAGTCACTATTTGCCCAAGCTACCATATGATCATGAAATACTTTGTGAACATTTTTGGTAAATACATCAATATTGGGAGACACTTCCTCATGAACAATTTTGCTCCTAAGAAACCAAAGGCTATACATCGCTACAATGGCGTAAATTTGAAACTGGTGATTTTCCCTGTGAGGAATAGAAATGTTGTTAGGAGAGAGGATGCACTCTATCCATTTCTCAATGCCTCTTTCTACAAAGGTGTGAATATTTAAAGCCCAAGGTAATTGTCTCCAAAAATTGCGGGAGAATGAACATTTTAAAAACAAATGTACATCACTTTCTTCTTCTGAGTCACACAATGGACAATGAAGTTGGCTTGAATCGAGGAAATGTCTGAGCAAGGAGAGGGTAGGCAAGATCCTATGGAGAATTTTTCAAAGAAATATTTTGAGTCTGTCTTGAATCCTAAGTTCCCATAATTTCTTGCAAAGCAGACAATTTCCGGAGGGAAGTGTATTAATATCCCTATTAAGACACGCAGAGTAAGCTGCTTTGACCATAAACTTACCAAAAGAACTACTCTTCCAAACAAGCTTATTTTATACTGAGTGGAAATTACTAACATCCAATGGGATGCTTTGGATGTCCTAAACAGTAGAATCGTGAAAGAGGATTTGCTAAAGAAGAATATTCCAAATTCTAGAATTTTCCATAGTGAGTTTTGCTACTCAAAGATCCTGAAATTGTGGGATATCTAGATGCTTAGGTAAAGGAAGTGAGTTAGGATGATTAGGGATCCATGATTCAGACCAGACTCTACAAGTTGCTCCATTATTGATCTGGAAACAAGAGTTTGTCCTAACTAGATTCCTCTGATTTAGAATACATTTCCAAAGCTAGGAATCAGTCAATTTTTGGAAAACAACCATAAAAGGAACATCTTTAAGATATTTGGAACTAAGAACCTTATGCCAAAGATCATGACATTCACTAGCCATATTCCAAGTGAGTTTGCTAAACAAGGCCTAATTAAAATTAGAAGTGAGATGGATACCAAGCCAACCCTCATGCTTTGGTCGACATATAGATTTTAGGATTTCAGAGTGAAATTATGCATCTTAGTGGGACTGAAGCCCCACCAAAAGCGCATCAGAATTGGATCCATCAGTTTGGAAATGGTCTTAGGAATCCAAAGAGTGGACATGACATAAGAAGAGATTGCATTAGCAACAGATTTAATCAAAGCATTACGTCCCGCTTGCGAAAGGAGTTTGGCTTTCCATATAGCCGCTCAACTGGAAACCTTGGTGAGAAGATCTTCAAAGTTTGCTTTTTTGGAGGAAGTGAAGACAAGGGGTAGGCCAAGATACTGAAATCTTTCAGGGGAAAATTTATACTCTATCAGATCACACAACCTCCGTTTCATTGAAGGTGGAGTATTATGGCTAAAGTGGAACAAAGATTTGTCAAGGTAAATTTTTTGTCCAGACCGTGCTGAGTATTTCATTAAGCAAGACATAGAGGCATTAATAGTCTGATGATTAGCAGATCCAAAAAGAATGAGGTCATCAACAAAGAGTAAGTGAGTGAGTTTAGACGCTCCTCTATTGATACTAATGCCTTTAAGGCCCCTAATTGCCTTACTGCGAGCAAGTAATAATGGAGTATGTTGGGGCTGTGATGCATTCCTAAATCCAACTGACCCATTGAGCAGAGAAACCAAGGCTTAAAAGAATTCTAAGGAGAAAATGACATTCCATGTAATCAAAAGCTTTTTCTATATCAATTTTGACAGCCATCGAAAAACTGTTTTCTTTTTTCCTTTTAAGATGATGGAAGATCTCATGGGTAATGATAGAGTTCTCCTAAATTTGTCTACTAGGAACAAATGTAGTATGATGAGGGAAAAATGGTTTTCCTCATAACAGTTTTGAGTCGGTTTGCCAAAATTTTAGAGATAAATTTATAATAAACATTAGAAAGACTGATGGGCCTTTACTAGTGCAATGTTTGAGGGTTAGGAATTTTTGGAATGAGAGTGATATTAGTATGGTTTAACTCTTTGAGGAGGTTACCATGAATGTAGAAATTTTGAATAGTTGCAATTACCTCAGTCTTAACAATAAACCAATGTTTCTTATAAAACATACCAGTGAAACCATCAGGCCCAATTGCTTTGGATGAATGGGTACTTCTAACCAAATTTCCTCTTCCTGAGGAATGCTACAAAGAGATTGATTAGCTTGATCAGTAATAACCCTAGGAAAAAGGTCGGGAAGCTCCCTAGAAATGTCTGAATGGGTGGAGGTATAAATACTAATGGGTGGAGGTATAAATACTAGAGAAATGATCTAGAACTACTTGATCAATTTCATCCCGATTAGTAATTCATTGATGAGGATTGGGCCAAAGACATTCAATGGATTTTTTCCTCCTCCTCATAGTGGTTCTCAGATGAAAAAAATTTAATATTGAGATCAATGGTTGAAAGCCATTGCATTCTAGACTTTTGTTTCCAAAGTATTTATTCCCTCTTAAGCATCTTCGAAAGGTGAGCTTTGGTGAAGATCTCCAGTTCGCTATCCAAATGGGTTTGAGGATTAGATTTGATAGAAATGAAGGAAAGAGACAACTCTTTAATTTTGGTCTAAATGTGACCAAAGCAGGTCTTGTTCCAATGCTTTAAAGCCTTTTTAACCTCTGTGAGCTTACGGGTGAGGACAAAAGCAGGGGTTCCAAACTTGGGAATATTCCAAGCTCGTTGAATAACAAGTTGGCAAGTTGGATCACGAATCCAAAACTCCTCGAAAGTAAAGGTTTTAAAGTGATCACTATTCCCAAAAGTATCAAGCAGAATAAGGGTATGATTAGATGCATGAATAGGAAAATGAGTGACCTTAGCATCAAGAAAAAGAGAAGTCCAAACAGGATTGACAATACCCCGATCCAGTCTCTCTTTAATGTTACCTAACCCCTTCCAATTGTTGTTCCAGGTAATCTAGGACCACTAACCCCAACTCAATCATACAATTATCATCCATAAATTTGGAAAATCTCAATTTAGAGGAAGAGGAGGCAAAATGTCTACCGCCATGTTTTTCGTTTTGACTGAGGATAACATTAAAATCTCCTATCACCAAAGTAGATCCCCCAAACAGATTGATATATTTATATAAATTGTCCCAAAACTTCCACTTTAACTGAGTAGCAACAGGGTAATAAGTAAGAGAGGTAATTTTATAAAAATACCATTCACGCTTACTTGTCGACTAAGACACTGAAGTTTTTTGAGTTGTTATTGGACAAGTCATTGTTGTGTTAGTACTTGTCAAAAGCATAGTTATCTCTCCTTTATTTTATGCTCTTTTTTATTTATTTTCTCATTTAAGTAGGTATAATACATTCACATTTGAATCTTCATGAAAATAGAAGCTCTCTAGCATTGCTCTAACTTTTGAATCACAATTTACTCCTTTTTCAATTTTGTTCTACTTGAAAATTTTGGCTTTCTGATTTGCCTCTGATATTTTTATAACATTTACTTCTAAGTTCGGTAATTTGTATGCTTGGCTTTTTCTTTTTACTAACAAAAGAAAGCTAAAGGATCTTAATACGAATAATAATAGCTTTATATATATATATATACTAGGAATAATGCAACGTGCGAGGTACGTTGCCCTGTATCACTATAAAATAAATTAAAAATATATAAACATCTAATGTAAAAAGAAAGTTAAAGTGAATGACAATAACATATTTCATTCAAGTTGCAAGCCAGTAATTCAAACAGTAATAAATTAAACAAACCATAAATCCAAGTAAATTTGGGAAATAAAACATCATGTTTAAAATTCATATTACAGTTTGTTTCTTAAGACAAAATATGTTGCTTTTGTTTTCTTTGCCATTGAAAAATAAAAGAACAAATTCATTATCCACAAGACTACAAAACTTATAAGAGACCAAATCTACCGTCCAAAAATAAAACCAATTGACCATTTCAGCATATTATTCAAAAACTGTGAAACTATTAGAAGACAGAGCATATGTACTTAAAAATAGCATAACTCACATCAAATATTCATTCCAAATTTAAAATAGCATGAACAATTTCAAAATAACTACCCCATTCCCAAAGTTACATGTAGCCTCACACGCCAAACCTTGTTTCCTGGCACACAAAGTCAAAAACACAATTTTTTCCAACTGAACCCCAACTCTAAACAAAAAATTAAATCTTCATTCATTATACCTTGCTTTCAACTAAACTAGATTACATTTATAAACTATACATTACTTTCAAGCGAGATAGATACGCTTTTAAACTTTCGTCCTATTATCACAAGAAGACAAATAAATCGAAGTGACAAACTTAGAAAAAAAATAAAAGCATAAACCTAAACATTTCAAATTTAAAAAATAGAACCACCTGTTTTTTGAAAAAACATTGTGGAGAAGTAACAATCACATAAAAATATGAATAGAAACCAAGCTATAATCCAAAGTCGTTGCACAAAAATAAAATCACCTAAATCAGATCAATTAAACTAAGCAAATAGTAGTATTTAAGAAGTTACCCAACACGGTGTTAGTAACTTAGTCCCGGTTTACAAGCTGAGAGTTTATGCTGTGTAAATTGATAGAAAGCTTCTATTGGCATAAACTATACAATCCTCACAAGTTGAAAATCCTCATAGATTTAAAGTTGGAAAAAACACTTTTAGATGGAAGCATCTTTAACAAAATATACAATTCCAACAAAATATATAAAAGAAAAATAACATAACAACTTCTCAAAATACACAAATGCAACTAAATATACATAAAAAAAAATAACATAGCAGCTTGTTTATCCAATAAAAGCAAATTAAAACCAAACATTCTCTTAGTTGTGACATACAACTTTAAATCAAAGTTAAGTAGAAGCTATGAACATTTCAGAAAACAAACAACCAAATTTGAGTAATTAAACTCTAAAAATATGTACAAAAAAAAAAACCAATCCAAAGTCGTTGGAAAAAAAAACCATCAAGTCAGATTAATTAAATTAAAAAATAATAAAACGAATAAAACAATGTCATACAAACAGAGAGAGAGAGAGAGAGAGAGAGAGAGAGAGAGAGAGAGAGAGAGAGAGAGAGAGCTACTTTCTTTCAAATAGTTATTCATAGTGAGTCATGATCAAGCATTTGGGAACATAACTCCAACAAAAGTGTAGCAAGCAAGAACAAATAAAAATACAAGGAGCTCCTAGTTGCTGACCATTTACATATTACAAAAAACCAAAAAAAAAAAAAACATATTTTATGTTTGGTTGCTTGTGACTTTTACAAGTCTTCAAAACATTCTATTGGAGAATGTGTTATGCTTCCTAGCTGGAAATGCATCCCAAAATATGATTTTTAAATGAAGTTGAAGCTATTGAGGATTTTTTGTCCCTACAAGGATACCTCATTACTGAGATAAATGAGCTAAAGAAGAAGTTTAGGATCTGCATTGTGGTCCAAATTAATAAGTGGACAAATTTTATAATCAAGATTAATTTCATGCAAATAGCTGGGGTTCTGGCATATACGATCATCGAAATATTGCAGATGATTTGCAGTTGGCTAACCAAATATATGACTGGAATTAAGTAACCTATATATATATATATATATACATGTATACTAAATATGAATTACATACGTACAATCTACATGCTAATTTTCCAACAACCTAATAACTTTAAGAAACTTGGCATCCTTTTCTAGACCTTAAACATATATTAAGTTCAGATATATATATATATACACACACACATACATATAAAAATATGGTTCCACTATCCCCTTAAATTAATGATAAGAGAAAATTGACATCTCTCACTAATCCAATTAATTTTGTATTATAATATTGGTACTGCTCGATTACAAGATGGAAAGTTGATGAATTTATAATATTTAATTAGGAAGATGTCAAATTTACTATAAAATTCTTACAACTTTTAGTTGTTCAATAGTAACACATCAGCAATATTTTATTATATATGAATGGTTTGGCTTAATTTTGAGTTTATAAGGCTATGCGGTTAAAATTATAGTACCTGATCTAACAACATTATTATTCTTTCTATATTATTACTTTTTCTATATTATTACAAAAATAGGCCTGCTGGTCTTATAAAGTCTTTTAGTTGAAATCTAATATATTTTAGTTGAAACCAATATGAGAAGAAAAAGTTTCATAAGATCTACAAACAGGTTCTAGTTAAGCCAAGTCTCTCATACACTCACAAAGTTAAGTTCAAACAGAGGTTTTTTCAATTAATATAGGAAATCAGTTGAGCTGAGGCATGATCACGTGTTGAAGCTGCATTAAAACATTTACTATATGACTTCAGGATTTTATCTTCGCATCTGAGTAGTGTTTACGTGCATTGATTACCTCTAACAACATGATTAGGCAACATATTTTTTTTGGTCCATAGATCTCATCTTGAATCCAAGATGTTGACATGGTTTGAGTCAAAACCATGTAAACTTGAAGTTAAATGATCTAAATAGGTTTCATCCCAATTTAACTGGAGTTCAATTTATGGACCATTTTCCAACCAATCAATAAATATTTATGAACAGGTCACATCTCTTTTTCTTGTCTTATGTAAATTGCAATAAATAAAGAGAAACTCCAAAAGAGTTGGTGGAAAAATATGAAGACCACAAATGTATATATGTATGTATAAAATTCAGATTATGGTGTAATAAACCAAATCAGAGTGCATAAGCAAATTCTGTAATAAACCAAACCAGTATAAAGGTAAAATAAAATATAGAAGATGAAAGTATATCAATGTCTCAAGTCCACATTTTTCTCTCTTTATTATTAAAAAATTATTTATAATCTAGCTATTTGTAAATAAACTATGTTCTTTTACAAATTGAGGCCTGTTTATTCAGTAAAATAAACTAATTTGGAAAATGAAATACTTTTTAGAACTACTTCTAAACTCACTCCTAAACTCAACCTAAGGTATACATGGTAAACATAGAAGAATTATCATATCTGATTCTTTTTAGAACTATTTTCACAATTTATTTTAACAGTGTGAAATAATGTTCTATCATGTATAAAAAGAAAAGTCTATACTTTTATTATATTTTACTAATCTATTTTTTGGCATCTTGTTCATCCAATTTTATTTTTAGGGTCTCCTCAAGCGGAGCTTTCTCCCCAAACCCATATCCAAAATATCCCTTGAGTTGGCTTTGAAATTGTAAGCAGATTAAGATTAAGATCATGTTCACAAATATTTTTTATTATGGGTGTTTTTTTATGGTTCTTAGCTTTACTTGTTTCTATTTGGGTATTTTTTCCTTCCTCTTGTTTTGTTGTCTTTTCGTTAATTTAAGGTTTTTTAAATCATATGTTTAGAGTTAAGGTCTAAATAGAAAAATGCCTGTCAAAGTGAAAAGAAATAAATAAATAAATAAAAATCGAACATGTACATCACACTCAAAAGAACTAACAATTCTATAAAAAAAAAAGTACAATATAAAAAAACATTCTTTAGATCTGAAAGTATGCTATCAGATTTGATGGAAGAAAGACTAAAATAGAAGTAAGAACAAAAACTCCAAAAGAAAAAAAACCCATATAATATACAAATAGAGTTTGTTTGCTCTCTTTGTTAATTTAAATTGATGACTAATTGATTTTACTCTCAGAATTAATATAACATTCAACCATTGCATTTATCTAGAAAGAATTGATAAGCTACAAATAGAGTTTTTGCTATAACTAACCCACATTATGTCATACGAAGACCATCAAAACTCCATTATAATTTAAGAGTCCAAATAATGTAGAATGAATGCTTTCACATTGAGAATGAAAAAAAAAAAAAATTGTAACACCAATATGGATGTAGAGTTTCTTAAAAGCAACTTGTATGAGGTTTTAGGGCAAGTTAGGGTTAGGATTTTGACATGTAAAAGACCAAAGATTAGAGTTTCAGATTGTGTAAGGGAAGCATTCAATTTAGGGACGAAAGAAAAAGTAAAAACCTTAGATTTGGATGATAAATAGACAAATAAAAATAAAAAAAATACTCACTTTGCTTAATCTCCTCACACTGAAACAATAAAACAAAGTAATACAAAATCTGTATTAATTTGAAGAAATTAATCAAACACAGAAAACAAAAAACTTAATTTGAAGAAATTAGAAAACAGAAGAACATACAAAATCTGTTTTTCTAAGGAAAAAATAACAAAATAGGGGATGAAGTAAATAAGAAATTAAGAAAAATGAAAACAAATAACCAGATTTGAAAGAATAACAAAACAGATTAATACATATCAATTCTTTAAATCCAAGTAAATCTGAATACCTTTCAACAACACCAAGATGAATAAAATCTGAAACTAAAATAGAGGATTTTCTAAGAAAGACATAACAAAACAGAAGATGAAGTAAACAAAAAATTAACAAAACAGAAGACAAAAAACCAGATTTGAAGAAATAACAAAACAAATTAATACCTTCAACCCAAGTAAATCTAAGTGGTTTCCAACAGCACCAAGATCATCATAATCTGAAGCAAAAATAGAGAAATAATTTTATTTTGAGATTTTGAATACAAAAGCTAAGCATGGTAAAAAATAAGAGACCTGAATTTAAGATTCATATATTAAGAAAATGGAACAAAAATATATATTAAGAGTGCACTTGCCTGCAGAATAAAACAAATCAAATCAGATATGAGGTTTTTTAATGTACAAAATGAGAAAAAAAAAAGAAAAAAAGATTCTTTTTACAGGATTTTAAAATTTTTATTAATGGTAAATAATGAGGAATGAGATGCTTGCCCACCATCATTCACAATATATAAGATAATATCTTGCATGTCTTTCTTAAATTTTTTAATTGAGTTTTACGTTGAGAATGGAAGAGGCGCAAGCTGTAGAAGTTTTAATTGAGAATATGTAATGATAGTTACAGATTCATGATAGGTTTTAATCGGATTTATTGGTCTTTTTTTTTCTCATATTTATTATTTCACAGCTACCAATGAGACACTGACTATATTTAAGTTTATCTTACACAGAGGAGTATAATGATATCTTCAAGGCGTGCATTCCCAATACAAATACTGCATTAATGTCCTCATCAGGCGTACTCCCAAGACTCCCAAGATAAATGGCATTAATGTTACTGTGCGCAAATAAGTACAATGAATATTACACCGTGTGTATTCCCAATACAAATTTTGTAATAAACGGGAAATATATGCTATAATAAATGCTATGAATAAATGGATGTGAATAGATGCATACAGTTGGAAATGTTGTGATGATGCCCATTCATTACTCAAGCTTTTAGTAGTTTTCTTTCACAGCAACCAATGAGACAAATAAAAGGAATTTCATAGTGACACACATTGCTATTTTATATTTGTTAATTTGGCCATATGCAGATTAGACAAAAACCAAAAACTCAACTAAGGAAAAAAAAAAAAAAAACTCAACTAACATAAGAGAATGTAAAAATTAAACTTACAAAACTTTGAGGTTAGAGAGGTTGATGAGCTGCCATGTAATTGACCCTCTCAGCTTCTTGTTGCTTAACTGTCTGTATCATTAATCCAAACCATATCAAACATATTAATCATGCAAAAATAAAAATAAAAATTATGAAATTCTAAATCTTCCAGCTAGTCAACAAAAAGATATATTGGTACTTATAGAAATTTGAGTGACTTCAACTTGGATAGGCAATAAGAGAAAAAAACTAAGATCAAATCTAGTCGAGATATCCCATGAATACTTTTTTCCTTCCTTGATTATGCTATAAACAATATTTAACTTATCTAAACAAATACATAAATGAAAACTACCTCATCATTTTAACTATAACAATAATAATGACCACAGCAACGACAGTATCATCAACAACAACAACAACAACATCAATGATAGCACCAAGAACACAACTCAATTGTCTCTTGACCATAAGTTATGATGTCACCCACTATACATGTATAGCATATATAATAAATGTCCATCCTCAACTGAATGAAACCAGTTTAAAATGCTTCATTATCTGTTTTATGGAAAAAAAATCATGCTCATCGAATCATATTCAATTCAAAACTTGCTAGATAACAATTTACATCCTAGTTTTCTTTTCCTTTATTTTTTAAATGGTGAAGTTAACAAACGTAAATATAAACATAAGATTTACATCCTGTAAATTAGGCCTGTTCATCCGGGCCGGGTTGTACCCGGCCCGGTTTAATATTTTAATATATTTCTTAATATTAAATTTTTTTTTTCAAAAACATTGAAGAAAATTTTAAATCTGGATTCCGGATTTGGCAATTTGGAACCCGGATGAACACCCCTACTGTAAATCATGCACAGCACAATTTACATCCTAGATAACAAGTACTTGGCTCTTCTCCAAGTTAAATTCATATAACCCAAAATAACATAATCATCAAATGTAAACATAAGATTTTGCTACCTTTAAAGCCCAGATAAAATAGAGCTTAAAGAAGTGAAACAGACGATAACAAACCCAAAGGCAGGAAACCATCAGAGGGCACTTTAATAGAAGGACTTACACAGCACAAATTGAAATATATATACAAATTAAACCCAATACAATAAACCCCCAATTTGACTTGAGCAGTTAAACAAAAAAAAATTCTCCATAAAGAGGGTTGGCTCCTAGTTACTTGAATTTATCAATGATATTACTTATATTTTGGAAAGAGATATCTACTTTAATGATATAGTCCTTTGAGAATAAAAAATCTAGCACTTTGTATCAAATTTTGTTATAATTACGTATAAAGTGAATGGACTTCTGAGCACATCATTACGCCCACCAACATGTAGGGGAGATATGACATTTAAATCATCAAAGCAATTTCACGAACACTGGAATGGCTGGAAGCAAATAGAATGGGAGATTCATAACAATGTGATGCCTTATTAGTCTCCAGTTATAAATAAGGTATGAAATATGACCTTCATATCATAGCAATTAATCTATACCTATTATTTAAAATAGACCCTATCTTTTAAAAGTTAAGATCTTAAGAACATATGATGTCACAAGTCTCACCTGCAATGAAATATTTCAGCATGATTTTCCTACGAATATATGTAAAACTAATTATTGGCATATTCATTAATACAGAGAAAATTAAGAACACATTATCTAATATTGTGCAACAACTACAACACCAATGATTATTTAAAAATTTTACACAACGTAGTTCCAGATGGTGTGTTTTGGATTCTGGATTAGCAAGATTGGCAGGTAGGTACAAAAAAAACTCATAAAGTTTATGGCCATAAATCATTAGTCCGCCAATGCCCAATAAAGATAATCACATAGCAGCAATTATCAACCACAAGATATTATTTGTGCAGAAAATTGCTCCAACACACTTACGAAATCTGCAACTGCAGAATAGACAACAAGCACAAGCATCTTGAGTATTTGGTAACATTTCCTTTTTCAAGTACTCTGAAAACATGTTATATTTAAAAACATAAACAAGCATAGCAAAAAAATTCTGATGCTAAAAAATAATAATTTCTTGTTCAACATTATAATATAGAGTGCATCTAATTAGTTACTTAAGGTGTACACATAACTGCTTTCAAGTAATTAATCACTTAATATTTATAATGGACACTATTAGATCAGTCATAAAATTGTTTCTTATCATATAGAATCTACTCTCCTAACTCCTACCAACCAAGAAACCCAGTTACTGCACACATGCACATATATACAAAATTTCTATGCTAGTTTTTCAAGAAACCTAAAAAAATAACTGCTCTGATCTAGGCCAAGAATAGAAACATAATACATGTTCAAAATACAATAACATGCAATATAACGAGATGGAGTTGCAGCACCTTTCCTTCATAAGCTAGATTTCCAATCTTTTGATTTTCCTTTGGCAATGTCCTACATTTAACCATCAACATCTTACCCATCTTACTTTGTGTAGTGAAAATGAGAGAAAAAGTGGCACATTGTTTTTCCTTCAACTCTTTCTCATTCTCCTTAAGCAAATTCTAGAATTACAGCATCACAAAAATACATAAACATGATCAAACTTATCTAGGCACAAACTGCATGTATGTAGCCACCTTGGGAGTGCACAAAAGTAATGGCATAAAAAAAATGATAACTCTAAAGTATAATCTTAAAACCATTATAAAACAATGTGCCAAAATGTTGGTTTAAAAATATTTCGCTCTATAGAAGTAAAGCTAAATGTGGTAATTAATAATCAGAGGTCAATACGTACACCACAACAAGCGTAACTTGATTTAAAACTTATACACAAACACTCAACAAACAATTATTTTGCTATATCAATCCAATGTCCTCAATTAAAAAAAATAAATAAATAAAACAACTTTAACTATGATTAAATTGTGCCAAGCTCTATAGACCCTCATCAACTAATCAAAATCTGTATATCAATCTAAAATCATATTGGCTTTCCCTATTTATCACATCCTTCTACTTTTTTTTTATAAGTCACATCCTTCTACTTTAAAAATAATAAATAGTAATAGTAACACAAGTATATTCTTCTTGATCCAAAATTGATTCTTAAACCTAAATAATTCGATTTACAAATCAAAATTCTAAATAGTTCAGAATTAATATATATTAAATTTTCTATGCATGTAGAGGCAGTATTTGAAGCAAATGCCACTCAAATAAATACTTAGATATATTTAAAAAAAAAATAAGTGCTATAGTTTAATGGTTCTACCATGTGTTGCACAGGTCGTGCTATAAATTAAATAATCCAAAAGATCTAGGGTTTACGAGAAAGATAGGATGAGACAAATAGAGAATTGATCATTTCCGTCAAGAGTGATGTTGTTTTTAGTAGCACAAAAGTAAAATAAAAATAAAAACAAGAACCTAGCCTACAAAATGCAAAGTGAGATAGTAGATAACAAAAATATATAAAAATAAAAATATAAAAACCCAAAAAACCCAAAAAATAGTTTAGAATTAACATATATTAAATTTTCTATGCATGTAGAGGCAGTATATGAAGCAAATGACACTCAAATAAATACTCAGATATATTTTTTTAAAAAATAATAAGCGCTATAGTTTAATGGTTCTACCACGTGCTGCACAGGTTGTGCTATAGATTAAATAATCCAAAAGATCTAGAATTTACGAGAAAGATAGGATGAAAGAAATAGATAATTGACCATTTCCGTCAAGAGAGTGATGTTGTCTTTAGTAGCACAAAAGTAAAATAAAAATAAAAACAAGAACCTAGCCTACGAAATGCAAAGTGAGATAGTAGATAGCAAAAATATATACTAAAAAACAAAAAACCCAAAATCAGATCTCATCGGGGTTCAGATTTCACCCTACAGATGAAGAGTTGGTAATTTATTACCTTAAGTGCAAGCTCAAAGACAAACACTTCCAAATCAACCGGTGTTGAACGACCACAACTGAGAACTCCAAGCAGATCAGACGCACGATAAAAGGTTGTAGGAACAAAATTGAACAAAAAACTCATTAGGTCGCACAAACGATGCGGGAAATTAGTCCATAGATGAGAGAAAGAGAAAAGAGAAGGCTTGGAAATCGAGAAGGCCGAAAATTGCTGGTGGTTGTGCAGAAATCGATGACGAGCTATTACTTCTTGAAGAAGAACTGCAAGGAAAAAAATAAGATGAAACCTACAACAAAAGGAAGAACAAAAAGGAAAAAAAAATCAAGTTAGACTATAAATGTGTGTAAAAGAAATAACAAATATTAAAATCAGGATTTTGTAAAAAGTCTGAAGATAGAACCAACAAAAAAATAAAAAAATACAAATTCACAAACAATGAAAACAATAGACAGAAGTTACAATATGCAAATCCACAAGAAAGAAATAATTAACATACAGAAGAAAAAAACTCCATTTTTTTTAACAAAATTGTAAACCAAAAAACCAAACAAAAGCTTCACCACAAGCTGAACATACAAAGAGTTAAAGAATAAAAAAAAACTATATTTTTTCAAACCTACAATACACAAACAAAAAACATAAAAAAAAAAAAAATTCTATTTTTTTAAACCCAAACGTATTGGAGAGAGTGGGTGTTCATTAAGCGATCTAATAAAATATTGCAATCTATATGAACAAAAACATTACATTAGCAAAAGTGCGACTTAAAGAAGACATAACATCAAGATATAACAAATTAACAACACCTAGGAACAAACCTATTGCAATAAAAATAGAGTTACTGAAAAAAAAAACAATCCTATAAAATGAATTATATTTAACCTCAGTATTCAAACCCAAAATTATAATGAGCTTATAACCTGCGCAATGTCTGGACCATTATTTATGCTGAATTTTATAACTAAATATTTTATTATACATAATCATTACCACACACACACACACACACACACACACACACACACACATATATAAAGAGCGGTGCTAGCCAAAATTTATCCCGAACAATGTAATTTTTTTTTTCAGATTTTTTTCATTCATTTTTTATACAAGCTATGAGAACTTAAACTCAAATAGCAAAAACTCAAATCACCATAAAGAGAAATGAAAATCTAAAAAAAAAAAAAATACTACTAAAAATATAATATGTTAAGCCTAAATTTACGATTTTGAATAAACTGAACCCATCTCTTAGCATGCAGTAAACAAAACAAAATGAAGCCATTGAAGCAACGTAATCCCACATGTTTATATGAGACTTAATTTAGAGGATTTTCTCTTAGTAATATCCAAATAATCATTTTCTTGTAAACGAAAATTCAATTGCAAATTCCACAAGCTGAAATCATGTTCAAGCAAGCAGAGGAACAATGTCGACCAAGAGGTAGAAATGCAGAAAAATTGTATATTTCAGTTCAATCTTAACATGAACCGGTTGTGAATATTTCATACTCTGAACATCTAATCTGCCAACAAAAATGAAAAAAAAAAATAGAGAGAAGCCATGAGAACTTAAACTCAAATAGCAAAAACTCAAATCACCATAAAGAGAAATGAATATTTGAAAAATCATGGACTGAGGAGCAGAAATGAGATTCTCGGCTAAAATGTCTAAACTTAATATTTTCTCAACCCACTTCAATAAAATCATGCAATAATACGAAAATCTATCAAGAAAAAGATCAAGAATAATTTACCTTGTTGTTCTTGCACAGCTTGAAGATGGAGGAGAAACTGATAAATGGAGAAATCAAGCTTGTACTAGGTCAGCCAGGGACGAAATCGCAACCCAGGAACCAAACAAATGCACTTGGCCAGATGGACAAAATCGAACAAAGAAGTTTGGGTGTATATGGATGGGTCTGAATTGGGAGAGAATTCGGGAGGGTTTTGTGTGCGAAGCGAGAGGTGCAAGGAGGCTGGGGAAGGTCGTTAGTGGTTGCTGGGCTGGCGTATGGCGGCGATAGGAGCCACACGACGGTGGAGAGTTTATGGGGAAACCCATTTCGGGAAGGGCTCGCGTGGAAAAAATGTGAGATGTCGTGAGGGGTTTTGGTGGCTGGGGTATGGTCGCCGGGGTGAGAGAAGTTGATGGTGGCCGGCGGCGAACTTGGGGGCTGATGATGGCGGCGTGAGGTATGGGAGAACCCATGGGGACTCCGTGCAAACTCGAGATATCAATTTTGGAAGGGGATAACCGATTGACGAGGGGTAATTTGGAATATGAATATTAAATAATTAACACTGTTTATTAGTAACTGTTTATTAGTGTTCAATTCGGGATAGAAGCTTTTTAAATATAAAGATATCATAGCTTTTAGTGCATCAACTAGGAGTGTTCATCCGGGTTCCGGATTCCCAAATCCGGAACCTGGATTTAAAATTTTCTTCAATTTTTTTAAAAAAAAAAATCAAAATATTAAGAAATATATTAAAATTTCAAACCTGGCCGGGTATAACCCGGCCTGGATGAACAGGCCTAGCATCAACACATCAACAGGTCTCAATTGTTGTAAAGAGTTCACGAGTTCACGACCAATCTAGGGGAGGAAGAAAATAGGATAAGCAATGATGTACTTTCTCAAAAAAAAAAAAATCTGCTAAATACAACTATTTTTATATACTTTATTGATGTGATTAATCAAAATAATTATTTTATATCAAAAAATTGATGCAATCAATTACAATAACGGAGTGCACAAAAAAAAATATAAAAATAACTACACATTTTATAAAATAAAGGATAAAATATTAGAAGAGAGTTTTTTATGACACTTTTAAATACAGAGAGAACCAAAAATGGAGTTTATCTAAAGATCTGCAGAATGATCACAAATTAAGGCATTAATTTTTTCCGTAGCAAGAGGAAACAAATGTGCGTAAATGAGTAATTATTAGATAGATTTGAAATACGAGCATGTTACTCTCATCTACTCACCGGAGGACATATAATTGAAAATCAAGTAATTTTATATGCAGTTGATGGGACGGGAAGTCAGCTTTGATTTTAAAAAAAATTTCTTCATTTTTAATATTATTTTTATAGAGCTAATAAATTTTATTATTTTATTTTTAACAAAAATAAAACATAAAATTAAAAATGAGATAAATTTTTTTAAAATCAAAATCAACTTTCCATTCCATATAAAATTATTCTTAAAAATCAAAAGTTTGGATAAATACATTTCATTTCATCCTTTAATAAGATTGCAGTAAAATGATGGAATATTTTTTCATATAAGGTCTTTTTCTTTGCGCAGATCAATTTTCCCACAAAGTTTGATTTTTCAAAGGTTAAAAGCACAACACCTGTACAATTGGTGTCGAGGTCCGTTTAAATTTAGAGGTGGAAATGAGATGAATTAAAATAAATTTTAAAAATTAAATAAAATATTATTAAAATAATAATTTTTAATATTATAATTATTTTAAAATTGGAAAATATTGAATTATTTAATATATTTTATTTAAAAATTTAAAAAATTGAAACGATGAATTTGAAAAAAAGATAAATTCGTCTCAATTTTGAATCGAAACTGGATGATTTGAAAGCAACCACTTCTCGACCATTTTGAAAGTGTAATCTTTCAGGCAATCTTGGTTTCTTGTTTCTTTACACATTTTGCCGACCCTAGGCAGTGAGGTTGCTTTTTTATTTTAACCTTTTATTGATGTTAAAAGAGGCAAATAATTTAACAACCCACTTTTAAAAAAATATAAAAAGATTGTCACCCCCCTAACTTTACAGTCATAAACTAACTAATCCTCGTCACCGGTTGAAATGTGGTGTCTCTCTACAGTTGTTGATAGAGATTACTACTCAATGAGTGAATAAAAACAGCAGGAACTTGGAAGCTTTGCCTTTCAGTATGACTATATTATATATTATATGTGTGTGTGTGTGTGTGTGTGTGTGTATATATATATTTGCTTGAGTATTTTACTATTTTTTGTGACATTATTCTTTACTATTATTAACATAACATCGATCCCTTTTGGTTTATCTATATAGTCATGAGAAATTAATTAAAGAAAACTACTCTTTGCTATTATTTTATACCCATTTTCTCCTCTGCCTACTCCATTTTCTGCTGTATCAGAATCTGAAAGCCTTTTTTTTATTGGCCACGAACATTATATCTAATTCATCAATCCTCAAAAGAAGTTAATATTTTGGTAGAACTCTTGAAATGAAGAACAAAATAATATTAGTAGAAGGAAGTACAACTTATTAAAAAAGAAAAGAAAAGAAAAGGATTGGAAAGTCATAGAAAAGAGATAAGGCCAACTGAATATAGTAGAAAACCCACTTGGAGTTTTATCTCCTAATCCAACAGGTGGGAGGAGATAGGGCTAGTGAAGTAGATTTTCTATGGACAAGTTGGCAGCAAGTGATTGTCAACTTTCTTTCTTGTTTTTAACTTTCATAGTCAATTAGGTGAGATTTTTTTTAACACACACAGTCAAGTGGTGAATAATGAAAAAAGAACGAAAGAAAAAACATGCAGTCCCTACCAATCCTTGCACAAGCCATGAATATGTACATTATATGTTGCTTGCCAAACAAATTATCATGATTTTAAGCTTTCCCCAGTCCCCCATGTTCTCAACAAACATGCAATGGTAACATAAAAATGAAAGAATAATACAGCGACCACATTTGGTTTACCTTAATAATGTCTTAAGGGGGGCTAATGAAGGCAAACACGATTGGATTTTATCTGTTTTTTTTTTTATTTTTTCGTTTTTTTTTTTCAACGGCTAGAAGCAGGCGCCACTCTTCATAAATCATGGTTTTTCCCACCTCGATTTCTGGCTCCATTCATCAAACATGCCTACAAAAATGGTCGACTTGATCAAGTAGATAATACAATTTTTCTTCTGCTTTTGTGATGAATATATGGATTATACAATATCATATCATGGACAGAAAAAAAGGAAAATATTGCAGAAAAAATAGGAAAAATAAACCCTAGAATGAATATATATGCAGGTGCAACTAATAGCCAAGACATGTAGGAATATATAGAAATTTACGAATATTCTGACTAGTAGAATAATAAATTATTGATCATGACAATAATTAAAGATAAAAGAAAAACAAACATCTAGGAAATCAGTACTGATATGTCGAATTTTTTCAATATGTTTTAAATTAAGACGCTGGTGAATGCTCGACTACTACAAAATCAACCCATGATATAGAGAGAAGCTTACAAACGCTGTGTTAAAATCAAGGAATCAAATAAAAGGATAGGTTTGCACTGCTAATAGGCAGATTTTCACTTTAAACATTTTGATTGGCAAATCAAATCCACTACTCTTGCATTTCATCTTGCTTGTTAGAGTCAATCATATTTCAACACAAGCAGGAGGAAAGATGCGGGACACCACAAATGGACAATTGGATAATATCACAAAATAGTAACTCCCACCTCTATTGTCACGGCTTGTGGATCTTGAAGCCAAAAACTCTTGGAACATAGCTCTGTGTTGCTTTTTGTGGCTTTAGGTGTCCATATGTCATTAGAAATAAGTGGGGAAATGTGGTTCCAAAATAAGCGCCATCAATATCTTGATAAAGTCAAGAAAATCTGAAATTGCAACAAACATAAACTTGCAAATTGAAACATGTCATATATATAGCCACAGTACTACAATGGTCAAAACAAAGAATTATTAATCACACAAATCACAATCATGCATTATCAAGCTAAAAGTTCAAGGGAAGCTCCAACTGCACTAGATGAATAAATGTACAATATAACACCTTTTTTTTTCCCAGTACAATATAACATGTCTAACTGTCAATTGTAAATAGCCTAAGAGTATTGCCAAAGACACAAAACTAGAAACAAATTTAAACAATTTAAAAGCATAAGGTCGTCTCTGCAACTAGATTAACGGAACTGACTCCGATTTCATGCGTTTCGCTCCGGGCTCATGAATGATTAACCTATTACAGATTATCCATGATTGGCTAAGAGCTCATTTACTATCCAGTACAATCCTAGTTTAAATTTCAAGTCTCGGTGTATCAGCAGGGTTAGCAGAAAAGCATCAAATGTGAGCACAATGGTTTCTTTCACACCAGTGGAAGAAGCAGCAGTGAATCAGCTCAAATTGTGGTAATACAGCCAGGCTTCGCTCATTTTGCTGCTTGCCTTGGGTCACTCTTTTGTTAATTGAATGGAGTTCAAACAAATTCATTTCATAAACAAGGCAAGCCAAAGATCCCTCAATTTTGTCTTTTAAGTTCACAAACCTTGTTGCGTGGCTTATAAGCCCCTCCTTCCTTTTTTTATCGGTTTATAAGCCCCTCCATTTTATGGTTCTTAGTTCTTCTGCCTTGGCTACTTTGTCAACGTTCAATTAACATTATCATTTCGATGCTCAGTTAGATCACTAAAATTACCACTCATTGCTGAGGCAGATGCATGATATGCAAATAAGTTTCTTAGCGATTAAGGAGTGCAACATAAGGATACTGCCTTGGTACTTCGATCGAGGGTAATATATATCTTCACATTTGGGGCAGTAGATTTTTACAGTGCTTGAGCGAGGAATGTCTGACTGACCAACTGGGAGGCAGGGTTGTCCACAGCAGTAAACTCTAGGGCATCTTCCAAAATCATAGTTTTTGTACTTCTCTAACTGCAGAAGATTTAATAACTATCCTTTACAAAAATAGAACAAGCAAGCTTAAACAAAAAACAAAAGTTAATTCTACATGTTACCATTGCTGTCATTCCCTTGCTGGTCAGTATGTATCGAACATGTATAAGACCATACAGCATCTCTGCTGCTGACTCAACCAATTCATTCTGCTCTTCAGTGAACATGTCACCTGAGCAAGTCAATATCCATACCCATTAAAAATGGCTTAAGTGCAAGATCCTTCACACACACACACACACTCCAAATCCAACAAAAATTAATCAGCCAAGATGTTCATTTATGGATTACATCTGGCAATAGAAAGGCATATTTGCAACTAGAAAATCAAAGCTGCACAGCAATGTTAGATCAAAGTTTTATTCTAACAACAAAAGGTGTCTCCATAACCAGCCATAGGTGTGCCTTGAATATAGTGAAATTGATATAACAAAAAAAAAAAAAGGCAAATACGGACTTTTTGAATTGAAAGGGCAAACAAGACCTGCCGAGAAATGATAAGCAAGAGTAAAATTAAAACCTCTTATGTAATGAAAGACCCTCCATCCAGTGACTACATGACTGCAACCTAACGCCCAAGTTAGCCTGACAGCCACCTAAATGAATAGCTTCCCTCCACAAGATGAATTTTGACTCAACACACAATGGTATGCAAGTTTCACTCAGAATCCTCCACAGTACGTTCTGTCCTAAACCAAAACCCTTAATTGAAACTGGTCAAAACGTCAACCATTCGTGACGTCAAATTGAATTTGGAAAAAGTGAAGTCCAAAAATTGTAAATCAAAATACATGTCAGCATAGGATATTTCTAACCATGAGAAGACTCGACGTCCAAAATCAGGTCAAGTGCATAATCATAATATGGAACTTGACTGCTCAAGCCGCAAAGATTGAAATCATCCTGAATGTATTCATCATCAACTTCACAGAAAAATTCATTTCCTCGCAAATTGCAAAACCACGAAATCCATGATGTATCATCTCCATCAGAACCACTAACATCCGACTCTTCACTGTCTGTTTCAGATTCCTCTGGAATCAATGCAAACAAGGTAACCATCAGCAGGAAAAAGAATGAACTTTTTAATCAATGTATATTATAAGTAGAAATTACATCAACTTCTTGTAAAAAAAAAAAAAAACACTTTTTTATTTGCCTCACAAAAATGTGACTCGAATTGCCAGCAACAGCCCTCCACGAAAAAAATTCAGCTCTGAAATTATCAGAAAATCCAGCTTAAAATCAAAATTTCCAGAAGAGATTGTATTTAACTTTCCGGCAAAAGAAAGAAAGAATCATCATAAGCCCACTTGCACTAGGCAACATCTAATTACTAACACTCATACGACAGATTGGATCTGTAGAAGCACGTAGGCCATCAAAGTCTAAATTACTACTTTAGTTTGATTACCTATCACATGATTACTATCAGAAGACCGCAAAAAGCCGTCCTATTTGTCAATCATAGTATACTATAGCAGACTCTCGAATGACACTAACAATAGAATTTAATGCATATCCAGTAAAAAAATGGGGAGAGAGAGAGAGAGAGAGAGAGAGGAAGAGGATGCAAGGGCCAGTGGTATAAAAGTCTCAGAACTTCAAATAAGTTCAATTTCTCTGCTTGCTGTAAGCCTGTAACCACATGTTATAACTGGATTTGATGACCTACTTATAGCTCTACTTGAGGATTAGAAATTATATGTCGCCTTAGTCCACCACTACAAATTCCACATATGGCAATAGTAAGAACTAAAACGTTGCCTAATTAAATCTAACATGCTAATTTTGCTTCATAACATATGATAACTCGCAAAAACCTGCATCACCCAGCTCAGATCCTATATCACAAAGGTGCTTCATCAATCAATTTAGTCCTACCCAGTAACTAGCTGTTTTTTCATATAGCACGAAAAACAGGAAGAGAAGAAAAAAAGAGCACTCCAGAAACGAAACGCAATTTACATGACACAAGCTGAAACTGTAGAGACTGAGTAAACCCAGATCACCCACAAAATTCGCTTCCACAATAAAAACACACAGTCCGGACTATTCAAGGTGGGGAACAAAAATAAGGAATGGCTGACCATCGGAACACTTGTTCTTGGAAAGGGATGTTGGGCGAGAATCGCGAGGATCAAGCAGCTGCGATTTGCCGGTAGACGTGGAAGGTACAGAGAGCTTTTCTTTGTCCTTACTGTTGAGACCACCCCTCGAAGTTGACGGGGACGACTTCTCTAGGTGCTTGTCCAGCGCATCGTTGATGCGCTTACGATCCAGCGGGCCTGCCACGATCTCCGATCTCGACGACCCACCTCCACCTCCTCGATCCCGATACATAACTTCTGTCCAAATACCTCACTAGCTCTTACAAGCTGTCCGGGAATAGAAAAGGCCAAGGATTTCAATCTCTGTGGCCGTTCATATATCGGTCACTTATATGTCTGGACGTACAAACAGAGAAAGACCCTCTCAATTTGGACAAAAATGGTGGGAGGGAATTAGGGTTTTTGAGATCGGACGGTGATGTCTTGGAGGGGGGAGATAGATCGAGGTTGTTAGAGCATGGATTGGAAGAAGAATAGAGAAGTAGAGAGAGAGAGAGAGAGAGAGAGAGAAGTAGATAGCTAGGGTTTGTGATTGTGACAATTGACAAATACGGGAATGGGAGAGACGCCGAGCTCCAGTTAGCATCCGGTTTCCTCACTGTCTCTCTTTGTTTTGTTCCCCTTCCTGTATGCTGTATCTACAATCTGTATGATAATTTGTTTTGGATTTAAATTATTATCATTTTTATTATTTATTTTTATTTCAGATTTTATAATAATATTATATTTTATATTCCCATTTTATTTTTATAATAATATTACATAATTATCATTCAATATAATAAATATGTTATATTTTAATAAAATAAAATAATAATATAGTATATATAATTTTCTTTTCTCAAATAGTATATTTCTATTATGTATGTGTTTGACAAATAGTTTAACGAGTATTGAAGAAAATAAGTAATAATATAGGTGCAATTGTTTTTATAATTTTTTATATGATTATATTTAAATTAAAGACATTTTATTTAATAATAATATTCTTATAAATTATTTATTAAAATTATATTTTATTTAAAATATAAAGAAGTTTAGAAATAATAGAATTTTTATATATTAAAATAATGAGTAGATAACTTAAGAAATAATTTTTTTATTTTTTTTATTTTTTCTAATCAACTTAACAAGCAAGTTTAATTAGATGTGAATCGTGATGGAATGAAAAGAGAAAATTTATGGCCCACAAGAGATATTTTCCCCTTTTTTGCCGTTTCTTAACTGCGACGAACTTAACCCGAGTTTATTATGCAGACTGCACGCAGGCCCAAACTAACCCTAGTTGGAGGCCAGCCTCTTCTATTTATTCGAGGGGAGTGCTATACTTTCATTCCTCGTGCCATCCCCCAATCTTTCCCTCAATTCCCCATCCTGTCCCTTTTTTAATCCCTAGGTTTAGCTTCCAGTCGTTGCCTTCAACGACAACAATGGCGTCCGCAGATGTCGAATACAGATGCTTCGTCGGCGGGCTCAACTGGGCCACCGATGACCAAGCCCTGGAGCGTGCCTTTTCTCCCTACGGCGAGATCCTCGGATCGAAGGTCCGTTTGTCGTCGCGGAGATTTTCGATCTGACCCGATCCGGCTTATTTTGTCGCCGATCCGAATCTGATCTGATCTCCTATGCTCTGTTCTGTTTCTGTTACTTGATTCCCTCTATGAAATGATTCTTTTATTGCTATCTCTATCTCACACTAATCGGTACGTCCGTCTTCATCTTTCTAAACAAAAGGCGAAGATCGATCGGTTCTTGTAGGTTTTGATTCAGTTTAACCTTGTATCTGTGGTAGATCTGACCTTAGTAGATCTGTTTATTTTTCGTTCTCAGATTATCAACGACCGCGAGACCGGTAGGTCAAGGGGCTTCGGATTCGTGACCTTCAGCAATGAGCAGTCGATGAAGGATGCAATCGAGGGGATGAACGGCCAGGATCTCGACGGCCGTAACATCACCGTGAACGAGGCTCAGTCTCGCGGGGGAGGTGGTGGTGGCGGTGGTGGTGGTTACAGCCGCGGAGGTGGAGGATACGGCGGTGGTGGTGGAGGATACGGAGGCGGCGGTGGAGGACGCCGTGAAGGTGGAGGTGGGTACAGCCGTGGAGGAAGCGGCGGCGGTGGTGGCTACGGCGGTAGCCGTGGGTACGGGAGCGGTGGCGGCGGCGGGGGGTCCAGGTACTCCGGTGGTGGTGAAAGAGGGGACTGGAGGAGCTAGAGGCTAGCTAGTCTACTATTCGACTTTAGGGTCAATAGGTGGTGATGGGCTTGGTTATGGGTAGTGTTATGATTTTAAATTCCGGTTTGATTCTCTTTAGTTGATGTATCCCGAACTGAAATTAGCTATCAATCGCATGAGGAATTCTACATTTCTACGCCAATCGAGTTACTTTCTGACTGTTTGGCGTCATAGTAAACTGTATTTGCTTTTTAGCTGTATATTTTTACATGGAGAAAGACACCCGTTCTTTCGAGTAGTGGGGCAAGATTCTTATCGCATCTGACATGACGTTTCCTGTAGAGATTTCGTTAACGGAACGAATGACTGATTTGATAATGATTTTAAGAGTAGAGATGTTGGGAATTAATGCTACAATGTCAGATCACATGATAAAATACGGTAAATGAGATTTTGAGTGGAGTGTTTACCTCTTCCAGGAGTAAAAACGATCCTATAAATTCCTAATTTCATAATCGTTCACCTCTTTCCCCCTTCATATCTTCTTCTCCCGGTTTAATATCTCAATTTACCTCGGAATTCTGAGTTTTCTCTAAGGAGTAATTGAATAGGATATTTTCTCAGTAGATAGCCTCCTCACCCAGTCATCCATCCTTTATAGGCTTATAATTTTATAAAATAAATTGAAGCGATAGCATAGATTTAATTTATAATTTTACAAGCCCCATCATGAGTTTAGTTTCTAATCAAAACGTTTTTCTATCATATTTTTGTCCAACGTAAAAATCCCTTCAATAATTGATCTTACTAACTACGTTTAGAAAGAAAAACAAACATTGCTTGGAAATTTTGATTTGTTCTCTAAAATAAGTTCGAATTAAAGGGAGGATAATGTCACAAAAGGAGAGAACTTTCCTTCAATTCAATTAAGATACAAATTAAAATTTCCTTTTAAAATAGATAGCCTCCTCACCTAGTGGGATCATTTAAAATACATGTTGATTCTTTCAAATTACATTTATTATTTGAATTTTGAATTGAGGTAAATTTTAAAAGTTGTATAAAATATTATTTTTTAATAGTAAATTTAGAAATTTTTGAATTAAGATTTAAAAAAATTAAATTATATATTATATTTTGTGTGAAAAGTTATAAAACTAAGCCAATAGATCTCCTAAAATTCTTCTATTTTACATTCATCTTCAATAGATCCATATATGGTGTTACTATATTCATCCTAGAAACATTTTTTAGTTATTTATATTTCATTTACTCCCTCATTTCTTTTTATTTTGATTTTCACCATCTAAACAATTTATTTGATTGTTCATCAATTAAAATAACATCTATTTCATTTTCTTCCAAAAATATCTTTGATCCAATTTCTTCATATTTTGGTTTTACTTTGAATTTTTATTGTGTAAAGCAAGAAATTATACCACATGAAAAAATATAATTTTTTTTTTATAATAAACCTCAATTCATTTTGAAAAAATCACACAATGCCCATTTTATTAACTATATGTAAGAACATTTTCAATGAAGTGGGCTAAATATTTACTTTTTGTAAAATTTAGCTCAAATTTAGTTAAAAGATCTAAAATTACATTATATTGGACTCTTTAAAATAAAAGAATTATACAAACATGAACAATATAATACAATACTATTCATCATTCAAATATTATTTTATATTATTATTTTTCTTTTACAGGTCGTCAGTCTTCAATTCTGTGGTGTTCAAATTAAGCTTCGACCCACTGCCGGCTACGGTTCAACACACCACCAGCATCACAGGCTTTATCTCACGCCGACGACTAACTCCACACAATCTCACTGCCGGAAAGTCAATCGTTGTCAGAAACACGCGACTCCAACGTCGAAAATGGATTTCGGCATTTATGAGTTTTGTTCGACCCACCGTCGGCTACCATGAGCCACACCACCGGCATTCCCTCATGGCGGCGACTTAACCCCCAGTGATACCAGCTCCGACAACTTCAACGTCGTCTTTCATGCGCAATGTTTTGGAATTCGATTACTGTTCACATGTTTTACCAACGTCGTCTTCCAGACTAGTTTTTTTTTTAAATTATAAAATAAATATAAATAAAATAAAATATGAATATTTTAAAAAATATAGAAAAAAAATAGGGAGGCTGATGGATGGTAAAATGTAAAAATGAATAAGTAAAATAAAAAAAATAAAATTTTAATAATTAAAAAAAAAAAAACTAGCTACTCCATTAATATTGTTCTAACATTACTTTTTAAAAATATCATAACATTGCTCTTTAAAAATACCATGGGAAAGATACTGTAGGTCCGTACTTGTCCAGCAACAAAAGCAAGACAAAGAAACATAAATTAAAGAATAATTCTACTAATTGTCTCTACATGCTACATTTATTTTATTTTATTTATTCAATTTTTTTTATAATAAATATGTAGTGTATGAATAGTTAGTAGAATAATTCAATTAGTCTAACAAAAATAATTAAAACTAATTTTAGTTTTAATATATGTAAAGTGTGTAATATAGAATAATGAATAGCATTTCTCTTGTTTTAAGAGAGAATTATGAGTAGTGTCTTCTAATCCGTCTTAGAACAGGTGCATGATTGCTTGTATATTTTGTTGATTTTGTAGTTGTCATTCTGTTTTAGATAAAATTGGACTGTCTTTCAAACGGTGTTTTAGAAAAGTTTACAATCAGGATTAGAATATATCAATAACTTTATCTATTGAGATGTTACATATTGTCATTTAATAGGCTTGTAATGTATATTTCAAGTCTATTTATAATATCTGTTATTAATGAATTAAATATAGTTTGTTTTCTTCCAATAAAAAAAAAAAAAAAAAGAGAATGCGGATGGTGGGTTTTTAAACCAAATTCACAATAAAATAAGGTATCATTCTTATGGTATCTTTTAAATTTTATGAATAAGGGTACTTTATAATTTCTTAAAAGAAATTTTATGAATAACATATATCTTTTTAAGAAGAAAATGAGGACATTATAATTTTTCAATAATGTAGAAAGCGATGATCAAAATGGATAAAATAAGAGATAATTAAGTAGACTGATAGTTTGAAGGAGGTTTATCATGCATCTTCCCTTTGTTTTTAGTTTTTGTTCCTTTGCCTTGTCATTTCGCATATTGTTGCCACTTGCCATCGTATATATCACTATGGGTGATCATCTTCTACTCTTTGGTTGACGCCTTGCATTTCATCAGGCAGTATTAGGAGAAGAAAAGAAACGATGATGATGGGAGAAGAGCAAATCCTTGCAACAAAGATCATCGTGTCAGACTGTCAGTGTGAGAGCACTATCAATGATTTGGGCTAAAACTTCTTTTTAAAAGGTATAAGTTTGCATATTTTTTTTTAAAAATTCGTTATATTTAATTAATAGTAGAGAGAAGAAAGTATGGAGAATGGAATAAAAACACATTTTTTTTCACTTATAAATAATAACTCTCCAAATTAATGAAAGTTTTAGCCCCAATCATTGCTAGTACTCTTATTGGGTGGGTTTCTTGTATTCGGTTTGCATCTCTATGACTTGTTCATATTGGAGCTGAAAAGGCAGAGATCAATGCTCCAAAAGCAAGGTATTAGAGCACTCTCATTGGATTGACTAAAAATTATCATTCAAAGAGTATACTTTTGTACAAATACTAAAAAATAAATATCACAATTAATCAAATATAACAATAAAATTTATGAGAAAATGTTTAAAAGTACTTGAAATGAATAGGAAATCTAAAATAATTGCTAAAAAGTTAAAATAATTTCCAAATTTGACAATTATTTTAGCTTTTTAGAAATTATTTTAACTTTATTATTCACTTCAAGCACTTTTTAAATTTTTTTCCACACATTTTATTGTCATCTTTGAGCAATTGTGACATTTATTTTTTAGTATTTATGTAAAAGTACACTTTGTGAATGATAACTTTTAATCAATCCAATAAGAGTGCTCTTAGAGGGCCTTCCCCTTCGTTTTTTTATGAGAATATCCCAGACATAAATAAATTAATCCATCTTAAGGTCCAAGTTGCCGCAAAAACTAACGCATAAACTAATCCAAACCTCAATGTTGACGGCCATAGTTCTCATGCTTGGCCTTCAACGATCTTCCCTTATTTAAAGAAGTGGCGACGTGAATATGATATGTTTTAGTCATAAAATGATTATATAAAAATAATTTTATAAATTAATGTGATTTGATATTATTTGTCACAGTTATTTTTATTACATAAAATTATGTAAGTTTGTGATCTCATAGATCATATAAAATCACATTAATTTGTAAAATTATTTTTGTTTAATCCATATGTGACTATAACACTCCTCTAAATTATTTTCGGCTGAAGAGTTGGGAGCTGCACTAATTGGAAAGCTAAAGGTGGAAAAACCCATATCATGAATATTCGATGATTCTCCGTCCCGCATTGTTTTTTTTTTTGTTTGTTGGGAGTTATATAGGGGTGTCAAAACGTGTTAACGGGTCGTGTTCGTGTCGTGTCAAGACGTGTACATAATGCTTAAAGAGTCAACACGAACACGACCCGTTAAGGGTTTCGTGTCAAAAACTTCAACCCTAACACGACCCGTTAAGATAACGGGTTGACACGACACGACCCGTTAAGACCCGTTAAGACCTTTGACACTATATGACACGCTATGACACGACACGATACAATACGATTTGACACGTTTCAACCCGCAAACCTGTTAGTGACACGTTTGAGTTTAACCTAATTGATTTTATACAAATATTAAAACTTAAATAATAGTTATAAAACATAAAAAATTAATTATAAATTACAATCTTAAAATTATAATTTAATAAGTAATACACTATGAAATATGATAAACACACAAATATGATCTACACATTGTAAAATATTAAAATTATAACTCAAACATATTAAATAACAAGGAATTAACTCGTTAATGATTTTTTAATAAGTATTTAAATGTGATAGCTAAGTGTCTAAGAGTATAAATCTAATTTTAAATTAAGATTTTTTAAAGTTTAATTCAAGGGTATAAAAGTAAATTCAAATTTCTTAACGTGTCTTAACGGGTTGACACGATTTGACCCGAAACCCGTTAAGGCTAAACACTAACCCACTTTTATCGTGTCGTGTTCGTTTCGTATTAACGTGTCGTGTCACATATTGCCACCCCTAGAGTTATAAAACTCATATAGTTATGTCATCTGATGCATTGGTGGGTAGGACCGGTGTTCATGTTTTCAATTGGAAGCATACAGATATCGTGAAAGGGTGATACAAAGATGGTGAAGGATATCGGCCTTTGTACTTCTCTGCACCGAGGAAAACCTTCTTACTTAACCAAGGAGAGGGGAGCCTTGGCGGGCCAGGGAATTGCATCCTCAACTGGCCCACTTTGGGCCCACCAAAGGAAGATTATAGCTTCTGAATTCTATATGGACAAAGTCAAGGTAAGATTTTCCAATCAAAATATTTTAGTCACAAATAATTTGTATAAAAGTATAAACTGATATAATTTTATTTAATTTATCAAATTATAAAATTATTTTTATTATAAAATCATCTAATAAATCCTATAAAAACATATCATATTGTAAGATATTATTTCTCCCTTTCCAAAGCAATAATCAGAGCAAAGTTTCTTTTCCACTATTTTTTGTTTTCCCATCCATTTCAAACAGTGAAGCCAGTACAAGTGAAGATTTGCCGTTAAAATGGATCCGTGTCAATCAGAGCATTGTAAGATTTGATGCAAACTTCTACTTGCAACTTTGTTTTGAAGGGCATGTTGAGTCTAATGGTCGACTGTACAACCTCAATGCTAAGAGAACGGGAAACCAGGATTGAAAATGAGGGAGGAATTGCAGACATTAAAATCGATAAGGATTTAAGGACCTTGTCTGGAGATGTGATTTCCAGAGCTTGTTTTAGAAGCACTTATCTTGAAGGGGAAGAAATATTCTTGAAGTTTAGAACTCTCCAAAAAATCATGTTAAACACAACTCTCAGAATTTCCATATGAGGAGAGAAAGGTACAGGTAGAGCTTAACTATTTATGACATTATAAAGCATGAAATGATGTGATCAATGAGAGCTAACCATGTGATAGGTATGGGGATAAGGAATAAAAGGAGATGGGGGTATCAGGGCATGGCACGAGATCAGGAAAAGAAAAGTAGAGAAAATGATGGAAATGAAATATATGCAAGGTAAGTTCGGACTCAGCCCATCACAACAAATCAACATGTGCAACTCAAGATATTCTATAAGAGGTATTTGGGAGTTTTAACTAGTTGAATTTTATTCACAGATTTTATATTTGTTTTTGTATTGTAAGATATAAGGGACTATAAAATATTTATTATAGTGGATTCTTTCTTCCAAATATTCGTAGATGTAGATTTTATGTCGAACTATATAAACTTGTATTTATGTTTATTTATTTAATCTGTTATAAATATAAGTGCCAGCCACTCTATAACCTCGTCGATGGCCCCAAAGCCAAATTTGGGATGTTAATGCTGTAAAAATCGATTAAGAAACCGGAGCGAGAGAAAGAAATTGTGAAGATGTTAGCCGACTGTTTTTTGGTCATCAACTTCCTCATATTCATACACATGTTTTTAGTTCTATAATTTGTGTTTGTGGCAAAAAGGAGTAGAAAGAGACAAATCACGCAATCCCAAAACTCAGATATCGACCACATACAAAGCTTTGAGTTTAATAGAAAATTTCAAGTTTTTAAAGTTGTATTCGAGTTGTCAAATTATTATTTATTTGCCTATTTTTTACTTGCAGGTAGACATCAATCTAATTGGTGCGATTATAATTTAATTAATTCAACCTTATCATCATATCTCACGCGCGCGCGCGCGCGCGCGCACATCTATATTTATTATATTACATTATTTTACATATATATATATATATATATATATGTGGAGTAATAGCTCAAAGAAGACCAAAAGAAGCAGAAGACAGATCGAGCAAGCTCAGACATATAGAAGAAGGGGAAGGAAGGGCCAGATCTGATGGCAAACATGATCGCATCGGTGGTTTTGGCTGGATTTTTAGTTTTGGTGGTGTATCTCTATAATCTTTTGGTGTTAAAGCCAAAAAATCTAAGGGCTAAGCTTGAGAGGCAAGGGATAAGAGGACCTTCTCCTTCTTTTCTAGTAGGAAATATTCCTGATATGAAGAGAATTGTTCGACACCGACAACTGATACGTCATTCCACACCGACAACTGTTACGGCGGAGGCAGACAACCCTGCCGCCATTTCTGATGACTGGCCTTCTATCATGTTCCCATACCTGGAGCAGTGGAAAAATGAATATGGTACTAATCTAATTTTCCTTCCTTTTATTTTTTATTTTTTTATTTTTTTATTTGGTTGTATTGAATCAGGCTTGTGTTTTCAACTTTTCAAATCCAAGAGTTCTATACAACCAAACTGAAACAAGGTCCGATGCCAATTTCCAAACAGAAACAAACAAAAAGACATTGATTAATACTAGGTAGTGTCGTAGTGGGTGCTTTCAGATAAAAAAAAAAAAAAAAAAGTTTTCTTTACTATCTGCTGCCATGCCCGTTAGATTGCTAATATCGAGATTTGGTCAAGAACATTAATTTACTTGCCCCACTGAAATAAAGAATATATATAATAATTCTCTGTATACAGTAACTACCTGTATAAATTATAAATTATGATCCCACGATGAGGTTTCTGTAGGAATATGACGAGATATAATCTCATTTTTTATTGTTAAAAAAAAAAAGAACACTACGTTTTATCCTATCTTATATTATTATTATAATTTTATCTATTTTTATACAAAATATAATAAATAATTAAACTAAACCTGCAAATATATCATTAGTTTTTTTTTTTAATCGAGATTCTTAATAAATAATATTTACAATTTTAATATGTAATCTGCACACTTTTAAAAAAATGGTTAAATCTGAGATCAACATTAAAAAATCATTTTATTCTCACAGTAGACTTACTTTTTTCCAAGCGAATGCATGAGTTTTGCATACTCTTTACCTTAGAGTTACTCTTGTTGGAACATTAAACTTGATAGAGCTACAAGATCAAGTTCTTAGTTGATTCATCCCCTAATTAGATTTGTATTGGCAGGGCCCGTATTCTTGTATTCAACAGGAAGCATACAGCAAGTATATATAACAGATGCAGAGATGGTGAAGGAAATCTGTCTCTACACATCCCTTAACCTAGGGAAGCCTTCTTATCTATCCAAAGATCGTGGGCCGCTGCTGGGCCGAGGCATTTTTTCATCCAATGGCCCGATATGGGCCCATCAAAGGAAGACTATTGCTCCTGAATTATACGTCCAGAAGGTTAAGGTAAATCTCCGCCAGTTTACTATTTCAAACATTTATTACAAAATATAATTTTTGAAGCATAAAGCTTTATTTTATGAAGAAATCATCCTTTCCCAACTCACAAATCTTACAAATTCAAAGGTTTAAATTTGAATTATTCACTAATGATTAATCAAAATATGCATGCCTGACTGCCGTTTCCAATAGAACATGGTGAAAATGATGGTGGAGTCGACAACCTCAATGCTCACAACATGGGAGCGTAGATTCGAAGATGAGGGAGGTATTGCAGACATTAATGTCGATGATGATTTGAGAAGCTTATCTGCAGATATTATATCGAAAGCCTGTTTCAGAAGCGGCTATTCCCAAGGGGAACAGCTATTCCTAAGACTCAAAACGCTTCAGACACTCATGTCCACGAGAAGTCTTGGAGTTCCATGGTCTAGGTACGTACGTATGGTTGATAGATAGTAGCATTCAATTCATCAGTATCTTGTTGTTTCTTGATTGAGTTTGAACGTATAAAGAGAATTGCTACAGACACAAAAATATTATATAAAATAAACTCACAAACGTAATTAATTAAATCTATTTTATACTAAAAGGAATTTTACCGTCAAACGTATTACATCAAATAGTTCTTGACATGATCATAATCCAAGTAATGAATGATGTTTGATAGATTCTTGCCGACCAAAACGAATCGAGTTATATGGAAAAACGAGAAAGAGATCAACTCCATGATATTAAAGGTGGTAAAACAGCACAGTAAAGAATCATCATCACATGAGAAGGATCTTCTACAAATGATTCTGGAGGGTGCCAAAAGTAATAAATATGACAATGATGGCCGACCAATAAAAATTGAATGGGAAGAATTCGTGGTGGATAACTGCAAGAGCATATACTTTGCTGGCCACGAGACCACTGCCACCGCAGCCGCATGGACCTTGATGCTTCTTGCTGCGCATCCCGATTGGCAAGCTCGTGCTCGTGCTGAGGTGCTTGAAATCTGCGGGGATAGGCCACCGGATGCCAACATGCTCCGCAACATGAAAACGGTATTTTAACTGCTCGATCTTCACAATTTCTCTTTAATTACTAGTGCAACTGCACTTCGAGTCATGAGTACTGGCTGCCATCTTTTGGATCTATTCCATTCTATCAGATTATCTTCCAAGGACAGTACTCCCTCTGTAAAAAGGCATGTTAATTGAGAATATCCCAGAAAATAAGATCAAAAGTACTAGAGAATACATCAATACATTTACACACCATTGTAAAATCACTACTTGTCTAAACAATTTATGCTAATGGAAAGATGTACATGATTTTATTATTTATTTTAGGAAGCTGTTAGAGACCACACAAAGAGATCTCACACACTTATGTGACACACTATCAATGTGTCACGTGTCCATTTTTTTCATTTTCCTCATTCCTTTCCCTTCCTCTTTCCCTCTTTTGATCTCTCTGTCCCCCCTTTCTCTCCTCATCGGCTCGGATCTTGACCACCACAGACAGCCAACGGAGACGACTGTGGACCCCATAGCCGTCAGCTCAAACCCCGACCACCCAGACCACCACGCAAGCCTTCGATAGGTTGACCATGCACATGACGAAATGTGCACCAACGTGCACGACGAGTTGCCATGAGCTCTATGTCCAGTTCTGATTAGACTGTTGGTGTCTTCTGCAGTAGTGGTCTGCGCATTAACTTTGATAGTTCTACGCACTATGAGGTGGTCCTTGACCACCATGGCTAGCGCGAAGAGAGGGCATGGGGGCAAGACTAAGGGAAGCATAAAAAAAAAAAGAGGGGAGATGATGGCTCCATGCCGGCGGTGCAGCTTGGACAGTCGGCATCTTTTGTCTACCATGAGGTAATTCCTACGCTCCATGGCCGGCCCGAGGAGAGGGTAGGGGGCAGGAATGGGGGGACGGAGAGAAAGGAAGAGGACAAAATAGGGAAACACAATCGTGTGTCATATTATTGTGTGAGATTCTTTTATGGGTTCCTTTGTGTTTATAGTGTTTTTCTTTATTTTATATCTTAATTATACTCCCCATCACTTGTGGGCCAAACTTAATTTTTCTCATTAATGAGTAAGTTCAATAAGTGCTATATTTAATTAAATGTGATAAAGTGTAGAATCACGATTCGAACTTAGAATTTCTATACTGAGTCTTTAATACCATGTGAAATCATCCATTGTTCCGAAAACTTGAGCCAATAGAAAAAAGTAAATTTTATTATTTATTTTATATCTTTAAGAGTTGTGTATCATAATAATTTTGCATATTCAGAGGTTGTGCCTAGAAATATCTTCTTCAAGGGTACGTACGTATAATAATCTCATGTTATCGAAATTGATTTGTTTGCAGTTGACAATGGTGATCCATGAAACATTGCGTCTTTTCCCACCTACAGTTTTTGTGGTTAGAACGGCATTAGAAGATATCGAATTCAAAGACATTATGATCCCAAAAGGTATGGACATGCAGATTCCGATCCCAATATTACACAGAGATCGTGATCTGTGGGGGCCTGATGCCAACAAATTCGATCCTGAAAGATTTGCTCATGGGATTGGTGGGGCTTGCAAGACTCCGCAGGCTTATATGCCATTCGGAGTAGGGTCTCGCGTCTGTGCCGGACAACACTTTGCCATGACTGAACTGAAGGTGATTTTATCACTGGTTCTGTCCAAGTTTTGCTTCTCACTCTCGCCGGAATATCGCCATTCCCCTGTGTTTAGGTTGGTTATTGTGCCTGAAAATGGAGTTTCTCTCCGCCTCTGGACAGCTTGATCGATCACATGCATTTCTTAGCTTTCATGAGAAATAGTAGCTTCGGTGGGAATAAAAAGAATAATATGTATATATTATATACTTGAGTGAGTGAATTAATTTGCATAAAATTTGGCTTTTATATATATTTTTTAAGGACCATGGATATATGTGATACATAATAAAGAAATCTAGAATTAAATCCGCATAATTGTCAATAAAGAAATGTTTTAACTACAAATTGATTTTACAAAAATAAACTCATATATTGGCATGACTTAGATATTGTATTTAAATTATAAAATTATTTTCATCACAAATATTCATTTTAATTGTAATTAAAGTATCACAAATACATATTTTTTTTGTAGTGAATACTACTTATGTAATCCCGAGTGACAATACATTGTAAGTATGTTCGTACATCCCCATGTTATAAAGTTCTTCTAGCCTACAGCTTGGTCTCGTTGTCGAGCTTCCATGGTATATACTACCTGAAAGCGATAAATGAATAATATTGCATAAAGAGAAAATTCGACGTACACGGCCTAATGCAGGTTATGTCTGGAATGAACATGACAAAGTTGATTAAACCATTCGGGTCTGATGGATGTTTCAATTAACATCAGGCTATCATGCAATCTTAATTATATGGTATGACGTTGCAATAAGATGTGAGAGTACGTTCCATATATATATATCATCCCATATATATTCCGAAAATCATGACGTTGCAATTACAGATAGAAATCAAAAAAGAAAAAGGATCGACGGTATATAATATGATAAACATGATGTCCCTATCAAATGGATAAAAAAAATATAATTAATGTTCAATGCCAGTCATGATTAATTACCAATAAATTAACAGTACGACGCCATTATTTTTGGTTTATTTATTTCTTTGTCGACGTTTTTTACATGGTTTATCTACATATATTAATCAAATAATTACAACACAATGAGAGTTTAATTAGCCTTGTTTGTATGTATGGCTTATATGATATATGTCTCATATGTAGACGATGAACATTAACGACATGAGATATATGTGTGTATATATATATAATATGTATATGTATATATATATATAATATGTATATGTATATATATATATATATATCCTGCATGCATGAATATCATGTGCATGTTGTGATCAGATAAATTAGTTAACCCGGCCAGTCTTCCGGTAATATTGGTTGTGCTCTACCATATTGTGTGATTCCTAGCCGTTAAAAGAAGTTTATATTAATGTACGTACGTGTTTTTCAAGTGCATAAAACTGTTTGGAAATTATTAATAAGTTGTATCCGTGTATTTAACACATGATATTGGGCCTTGATTAACATGAGTTCATAAATTACATGTACCGGCCGGCCATGAGATAATCACTATGTATGACAGTCGTCGTGATCGATCTTTTAAACTTCAAACGAACAGATGACTGTCCCTAGCTAGCTAGCTAGCTAGGGATGAAGAATATATGTCTATATAGAGGCATATAGGAGAAAGAAGAAAATCAAGAAATTTGGGCAAATAATTAAGAAAAAGAGAGAGAGAGAGAGAGAGAGAGAGAGAGAGAGAGAGAGAGAGAGAGAGAGAGAGAGCTAGTTCTGTGCTCAGATGGCAGAGATTAATGTTGTATGGGTGGCTTTGGGATTAGGGTTTTTAGTCATGTGGTTGGTGCATCTCTTTGACCTCTTGATCTTAAAGCCAAAACAACTGAGAGCAAAGCTTCAAAGACAACGGATAAGAAGACATTTTCCTCATTTTCTCTTCGGTAATCTCTTTGAAATGAAGAGACTTCTCTCTCAAATTAATTCCACACCAACACTAACACCAATAACAACTGATACAACGGATGCAGCTGCTGCCATTGCGCCATCGCTAATAACTGGCCTTCCACTGTCTTCACATATCTAATGCAATGGCGAAACGAATTTGGTCTTGCCTTCCCCCCTCCCCCCCTCTTCTTGTGTGGGTTCCATACTTATTCATTTTTTTTTAAAGCATTTACATGTATACCATTTGCGTACTCTACAACTACTACAAATTTAATTTCTTAACAAGTTTTCCATGATAATTATATGTGTAAAAGTAGTACAAAAAACACCCAGCTAGCTAGCAGCTAGCATTAAATCAGGGCATCTTATATTATATGTATTGGTGGCAGGGTTGGTGTACTTGTATTCAGGTGGACACATACATCTTTATTGGTAACAGATGCACAAATGGTGAAAGACATATTTTATTGCTAGGGTTTGAGGCTCGCGTTGTCGCGTAGTTGCCATTGGGGCTCCTCTTGGGTCATCGGCGACGACTCCTCGGCAGAGACCGTGTGCAGAATTAATGGCGCAGACTCCATAACTATTACCAGAGATTAAAATCCTTTTTAGGCTGGCGAAGTTGATCGAAGGTGAGATATGTGTTCTCTTCTCCAAGGAAGAAGTGGAGAAATCGGCGACCCCATTTCGGTTCTTTATGGTCCTCAAATTCCTACGACGACGTCCTTCTCTTGATGCCATCCATCTCGTCATCCGAAATCAATGGGGTTTGTGCTCACAGCCTGTAGTGTCCACCATGAGGAAACCGTAGAATGTGTTTGTGTACTTTTCAAACGAGGCTGATTTTGTGAAGGCGTTGCCGAGAGAGGTTACTTATGTTGATGGAGTATCCTATCGAGAGTTCCATTGGCATCCAAGGTTTGATGAAGATACAGAGCCTTCATTGGTACCGGTGTAGGTGTTCCTCCCAAGCCTACCGCCGAACTACTATTATGGATCATTCCTGACGAACATCACTACACCTTTGGGTCGATTTTTGCATTGGGATAATGCCACAAGATGCGTGACGAAGACCGATGGAGTTGGGGTCTGTTTTGAGCTCAATGTTGCCAGGGAACCTGTGAGGGGGATATGGATCGGAATGCCTCATCAAGAGTCGAGCCATTACATTGAAGTTGGTTATGAGACCCTCCCTGCTTATTGCTCTAGGTGTTGTATTCAGGGGTATAATGTGATGAATTGTAAATAAAAGGGAGGTGTAAGTAAAGATGAGGGGTGACAACAGAGGAGAGCTGAGAGGGAATTAGAGAAGCCTGTGCAAGTTTGGAAGCCGAAGCCCTCAATTTTGGATAAACTTGTCCAACAAATGGAAGTTTCTAATGTGGTAGTGAATCCATCTACTCTGTTTCTTGAGAATAATGTGGTTTTAGATAAGACTAATCCAATGGATTTGGTTGTGAGGAAAGATTTATTGCCTGTTAATGTTGTTGAAGTGGAGATGATTGAGAATGTGGAGGGTAATTTTGTTGATTCCAATCACTTGAAAGGAAATAATCTGGTAGTGAATTTTGTTGAAACTGAAGGTGAGAGGATTTTTCCGTTACCTGAGAAGATTGCTAACATGGAAGGTGTTGTGGTGGCTGAGTATGTGGTGTGTAATGAGGCTGGTCCTAGCCTTTCAAAGGAGAGTCTGCCGATTATTGTGACTGCTAGAACAGAGGTTTTAGAGGAACAATATCCTCTAATTGATATCAATACGAAAGAGACCCAAGTGAATCAGATTCAGTCTTCTGAAAAGGTTGTTGATGGGTTGCAAACGAAAGTGGTGGCTGGCTCTGAAGGAGAAGCCGAATGTCCTATAATCCCTGTTGATCCTGATCCTGTGGAGTCGTATGTTGATGTGGGTTTCTCAGATTTAAAGTTGATTGTTTAGTCAAGGGACACTATGGTGATAGAGGAACTAGTTGATAATGCAGTATAGGTTTTGGGGTTGAAAGAAATGGCAAAAAAGTCTCTTGAATGGAATCTCAGGTTGATGGGTGTCAAAATGATAGGGTGGAGGCACAGGTGGATGGTGTCGTTGAAAACTATGTTTCTGAACCTGAAACGGAAAATATAGAACATCTGAGTAAACATAAGGAGTACCCTTCGGGTGGTGATGTTATAAAATCTAAAAATTCACATAAGGGCGGAAGAATTGTTAAAAGCTCCTCTCGAGTTTCTAGCAAGCCCGATCGGCTTAACTTATGATTTGTCAACCTTTTTTTTTGAATATTTGTGGGATTCGATCGTCACGGAGAAGACTTAGTAAGTTGGTAAGGAAGTTACATTTAAATTTCATTAGGTTGGCAGAGCCTTTTGTTGATAATAGTAATTTGGCGATTTTGAAGAATAGTTTGAATTTTAAGCATGGATTTTCTAATCAATGTGTTGGTGGTAAACTGTGGTTGATATGGAGGGAGGAATTAGAGATTTCAGTGAGTAATATAGTGATCAGCATGTGACTGTTTTGCTAAAGATGGAATCTCGTTTTTTTGTGGTCTCTGTGGTATATGCAAAATTTAATCATTTGGACAGGAGATATCTTTGGAGGTTGTTACAATTGGATGTGGTGCAAGGTTTGCCTTGGCTATGTCTTGGAGATTTTAATATTATCCGTGGAAATGATGAGTGTAATGGCGGCAGACCTTGGTTGAGAATTGCGATTGATGAGTTCAATGAGTTTATTGAGTCTTGTGGTCTTACTGAGATGAGATCTGTGGGGAACAAGTTTTCTTGGTGTAATGGGCAGAGAGGTCTGGCTAGAAGTTGGTCTAAAATTGATAAATGTTTGTTAAATCCTTTGGTAGTGAACTTATTACCAAATGCTCATTGTAATTATTTGCCTCGCTCAACCTTGGATCATTCACCGTTGTCTTTTAAGTTGAATAGTGTGAGTGGTCGGTATGGTCCTGTTTCTTTCAAATTCCAACAAATGTGGGTTACTCATGTGAACTTTAGAGAGGTTGTTAAAGCTAATTGGCGATGCCCTGTTCAGGAGGTGGGTTTGTTTCGTCTAGCTTCAAAACTTAAGAGGTTGAAAGTTGTTTTAAAAGATTGGAATCACAGGATATTTGAGCATACAGAGTCTAATATTAATAATCTGGAAAAGTGTATTGAAAAGATTGAAAGTCAACTGCAAGCTAATTATTCTGAAGACTTGGAGTCTGATTTATTAGTGCCAAGGAAGAGCTTGAAGTTTGGCTACTCAGAGAGGAGACTAGACTCATTCAACAGGCTAAAGTTAATTGAATGGAAAAGGGCGAGGCTTCTGCACCGTTTTTTAAAACCTTTGCTTCTGTAAAAAAGCCGATTGTGCAGGAAATGAGGCTTCGAGATGGCTCTATTTTAAATACTCCAGAGTTTATTCATTCTGGTGCTGTGAAATTTTTTAGTGAATTCCTCTAAGCCAGACCGAGGAGGGATTCCCCATATTTATCTTTCATCATTCGGAGTGTTATTTCAGAAGAGGATAATAATAACCTTCTTCAACTCCCTTCGATCCAATAGGTTAAATAGGTGATGTTTTTTATCCCAACTAATAGCAGTCCAGGACATGATGGTTTTAGATTTGGGTGCTACTACTCGTGTTGAGATATTGTGGAGTCTGATGTGGTTTCAGCTGTTAGAGAGATCTTTAATGGATCTCTGTTTCTCCTATGAAGATATTTAGTGGTTATTTTTTTGGCATTTTTTTTCTTTGCAATGCATGCTTGGTGCTCGGTTTCTCTTATGAAACTAACTTGTGTTTGTTTTCTTTAACGTTTTGGTTGTGTGTGCTTAAATGAGAACTAAGGAAAAATCAAAATATTCCCTCACCTAATTCATCAAGTGAGGCTGCATTTTCTGTTTTTATATGGTATTAATTTGGCTAAATTGATGACAAAAAGAGGGAGAAAAGTAAGGAGTAAGGGGGAGCAGTAACACAGACTTAGGGGGAGAAGCATTGATGAATGGGGAGAAAACTCGAGTAGGACATGCGAGTTGAAATAGCTGTAGATCTTTTTGTTTTGATGCATAAATTTAGAAAGTCTCTTTTGATAATAGTGTTATTATTTTTTGGAACAATACTTGATATGTTGATATGTATGAATGATGAACACTATGGTAGACTAAATGTGATGTGATATGATTTTCGATTTTAATTGATTATTTTTATTCTGTTCATGATCACAGGAAACATACATTTATCAGAAATGTTTTGTCACCAACCAGCCAAAGTGGGAGATTGTTAATGCAGATTTTGTTGGTTTGGATTAGTGTTGAAGTATTTGAATTCAAATAGAATAAGATTTAATCTTATCTCTAAAGCTGTAATTTTGGATAATTGAGCTTGAATTCAAATAGGATAGGATTTTATCTTATCTCTAAATTTATAATTTTTGAATGAATGTAATTTAAACTATGAGATTTATCCATAGTATTTTGAGTCTATTTAGAAGTCTAGGAGTCTATTTAGAAGTCTAGGAGGCGGTAAATGTGAATTTCGAGATCTGAAAGGATAAAATCAGAAGACAAATTCGAAATTCAAATTACAGCAGTAAATCCGGAAGCCTGTTAGCAACCTATCAACATACGGATTTTGATGAAGAATGACCTGATAGGAGGCGCGTTTCAGCAGCACTTTTTGGATTGTCTTATTAAATCAAGTCATATTGTAACCCTAGCAAGGGTTTTTTGGCCAAAGCACATATCTAGAGATATTTGAGAGCCATTTGAGAGGAAAATTAGTGGAGAATTTTTCTTGTGATTTTTATACACTTGCGAGTGTGATCTTACTCAAGGTTTGAGAAGATCGTTGATTATTGTACGTGATCAACTACTGGAAGTTTCAGTAGGAAAGACATAGATTGTAGATTGCCAGAGGTTTTGGCTGTTACTGCAGTAGAGATAAACAGATTGTTTGTTCGGTCAAGTAAGAGAGTCAATTGATAGAGATTTTGTAATTGAATAACTTACTTGTAAACTAATTTTCAATCAATAAACATGACTTTTTTGAGTTTGGTTGTCCCGTAGGGTTTTATTTGAAGAGTTCTTCAAAAGGTTTCCCTTCATAACCTATCGATGTGTTATGCTTGTTAATTTATTTATTACATATTTCTGAATATTTACATGATCGACATCTAATAAATTTGATTGTTTTAACAAATTTATTTATTTATTATTAGATATATTCAACTATACAGGGGTAAAAAATGAATTTCACATAAAGACCATGGATTCATAGAGATAAGTTTTGGCTTGGAATTGAATAATAATTAAGCATCAATACGATGTTATTGGCTGATGAACACTGAAAGCATATAATCACTACAAAAAATAAGATTATTTTCGGCAACTGAAAGTCACCGAAAATAGACTAAAATTTGTCAAAAAAAGGTATTAGGGGTGTAACCGGTCCGGTTCGATCCAATTTTGGCCAAAATATAGAACCGAACCGGTACCACCGGTTTTGTAACATACAAAATTGATTACGTCCCGATTATCCTCCAAAGCTGGTAGTACCGATTTTATTGGTTTCGGTTCGGTTTTTTGATTCTAATAAATTGTAAATTTTTGAAAATAAATATATATATTTTTTAAATCTGGAATTTTTTTTTTATTATAAAAATCTGTTAGCCTAAAAACTGCTATATACAAAAAATGCTATATAAAAAAAACTGTAATACAAAAACTGCTATAAAATAAAAAATATTATATAAAAAAACTGTTATGTCAAAAAAAAAAAACTGTTATATAAAAATCTACTTTAGCATTATAAAAAACTACTTTAATATTCATATTTAAAATTAAACTTTTATTTTATAAATATTATAGTATTATTTATATATGATTATGTTATTATGTATTATATATAAAATGTAAAAACATATTATATATAATATTAAAAAATAATTTAAATATATAATTATTGGGACCGGTCCGTTTCGGTCCGGTCTGGTTTTAAAATGAAAGGAACCGGAACTAGAACCGGAACCGGACCGGATCTTACCGGTTTTGTGTTTCTAAAAACCGGTTCCGGACCGAACCGTATCAAATCCGGTCTAGCCGGTCCGATTTTTACACCCCTAAAAGGTATTTCCAACTATATATCGCTGCCCAGATATCGCCAGAAAAATAGAGCCAAAAATGGCTATTTCCAACAATAATAGTTGTAGACATAAATAATTTGTATTTGTCACGACAATTTGTCACCGAAAATACTATAAAAATTCACCACAATTAACTTACTTATGTTCCAGAATTTTTTGCCATTTTTTTGGGCAATTTTTTTTTCCTTTTTTTTTTCAATTTTGACCAAATAACTCACTTGATTGATCGATACATATGTAGTTTATAACCCAGAAGATAAAAAGAAGATGAGGTTTTTAATGGGATTGGAGTTGTTGGCAGCTATAACCTTACAGTACATGTACTTTTTTTTTTTAATCGAAGAGCCGGTAACCACCCTTAGAGCAGTTTTGTCCCAAGTTTATTAAAAGTTCCCTCACTTATGATGGAGGAATATCATGGTAACAACATAACACTTGGGGGTCTACAACATAAAGTACTATAAACTAACCCAAAACCAAGTGTCAAAACAACCAACACAAACAAAAAAAACCAGCAACAAAAGAATCCATACTAACAGGCCTATAGAAAGATAAAAAGAAAAAAAAAACAGAGCCATCTAAACATGCCTAAAAGAGCAAACAAATTAAAAAACCATGGAAACAAGCCTGTAACACAATAAAATCAAAAAAATAAACAAAGCGCCAAACACCCACTTCAAAAAGGAACTATAGTCTCAAAGTTGGAAGACCCAACTTATCAACCTTTAAAATACCTTTAAGCACATGATGAATATCATCAAAATTATGCCAAAAACCAGCAACTCTTCCCGAAGCCATACGTGCAAGAAAGTCCGCACCAGCATTGCCCTCCCTATAGATATGCCTTATAACAACTTGCAATGTAGATAAAAGCTGCATTACTTCCTCCCAATAATCCTCAAGATACCAGATGTCACGTCTTCTATTCCTGAACTAGTTTACAATTAAGAGGGAGTCAAGTTCCACTTCAATTCTTTGGATTCCCATCTCACTACAATGTCTCAATCCTTAAAGAAGGGCTAAAAATTTTGCAATGTTATTAGTTCCCTCATCCAAGCATTTAGCAAATGCTAAGATTAAATTCTCTCTATCATCTCTTATCAAACCACCCTCGAGGATATAGCTAGGATTTCCCAAACAGCTTCCATCTATGTTTAACTTATACTAACTCAGCATAGGTTTTCTCCAATGAACAAGATGCACCTGCTTCCTTTTAATCTTCTTCATTAGAATTGAAAAAGCTAATAAGACTTTTTTTTCACCACTATTAGCCTTTTTCCTTGCTCTTAATCGCACACCCACCCAATAAATAGCAGCTTTAATAGATAGCCATAAGGAATCAACGTAATTTTTCTTCCCTTCCATATGTGGCTTACAACGCCACATCTACAGGGACCAAGTAATAATAATAGGGATAAGACCAAGCAACGTACCTTTCTGAGAAGAATGATTAGCACATCGAAACCATAACTTCATCTTCTCTTTCCACGGCTTGTAAGAATCAAAAGGCATACCAAGTTCCAAAGAGGCCCGACACCATTTATCTTTGACAATAGTTCTTGTGGCGAGGACATGGTCTTGGTCTTCAACACTCCCTCCTGTATAGCATTCACACCTTAAGGCCAAAGAGATGCCAGTCGCTCTCACATGAACATCTACACTAAGGCAATGATTCATGGCTTTCCAACACCAAACCGAATATTTTTTTAAGAGTGCAGACTTCCACAGCCAATCAGACCACTCCGTTTGCAAGCCTCTAATCCTAATATACTGCCAGGTAGATTTAGATGAGAAATCCCCACTAACATTTGGTTTCCATATGAGGACATCCTTTCCATTTTTCCTCTCACCTAGACATTCCATATTTCCTCCATTTTATTATCTCTTACCAGTTCTCTCAATAAATTAACATCCCAACCATCTTGGAGCTTGCACTCCCTAACCAACAAATTAGGATGATTAGTAATCGGCAAATTATTAATGATAGGTCCCGATTCCAACCAGCTATCTCTCCAAAAAGAAAATTTTCCCTCTCTAACTTGCCAGGTAGAATTTGATAACACCTTAAGAATAAAATCCAAAATACACCTCCAAAAAATCAAACCTTTGTGACGATTAACCAAAGAAATATGGTTGTCCTTGACATATTTAACTTTAACAAAATCAGTCCATAAAGATCTTTTGGTTAACAAAATCAGTTCATAAACGAAGAGGATTGCATCTCATTTAATTGCCTTAGACCCACTCCTCCTTCAAAAAATGGTTTGCAAATTCGATGCCATGCAATCCATTTACGTTTCAGCTTGCCATTGGAAGAACCCCAAAAGAAGGTACTCATCAGTCGGTTGAGAGAGTCTATAAATGCCTTAGGAGCTTTCACTACTGATAATAAATGAACAGGAATGCTACTCACAACATGCCTCATCAAGAGGAGTCTAGCACCAGAGGATAAGAAACAATTTTGCCATCATTCTAATCTTTCCTGAATATGATCCAACAATCCATCAAAGAAAGCCACTTTTAACCAACCAGAGATCAACGTAGCCCCCAAATATTTAATAGGAAAAGAGCCTTCAGAAAAGGAAGTCAACCGTAGTAATTTTCGCTTTCTTGCATCAGATGTATACTTCAAAAAAATAATGGAAGATTTGTCTTTATTTACTGCCTGACCCAACCAATCCTCATACAGCCTGAAAATCTCACCAATCCTCTTCAAAGAATACCTGCCACTATTAGCAAAAATAATGACATCATCAACATATAAAAGTTGGGAAATAAGAGGGGCACCTCTCGGATGAGCAAAAGGAACAATCCTCCCATTTGTAGATTTTTTTTAAAAGTCGTGTCAGTATCTCTTCAACCATAACAAATAAATACGGGGATAAGGGATCCCCTTGGTGTAAACCATGCCCACTTGGGAAAAAGCCTTTCGCCGTGCCATTCATCACTATGGAAAACCATGAGCTAGAGATATAGAGCCGAATCATCTCACAAAACTTTGGCACAAAACCAAAGGAACGCATCACATGAACAATGAAGTCCCAATCGACACTATCGTAAGTCTTAGCCATATCAACTTTGATGAAAGCATTCCCACCTCGAACCAGTTTATTAATCAGATGAATCATCTCCTGTGCAAAAGCAATGTTTTCAAAGATACTACGTCCAGGAAGAAAGGCCCCCTGCTCAGATGAGATGATCCTATTCAAGATAGAAGATAACTTGTGTACTAAGATCTTTGATAAGACCTTATAAACCACCGAGCATAAGCTGATAGGTCTGAGTTTCTCAAAACCAGAAGGCTGTTTCACTTTCGGGATCAAGACAATATAAGACGCCGTATAAAACTGTGGAAAGGACGATCTCCGAAAGAACTCTCTAACTGCATAGACCACATCAGCTTCCACAATATCCCAACAAAACTGGTAAAACTCTGACCCGAAACTGTCAGGTCCCGGACTACTGTCAACTGAAATAGAGAACATAGCTTCTTTCACCTCTTGGATTGAAGGGAGCTTTAAAAGCTCATTATTTTCTTGCTCACTAATATTTTCATCTATAAGTAATGAGAGGTCAAGAAGGGAACTACAAGGTCTCGCACTAAGAAACTCCCTAAAATAATCCACAGTACCAGCATGAATTACTTCTAGACTATCAAGAATAGAACCATCATTACCATAGTTTTAGAAACATTACCAAAAGTTTTGAAAAACCGAGCTAACGCCTCACCTTTTTCCATCCAACTCAGTTTCGCCTGTTGAGACAAAGTCTCTTCCCTTTGTAACCACATAGATAATTCTTCCTTAGCCATCATTAAATCAGCATCAAGATCCTCAAAAAAATAAAAAAAAGCTACTGTAAATTAAATTCAAGCTCCTCAATCTTCTTTTCTAATTTCAAAATATTAGCCTCTGTGTGCCCAAATACTTTCAGATTCCACTCTTTAAGTACTGCCTTCAACCTATTTAATTTGTTGGCCAGTCCATAGAGACTCGACATCTCCAAATTGCACTGCCAATTATCCTCAACCACCTTCTTAAAACCCTCATGGGAAACCCACATTTGCTGAACTTGAATGAAGATGGACCATACATATCCCTTCTTGAATCAAGCAAGAACCTTAAAGGCACATGATTAGAAGAAGTTCGTGGCAGAAACTTCACACACACATTCGGCAATAAATCATAGCAAAGGAATTCATTAGACAACGATCTAGTTTTGGCCAACTTCTAGCTAGACCACTTTGTCCATTACACCAAGTAAAGTTACTCCCAACAAATTTCATTTCACATAGGCCACAATAATCAATAAATCATTGAATTCCTCCATAGCCATCCTCAGTCGATGCCCTCCACCACGTCGCTCACCATCCCTCCGAATAACATTAAAATCTCCAAGACAAAGCCAAGGTGCATCACTAGCAAATCCACCTGTAAAGAATTTCATAACTCTCTTCTCTCTACATAGTTACATTTCGCATAAATAATTAATACATAAACTCATCCGCCTTCAACAGCTACAACAATTGTAATATGTTGGGTACTAGAATTAAGAACTGTAATCTGAATATTACTGCCCCATAGTAACCAAATCTTACCCTCACACTTTGATTAGAAAAACAGCCTTCAAAATGTAATCTATTCTTCAATAACACCATTTTAGGTTCTTCAATAAAAAGGTTCAACAAGCATAATAAAATTCAATTTCAACCGATTTACCAACTTACATGATCTTCTCTGTGATGAACGCAACCCAAGGATATTCCAATAGAGTGGAGAAAACATCATAGATTCAGTCTAACGGGCTTGCAAGGAACCCGATTAGAACTTCTAGTCTCCCTCTTCACAATTGCTTTCTAAACTGGAGAATCATTATCCGAAGCACATGACTTCCTTTTGCTCAGATGTTCATGATGGGGACATTTAGGATCCGACCTAACCTCCTCCTATAAAACAGCTTCCTTCAATCCCTTAGCAACTTGATTTTCCATTAAGAGCCCAACAAAATCTTCCTCATTAACCACCACCACCGGGAAATCATCATTCAAGCCCGCTTCCATCTCCAATTCTGCACTAGTCACATTAGCATGCACACGTCTTAATTCAAAAATAGAAGCGTGAGAAACTGGCATAGGAAACTCAATAAAACCGAAACTTATATTATGTATTGACAGCTAATTCAGTACCCGATTCTTGCACATAGCTACAATCATCTTGTTCAATCATTTGAAACGGCATCTCAATTCCACCTGCCTCAATTTTACCCTCCTCAACGTACACTACCCCCACGACATCATCAGCCAGGAACACCTTCGAATTTCCATGCTCAAGCCCCTATTCCTCATTGACTGCTTCCTCAGTAAAGGCCTGATTCACCTTTCCAAACCCACTCACATCCTCCTCATTTGCCACTGTATTTACCACTTCAACAGCCAACCCTGTGTCTATCTCAATCCGACCATCTGATTTTGTATGACTAGGACCAGCCATATCCAGAGCATTACCAACATTAGCATTCACATTCTCCTTTGGAATCCACACCTTCAATTGCCGATTATATGTTTTCTTAGTCTTTTGCACATCACGATTCCCAGTTGGCTTCTTATTACAAGTTCTCATATTGTGAACCTGAGTTTGGCACTTACAGCAAAATGTCGGCAGTGTTTCATAAACCACCTCAACATAACAGCTCGATTCTTGATGAGGAATACCAATCCAAACACCAGGAACCGGTTCTCGAGCTACATCAACCAGGAGACAAGCTCGTGCTCCATCTGTTCTAGTCACACGACGAGTTGCATTGTCACATCTCAAATAAGATCCAATCGGTGCGTTGATGTTAGACAGATACGATTCCTGGTAAAGATTAGGTGGCAATCCAGGCAACACAACCCAAACTGGAACCATTGATGGTTCTTTGTCCTCCTTGAATTTTGGGTACCATTTGAAGCATCGATATGGTGCCCATCAACCTCCGTAATCTCCCTCGAAAGGCCTTTCAAAAAATCAATTTCATTTGAAAACTGCACAAAAACATTACGTGGTCTCTGCATAGCCGAAACCATTGGTTGAACACTTAGACCCCATCTATTTCTAATGAAGGAACAAATCACGTCTAGAGAAGGCCTTTGTCTTAGAAATTTCATCACTAGAGAATACCTAAAAGGGATAGTCGAATTCTCAATCTCTTCCCTGGAGAACAAGACTCATAACTCACCATCTATGATTTTCGGTGCATGCAAAGGAGTCTCCACCACCGGAATTGGTTGTGGAGTCTGCGCCACCATGTCAGCAAATGTCCTCTGACGTCCCGTCGGCACCGACGAGCCAACAAGGCTCCCGGCGGCAGCCATCGATCTCGCATGCTCAAAACCCTAGCAAAGCCTTCAAAATCGCCTAAAGGGTAAAGAAGAAAAAGTAACCGATCCCCTTACAATACACGTATAAATAAATTGTGAAAATTGAATTTTACTCATATCAAAACAAGGGCAAAAAATCAGAGAGGGAATCATCTTTCAATTATAAAAGGATACCAAACGATTATGAACATATATCCATCAAAACAAACTAAGAATTAAGATTAAAGACGTAAACCTTTACTCATAACTACTTTGAAAACATGACAATGCTATTAAGGTACTTTTCTAAAACAAAAAACTCCACAAAATCATAAATCTTTGTTCTCCCAAGTGTGTTGACTACTCTATCGCATCTTTTTTTGGGACGTGCAATCCCAAATGACCTGCAAATTTAACAAATTTTTTTAAGAATAATATTCTGAAAAAGGCAATCAAGCTTGGGTACCATCAAACATACATACCTTCAGAAAGTATCCAAAGGACTCATCATATGCATAATCACTATCATATGTTGGGCCCTTTCTTTCTGAGATTGAAAACAAGTAAATTTTCTCAATTGATCACAAAATAGATTGAGTACAGAAGGCAACATTAATTTGATTTCAATCATCAAAACATCAATATCATCTTTCCCAAAAAATGAAGCAGAAAATAATATGCAACATCAACTATCAACTGGTGCTTTGACTCTTAAGTCCAAAATAGACAGTAGAAGCAATCATACCAAATATCCAAACTTTTCAAGACTGGAAAAAAAAAATTTATTAGGCTATATATTTGAAACACAGTCAAAATACTACAATAGTCAAAGCCAGCAAGGCATTTCCAACATTCTGCTACCATTTCTTAATTCAAAAGATTAACAGATGAAAGATATAGGCTAGTTTTGAGCATCGAATAGACCATACCTCATAATCATCTTCCTCGTCATAATCTGCAATTTCATCCACATTCTCGAGCTCCATCTGAAATATTCGTTTAAAAAAGTTATCTCGCAAAATGTCATCCCATCCAATCTCCACCTATGAGATACTTGATATGTGATTACACACAAATGCATTATCAATTTTTTGGCAACTAATTTGTTTAAGAAATTCAATCTACTTACATCCAACTCTATCAGCATATCCATCAGTGCCATAAGCATCATGCTACTAACAAATTCTCCAATTGCACCACTAGTCTCAAGCTTTAAAATGTTCTCAACGTATATGATTGCCAACTACAAGAAGAGGTAGTTATAATTTCAGTTACAGTTTGATCCAAACTAGCAGAAAAATTAAAGTAGAAACAAGTCACGAGAATATGGTATTGGAATTTCAATTTGGAAAAGTGCAAAAGGTATTAAAAACACAATATTTTTAATAACTCATAGTCATAGAGCTTCATTAAAAAGTGCAAAAGGCACAACGATGTACAGGAAAATTAAAAAAAAAATCCAACAATTTCTCAAGATTGTAGATTTCTCCACAATTTCTCAATAATCTGCACTGGCTTAAAGCATGTATAAAAGAAACTCACTCTAACCGTAAAGAGAGAGAGTAGTGCACCTTGAAGTTATTTTTCTTTACATTGAAACCAAGAAGCCTTGCAGCTTACTCAATTTCTGAGATTATCTTATTAGTAGGAAATTTGGATGTGAATCTTGTTTCCTTTTTAAAAATGCCCTATTACCAAGGACACACGGCACACCAGCCATGTTTAATGCCTATGAATCAATCCAACAAAAACAACAGCGGATTGACAAGTTAGTTACCTTTCAAAATTATAGAATTCTAAAAATAAAATTAAGACTATTTTTGTCAGCACTTTGAAAACTCAACCAGGCTTAAATTTCACATATAATTGGAGAATATTTGAATCTACGAGTGAATTTCACACATACCAGGCTTAAAAATAAAATTAAGACTATTTCTATCAGTACTAGCCGTTGTGTGATACTTCCATTTAAATTTAAAAATGTTAATTATTGATGGCCTCTCTTATAGAAATTATCTTATCAAAAAGGGAATAAATCATCACATCCTACATAAACATTGACTAGCTTGATTGCACCACTGCACGTTCATTCATTTATGCAAACATGGTGATCATATATAAAATGAATTTATTACCTTTGTTGAGTTAATTAGAGCTTAGACTTCACAGTATCCCTATTAGCCGATGGGGTGTTAGAGCACTAGCAATGGTCTTGTCATTTTTAAGTCTAAATTGAAGGCTAAATTCACTTTCTTGGCTATAATCCATATGGTTTAGCCAAAAAGTCCACATTGGTCTAGCTAAATCAAAGTTAAAATAATAATATAATATTTTATATTTTAATTAAAAATATATATTTTTTTAAAAAAAATTTGCAAATACACTTAATATATTAAATATTAATTTTAGTAAACAGTAAATTATTTTTTTGCATCTTGGGGCAGTTTCTCTCTTTTCATTCATCTTCAACACAAAGAAACCCTTGGAAGGGCACATAAAAAATAATGCACTAAAAGAAAAACTAGTGGTTCCAAAATGAAATTCTTATTTCATTTCTACATTACAATTTAAACGTAGGTTTCAAAAGAAAAAAAGACAAAAATAAACACGAATTCAAATGTGTGTAATTCCCCACTTATACACTACATCAATGTAAATCTAGGCTTCATCACATTTTCAAAAAGTATAGTAGTAGTCAGGTTCATCACATTTTTATCGGTCTACAGAAACTAAATGTTTCAAATAAGAGATGAGGAAGAATCGTATTGTTTGGGTAGCTCTTCTGTCTCCTTGCTGCCTTCTTCAGTTGGACCATCTGATGATAATAATTTACCATCAAGTTCAGTACCAAGGGAAGGAGCAATGGAGATAATAATATTCTAGAAGTCAATGGACTACCAGTTGAAAAAGAAAATTGGATTAATTTAAAAAAAAAAATTCTGCCATGATTCTGTTACCAGTGAAACAACATATGCAACTAATTTTTTTTTTTTAATTACACATGCAACAAATTTATGCAGAAGGAGATAATCAAACCAAGCCAACTTAAAAATTCATCCTTGTGACTTTCCAAGAGTCACTAAATCTAATAATCTACTTTCAGAATTCCCAATCAAACATTTGTATAGCTGCTAAAATTCCCATCTGTGACCCGCCAATTTAATTGTTGAGGCACTATAATTTCATAAACATTTCGCTAAAACTAAGTGATGTACATGAAATAAAATCGATTAGCTTTTGCAGCCTGGTCAATAAAATTGAATACCAACTTCCAGAATTTGATGATGACATGAGTATTCATCAAATTTGGAGGTCATCATCATATCATCCAATCATCTCATTATTCTGGTCATAATTGTTTTCCATATGCCTATATTCATCATAACGACCTTTCGTATTATATCCTCTTGAACAAGAATTTAGTTCGAATTTACCAATAATTTTTCCTCGGTCCTAATTTACCAATAACTAAGTTCAAAATAATGATCAATTCACCATTCAAGGCTATTTGCACAAGAACTATCTTTAACAGAATAAATTAGTGATGCATAAATGACAAAGGAACATAATTTGAGCTTGACTGAGGCAAAACGTACCCATTGCATTAACCTCATCACTTTCCTACCCTAACTCTGAACCAGAACACCATCAATCTCTGCCATCATCAAAATCCCAGCGTTCTCCCATAGAAGGCATCCAGAAATCTACTTCTTCCGAATCAATCTCCTCCTCATCAGATAAATTTCTAACTTCAAAGATGATATCTTCAACTTCTTTGGCTTTATCCTCATTTGGTTAAAGCAGTTCAACTGGGAGCTATCTCCCATCACTCAAAAACATAAAATAACAACAAGAACACAAACACAATTCCTACTCAGCTATGCACAAACTCAATCTGTGAAAAAAACAAAGGAATCTAACAACGGAAAAAAATAAATACATATTTAAACAAAGGGTAAATTTTTTCACAATCCAAAATCCGAAATAAAGAACTTCAAAAACATCAAGACCAACACCAACTACCCAGTAATCAAAGATTTCCCTGCAAAATCATATCATAACAATATAGTTTATTGAGACCAAAAACTAATTTATAATTCCTAGTTGGAAGGGTCAAGAATCCCTAATAACAACAGATGAGGCACGAGATTAAGAAACCCCAAATTAAAGGTTGTTATTAGGGGTTTCTTAATGAGGCGATAAAGGAAATCCGAGCAAACAGAAAGGGATTTGTTAATCCCGTCCCTCATCTGTTGGGGTTTCAACGTATTTTGTTTGGATTTCCTTTTTCTCGGATTTCCTTTAAATAGACCTTGGTGATTTGACGAAACCCTAGAGAGAAAGGAAATTCGAGCAAAAATGTTGAGTTCTTTGAGAAGAAAGAAACGAAAACATGATCGAAGGAAATAGGCAGAGAAACGGAAGAGAGACTTATGTTTGATGTGGAAGACGATGGAGGCAGCTTGACGATCTATTGGACGATGCCGAGAACCTGCTGGATGACGAATGCAACTTAAAGGTTGAAGATGAAATCAACTTTGCCTCGTTTACGCTGGGAGAAGACGATGAAGATGATTGGTTCAAGACGAAGAGTAGCGACGCGCGAAGGGATATCGAGGGAACGAGAAGCCTCCCGCGTTTCTTTCTAATTAAAAGAGAATAAAATAAAGCAATACATGCGTGAACTGGAACACGCCAAACATAGCGGGTTTGGACGAATTACTGTAGCAAAAGTGGAAAATAGAAGTGGGATGGCAAGACCATTGTAGACGAAATTTTAAGTTTAAAGCTAAAGTTTGGAGATGCAGTGAGTTATAGCCAGCCCACTGCTAGTGCTCTTAAGGATAAAATTAAGTGAGGTTCTCCTGTGCCTCGGATGTGTGAGCTGAACCTGATATCCTTGTCCATAAATGGAAAAATAATGAGTCTTAACTTTTATAGACTGGAAACTGAGACCATCATACGGTAATTAACATAGAGCAATCATTATAAGTTCTTCATTTTCCAATTATCTCATATATTTTTATTTGCTAATTATCTTCTTAATGAATTAGTGACAATGTTTCTGCCATTAATGCAGAGAGAGAAACCTTATTGACTTTAATAAGCTGGATAACTATATGCATCAGTTCAAGGCAAGTAGCACCAAGTAGATAGAATTGGGAACTAAAAAATGTGTAAAAATTAAAACAAACTACAAGTTAGTATATATTTATATGAAGTATATTCTGTTTTGTATGTAAAGTTTTTTGCTATAATGGGTGTAGCATTGGGGCCAAAAAGATGAAACCTGAGTGCACACAGTTCAGAGAATATTGCAAGACAAGAAATGGAGAAGGTGAAAGTTGAATTTCTTGTAGTGATCCTATTGTCCAGATGACTAATAAAAGAGGGGGGGTGAATTGAGTTATATTATAAAAATTAACACTTATAAATCAAATACACAATATAAAATATAAACAGAATATAAAGCAGTAAGAAATGTAAAGAGTAGGGTAAGAAAAAACAAACTCAGTGTTTTTACGAGGTTAAGCCCCACTGCCTACGTCATCGCCTCAATCTATCCCTTGAGGATCCCGAATTCACTAGTCAATCTTTTTTAGGTGGAGATAGAAACCTATTATACTTTTGAGCAGCACCGTTCCAAAGAATCCGTGTAGAACACCCTCTACACTTCCAATCACCTCACACTTGGTGATTTAACTATTCCCCGTGTAGAACTCCTTCTACACACACAAGGGTTATACGCACCCTCTTACAAATACAAGAGTTGATAGTAGGTAGACTATCAAAATACACTCCTCAATGAGTGAGATAGAAACAATACAGCTCAACCTATATCTCTCTAAAAAATAATAAGAATTAAGGCTCAAAACTTTAGAAAAGAGAGAATGAGAGCTTTGAAAGAATGATGCAAAACTTAGCAATAGATGTGTAAGCTCTTATTGTTGTGATTTTTTGTAAAATACAAGTGAGCTATTTATAGGAAAATGAGTTTCACTCAATCATCTTTCAAATTCAAAATTTAAATTTTGATGAAGTCATTGCATATGTCATTCAATTTTCAAAATTCAAATTTTTGAATGAAGTCATTGCATATGTCATGCACATGTAAAATATAATTTTTGAAAATAAAGCTTTTAATGAGATCATTGCATATGTCATGTACATGCAAAATATAGTTTTCCAAATTAAAGCATTTTTTATGTCATGCATATATCATGCTTATGTCATGTATAAAAAAATGCAATTTAATGCTTTATGAGAAAAGATTAATTTTTGAGCCTTAATCCAATTTTATCAAGAGATGTACAAAAATAATCTATGATCTTCATTTGTAAACTTGTTCTTTTATACTTGATGTACGCTTCGCTCCATTGCGTAGATAATTTGAGCTTGAGACTTAAATTCATTTGTTATCATCAAAATCTGCACGTAGATACGAAACTTGAAACCTTGGATTCAACAATATCCCCCTTTTTGATGATGACAAATACTTAGTAGAATTTTGAGACTTACAGTAATGCTTAAGCTTCTCTTGAGAATATGCGTTAGTTTTTCAAGCAATAGATAAACATAATTCCAGCATATATAACAGAGTTAAAAAACTAAATATTTACGTCTAAAATTTCTCCCCCTTTTGGCATCATTAACAAAGAATAATAATTAGCTCAATAAGACATCTTCCTACAATAACTAATAGACAAATAGAATGGTGCGTTAGTAAAGACTGTAGAGAATTCGGTGTGGAGCCATGCGTGTCCGACAATACCTGTAAAAGTTGGAGGTCTAACTCTGACAATTCGGTGTGGAGCCACGCGTGTCCGACAAAACCTGCAAAGGTTGGAGGCCTAGCTCTAGCAGTCGGTGCGGAAGCAGATTCAAATCTGCGTGATGTTATTGAAAAATTAAATATTATCGAGATTTGAAAGTTGCTGTTTAAAAGACCATTTTCACCTGTCGGATACTCAAATAAATTTTCACATCACTCATTGATCCAGTTTCTGTTTATTCAAAAAGATAAAATGGCGGAGAAAATTTCGTCTAATATTTCGAATTTGAATCAGGAACCATCTCAACCAGTCATTTTATCTCATGAGGTTGTCAACACCATGATAGAAGCAGAGATGCATTTTTCTGGTAGGACTGATTCTGAGGTTATTGCAGCATCAGAACTCTCAGTGCTTAATATGCTGCCTCTGTTACAACCATGTCTCGGAGATTACTAGCGAGGGCAAATGAGGTTGATCGACTTAACAATTAAATATCTATTCTGCATCAAAAGTTTGCAAATAAAGGTAGAAAGAATAAAAGGTTAAAGTAAGAAAATAAAAATTTGACAGAATTAGCTCGTGTTCTGAAACTTCGAATAGAGGAATCGGAATGAGTGAGAGTTCAAGTACAGAGTCAACATCAGCAGATAATGGTAGCGTTTCACAAGAAAAATAGAGACAATCTGCAATAAATCTCGCTGGCTTAATTCGGTAACTTTTGACAATATGCATCTGGCATATCTTGTAAACTTGACTAAGTAATATTTGAAGAGATGACAGTTTGTCTTGTACTTATTTCCATCTTTATAAAAGTAATCCTTAGTTTTATCTAATTCGCATCAAATTTTCTTCTCATATCTGTAGTTCATCTTCATTCTTACTCTACAAAATTTCAATAGCTCATCAATTTTCTTTCAGTGCTTCTCGTGATCAAGATATGAGGTATTCTTCACCTCAAACTATTTCTGCATTTGTTATAGGCGCCATGAAGCAACAAAACACTGATTTGGCTAATAAATCAGATCGTGATGCCATTTACGAGCTTGTGAGTCTCGGAACTTGATACTCATCGTCCATCATTGCTTTTTTCGCTCGGTTGCAATCAAAAACCCACGAGATAGATAAGCTTAATGAGAAGATCGATGTTCTTCAACGACTTGTTTAAGAGTCTAACAAAAAAATAGTAGACTTAAAACAACAGAATAAAGATTTAAAATCCTTGCTTGTCTCTGCATTTCGATTGCCTAATCCTTTAGATAAGGATGGCATGAAGATTTATGAGGAGCAAATGCATTTGAATGATGAGGCTAAACGTCTCAAGTTTCTGTAGGTCATTTGAGATAATGGAATAAAAATATCTAATAGATATTCATGACATGCATCATTCCTATTTCTCTTCTAATCATGCATAGTCTATCTTCTGGTAGGCGTTTTGTGAAAATGTCTGCCAATTGATCATGTGTGCTAGTGAATTCAAATACAATATCGCCATTTTGCACATGATCTCTAAGAAAGTGATATCTAATTTCAATATGCTTGGTCCTAGAATGTTGTATTGGATTCTTTGAAAGATTTATAGCACTAGTATTATCACATTTAATAGGAATATGATTGTACATAAGTTTAAAATCCTCAAGTTGTTGCTTCATATAAAGAACTTGAGCACAATAACTGCCTGCAGCAACATATTCTGCCCCAGCAATAGATAATGCAACAGAATTTTACTTTTTACTAAACCATGAAATAAGTGCATGACCTAAAAAATTACATGTTCCAGTAGAACTTTTTCAATCAACTTTGCAACCAGCATAATCCGCATCTGAATAACTGATAAGATCGAAAGAAATGTGCTTAGGATACCATAACCCTAGGTAAATGGTACCAGCAAGATATCTAAAAATACGCTTGACTGCAATTAAATGAGATTGCTTTGGAGATGATTGAAAACGTGCACATAAGCATACACTGAACATAATATCAGGTCTACCAGCTATCAAATATAATAAACTACCAATCATACCTCGATAGACCTTTGAGTCAACTAGCTTACCGCTTTTATCTTTATCAAGTTTGGTGGCTGGACTCATTGGTGTTCCAATTACCTTCACACCTTCCATCTCAAACTTTTTAAGTAACTTTTTGATATATTTTGACTGATTAATGAATGTTCCACTTTTTACTTGCTTGATTTACAATCCAAGAAAGAAATTAAGTTCTCCCATCATACTCATTTCAAATTCTTCCTGCATGCTCTTAGCAAAATCTTGGCACATATTTTCATTAGTAGCACCAAATATTATATCATCAACATAAATTTGAACTAGAAGAATATCATCCTGTTCGTATTTAATAAAAAGAGTTGTATCAATCTTTCCTCTAGAAAAACCTTTCTCAATCAAGAAACCACTAAGTCTCTCATACCAAGCTCTAGGAGCTTGTTTGAGTCCATATAATGCTTTTGCGAGCTTAAAAACATGATTAGGAGAAATATGATTTTCAAAACCTGGAGGTTGCTCAACATATACTTCTTCATTTATAAAACCATTTAAGAAAGCACTTTTAACATTCATTTGAAAAAGTTTAAAATTTTTATAACATGCATATGCAAGTAACATTCAAATAGTTTCTAATCTTGCGACAGGTGCATACGTTTCATCATAATCGATTCCTTCCTCTTGATTGAAACTTTGGGCTACAAGTCAAGTCTTGTTTCTAGTGATGATTCCAGACTCATCTTTTTTATTTCTAAAAACCCATTTTGTTCCAATAACAGCATGATTTTTGGGTCTAGGAACAAGTGTCCATACATTATTTCTTTCAAATTAATTTAGCTCTTCTTGCATAGCTAGAATCCATGATTCATCAATAAGTGCTTCATCAATATTTTTGGGTTCAATTTAAGATAAAAAAGCAGTGTGATTACAAATATTTCTAAGAGATGATCGAGTACTTACACCTCGTGAAGGTTCTCCTAGAATTTGTTCCACTGGATGATCTTTCACATGTTTCTACTGTTTGGTTACATCTTGTACAAAATCTTGATGATCTTTCCTGATATTTCCATGTTAGACTTCTTCTATAGTATTCTCTTTGTCGAGATTGAGACTATTTGTACTATTTGTACCTTCTGATTCTTCATCAATAGATTTTTTGGAGAGTAGAGGGTTAGAATCATCAAATACTACATGCATAGATTCTTGTACAGTCAAAGTCTTTTTATTGAATACTCTATAAACTTTACTATTTGTTGAATACCCAAGAAAGATACATTCATCAGATTTTGCATTAAATTTTCCTAAATTATTTCTATCATTGAGTATAAAACATTTGCATCAAAATACATGAAAGTAACCAATGTTGGACTTTTTCTCATTCCAAAGCTCATAAGGGGTTTTATCTAATTTAGACCTTAACATAATTCTGTTTATAACATAACATGCAGTACTTATCGCTTCGGCCCAAAAATAACTAGGTAAACTATTCTCATTAAGCATTGTTCGTGCCATTTCTTGAAGAGATCTATTCTTCCTCTCTACTACCCCATTTTGTTGAGGAGTTCGAGGAACAGAGAAATTATGCATAAAACCATTTTCATCACAAAAAGACTCAATATCTTTATTGACAAACTCTTTCCCCCTATCACTTCGAATATTTGAAATAGTATAGTCCTTTTCATTTTGAATTTTCTTGCATAGCTTGGTAAAGGCATTATGTACCTCATCTTTATGAGCGAGAAAGATGACCCAAGTATATCTAGAGAAATCATCAACAATAACAAATGCATAACATTTTCCTCCCAGACTCGCAACTTTGTTTGGTCTAAAAAGGTCCATGTGTATTAATTGCAAAAGTCTAGTAATGGAAATATATTTCTTGATTTTGAAAAAAAATTTTGCTTGTTTACTAAACTGGCATGCATCACAGATTTTGTTTTTAAAAAATTTTGCTTTTGGTAAACCTCTCACAAGATCATTTTTTGAAAGTTTGGAAATAAATTCCATGTTTGCATAACCTAACCTTCTATGCCATAACCAACTATTTTCATGTTGAGCTGATAAATAAATAGTATATTATGAGATAATTTCTTCAAATTCAATTGTATAAACATTATTGTTTCTCAAAGCAATAAAACAAATATTGCAATCATGATTATTCAAAATAATGCACTTATCCTTTTTTAAGGTAACTGTAAATCCTTTATCACATAATTGACTTATACTTAAAAGATTATGTTTTAAACCTTCAACAAGTAAAACATCTTCAATTATGAGAGAATACTTATTACCAACTTTACCTATTCCCACGATCTTCCCTTTTGAATTGTCTCTAAATGTCACGTGTCCTTCTTCTTTAGGAGTGAGATCAATAAACTTAGTTTTATCTCCTGTCATGTGTCTTGAGCATCCGCTATCTAAAAATCATCTTGTTTTACTTACGGAAGACTTCATACATACCTACAAAAATAATTAAAATGATTTTTCTTGGTACCCATGTTCTTTGGGTCCTTTTTTTATTAGTATTAAAAGAAATAAGATTCTTTGGTACCCATATGACCCTAATAGTCATTGTATGTTTTCTTCTAATGGGACAAGCATGATAGTTATGATCATTTCTATTGCAAAAATTACAAATAACATGTAATATATTTGAAGAATTTGAGTGATTGTAATGTCTTTCTTTGACAAATCTCTTTTTAGGAAAAAATTTTTGAAAATCTGGTTTTGATTTAATGGGTTTATCAAAGAAATTTTTATAGGGTTTGAGTTTTTCTTTTGGCATGTATTCCAAGCCTACCTTATCAAAAACACATATTTGATTACCAAAAAGTTTTTCGAAATTTCTTTTTCCATGCGAAGCTACAATTGACAGTTTTTGATTCATCAGTCATTATACGGCACTAAGAAAGATAGAGTGACAGAGGTAGAAAATGAAATGGATTCAATAGAGGTACGAGAAAGGGTTGGGGGCAATGAAGTAGGTGAAGTGGTTGGATTTTGCGAGCTGTTCCAACCACTGCTGCACTGAGCAACATCCAACAGCTCCAGTTTTTCTGGTTTGCACTAAAGTGCCTTAAGTAGCCCTCGAGGAGTCCGTTTATTCTCTCCGTCTGAGCTTTCAAATTGTGAAATTTTCAACAATCTTTTCTAAATCAGCTACTTTCTTTTTCAGTTCATCATTTTCATCTTTTGAAACTATATTTTCTTTTCTTAAAACATCAATTTCATTTATTAAAGAAGAATTTTTCTTTTTCAAAGCGGTATACTTAATACCCAATTTTTCAAATTCCTCATATACCTCTTCCAAAGTATTTTGCAATTCTTCATAATAGGGATTTTCAAGATTTGTTACTTCAAGATCATCTTTAGCCATAAGACAAAGATTTGCAGATTCTTCATTGTTTGCGTCGCTGTCTGAGCTACTTGAATCATCATCCCATGTAGTTTTCATTGTTTTCTTACCTTTGTATCGATATTTCTTTAGCAGGGGACAATCTACCTTGATATGTCCTGACTTTTTACATTTATAACAAATTAATGAATTATTTTTACCTGTATATTTGTTGGAAGATTTTTTGAAAGGTTTCCTTGGAGGAACTTTATTTTTCAAGAATTTCTTAAATCTTCTAGTAATCATTGCAATCTCTTCGTCATCGCTTTCTTCATCTTCATCGCTTTCACTTTCATGAGGAACGACTTTGAGTGCCAAGCTCTTCTTTTGCTCTCCTTCTTCTTCTCCTCTTCTCAATGTGTACTCATAGGTAATAAGTGACCCAATGAGTTCATTTACTTCGAGTTTTTTAAGATCTCTAGCTTCAAGAATCGCTGTTACTTTTGATTCCCAACGTTTTGGCAAGGAGTTGAGAATTTTCCTTACTACCTCCAAACTTGAATAAACTTTACCAAGAGATGTCAAACTATTTATAATATTAGTAAAACGAGTATACATAGAAGAGATAGATTCATCATCATTCATTTTGAACATTTCATATTCATGCGTAAGAACATAAATTTTTGATTTTTTGACTTGCAAAGCTCCTTCATAGGTTACTTCCAAGTTGTCCCAAATTTCCTTTGCTGTCCTGCAAGTCATTATTTTGTTAAATTCATTACCATTTGAGAGCATTATATAGAAAATTCATAGCCATTACATTCACAGTATCAAGTCTATCGTCTTCGCGATCAAACTCTTCCTCTTTCTTTTTGACCTTTACTCCATCAACAGTTTTTGTTAGAATATAAGGTCCATTTACAATACATTTCCATATTTCACGATCTTAAGAATGAAGAAATATTCTCATTTTAGCTTTCTAGAAAATATAATTGTTTCCACAAAATAGCGGAGGCCGACTACTGGATTGACCTTCAGCGAATGTAGCTGCAATGTTAGCCATATCTTAACTCAATAGATAATTAATCTTATAATAGAGCCATTGCTCTGATACTAATTGTTACATAGATAACTAACACAAGAGGGGGGTGAATTGGGTTATATTATAAAAATTAACACTTATAAATCAAATACACAATATAAAATATAAATAGAATATAAAGCAGTAAGAAATGTAAAGAGTAGGGTAAGAAAAAACAAACTCAGTATTTTTACGAGGTTCAGCCCCACTGCCTACGTCCTCGCCTCAAACTACCCATTGAGGATCCCAAATTCACTAGTCAATCTCCTTTAGGTGGAGATAGAAACCTATTACACTTTTGAGCAGCACCGCTCCAAAGAATTCGTGTAGAACACTCTCTACACTTTCAATCACCTCACATTTGGTGATTTAACTATTCCCCGTGTAGAACACCTTCTACACACACAAGGGTTATACGCACCCTCTTACAAATACAAAAATTGATAGTGGGTAGACTATCAAAGCACTCTCCTTAATGAGTGAGATAGAAACAATACAGCTCAACCTATATCTCTCTAAAAAAGAATAAAAATTAAGACTCAAAACTTTAGATAAGAGAGAATGAGAGTTTTGAAAGAATGATGCAAAACTTAGCAATAGATGTGTAAGCTCTTGTTGTTGTGATTTTTTGCAAAACACAAGTGAGCTATTTATAGGCAAATGAGTCTCACTCAATCATCTTTCAAATTCAAAATTCAAATTTTGATGAGGTCATTGCATATGTCATTCAATTTTCAAAATTCAAATTTTTGAATGAAGTCATTGCATATATCATGCACATGTAAAATATAATTTTTGAAAATAAAACTTTTGATGAGATCATTACATATGTCATGCACATGCAAAATATAGTTTTCCAAATTAAAGCATTTTTTATGTCATGCATATATCATGCTTATGTCATGTATAAAAAATTGCAATTTAATGCTTTATGAGAAAAGATTAATTTTTTAGCCTTAATCCAATTTTATCAACAGATGTACAAAAATAATTTATGAGTTTCATTTGTAGACTTGTTCTTTTATACTTGATGTGCGCTGCGCTCTATTGCGTAGATAATTTGAGCTTGAGACTTGAATTCATTTGTTATCATCAAAATCTGCACGTAGATACGAAACTTGAAACCTTGGATTCAACAGATCCCATGTATTTACCTGCCTTCAGGTTAAAAGCCCAAAAAAAAAAAGCTACAATAAAAAGAGAAAACAGAGGCTACTATATATGCTATGTACATTATACTATTTTTTGGGAGTCATTAATATTCATCAAACCAAACTAATGGGACCCTTTATCCCATCTATGCTTTGATGTTCTAATGTTCCAATGTCTCATTAAGAGCTAATGCAAAGTCAAACATTCCATAAAACACATGCACGAAAGTCCTTTAACATGCAAATAACATCTGAGTGGTTCCAGAATTTGCAATATAGTCATTCACTACAGAGACTATTGGTAAGAAACATTGTCATATCCTAACAAAAAATTGAAATACTGCTAATCGTTAGGATCTAAGTAAGGCGCATCTTGATTCAATTAGAAACATTATTCATAGGAAAACATATTTCAGTTCTAAAAACTCAAAATGTCAATTCAAATAACTTAACATAAGCAAAAATACACTATGATTCTTTCATTTCGTAAGATTGATTTTAGATGGACAAATGCTTCAAACCAGTAATACATGCTTCACACAAAGGGAAAGTTAATAAATAAAGATTGATTTTAAAATTAGCTCTCAAATGGACACAAACCAGAAAACTGGAGTCAAACTACAAAAGTTAATAAATATATTCACACATCATGAGGAACTCGAGAAACCTTTGTACTAGGCTAAACTCATAGCAAGAGAACAACTGGCAATAGTAAAAATAAAATTAATTTTGATTTTAATTACATTCACTAGCAGCAAGATTGATGTTCTTCACTAACAGCATATGATTTTTAATTTTCGTAGGACTGACGTGAGCAAAGTTTTTCGGTGAAGCGAGACTTTAAGAGAAGATCCGATGAAATATCAAAACGATGCACTGTTCAGTCTCGCGGTGTACATTTTGAGATCAGTCCAAAACGACCTCGGTGAGCCTCCATTGCTATACAAGAGAGAGAGAGAGAGAACTCACCGGCGTTGGCAAGAAGCCCGGAGGCGGCAAGAACACGGCGGCTAGCAATGATCGAAAACCCATGAAGAAGGTTAAAACATCGAGCGAGAGCGAGAGCAAGAGAGAGGGAGGGAAAATCGGGAGTTAGGGGGAAAATAAGGCGCGGGGAAGGATTAGATCTATGTTATTAGGACAAAGAGCAGGATTACAAAATAGCTTTCTTTTAGGCAAACTTATTTCAAATCGCGGAAAAAAATAATTATTTCCGGCTATTTCTTACATAGCCACACGATTTCGGCTTATTTAAAATTATAGGTTAGTTGCGGCGAAATTTGTACTGCCAGAAATAAACATAGTCCGATCTACAACTTTTTCTTGTAGTGAATATCTCTATACGTGAAATAAAAAGAAAGCAAGAAGTACTATATTACTTAATTACGCATAACAAAATTAAGGAGATCGAGTATTTTAATTATATGGTGATCAACCTTACACACATGAAATTAAACATGGTACTAGTTGTACATTTAGGTACTGAATTAATACACAATGAACAAAAAGAAAATAAACTACAATTACAATATGATATCAATAAATAAAAATAAAGGAGATCAGGTTTTTATTTGGCGGTGAACCAAATCACATTAACAGGCATGCGGCATTAGAATCCGATCGATATTGATCATCATGCATGTGTCTTTAGTTAGGAAGATCAGTAGGCGGGAGGAGTCCAAGGAGTAGCAATTACGTGAAGAGCATTCTTTTTTTTAGCTACTAATCCAACAGTCTCAGACATATCAAGCTCTTGTGGCTTCATCTCATTGGGAAGTTTCCAGTCGAAGTGATACAATAAGTGGGAAAGAGTAAGCTCAATTTCTGCAAGAGCAAATGTGATACCTGGACATATCCTCCTCCCACCACCAAATGGAAGGAACTCGAAGTTTGCCCCTCTAAAATCAACATGAGTACTATTAGAACCTAGAAATCTCTCTGGGCGAAAGCAATCAGCATCAACCGGCCAGTAATTCGGATTTCTCCCTATAGCCCAAGCATTGATGATTATTTTTGTGTTGCTTGGTATCTCATACCCACCAATTTCACACTTCTCTCTTGATTCTCTTGCGAGTATACCACCTGGAGGGTGTAGTCGTAAGGTTTCTTTGACAATTGATTTCAAGTAATACAGTTTATGAACATCTGTCTCATCGATCTTCCGTCTCCCCGGAAGCACTCGTCGAACTTCTGCCTGTGCCTTCTCCCGTATTGTTGGGTTTTTCATCAGTTCAGACATTACCCATTCAATTACAGTTGCTGAAGTCTCACTTCCTGCAGAGACAACGTCCTGCAGCATGTAGACAGAAGTCTCACTAATAACTCAGAAATTTTAAAAAAATAAAAATATATATAACGAAAAAAAATTGATTTTTGTGATCAATTATTTGTGATAAAAAGATTATTTGCAATTCATTTTAACTATAAATAATTATTTCACTAAAATTAACTGATGACTACAAATAAGCAATCTTCATGTAATGGTTGCTCATGAATCCATCAATTTGTAATTAATTAGAAGAAAAAACAAGAAGGAATTAAATCGTATTTGCTAATTACCATCATAATAGCTTTAATGTGCTTGTCTGTTATATTGAATTCAAGCTCGCCCGCCGCCTGAAGGTTCAAAAGCGTATCGAGTATATCATCATGATGAACAATATGGCTTGATGACTCATCCTGGATGCTGGCTGCTGAAGTGGTGCGTACTCTTTTCATCTTATGCTCATTGAGTATATATTCGAGAATCTTGTCTAATCTCTTCTGTATCTTCAACAACTTGGGCCTTGTCCCAGTGAGGAAACCAAGGAACTTGAGTGACGGGAACAAATCAGGTAAGTCGAAACCTCCAGCGACTTTAATACTATCATTCAGCAAATTTAAGAATTCCTTTTCATATGCACACTTATTCCCGAAAACTGCCCTGCAAGCTATTCTATTTATCACGGAGAAGATTTCCTCGCTCAGATTTATGGGAATTACTCCCCTAGAAGAGGACGACACGAAATGGACAAGATTCCCCACCTCTTCTTCTCTCAACAATCTAAAGGATTGGACGCGTTTGACACTTAGGAGCTCAGTCACACAAACCTTACGCATCTGCCTCCAGTACTCGCCATAGGGACTAAACACCATACTTGAATAATCATAGGTCAAGATCTCCACAGCAAGAACGCTAGGACGCTGTGCGAAAGTTGGGTCATGTGTCTTCAACACATGTTTGGCTAGATCTGGTGATGTGATGATTATTGCCAACACCTCCCCAAGCTGCAACTGAAAAATAGGTCCATATTTATCGGCCAACTCTTTCAAAGAATGATGCGGAAGTTTTGCGAAAGCTAGTTGGTGCAGGTTCCCTAGAATTGGTAGCTTCCATGGCCCTGGGGGCAACTTATAATGGATTCGGCCTTTGGCTAATTTGGATCTCTTCCAGTTTAGAATCAGGATAAACAGGCATATCAAAATCCATATAAGGGCTGCAGGAAGGCTACTTGGAGCTTGGAGCATTATGAACAAATATAATTACAGACGGAGCTAGCTCTTCTCTTCTCCTTTGAAGTTATACATATATGAATCTATGATACCTACGTCGAAAGGATATTGGCATTAGAAATATATACATATATATATATATATTTATATATATGTACTAGTAATAGCAATTAACGTTCGTGCCAGGCTTGTTCTCCTAGTTGATGAGGAAAAAATATAGCTAGGGAGAAAAGATATGCATGGCGGTAATGGCTCTGCCTCTACTGCTACAGAAATATAGCGAGAGAGAGAGAGAGAGAGAGAGAGAGATATGGAGCCCAAAAGTGCGGGGAGTGTATAACGAGAGGAAGATATAGAGACTAGTCTAGAGAGAGAAGGGCGTGGATTTTGTTTTCTTTTTATTGCCTTTGGTTGCCATGTTCGGTCCGGCAATGCCTTTGTTTTGTTGTTAGTTTGATTTCCTTTTGGTTTGGATATTTCTTTTTCTTTTTTTAAACTAATTTCTCATATTAAAAACTGCCACGGCACCTCTCCATAAATTCTTTGTTTTTTTTTTCTCTCAGCAAATAAAAGCATAACATTAATAAACATAGACATAGTTCGACACATACATAATACCAACAAAACTAAAGTGCAAAAGAAAGGTAATTACAAAGGTGGGTTTTTTCCACTGTAGAAATAAATAATATATGTAGGGATGGTAGGGAGGGGAATGCATTCAAAGATGTGATTGGATGCTGCCTATTGCACAAACATGTGCACGCATCGATTTCTAGATCAATATACTTTTTCTGCCGACTAGGTTTCAAAGCTTGGTAAAATATATCTTATGTATTTTCTAATAACTGATTCTATTTTCCAGCTGGTTGGTCTTGCATCTTGGTTGATTGCTTGGATCACTTGAGCTGAATCTCCTTCTAAGTAGATTTTTATTATTTTTCGATTTTTTACTTCTTGTGTTTCTATCAATGTTGCACAAGCTTCTCCTACATTTGGATTCTTATTGTGAACAAAGCTTGTTATTGCAAATATGGGCTCCCTTAAGTTGTTGAGGCAAATGGCAGTTGTCGTTGCTCCTTCTTTTCTAATAGCCACGTCAAATTGGATGGTGTGATAGTCTTCAGTGTGATTGGCATTGATAGTGATCTCTTCTTCGTTTTTTTCTTTCCAAGCTGAGTTATGATCCAAAAGGGATTTTGAGACTCTTGCAATTAACCACAAATGAGTAGGAGTGAACAATTGGTGGATGACCAAATTATGAAGGTACCATATGTTGTCAATGGCCAAGGGGGCAAAGAATTGGAAGGATTGGGCTTCATTTTTTTGGTATGTTGAGAGATTCAGTTGGAATGATGATGTTTGTCCAGTTGGAGATTGTTTCATTTGCAAAAGCAATAATGTTGATTGGCCAATTAGATTGTCTCCAAAGACTTTGGGCATAGTAGCATTTAAGGGTAAGATGTAAGATGGTCTCTTTTTCAACTTGGCAAAGTGGGCAAAGGACATGATTGTTTGTGAGGTTGGTCATTCTTGTGATCAAAAATTTTGTGGGAAGCATATTATGTGACACTTTCCACAAAAGTAGTTTTAAACGATCCTGCATTTTAAGCTTCCATAATTTTCTCCAAGGGATTTCATGATAGTTATTGACAGTGGAAAGAATCAGAGCATCGTATACTGACTTTATAAAGAAATTTCTAGAGTAGTGGTGAATCTATTGAATTTTGTCTTCTTGGAAAACAGAGTTATAAATGGACAGGGGGATTTTCAAAATCTCATTGACAGATTTTGTTTAGAAGAGAGTTTAGAGTAGCAAAACATTCCATCTACAGGGTTCTTCTAAAATAAGTTCAACTACTTTTATGTTCATTTCAATCCAGTTTGTGTTGGGGTTAGGTGTAGGAGTGAAGTTGCGTAGTGTTGGTAACCAGGAATCTTGCCAAACTCTGGTTGACTCCATAAATTCTTCAAATTCGAGAAGCATTGATTATGGCAATACAAATTAAAAAGTCAATCACATCGGGATATTAATTACCTAAAATAATTAATTTTTGAAGTTCGAAATACTTTCTAATTAAAACAATTTCTCACTTCATCTCCAAACTAGCTTAAATTATTTAATAGTAGGGGTATAAAAATAAAAAAAAATTGATTGAATCAGATTGGACGAAATCAAACGATAGATTCAATATGGGTTGTAACCAGTTTGATGCAGTACTGATTCTTAAAAATAAAAATCGATTATAAATTGGTAACATACCAGTTTTCTTATTTTGAATATTGAAATCGAATCGGATCAGTATATATATTTTAATTTTTTATATTATATATAAATTTTATATTATTATTATTATATATTATATGCTACTTTTTTAATAATATAAGATGAAATTTTAATATTATTATTCATGTATATTAATCATACAACATAAAATTAAACTACTAGTAAAATTAGACACTAATTATACTATTTTAATCTTATTATTCAAGTTTATTAATCTCAATAATAAGTTTGATACTATTTATATTATACTAGTATAATTAGACATCAATAAATTAGTAATTGTTAATAATAAATATTAAATTCTCATAATTAAGTTTAGTATTAAAAAAATTATAATTTTAAACATATAGAGAGTTACATGTGTAAATGGTAAATCAGAAAACCAAACCAAATATAACCGAAATCAAAAAACCGAAAGTTTTGGTTCGGTGAGGAATCAGCCCGTATTAGTTTTTAAATTTTCAAAACCGATATATATCTTTCAATTTCAAAATTTTTCAAAAATCATACTAAATCAGATTGATTACGCCTTATTTAATAGTAAAACAAAATGTGATTTAATTTCTTAATTTAAAGAAACTAAAAGTAATTAATTAAAACTGTAAGAATTATAAAGTAATTGTGCATGTATGATGTAAGAGAAGTGTTATCATAATAAAAGAATTCTATAAAAATAAATTCATAAATATATGCACATTAATGTGGTACGTTAATTCTACTTTAAAATAAAAATAATTTTTATAATCTAATATATTACGCTAAACTATCTTTGAATTCATTTTTATAATTTTTTTATAATTAAAGCATTTATTATTATACATAATTGAAATGGTTCAATTCTTCTCAGCTTTATTGATGGATGAAAGTTCTGATTTGTAATCAAAACAGAAATGGCTCAATTCAATAGTCGATTTGAACACACGAAAAAAGGCTTTAGGTTAGTGATAAGTACACGAAAAACACACATAAAAAGCAAAAAATATCACAAATTATGCATTGTTGACGCGATTGTTTAGACACGTGATTGATCTTCAACCAACCACCCTACTCTTTATGGATAGGAGACTCTTCCCCATCCTATCAAGTATTTATTATTCGTCACTTTTTCTTCCTTTAAAGATATGGGCATGATTATTACACAATTTCCACATAACTCATCGACAATATATAACTGTTTTTTTAATAATTTATTGGATTTTATATTTTAAAAAAATTGCTAATATACCAACTCACTTTAACACCTCATTTCGATATTTTATTTATTTTAATTTTTTTATTTAATAATTTAGGAAATAAATATTAATTATGTATTGATATTTTTTTATATTTTTTAAAAATATTTTTAAATGATAAGAAATATGAATAAAAAATTAAACAAAAATAGAAAACAAGACTTTGTCTAGCGGTCAAAATGAACGGTATTACTTATTAAGCGGTAAAATAGCTTCGCTCTTTATATTAACTAAATATATAATAAATATGTAATGAATTGGTCTATTTTCAAGGAAGTGTACACAGCATATATATCATTTGCCTAATTTAAATGTTAAGATTCTTAAGCTTTTAAAATTAAATTATACCATATAAATATTGATTTTACTAAATATATACTGACTCAAAGAATATAATTTTATCATATTCCTTTTTTTCAACCTACTATATTTCCGCGCCAATCCTTTTCCCCTAGGATCTTTTCCTCCCCCCTATGCTACTTGGTTCGTACTAATACTGTTACCTTCCCCATAGCAAACCCAAGAGAGCCATATGTAGGGTCCAATATTCACTGCATCATTAATTGAGGAAAAAAAATTCAAGATGTAAAAATCAATATATATATATATATATATATATTTAATCTCATTTTATAAAATAATAAAGTTTTCAACCAAAAAAGGAAATGAATGATTATAAGGAAAAAGACGATATCACATAAACTGGTACACACATTCTAATAATCAAATAACAATAAGTTTATTGAGAATATGAGAAAACAAGATGAAATGACGATCTTTTACATCATCGATCTTAATATATCTATATATATATATTAAGTTTATTGAGAATATGGCAGCATGCATCTAATTGATAAGCTTGCTATATGTTGGTGCTTAGTACTACTCATCTGACTTCTTTGTAAAATAAGGTGGTTTGTATTAGGAGATGAGTTTTGAAAGTTGAATAAAATATTATTATAATATTATTTTATAATAATATTATTATTATGTTAAAATTTGAAAAAGTTGAATTGAGATTTGAAAAAGTTGAATTGTTTATTATATTTTGTATGAATATTTGAAAAAATATAATAACGAATTTGAAATGAGTTGATCTCACTCTCAAATCCAAACAAGTAAATGGTAGATTCTTAAACTGAGTTTTACTATTCACAACTCATTTCGTACTTTCAATTCATCTCAACCACTCATTTCAAATTTCAACTCATCTCAACCACTCATTTTATTATTATTTATAACTCATCTCATCTCATTTATGAATCCAAACCACCCCTAGTCAAAATGGTAGATTCTTAAGCAAGCTCGCATGAATCCTATTCCGAATACTATTCCATTTGCTTGCATTCATGCTTTTAATTATAAAGAGCAAACCACAAAGCTATCGACGATTTTATAATATTATTTGATTCTCTAATATATACTACTACTACTTGGTGGAGAGAGAGAGAGTGAATAAAATCCGTGCAAATTTTTTTTATAGATGCAAGAGAAACTTTCATATTCAAACCCAACATATATAGTTCCTTCAAATTTCAAATAACCTTTCAATTTACAAGTAAATAATCTAATAAAAAAATCCTCATTTACACATTTGCATTGACAAAACCATAAAAAACCAACAAACGACTTAGTTCTACATGACATGCACCAACATCTACACGTCCACCATACAAAATTTGGACTAACAGATCATATGATCTTATATAAACGGTTAGAAAATTATATATACACACAAAGAAAGGGATGATAACAACACAAATTAATATATTCTCATCTTCACTTCAATTAATTAATCCATTAAATTATTGTGAATTTTTTTACTTGTTGGATTTTCATTCTTTGCATTTATCAGTGATTCATTATGTTAACTGATTTCTTCTTTGATGTGATAATAGTTTTTAACAATTTGGTTTTCTTCATTGCAATTTGATTTTCATTTTTTTCAAACATTTTGTAAATCCATCAAACATGTTAACAAAAATAAAAATCATAAATTTATTAAAAAAAATTCCCAAATAAAGTTAAAAAAAAAAAACAATAGGCAAAAGAAATCCATAACTAACTCAGTGGGAGTAGACTTTTCCAAACCCAAAACAAAGCACAAAAAATAGAATCATGGAAAAGAAATAACTGGTAGATCAGTTGAGACGTGAGAAATAAAATATGAGAATTTAACAAACAACAAAAGCTTATTAGCATATGTAATTCAAGCGTAAATTCAAATGTACAGCTAAATGCAAATTCAACTACACATCACACCAATACTCACATAGCACAACATAGCACATCTTTATGTCAAAACAATACAACTATATAGGCAGCACTGTAAAGACTTCTCTTCGACTGTGACGTAACGAACTTTTATTCCCTTGATTCCTTTGTAGAGTCTATATATAGACCTCTGTACATGCAATGAAATTTAGGAAGATTTTTCATCACTTTCATTACTCCAACATAGTATCAAGAGCCACCAAATTACTCGCTAAGTCCCTCTGATCCTATGGCCAACTCTTCCTCCTCTCTCTTTCCTCTCTCTATCACCTCTTCATTTTTCCACATAGTCACTACCAAACTCACCACAGATAATTATCTTCTCTAGAAAGTTCAAACATACGCTTACTTGCGTGGGCAAGATGGATACTGTTTCGTTGAAAGGAACATGTCTCATATCTTCTCAATGGTTTGGGTCCCACGTATGAGTCCTTCATTACCTCTATCACGTAGGCAGGCAAATATTTGGATAATTGAACACGCTCTAAACTACGGTGTCCTACAATCGGACGAGTGCACGCGTCGCAACTCAAACAAGCACAAAAACATTAGTAAAATTAAAAAAAAATGCAAACAGAATTTAAATAAACGATGCGATGCAACTTGGGTTCACCGAGGTGACGCCAAACGTGAGGGAGCATGATGGAGAATGGCAGTGTAAGGCAACAATGGCGGAAAGAGGTTTTGATTTTGGGAAACTAGAGGGTGGTTTAGTGGGATGCTCTAACAAGGCATGGTAGATCACAGAGGCACACATGGAGGTAAGAGGGTAAAACCCACGGGTTGGGATGGATTGAGGAGAAGGCTATAGAAAAAGGGGTGGTTGGCTCTAGAGGTGGTTGCGCAACCTTTAGAAGGTGGATGTGAGAGGCTTCACATGGCAGAATCCTAGGCAAGATTTCCTAAATCAAACAGAATGCAAAACAAGGAGGAATCAAAGATATTCAATGGACCAATCATCAATGGTGAGCTCGCAAGGGAAAGCTCATTGTGGCCAGTGTCAAACGGGCGTGGCAAGAGTAGTAACGGCAAGCTATTAGGTTTCCAAACTCAAAGTGGAAGAAGGTGCCGACAAGGAGGTAGAGATTGGGTGAAGTGGCGTAGGAGGGTTTCGAAGGCAGGTGTGGCACAAGGTGGTGGATGGCAACACATAGATAAGCTACTGAGAGAGAGAGAGAGAGAGAGAGAGAGAGAGAGAGAGAGAGAGAGAGGGAGAGGGAGAGGGAGAGGGAGAGGGAGAGGGAGAGGGAGAGGGAGAGGGAGAGGGCAGCAAGCTTGCAGTGCATAGGAGGAGGATAAAATAAGATAGGATTTTCACCCCTTCATGAGCCAATATGGTGAATCTTAAGGTGGGGAAGGGGCTAGGCCTCCGGTCACACAAGTTGGGCCCTCCAGCACACACACGGCCCAAAAGAAAGAAAATTAAGCAACCCAAACTCCGAAAAGGCTCAAACCAAAAAAAATAATAAAAGAAAAATCTAATAAATTAAATTAGAATACCACAATATGAATTTCAAACAAAATAAAACAGTCATTAATAATAATAAATAAAAAACATAATCCATAATAATAATAAATAAAATAAGCCACTAATAATAATAAACAAAATAAAACAACCAATAATAAAAATAATAATAATAATACGTAAAATACACCAAATCTAAAATCTCAAATTAATTATCCTCGATCGACAGATTAAACATTTCGATTGGCAAAAAATTTGAAATGCCATGCATGGAAAGTGGAACGAATCAGTTAAACGATATTATATATATATATATATATATATATATATATATATATATATATATATATATATTTATATGTGTGCATTACATGCCGTGATCCGTATTTTGCGTTATCTTCAATTAAGAAGATAAGAGTCCAAGGCGGGCATGGCAACGTCCACCTCAACATGTAAATCATTGCCTCTCTTATGAGATATTATTACCTATAAATCCACGTAATATATCTCATATATATAATTGAGAAAGAGAGAGATCATATGTCGACTCCATTGTATTAAATGACATGATAATTATCCATGGATAGTATTTCTTAGTTATAAATACATGAATATCATGGTTCACATGATGTGCGCGTGATACAAGAAAACTTATTCGCGACCAGTTATTTTTTGTCAAAATGATTATTTTATGTTAAAATAAATTTATTTTCGTAATAAATAGTCATCTTTACTACAAATAATCTATCATAAATACTATTTTTTTTTTGTAGCATGCTTAATTATTAGTCTATCTTTCTCTTAGAATTAATGTAAAAATTCTCTTAGGCCTAGTTTGCTTTGGGAAACAAAACTAAAAATTTCAAACTCTTTTCAAATTTATCATTATACTTTTTTAAATTCTCATACAAAATATAATAAAAAATTCAATTTTTTCAAATTCCAAAACCATTTTTTCAAATCTCAAAACAAAACTAATATTAAAAAAATATATTATAACAATATTTTCTTTTATTTAACTTTTATCCCATCTCATTTCTGAAAATAAATAGCGCCGTAGATAAAAAATTACTATTTTTGATAGCATCAACTACAAATTAATGGACGCATCCACCAAATTAAAAACTTCAGCAGCATTAATTAATGATGAACTAATGATTAGCAATATTCCAATTAATAAGTGTTAAATACCATTAATAATAAGAATCATGAATTCATAGAGATAAGTTTGACTTGGAATTGAATAATTAAGCATCAATACGTTATTAGCTGATCATGAATACTGAAAGCATATAAAATATATATGTGAAATAAAAGGAAAGCCAAGAAGTACTATATTATATAATTACACAAAAATGAGATCGAGGATTTTAATTATTTGATAATCAACCATACACATGAAATTAAACTGGCCGTACTTGTACAATATGTAGGTACTGAATTAATACACAATGAATAAAAAGAAAATAAACTACAATTACAATATGATATCAGTAAATAAAGATAAAGGAGAGGATCAGGTTTTTATTCGGTGAATCAGATCACATAAAATGTTCGACAAATAAAGCAAACATATAATATTGTCTCACAAAACAGTACATAATAATATAACATCATAACTGAATCGATCGGCGCTGCATGCGTTCCTTTAACATCGATATTGATCATGCATGTGTCTTTAGTTAGGAAGATCAGTAGGTTGGAGGAGTCCAAGGAGTAGCAATTACGTAAAGAGCATTCTTTTTCTTAGCTGTTAATCCAACAGTCTCAGACATATCAAGCTCTTGTGGTTTCATCTCATTGGGAAGTTTCCAGTCGAAGTGATACAATAAGTGGGAAAGAGTAAGCTCAATTTCTGCAAGAGCAAATGTGATACCTGGACATATCCTCCTCCCACCACCAAATGGAAGGAACTCGAAGTTTGCCCCTCTAAAATCAACAGTACAATTAGAATTAGAATCTAGAAATCTCTCTGGGCGAAAGCAATCAGCATCAACCGGCCAGTAATCTGGATTTCTCCCTAAAGCCCAAGCATTGATGATAATTTTTGTGTTGCTTGGTATCTCATACCCACCAATTTCACACTTCTCTCTTGATTCTCTTGGGAGTATGCCTGCAGGAGGGTGTAATCGTAAGGTTTCTTTGACAATTAATTTCAAGTAATCTAGTTTATGAACATCTATCTCATCGATCTTCCGTCTCCCCGCAAACACTCGTCGAACTTCTGCCTGTGCCTTCCCTCGTATTGTTGGGTTTTTCATCAGTTCAGACATTACCCATTCGATTACAGTTGCTGAAGTCTCACTTCCTGCAGAGACAACGTCCTGCAGAGCATGTAGACAGATCAATTAGTCTCACTAATAACTCGGAAATAAAATATATATATATATAACGTAAAAAAAAAAAAAAAAAAAAATTGTGATCAATTATTTGTAATAAAAAAACTATTTGTAATTCATTTTGACTATAAATAATTATTTCGTTAAAATTAACTTATGAGTACAAATAAATAATTTTCATGTAGTGGTTGCTCATGAATTCATCAATTTGTAATTAATTAGAAGAGAAGGAATTAATCGTATTTGCTAATTACCATCATAATAGCTTTAATGTGCTTGTCTGTTATATTGAATTCAAGCTCGCCCGCCGCCTGAAGGTTCAAAAGCGTATCGACCATATCATCATGATGAACAATATGGCTTGATGACTCATCTTTGATGCTGGCTGCTGAAGTGGTGCGTACTCTTTTCATCTTATGCTCATTGAGTATATATTCGAGAATCTTGTCTAATCTCTTCTGTATCTTCAACAACTTGGGCCTTGTCCCAGTGAGGAAACCAAGGAACTTGAGTGAAGGGAACAAATCAGGTAAGTCGAAACCTCCAGCAACTTTAATAATATCATGCAGCAAATTTAAGAATTCCTTTTCATGTGCACACTTATTCCCGAATACTGCCTTGCAAACTATTCTATTTATCACGGAGAAGATTTCCTCGCTCAGATCTATGGGAATTACTCCCCTAGAAGAGGACGACACGAAATCGACAAGATTCCCCACCTCTTCTTCTCTCAACAATCTAAATGATTGGACGCGTTTGACACTTAGAAGCTCAGTCACACAAACCTTACGCATTTGCCTCCAGTACTCGCCATACGGACTAAACACCATACTTGAATAATCATAGGTCAAGATCTCCACAGCAAGAACGCTAGGACGCTGTGCGAAAGTTGGGTCATGTGTCTTCAACACATGTTTGGCTAGATCTGGTGATGTGATGATTATTGCCAACACCTCCCCAAGCTGCAACTGAAAAATAGGTCCATATTTATCGGCCAACTCTTTCAAAGAATGATGCGGAAGTTTTGCGAAAGCTAGTTGGTGCAGGTTCCCTAGAATTGGTAGCTTCCATGGCCCTGGGGGCAACTTATAATGGATTCGGCCTTTGGCTAATTTGGATCTCTTCCAGTATAGAATCAGGATAATTAGGCATATCAAAATCCATATAAAGGCTGCAGGAAGGCTACTTGGAGCTTGGAGCATTATGAACAAATATAATTACAGACGGAGCTAGCTATTCTCTTCTCCTTAATTTGAAGTTATCCACACACACACATATAATATATGTATATATTATATATATATATATATATATATGATACCTACCGCGTTGAATTAAAGGATAGCAATAAAATATATACATACATATATATATATATAATAGTAGTAGTAGAAGTACGTAACGTGCAAGGCTGGTTGATCTTCTAGTCGAGGAAGTAATATATATAAGGGAAAAAAGATACGAATGCAGGTTGCATCTAATTGACAGGCTTGACTATACATTAGTGGACGTTATATAGTACGTACTCATCTGATCATGACCTTTTTGTAAAATAATAATATTATTTCCTTTTTAGTAAAAAGCGGTAGATTCTTAAGCAAGCTCGCATGAATACTAATTTGGATCTCTTCCAGTAGGATAAATAGGCATATCAAAAGCCATGAAAAGGTTGGAAGCTGGCTAATTGGAGCGCTAGCTTGGAGCGTTATAAACTAATTTTATCGCAGACGAAGTTGTACATTATATATGATACCTAGCTACCTTGAAAGGATATAATTGGCAATAAAATATTATAAAAATGTATCAGTTATTTTTTTTATCAAAATGTCTATTTTTTATTAAAATAATCTTGTTAAAATGAGTATGTTTTTATTGTAAATAGTTATTTTTATTATAAATATATATATATTTTTTTGTAGTAAAATATATATATATATATACACACACACCACGTTCCAATATTTTTTGTTTTATTGTTAATCATTTTAAATGTTATCATCATTATTCACGACATTTAAATAATTTGATCGTCATTATTAATATCAGTCAATGAAAGTGGCCGGCGACGTGACTTACATTAGTTTAATTAAAAATATGATGAGATGTAGGCTACGTTTGAATTTAAAATTGAAATGAGATAAATATTGAAATGAGGTAAGTTTAAATTAGTTTTAAAAATTAAATAAAATATTATTATTATTTAAAAATTTTAAAAAGTTTAATTGAAATTTTAAAAAAATATATTAAGATTTATATTTTTTATAAAAAAATTTAAAAAATATAATAATAAATTTGTAATAAATCAAAAAAAAATTATATTCATCTCTAAATTCAAACGGATCCTAATATTATGCTACAGTCAACGACTCAACAGTACTCGTACATCCATAATTCACATGGTATGACGTTGCGATAAGAGCTGCGTTCCATATCATCTATATATATTCAAAAAATCAAGACGTTGCATTAAGAGGAAAAAAAAAAAAAAAAACAGAGAGAGAGAGGGAGAGAAGTCAAAAGCGGAAAAAGAACAGTTTATATACATGCATGTCTATATCAAATGGATAAGAGAAATGTTAAGAGTCAAAAATAAAAAGTTATAAATAAAAATCACATCTCATTAAAAGAAAAAATTATTTTTTCTATTTAATAATTAAGTAAGTATTTTTTATTAATATTGTAAATTTATTTTTAAAAAATAAAATATATAAATTGTTTTCAAAAATACAAAAAATAAAAATATTGACTGAGCGGGGATCTCATTCGGAATCCCCAAGAGTGCTGTAGTGCCACTCAAATAATTAATGTTCAATGTCAGTCGTGATTATTGATTACAATTAATAAATTAACACGACGCCATTATTTTTGGACGTTTGTTGATTTCTTTGTCGTTTAGTACACGGTATTCACATTTATCACAACATAATAAGAGTTGAAGCTTTGTATTCTATGGCTTTTATATATGTCTCATATTTAGATGAATACGATGATAAGTAACAATATATACATATAATCTATCAAAAATAATTGGAAGTAGTCAGCACACAGCATTCAATTCTCACGTGAACAGTAACATAAATAATAAATATTACGACTCGATAAGTGTTGTGTGCTGACTACTTCCCAGCACTGCTCATAATATATATATATCATGCGCGTATATTGCATGATCATGCGTGGGATAAATTAGTTGTGCTTTACCGTATTGTGTGATTGCAAACTGTCAAAAGAAAGTTTAAATTAATGTACGTCCGTGTTTTTCAAGTGCATATAATATAAACAAAAATGTTAAAAACAAACGCATGATATCAACGGCCTGCCACGTCATAAGCTTTTCTCATTTTTTGTTCTTCTCCTTCTCTCTCCGTTTAGTTTTCTCTTTTCCTCAAAATTTTGTCAATTGTAACATTCTCTCTTCATCTCAATCTCCCTTAGCTCACCTTGATTCTTCTTCAATTTCACTCCCTCTCCTTTCTCCTCCACCATATCTCTTCCTCTCCATTTTATTTCTCTCTTCCTCTCATTCTAAACAAAAATCCAGCAACATAAAAACTCGTACCTAACACACCTTGTCGACTCATCACGAGAATACAAGCTGCCAAAGCTGGAGCTCTTTCCAATGGAAATTCCTGGCATATTTGATGAAATTTTTTTCTAGAAATAGAATATAAGCTTAGAGATCTTCCCACGAGAATACAAGTCAAAGCTCTTTCCCATTTGGGGCATCTTGGATTATGGCTTTGAGAAATCGAAACAAAGCTCGCTTTATAAGCCAAAGTCATGTGGGTATTTATTTCTCTAGTAAAAGAAGTCGAAAAATCAAACGTTTCTTTCACTTGAAAAATGAGCTAGATCCCTTTTGGGATTATTGAAGTTTTGTAAAAGAGAGATAATATTTGGGGTATGTAAAGTTGTAAATAACAGAATTAAGACAATGATAGAAAAAGTAGAATTTCATTTCTTTTTATTACATATACGTACATAGTCTTGGTCCCTTGTATAGGCATAAAGGAATACAACTGTGAATAATAAAAGGAATAAAGTTTGTTACAACTAAAAACATTTACAAAGCTCAAATGAGATTATGGAACATTCTTATGATGTTGACTGTCATTGCTAAGGTGGATTTGCCATTGCTTGAGTGTTGCTGAGATGGCTAGGCTGTTTCTTAGATTTATTTGAGTCATTTTCTTCCTTTATATTAATACACCCTCTCGAGTCAAGTGGGGTATCAAGCACATGAAGACTCGATCTGAGAAGGAAGAAACGATAAGATACCAAGGGTTTGGTAAAATCATCTGCAATCTAATCTTTACTGCTGCAAAATTAAACTTGTAGTGTTTTAGCAGCTACCCTATCTCACACAAAATTAAAGTCAATATCCATGTGTTTTGTGCGAGAATGATATACAAGATTTGAAGTAAGATAAGTCGTCCCCAAGTTATCACACCATAAAACAAGGGGCTGCAAGAGAGAAAAACCAAGCTCCTTAATTAAGGTCTACAACCAGATGAGTTCAGCAACCGTATTAGCTAAGAGAAATAGAGCGGTGAATCAAATAAATGAGTTCAGCAGCCGTATTAGCTAAGAAAAATAGAGCAACCGTATTAGCTAAGTAAAATATATTTGTACTCTACTTCGGTACTAAAGCGAGCAAAGTTGTGAACTCCATGAGATAGGATGATTGCCAAGAAAAATAGAGAAACCACTAATAGACCTCCTATTATCTGGGCACCCTGCCCAGTTCACGTTTGAATAGGCATGTAGTTTGAAGGAGGAATTGTGGAAGAAGAAAATGTGATAGTTAATTATGGACTTGAGATATGGAAGTATGCATTTAACTACTATCTAGTGAGAAAGCTTGGGTTCATGCATAAACTGACAGATCTTGTTACAGTAAAGGAAACATCAAGTCTAGTTAGGGAAAGATATTGCAAACTCCCAATTGTGCTTCTAAAACGAGTGACATTATCAAAAAGTAGTAAATCAAATTTTGAAAGCTTGGTAAAAGCTGACATAGGAGATGAAATAGGATTCACACCACTCATATTTGTCTTTTGTAAAAGTTCAAAAATGTATTTTCACTGACTGATAAGCAGACCAGTAGGGAGATAGTCAAGTTCCAAACCAAGGAAATTGGACAATTTTCCCATGTCTTTTATTGGAAAAGATTGGCTAAGGGAGTTAATCAAACTTTCAACAGCCAAGTAAAATGAGAAGGTGATTATCATATCATCAATGTAAATAAGGATAAACATGAAGACAATGTCAATGTTCATAATAAACAAGGAAGGGTCACCCTTCAATGCAAGCAGAGAATCCATAATGAAGCAGTCAAGAACTGAGCTCAGAGAACTACACTCGAGAAGCTTGCTTAAGTCCGTAAATGGCCTTAGTCAACTTGCAGACAAAATCAGGCTTCAATTGATCCACGAAGCCTTGGGATTATTGCATAAAAATGGTCTCAAAAAGCTTACCATGAAGAAAAGCATTCTGGATATCAATTTGTCAAAGATGCCAACCACGAGTGGTGACGATAGAGAGTACAAGCCGAATTGTTGAAGGCTTGACAATAGGGTTGAAAGTTTTGGTGTAGTCCACACCAATTTGTTGATAAAATCCCTTGGTTACGAGCCTTGCTTTCCTTTGTTCTATCGATCCATCAGACCACAATTTGGTGCGATACACCCACCTGCAACCAATTAGATTAGAAGCAACAAAGGGGGGAACTAAGGTCTACATGTTGGTTTGGACAAGGGCTTGGTATTCTTGAGTCATGGCTTATTTCTATTCAGGAAATTTAGAGGCAAGTGTGAAAGAGATGGATTCATCGAGAACCATGGCAGTAGCAACATAACAAGTTCGAGAAGGAAACGAAATGGTACCATCCGTGAAGGTACGAGGAAGAGAATAATTAGTGAGGGAGCGAGTGATTATCGGTGACCTTGGTGGAATCAAAGTAGAGGAAAAGCAAGATTGAGGAGAATCGATGGAGGAATCTTGAGAAGGGGCAGAAGCAGAAGATGAAGGAATAGACAAATTAGGAATTTCGGGAACGGAAGGGGAAAAATGAGATGGCATGGACTGGTTAGAAGAGTTTGGGTTAGGAGAAAGTATATGAGATGGGCTGGAGGATTGTGTAGTTGGGCTTGAGAGAAGAGGGGTGGATATATGTGGTGAAGGTCAAACATGACGATGGGCCACAAAAGTGTGAGTAGGAATTGAGACAGTCGTGTGTGGACACAAAAAAAATCTTTTTGGAAGGGAAGTTTGTTTCATTAAAGGAAACATCACGAGAAATATAAAATCGATTATGATGATGATCGAGACATTTATATCCCTTGTGAGATAGACTATAGCCAAGAAAAATACAAGGGGTAGAGCGAAATTGAAGTTTGTAATGATTATAAGATCGGATATTGAGCCAACATGCACACCTAAAGATTTTGAGAAAAGAATAATTAGGAAATTTGTGATAGACTATGAAATAAAGAGATTTATTTTGTAAGATAGGTGTGAGGAGAAGATTAATAAGATATGTGACGGTTTCAAAAGCATCAGCCCAAAAAGAAAAAAAATGTGAGGATTGGGCTCGTAATGTGAGCCCGATTTCTATTATATGACGATGTTTTTGTTCCTCAAGATCATTTTATTGGTATGTATGTGGACACGAAAAACGATAAGTGATTCCAAGATTTTTACAAAGATTGGTGAGAGGAAGAAATTCACCTCCAGCATTGATTTGAATGGAGATGATTTTAGTGTTAAAAAATCGTTCAGCAAATTCAATAAAATCAATGAACATAGAACTAACATTAGATTTTTATTTGAGAGGGTAATTCCAAGTAAAATGTGTAAAGTGGTCAACAATAGAAAGATAATAGCGATATTCATTTCTTGAAATACAAGGGGTCAGGCCCCATACATCGGCCCACAGTAAATCAAGGGTTTGGTGAACAACGTTGAACTAATTGAAGGAAAAGATAACTAATGGGCATTGCCTAGTGGACATTCGGGGCAAACAAAAGGAAATTGACTTGAGACTTTTTGCAAACAACTATTGTCCAGAACATGGGCGACGACGGCAAGAGAAGGGTGACCAAGCCTTCGATGCCAGTAGTGGAGAAAAGCTTGTTCGCCAAGATTGATGGAGGAAGAAGACAGAGGCAGAGAGGTGGGGAATCGGTAGAGACCTTTATGGGTTGGACCGTTGATAAGGAGCCTCCCTGTCCAGATATCCTTTACAGAGAAGTGGGTTGCATGAAATTAAATAAAGCACACATTATCAATACAAAATTGTAAAACAGAGATAAAAAAATTTTGTAATAAAAGGTACATGAAGGAGACTATGAAGTTTGAATGTAGAAGAATTAAAGAGGAGGGAAGAGTCACCGATATTGTGAATTGGAAGGCTTGCTTTGTTGCCGACTCGTCTTTGTTCATTGCCTTGATATGGTTTCGAAGAGATATTAAGGTGAGAGAGATCATTGGTTATGTGGTGGGTAGCAACACTGTTTGGGTACTAAAAAGAGTTAGGGATGGTAGATGGGGAGATGTAGTTAGCGGAGAATGATTTGGGTGGGTCATATTGGTAAGCATGGTCAAACCAGTAGTAGCATTGGAGTGCTACATGACCCGATTTGTTACATACTTGGCAGGTGGGTTTAGGGTTGGATTGGTATTAGGAGTTTTGGTTTGAGCGACCTCTGTTTGATGAAAAGCGTCCTTGGCCACGACCATTCCGACCACCACGAAAAGATCTGTGGCTGCCTTGGTCATGAGGAGTTGAGGTGCTCATATTGGTTGAAGGTTCAAAGGGGGGAAGGGGAATTAGTTTGAGAGGCATGGTTTAGGCAATTTTCATGAATAAGTAGATGGTGAAAGAGCTCATGGGTGCTTATAGGTTCTGTGCGAGTGGTAACGGAAAGGATGAAGGACTTATAGCTTGGTCTAAGACCATTTAGTAGATAAGTGACATTCTCCTTGTATGAGGGATGGCTCTTGTTGCAGCAAGGGTATCTGAGAGTACCTTAACTTTGCTGAAATAGTCGATAATGAATTGGTCACCATGGGACAGGTTTGTAAGCTCAAACCTGATTTGGAATTTCTTTGCCTGAGAGTGGGAGCTGAACATGGACTCAAGTGTTGCCCATAGCTCACGAAAGGTGTGAGAATATATGACATGATTAATAACAGAGTCAATGATAGAGGAGAAAAGAATGCTCAAAATAAGCTGGTCAGCTTTTTGCCAAACTAGAAGACCCGGGTTCACTTTAGTGGAATCATCTTCAACAAGGAGTATTTTTTATGGTGGTATCTGGGTGCCATCCACAAACGAGAAAAGATCTTACCCTTGAAGAAATGTTGTTGATGAACTTTCCATAGCATATAGTTATTAGATGTGAGTTTAGTGGTGACCAAGTGGGAGAAAAAAGAAGATAGATTAATAATTATAAATGAGGCTGCCATTGGAGAAGGATCATAGAGACTGCTAGTCGTTTAGCAACTCTGATACCATAACAGAATTAAGGCAAGGATAAAAAAGTGGAATTACATTTCATTTCTTTGTATATACGTATAGAGTCGTCTTGATTCCTTATATAGGCATAAACGAATACAGTTGTGAATACCAAAGGAATAAAGTTTGTTATAACCAAAAACATTTACAAAGCTCACGTGAGATTCTGGAACATTCTTGTGATGCTGACTGTCATTGCTGAGGTGGATTTGCCATTGCTTGAGTGTTGCTGAGATGGCTAGGCTGCTTCTTAGATTTATTTGAGTAATTTTTTTCTTTTAGATTAATAATAAACCCATCTGGATATATTTTTGAAGCAAAGAAGTCTAAAATAGAAAATCCCAATAAAAATTTTGGATAGACTATGAAAATACAAAAAATAAAAAGAATATGTGAGAAGAATATGGCGGTAACTCACAAGGAGGTTAAATGTCAAGGAGCTCCCTTGTGCTCATCTTAAAAACAATGATTTTGGTTCTAGTCTATAAATTTTCTCTTGAGAGAAAGAGCGGGGTCTCGAAAGATTTGAGAGTAGAACCCTAATATAGTTGAAGCAGATCTTACGATCTGCAACTCGAAAGAAGATGAAAATTGCACTTAGCCGTTTGCTTGTGCCGTTCATCCCCAGCAGTTCTGGCATATATATATATATATATATATATATATATACATATATATATATATATATAATTGTTAGGAAATTATTAATCAATTAATAAGTTGTATCTGTGTAATTATTAACATATGTACGTGATGGGTCTTGATTAACATGAGCTTCTAAATACGTACCGTGTAAAGTTTATATTAACACATGTACGAAACACTTGCAAAAGCAAGTAAGCGCAGGTTCCTAGAATTGGCAACTTCGACCATTTCGCTGGGGGCAACTTATGGATTCGGCCCTAGGCTAATTTGGATCTCTCAGTATAGAACCAGGATAAACGGGCATATATCAAAAGCCATGTAAAGGTTGGAAGGCTAAATTGGAGCTTGAAGCATTATAAACAAGAGTAGTGTTGAGGAGCAGCAAGTATATAAGTACTCACCTCTTATATAAATAATAATATTTATTATTCATATTACCATTCATATGAAAAGTGAATATTGTGTGTTGATTACTCTCAATCATTTTTGTATAAACAAATATTATTGCAGACAGAGCTCTTCTCTTCTCCTTCGAATTAGTTGTACATATATGATTCCTAAGTTGAAAGGATAATATCAATAATATATCAATGTATATATATATTATCTCTTCCTATTATAAAAAATGGTTATCTAACTGTCAGTACTTAACAGATTTTTTTTTGTTTTCCATTTATTTATCTTATTTTTCTATTAAATTTAACTTCATATATCCGTCAATATGAATTTTAAAATAAAGTGATTTTTAAAATTTAGTCTCCTCTCTTTTTTATTAAGTGATTATCTAACGGATACTTAATAATTTTTCTTATTTTCCATTAACTTTTATTGGTTTTTAATAAATTTTTATATCTGTCCGTCTGTCTGAATTTTGAAATGATATGATTTTTAAATTTTAGTTTCCTAAATCAAACTCTTAAATTAAATACTTCAAATTCAAATCTCATCAAATTCAAAACTGTTATCCTCCTTAGATTCAAACTCAACTCAATCTCTTTATAATTGACGTTATTCTTCTCCATCATCTATAAAACTCACCTAAAATTCAGATCAAACAATACAAATTATATAAATTCACATACAAATTATATATAGCATGCAAATTATAATATAACACTATAACTACTTCACGTTACAAGTTATAATATAACATTATTTCATATATATTATAATATATAATATATAAAAATATATATATATATATGATTTAAAATATATGTTCATTTTTAAAATTTATATATATGACTTAAAATAATTAAGTTTAATCTATTTGTTAATTACATTTACGAATACAATTATTTGAATACAATATTATTTATTTCTCAATTTAATTCATTATGAAATATTAAATTTAAATAATAATATTTTATAAATGAAATGATAATAATTATAAAATAGTTATCTTTCATCACTTTAATTCAGTTTATGATTTACTTTTATATAATTCTTTCGTTATTAAGATTTTTTTTTTAATTTTCTGTCAAATATTTGTTAGAACTTAAATTTTTTTTTCTCTATGTATTATATTATTAATCAAGATTTATTTATTTTTATAAAAATAATATTATTTCTTAAAAATAACCGTTTCTAATAAATTTTTTATATTGTTATTCATTTTAAATTTAATCATCATTATTCACGTTCGACATGTTAGATCTGATCATCATTATTAATATTAGTCAATGGAACTTAACAGAATTTTATAAGATGGATCAAAGATCATGGCATTAATTAGTTTTTATTTATTTTTAAATGAAATTAGTACGTAAGCGCTGAAGATAATTATTGGCCATGAAGTACTGGTTTTCATATTATATATCCAAAAAATAAGGTTTATTTGGAGCTAATATATATAGGTGTGGTACTTAAAATAAGCAGCATTATAAATTAATTATCAGTTTAATTATAGGGTAATGCTACATACAGTCGTGGAGTTGCAAACGGCGTGCAGTCGCTTTAAAAAAAAATTAACTTTTTCACGTGGATCCCATATATATTCACTTTTTTTCAAACCGATTGCACGCCGCTTAAAACTCTATGACTGCATCTATCATTTCTCTTAATTATATGGAGGTGCTTTGAGCGACGTGAATTACATTATTTAGTTTAATTAAAAATATGATGAGATGTAATTATTATTCATGAAGTTTTTTTTTTATTTTTTTTTTAAATGAAACATCATCCACTCTTTCATTAGAAAGAAAGACAATTACAGGGAGCTTTAAACCTCTAATTGAGGAATCAGAGTAGACTCACCCTCCGCTAGCTGGCAAGCTGCCTTGGCTAGACAATGAGCATCAGTATTCACACATCTTTTTACATGAAACACTTGCCAATGCATAGAGGAAAGATAGAACAACGTATCAGCTAAAATCATACCAATCCAATCACTCCTATTAGAGAACCTATTCAATTCCTGCACAATCGTCAAGTTGACGCCTTCGAAAATCACTTCTTGCAAATGCAACTCTTTAGCTAGAATGGCAGCTTCCTTTGCTCCTTCAGTTTCGGCTAGCATAAGATCCAAGAAAGCTGACTTTGAAACCATCTTCTTTGCCACTACCTGTCCCTTCGAGTTTCTGGCTATGAGTCCAATACCCACTTTCTTCTGCTCAATTGACATTGCAGCATCCCAATTAATCTTGATAATTCCCGGAGTTGGAGGAGTCCATCTGATATTCTGTTCTTGCCTCTGTTGCATTCTCTGGTTTGGAATATATTGAGCCAATTTAAAATCATCTAAAAGCTGTAAGGCTGAATGTATGAAGTTGGTAGGCAGATTACATCATCTACATTTAAATAATAAGGTTTGAAATTTAAATTCTGACTTATATTTAAATGATAAGGTTTGAAATTTATGGAGATACTTTGGGCGACGTGATGTACATTATTTATTTTAATTATGATATATATGATGAGATGTAATTTTATTCTGAAATTAAGAGCACATAATTCACATTATTTAAATGGTAAGCTAGATTTAATTTGTAGTGTTCAAATTTTAAAATTTAATTTTTAAATCAAATAAGTGAGTGACCAATGTATAACATAGAGAGCTTAGAATAGTAGTCTGATTTGCACCACCAAATTCATGAAAATGGTTACGCCCAAAAAATAACATGATAGTTGAAGTAGAGTTTTGGCATATCAATTTCTTAAAAAGATAGATTAAAGAAGTAGAAAGAATGACAAAATTTAAAAATAAAAAGTATTTAATGATCAATAATAAAGAATTAGTTTTAAATGCAATTTAATAATTGAAACTACAATAATTAAAAGAATGATTACTCAAATTTACTAATAACAAAGTATCTGAAATTTCTTTCTCAAATAAAGTATTTTTATTTATTCTTAATTCATTAAATTATACAATTGGAAATTCAACTTCAAAGTCCCCAATTGAAACATATAGAACTACAAACCACGCTAATCCTACTAATGGATTTTCGACTTTTTGGCACAAATGACTATAGTCCGTTTGTAGTCCATTATGGTATATGTAGCATGGAAATGGTGGCAGAGTCAGATATTTATTTTAGGGGGCTAAGTAAAGTTAAAACAAAATATATAAAATATTTTTTGTTTCGTTTCTATATAATTTTTTATACGATATAGAATAATCTGATAGTAAGATCTACAATAAAATAAAATATGTTTAATATAACTTATGTATTAAAAAAGTATATGATATGTCAAAAATATATTATCATAATAAAAATATATTAAAAATACAATAGAAATCATCTAACTTCTTTTTTATTTTTATTTTTATTTTTATCTATAATAAAAACATATCATCGTGTTATTATATCATTTTATTTTATATGATGTGTATTTTATTTTTAAATTAGGTTAAATTTTGTGAAAGGGGCTAAGATATATCATTTTTAGAGAGAGTGTTAATAGAAGATCAAATTAATATTATTTTATTAAATCATAAAAAATAACATATTTTATTTTTTTTTATTTTAGAAAATGGGTGGGGCCACAGGGGAGCCCCCCCCCGGGGCCGCCCCAATGCTCTGCCACTATTTGGAAAATACATTTCTTTTTACCAAATTTCATTAATGAGAAGTTGGTGGCATATAATTCATAGGCAATAATATTTTACCCACTAGCAAACTATTTTGTGGAAGCTGCCTCTAGACTTTCTCCATGAAGCTACCTCTTGCCTCACGCTTCAATGACTATCGATTACTTCAAAAGGAACGACACTACCACCACCACCAATAATAGAAGGGATAGGGGAGCAAAACGAGATAGAATAATCACAAGATTTAAATCCAAAAGAACAATAAGAAAAAAATCTAAAATGGTTCACAAATTCACACCTAAGAGAGTTATGCACAGAAAAATCAAACATAAAGGCAAAATTAGACAAGCAAATAAGATCGACAACAACAAAGGGAGAAGATTTGAGAGTGAGGCAGTTGCAGTTGGTGGTGGCGGCAAATGGTGTGCTTTTAGTGGTGAGGTTGGCCACTCATGGTGGTGGTGCATGGTATCGCTAAGGCTAACAAGTGAGAAAAAAGGGAATACAAAGATACCGAAAGGGGAAGGGAGAGGGATTGTCGAAGTGAGGTAATCAAACAAAGAATTGCTCACCGATGAGGGCAGCGTGGCTGGTGGTTGCTTGCGGCAGCAAATGGTTGTGAAAGGGAAAGAAATCAAGAGAGGGAAAGGGGGAGAGAGAGGAGGAGGCATGTGGGGAAGAAAAGAAAAAGAGAAAAGTGGGAGAAAAAAAAGGAAAAAGAATAATGGATTTAATTTTAAGACTTACCTTTTGCAATGAGTAACATTCATGGCAATTAGTAAATGAGTCATAGGAAAAAATAGTATGCCACAATGAAAACTTTGTCATTCATATAACTTTTTGCGGTGACTTCATTCCATGACAAAAGACAGTTGAATTCGACACAATAACTTTTTTCCAATAAAAACACATGTTCTGGCCATTTTTATATCCGTGATAAAATTTGATGGCAAAAAATAGTCATATCGCACTTAAAAGTCTTTTGCCATAAAATATTTTCAACCACGACAATATCATGAAAAAACGTCTATGTTTATTCTCTCTAGTAATTTTTGTGGCAAAAAATGACTTTTGCTATGACGGTATGCCGCGAAAAATAAAAAAATCTGAGACAAACGCCCCAAAATCTTGTAGTGTCCAGAATTAATTTTTTGAAAAATCATTCACCACTTTTAAACCTTATGAATTATTATTCTTATTGATAAAACCCAACGACGATAATATATCAAATGAGCAATATTGCAGTGCTAGCAGAGAATTAAAGCAATAAAGATAATAAATTAATTCAAATATAATCATGGGCCTTAATCATTCTATAGAAAAAAAAAATATGATTGAGTCTATGAAGGAAATCAATTTCAAGATTATTTAAAGATGAGAAAATACTATCGAGAATCAGAGAATGATAAACAAGAATTTGCATCTATAACGAACAATCACATGAATAAAAAAACAAACTGAAAATATCCTCAATTATGCAAGTTCATCCTTAACTTTATTTAAGGATTTAATTGTCCATTTGAGCAAAAACCACAAAAACTCTACAAACAGAACACACCTCAAACGAAAATAAAATAAATCTATATATTGCCCTCTTGCTTTAGCCGTCTCTCCGCACTTTACCAATTTAAAATTGCTATTTTGGAATTATATCCCTCCAATTGAAGACTTTTTCAAATTTGAGTATCCAATAATTATCCTTATCATTATCTGTTGGATTAGGAAAGTAGACGAGATGAGTTGGATTGAATTTATTTTTTAATATTATTATTATTTTAAGGTTTGAAAAAGTTGATTTGATAATTAAAAAAATTATATTAAGATTTAAAAAAAGTGTATTAAAATTTATATTTTATATAAAAATATGAAAAAATATAATAATAAATTTAAAATAAATTGAAATGAGTTTATCTTGTCTTTAGATATAAACACTATTAAAATTTGAAAAATTTATATTTAAAAAGCTTCCGATGAATGAAGTGTCATTTTTGTTGAAAGTTGAGCCTTGAATCAGAACTGAAGTGATCTTTTTCAAATTTTGAAATTTAAGTGAAAAAATTTTGTACTTGTCTCACCTAACCCCTCCATTAGTTTTGTAAAGTCATTTGTGCGTCTCCACCATCCAATAACATCATCATATTTAAAATTTCAAAAAATAACTCACTGACCACCAAACCAATATTGCAATATTTGAAATTTCAAATATATTTCTTTCGTACATCCTCAGCTACCACCTTATTTGAAGTTATCCTTGCTTTGCTAAAAGTCCACACGTCTATACATATTAAAATTTAAGCCTATTCAAAATGAAGACTTTATTACATGAAAATCTTGCTCAATTCAAAAGTCATGCTTCACTGAAAAAGAAAAACCTTAAGGCTAGATAGGTGTAATAATAATTTTCACATTAGTCAATAAACAAGTGTTATGTAGACACTTCAAAAAGACATGAAATGAATTTGCATACACTGAATTACCTTCATCTCCCTCTCCCTCTCCCTCTCCCTCTCCCTCTCCCTCCCACTTTGTACTCAATGCCCATGTCTTTGTTTTTTTGCCTGAAACTACAGCTTTCTCTCTCTCTCTTAAAAGCTCCTTACTTGGTATCTTTTTTTCTTTATCTTCCCAAATCCAATTGGCCAAAAAAAAAAATTTGAAAACAAAAACCAAGAAACTCAGATTATTAGGTATACTTTCTTTGCTTTCATTTTAAATATCTTTTATTTACGTACTGATTGTCTTCCATCTTAGATTTTCTTAAAGGGAAGAAGATTCGAATCGGGGAGGAAAGGGAAGAAGATGGGTTCATTTTTTTCTAAAGGGTGGAAGAAGATATGAGATTTTGAAGGGAGGGAGGGGGAAGAAAAATTAGTGCAAAGAGGAGGGGGAACAAGAGAGCTTCAAAAATGTGGGAGAGATTTTATTTGGTTGTCAGGAAAATATGGGAGAAATTTGATTCGTTGCTAAAAAAGTCTTAAAGGCTAAACATGTAAACACTCAAAAATCATAGTTCAATAACCAAAATGAAACCTTCATGAATATTTAAAATAGTGGGTTTGGGCCTATAATCCCCCCACCCCCCCCCCCCCGGCGTCAGCATCTACTTCTTCAAATAAAGATCAAAAACTTTAATTCTTCACTGGTATGAGATTACTATGCCAACAAGTGCTAACTTCGATTAGCTCGTCGGGAAATTTTTTCTTGGTAAAAGTTGAGATGATCGACGTCAATGATGGTGGAGGGAGAAAAAGAAGGAGAGGACTAGGACTTCGACATTGAGTTCAAATGGTGGAAGGTGAGAAAGAGAATGAAGGAGAATGATAAGGTGTTTCGGTATATGCAGTTTCATTTCATATCGTTTTGGAATGACTACATGGCTGATTATTGGCCAGTGTGAAAATTATTTTCACACCCATTCCACCTGAAGCACGACTCCATTGAAAAGTCTTGGGGATTATTCCAATTCAAAAGTTACTTTAAGTTTGACTGGCTTTGGCATTTTCTTTTATGGATTTTGAAATTATATATAAAATGTGTTTAAGAATATCTCAAAGTAAATACAAATTAAATTCAATAATATAAATTATATCCTATAAATTCAATTTATATTTTAGTATTTTAGTTTAATAATAAGATGTTTAGAGTGCACTTTTATACATATAAAAAAATATTTATTTATTTTTTGTTAATAATACGCATGTGGTTGGAGATTTGTTTATAATTTCCATTCAACAACCTAAACTACCATAATCTTCAAATTGAAACCCAAATTATCATATTTTTTTTCAATTTGCATCTCATTTTTTTGAAAAAAAATACCACTTTGCCCCTAGGTTTTATAGCTAGTACATTTGAATTTTTTTTTTAATTTTGTTTAATGTTTAAAAAATAAGAATTGCTAGAGATATAAAGAAATTTTACAAAAGAATCTAAATAATAATGTGGTATATTGTCAGTGTGTCACATCTCACCATTTTTTTTCTCTTTCTCCCCCCTCTCATCTCCTCCCCTTTTTCCTATTCCTTTCCGACCCCTTGATGATGTCGTTATCGAATTGTCCCCATCCTTTGCTGACATCGTTGTCACACCCCTCATCTTCCCTGACCCTTGCCAATGTTACTATTCATGGTAGACTAGTCATCTTTCTCGCCTTTGCCATCGACATCGGAATGTCGTCATCACTATTGCCGCCCCTCACTAATAGGTACTCTCTCTCTCTCTCTCTCTCTCTCTCTTATTGGTTGGGTTGAGGGGAGGGGTTGGGAAAGGGAGAGGATGGAAGAAGTATAGAGGGGGGGAAAAAGAAGGAGGATACATGGCATATTGATAGTTTGCCACATGATCAGTATGTGAGATCCCTTTGTGGGATTCATATATATCTATAATAATATTTTTCTTAAAAAATTATCACTATTGAATCTATGTTTTTATTAAATGTTTTAAAAAATAAAATTTGTACTACAGACACGCCCAGCTTGTGGTAAGAGTTGGGCGGCACAATAACATTGCCAGTATATTTTATTTTTAAGTTTTGACAGTTTAATAAAGTTATTATTAGTAAATTTATATTTTTTTTGTAAGAAAACGTTTAAGAAATAATGTTTTTTTCAAACCAAAAAAAAAAAGAATGAACTAGTAATCACGTTGAGTAGGAATGGCTGGGCGGCTAGTTAGCAGGACACTTTTTTTTTTTTTTTAAATTCTCTTATTATTTGCATAGTGGTTTCTCATCGATTGTATAACTTATATTTTATTATTTTCACTACTTTTAATTTTTAGGTCTTCGTTATTTTTTATAATTAGTATGAGTGTTATCCTTTTTTTGTGTGCCTTATTTTGGACATTAATATTCTTTTATGTTTTGTTATTTATTAATATGCTTTAATATGTTAATATTTTAGTCTAACTTAAGGGCAGCAATGTAATTCTCACCGAGCTGCTATAGGCTATAACCCAAAGTTTTGAATACCATATCGGTGTTGGTACCGGTCAAGATATTAGAATAAAATATTTCGATACCAAAACCGTTTCGAAATAGTCTATTTATAAAAAAATTATATATATAAATACATATATAAATTATATATATTTTTTAAAATAGTCAATATATGAATAGATTATGTATATAAATACATATATATAAATAATATTTATAGTCTAAATTGAGGCAAAAAAAAGCAAAAAATTAAAAAAAAAATTAAAATCTAGTATGGCTGGTATGGTCGGTATAGGACGGTACGACCGGTATTTGGGCCGATACGATATAGGTAGTGTACTTGTACCGCCCAAATGACTGGTACGATATATATTGGCCGGTACGGTATGGTACGGTACGGTATCAAAAATTATGCTATAACCTCCCGTTATTTGGATCCATTGTGGGTTTCATTATTTTTTTTTATATTATTTTGTTAATAATCTTAGATATTATCAAAAAAAAGGAAAAAATTATAATATTATTAAATATTATTTTTTTAATCATTAAATTTAAAGAAACAAAATAAAAAATAAAAAATAAAAAAAAATAAAAGAAATGGAATAGTGCACACAAGTGGAAACTCCAATAAAGGTGGCTTTTAACTTTTTCCAATCCTCATACAAGTACATATTGGATAATTCATAAAATAGTTTTCAGAGTGCAAGGTATAAATTAACAAAATATAATAATTTAGGGCGTATTAAAATACTAATGATGATGATTGAGAGAAATGATATTTATAGTATTAAACCATCGATCTATAATTCGATCCATATTGCCTTTAATTTGAGATTCAAATATATGTAATTACTACGCATTAATATTAATCTATTCGAAGTATCCAACATGTTTTGCCTCTCGGCCAGAGTGGCACTATCCCTAATTTTTAGTGATGTTGATTTAAGAGTAATATAAAATATATTCATACGGTCAATATGAATATCCTTTTGGTATGCTTAGTAGTAGAACCACGTGAGTACGTGACTTCATATATTATTACTTTAGGTTGTTATATTCGAATTGATTTGAACCATGTGACTGTGAAAGCCCAATAAACTTATTAATTCAACTCATTTAATTATTATCACAAAATATTTTACTATTGTATATAAATATCTTAAAAAGTTTTACTACTCATCATCTCTACCTACCACAAATCATACTTATTTTTTATTTTTTATTTAGTTTTATTCTTCTCAAATTAATTAATTTCTTCTATTCATCATCTATATATTATACATTTAATAAGATAATATTTAAAGAGAAAAATATGTGTAGTGTGTAGTATAAAGATAATAAGTAGAATTATTTTATATTAAAATGATTTAAATATACATACGGAGTCCAAGATACCAACTTGGGCCCATTTACCTCATCCTTCCCTTTACTTTGTAGAAAGGCCGACATTAAGATGGTAGGCCTTGCAAATTTAAAGTTCCCAGGCTGAGCTGGGCTAAAGACCACATGCATAGTGGACCAGCGATAAGTTGAGGTTTGATGGCAAATTTCCTACTACAAATATTATTTATTGTTTTTTTTTTTTATGTTATTATATAATTTTTTATTAATATTTATTAATTATAAAATTACATATTTTAAAAAATTAATCTGTAAATTTTTTAAATATATATACAATATATTCTTTTTATAAAAAAATAGACACAATTATGAAAAAAAATACTTTTATTTAGTAATACTACTTTTTTACAAAGAATTTGTGTCATACTTACTAATTTTAAGTTTATACTTGGTAGTACTTTTGGATAAATTTATTTTCTTATTTTTATTATTTTTATCCACTCCTTTCGATGCACGGTTGGATAAGAGTATTAGCAATGGTCTTGCTAAAAATTTCTTCAAAAAATATAAATTTACAATTTGGAGAGTTTTAAAGAATTACTATTCACAAGTAAAAAAAAAATACATTTATTCTCTTCTTTCCACTTTATTCTCCCCACTATTAATCAAATATGGCCAAATTTTTTTAAGAAGTGTGCAAATTTATACATTTTAAAAGAAAATTTTAACAAGACCATTACTAATGTTCTAAAGAATATCTTTTGAAAAATGATAAATAGAAAAACATTTTTATAAATTTGTATATTTTAAATAACAGACATTTTTATAAAATAAATTTATAAAAATAATATTACTTTCCGTAAATATTCTCATTTTAAATACAAAAAATTATAAAAAAAAAATTATACATATATATTATTACTCAATGCCTTACTCCTTTGTTATATTAGCGTCGTTCTAGAGCTTCCCATGTTTTCTCAAGCAATAATTTGTAACTGACAATCATTAGTCATTACCCATTTCATGATCCGTGAGAATATTGATCGATAGGCCACGCACTTTTCGCAGTCGTATAACTTAAGAGAAATAATACGGTCCTATAACTTAAGAGAAATAATAGAGGTAAACGTAAAGTTATAAGAGGCATGTAATTATTTTGAAAAAAAATAAATTTATATAAGACTTATTTAAAAAAAAATTATTTTTTTTAATAGTGGACCACATTTTTTATTAAAACAATTGCATACCGCTTGCAACTCCATGACTATATGTAATATTATCCATAACTTAAACATGCTTCTTTTATTTTATTTTTATTTTTAAATGATAAATTCACCCTATTATGCAACAATTTTTTTATATAGCTATATTTAAAATAATAATATTTAGGTACGTTGATACTATTTTATAAGTTATTATACAAAAATACCATTCATTAAAAATATAATTATATAAAATATTGTATGTTTGTCATTTTTCATAATATATTATCCTTTATAAAACCTTTTTGTTTTAATGTGTTTAACTTGAAAAATGTTATCTTGTTATAGAGTTTAGAGTTACAACGTCGCCATTCTACTCCTATTTTCATAGGTAAAATGAGAGATTTGAGATTTGTAAAAATTGTTTTCAGATTTGAAAAAATAAATTTTTTATTTTATTTTATATAAAATTTAATAAAATAATAATAATAAAAATATTTGTAAAAACAAATCAGACCTTAATCTCGTGCATTCGTTGCCAGCAGCGACCTTGATTCTATGATCATCAATTTTACCAAAAAATAAAAAAATGGAATGAATTTGAATTTAGCTCAATTGAATGTTCGGATTTTTTTTCATTATGAGTTTTGATATACATAAGTCGGTATACTCAATTGTAGTAAGACAATTTATAACTTTAAAGAAAAAGTCAAAACACTAATTATTTTTTAATATAATAGATGAGGAAAGCTTCTACAGCAGTGTAAAAAATAAAATTTCTGAATAAAATTTATCTATCTTACCGCATCATGTGTAAATTTTTTCTCTCAAATTAGATCTATGCAATTCAACCATAAATTTAGAAAGCACACCAAAAATATAGTCTCTGCCATTGTAAAACTAATTTATTGGACCCTGTACTAATTAACATGCTCTCCTATGGCAAAAAAATTAGGTCGTATTTGTATTTGTTTTTAAAGATGAAATAAGATGAGATAAAAATTAAAATAAAATAAAATATTATTATAATCTAATTTTTTAATATTAATTTTATTTTGAGATTTAGAAAAATTATGTTAGAATTTGAAAAAAATAAATTATTTATTTTATTTTGTATAAAAATTTAAAAAAATATATAATAATAAATTTAAAAAAAAAATAAAATGAGATGAGATAAATTTAAAAAAAAGTGATGCTGAGGACCAATCAGGCTGTTCCCAGTATCAAAAGTAGCCTAGGGTGGGTTGCCTTCAAAACACATAATAAATATAATAAAAAAATTTCAAAAATATAATAAAATGAAAAGGCAAAATAAAAAATATAATAAAAAAATAAAATGATAAAAAAACATGATAAAAAACACAATAAAAAATATAATAAAAATATAAAAACATAATAAAAAATATAATAAAAAAATAGATATGTTTTTAAGAGGCATTTGGCCTTCAGCCGAATGGAACCGCCGTTGATGGCGATGGGCGACATTGCCCATGCCATCGGGACCGGCAGGTTTCGACGAGTTCACCCCTACAGTAACGAGCCTTGACAATCTCCGGTGTGCCCCCAGCAGCCTTAAACCTGAAATGAGTCCTAACGTCTACCGTTACCGAAAGCGACAGGCTACTTTTAATGAGAGAATCGGTCATCGGTCGGACCGGCCTCAGGATCTCTCTTTAAAACAAGAGCGTAATAAATTTTTTTTTCTAATATATTTGTTGTTTTTATTTTTGAATTAATGGATTTTGACATGATGATTTATTTCATACGTGGGCTACCTTTTGGATCCACTTTTTGCCTCGCTGACAGCTCGAATTAAAGTGATCTCGCAGATCTTTACCATCCCCACCCCCCACAAAAAAGGCCTGAAGAACATTTCGGAACTTTTCAACTTTCTTTCTCATATATACGCTCTCTTAAAATCAACATCTCAAAGAAATTCTGGTTCGTCTGAGAGATCATTGGCTGTCAGATGAATAACAGAACGAATGTTGCCGTTACCCACAGTACTACGACAACAACAACCTCAACATCAACAACAACAACAACAACAAGGTTTATCAAATGTGTGACAGTTGGAGATGGTGCTGTTGGGAAGACGAGCCTGCTCATCTCCTACACTACCAACACTTTCCCGACCGTATAATCTCTCTTCACTTTCATGCCCTTTATTTCTTGTCTTCTCTCATGTTCTTTTGCGTATGATTTCTCCACTGGGTTTTGCTTTTTGGGTTTCTTTAATTGTTTGACAGGATTACATCCCAACTGTTTTTGATAACTTCAGTGCCAATGTTATGGTTGATGGAAAGACTGTGAATCTGGGTCTTTGGGATACTGCCGGTTCTCTCTCTCTCTCTCTCTCACTCATGGTTAATTTGTATAATGCTTGATTTTGTTTTTATCTTTCGATATCGCCATTATCATCCCCAAACAATTGGAAAGACTCAGTTTTCATATATTTCTCACTGATTTTCTTTTCAACCAAACAAGCAGTACTTAATTTGAGAACATGGTAAAGAAAGTAGTTGGCCGACTGTCGGCAAGAAGGCAGGATCCTATGTTTTCTAAAGCATTTAATGACATGAGAAAATAGACACGTAAATCTTATCGAATATTCAAATTAATTTTTGCAGGTCAAGAAGATTATAACAGGTTGAGGCCGTTAAGTTACAGAGGAGCTGATGTTTTCCTTCTCTGCTTTTCTCTCATAAGTAGGCCTAGCTTTGAGAACATAGCAAAGAAAGTAAGCTTTTTTCTTTTTCTTTTTTCTCTTTCTCCAATTGAAGTCTTCTTTTGATTCTCTCTCATTGACCAATTGTATATACTGATGAGATTCTTAATGTATTTCTGCTTGTTTCTTTTTCTTTTTGCCTCTTTATTATGTTGGAGAAGTGGGTTCCGGAGCTGAGACATTATGCCCCATCAGTGCCCATTGTCCTTGTGGGGACCAAACTAGGTGATAGATTCTTTGCTTTATCAATTTGTTAGTTCTGTAAATGCCTTTTGCTATAACTTTTTCCCTTTCTTTAATGCTCTAAATAATCGAGTATGCTTTGTGGAAGACGAAAACTGAAGAATTAAGAAAGGTCCTTTTCCAATAGAATTTTCTTGTCTGTCACATAGATGCATGAGTTTGGTATATACAGTTTTTCACCCAACAAAAAATTGTGCCCTTTCTTGCTTGGCTTTTTCATGCTTGTGTCTTGTTATTATATGTTTAATGCGGTTCAATTAATGGCAGATTTGAGAGAGGATGAACAGTTTCAATTGAATTATCCTGGGGCATGTACAATTTCTACAAAACAGGTTGGCTATATGCACTCTGCCATTTTTTTTTAGAAATATTTTAATCATTACACAAAAGTAAATCTACAAACTGATGTAGTATGACAGATTGTAAAATTGCTTTTAATGTAAAGTATATCTAACGCATCACGTAAAGTCATTTAGTTTGTGATCTTATTTTTGTGTAATCTCTTTATATCTGTAGCAGTTCTCAATTATCTTTTTACCAAATGGTTGTGCAACTGCATTGGATTGTATGGTCCTTAGTCTGATGTTTAGTTTATGTACCCTTCTTGACCTGCTTATACTGAAACAAACATAGTCAAAAACTAAATGCAGCCAGTCAAGAATTTGTTCCCTTTTTAATAAAAGATTCTATGTACCTCTTTTAATGCCAGGGTGAAGAACTAAAAAAACAAATTGGAGCAATAGCATACATAGAATGCAGCTCAAAGACGCAGCAGGTATGAGATTTGAATTCAAACTCGTTGCGATGACAATTCCCTGTTGGGTCACTGTTCACATACTCTTTTTTTTTTTTAAATTCAATAATTGAATGCCTTTTAAGGAAATAAATGCATGTTTTTTTAATTGTAAGGCATTCTTCCATTCTTCCATGATGCAAGAACTGTCACATGAAAATTTAACTGATGAAACATGCAGAATCTGAAGGCTGTCTTCGATACTTCTATCAAGTTGGTTCTTTATCCTCCAAAGTCCAAAAAGCCAAAGAGAAAGCATAGGACCTGCATTTTTCTGTGATCAATCCGCTAGTGTTCAGGGTTTTAAGCCAATTTAAGATGATGATTACTCTCTTTTTTTCTCTTAACATGAGTTGTCCATTCTTCTCTTTTTCAAGCCTTCTTTTTCGTGTTTTCCTTTTGGATGTTTTCTTTGGATTGTTTATATGTGTAAGGAATTTATATGAGTAGCAAGTCCTCTATTTATACATAACAAGATTGGTAAAGGAAAAGGGTTTGTTAAAGGGATTGGGGCACTTTGGAACTCCAGACATGTTGGATTTTGTAAATTTCAGGGCACTGTATTGATATTTTATTTAAAGTTATTATTTCTTGGTTAATTATAGGGCTGCTAGGATACACGGGATTCGGTACACGCAGGGGACACGATAATGCCACGTCAGCAAATATATTAAAAAAATCGAAAAGATCAAAATAAGAGAAATTACGAAAAGAACATTCAGATGCCCATTTCTCTGCTTTCACGTCGCTTGGGAAAGCTTAGACTAACCTAACGCAACTTTCTCTCATTTTGTTCAAAAATTGCGAAAATGAGCCGAAGAACGTGCTTGGACTAATCCAACACAACTTTCAACTTTTCTCCAAACAATCACTAGCCCCTTATATTATTACAAATCCAACCCAAATTTCTATACATAAAATCTTTGAATTTTCTTTTCATCTTCTTCTTCCAAGTATGGACCAAGAAAATTTATTCCGTTTTATTAAGTCATGCACCATGAAATCTCCAAACCACATCAGCCTATTATTTAAAAAGAAAAAAATGTTAGGTGAGCCGTGAAGATAGGAAGGCTAGTCTGAAGTGAAGTGTCGAAATAAGGTTAGGGTTTGTTGAGTTTATGTCGTTAATATATGGGTGGTGACGTTGTTTGTAATTAATTCTTATTGTTGTCCTTTTTTATATTTGGTTCACAAGTCATGGGCTAAGTTAGCGGTTGTTTGACTTAGAGCATGTTTGGGATTGCATTTCAAAACTTTAAAAGTGATTTTAAGCAGTTGAAAGTACTTTTAAAGAAAAATAAGCTATTTGGGTAACTTTATTAAAAGCGCTTTAATCGGTTAAAAAAATTAAAAATCAGCTTTTTCAATAAGTACAAAATTAGAGTTTTTATCAAAAAGTTCCTGCAGATAACTATATATTTTAAAAAAACTACCGTAACTAACTCTAAAAGTGTTTTAGACATATGGATCCCAAACAGTAAATGACTTTTTAGTAGTAGAGCTTATTACATTAAGTTTTAAGCTATAAGTCTTAAGCTAAAAGTAATATTTCTCATCGCAATTCTAAACATGCACTTAGCTATTATACAGTTGAGTCTGTTGTGGGCCACGTTTGGGCCGTCATTTGCATTTCCAAAATATGTGTTAGTCGTTAGTTATTCGAGTTGGTGTTAGCTAGTTGATTGAGTCTTCTATTTAAAGCCTTGTATTTTCCTATAAATCAATTCAATTTCGAGTGTTATCCAAAAAGTGAGTGTGGAAGTTACTAGCACCTCAATTGGCGAGATTAATTATTATTGAATTACAAAACACTATTGTGCACATAACAAAAAACAAGAAGACATTTTCAGACTTGTTAGATTTTCTTTTCTCGATAGCCAAACAATAGAAAAGTTTGGGGATTTTTTTTTTATCGATTAAATCCACGACCACACCTTTTAAAAACCTAGTCTGTTCAATCAGAAGGTTGTTGAGTTTTTTTCTAACAAAACACACTAGAGACTTTTCCATAGTATGCGCACGCCCTCGTCGCCAAACTCCAGAAACTAATGGAAGTTTGCCAGGTTTGGAAGCCTTCATCCACACGTATGGCCTTGCCCAAAACGTCGTTGCTCAGTCGAACAATATCACTCTCCAAACCAACTTTAATTATAGTGAAATTCATATAATAAACAGATATAAGATAAAGAAAAAGAGAGATGGAGAGTGGGGGAGACAGAGAGAGTGGTGTTGAAGAAATGGAAAAAGAGAGAGAGAGAAACGTACCACTTTATCTTTACAGGTAGATAGATGTATACGCGAGATGTCTCCAACCTCGTGTCCAAATAGACTTTTTAAATTAGATTTATTGGAAAGAATAAAGGAGACAGGGAAGTGCAAGGCTGCAAGCCCCCTAGCACTAGGCCCAAAACCTATTGTGAACGAGCAATTGGGCCAAAATTGGAATATGTGAATGTCTATGATAATCCAAAAGATTTTTATATACCTCTAATTCCGAACCAAATCAATTATAAAAAGAAAAATCATATCACAATATATATATAGTACTTCGGCCTCCTTTTTATTATGATAAATATGGTTTTGTACTTCTATATAGAGAAAATTAAAGGGCACTTGATCAATTTGGAATATTCCACAGTACGTCCACACGACCATGCAAGGTTGTCTTTAATAGGTGGCTGTCGGTTAGGTCTTATAAATGGAATCTTCTATAGTCACTTGAGTTCTTCGAATTATTTTATAAAGCTAATTTGTTGTCACTATATTATATATATATATATATATATATATATAAATGTATTCATTTTGCTCTTATAAATGTTCAGTCTATTTGGATTGCGATAAGAGTCTTAAAAAATACTTAAAGAACCTTAAAAACTATTTAATAGAGTTTGTTTCAGCCACTATAAGAAAAATAAATTTTTATGGCCAATTAATTGCTATGAAAAAATTATTTGTGACTAATTTGGACTATAAATAGTATTTTGTTGGAATTAATTAATTAATTGTAATAAGTAATTTTCTTATAGTGGGTGTTACATATTAAAAACACACGTTTACTCTCAAATAAGCTAAAAATTAGCTTTGATGAAAATTATCATTTTGAAGCTTGATTTCCATGCTTTTCCGGATAATAAAGAGCATATATAATTCAAATTTGAGAAAGAATACCATATAATTTTAAGATAAATGATCATGTAATAATCTCGTGTAATATATTTAAGGATCGATGCAATCTGATCAGATTCTGCTAGTTTGTTATTATAAAAGGAAGTATTAATCACAACAAAAAAATTAGGTTGTTGTGATATTTTTATAGCAATTAAATAAGCAGTTGTGATATTTTTATGTCTCAAATAATTTATCTAACTGTTATAAAAATGTTATAATAGACTAATTTTCTTGTAATGAATTAATTACACGTGCAGAATAGTTTTGACATTTAAGCATTGACAATTGGTATACAGAACATGATACGTATTAAACTTAAACTCCTTTGGTGACCAGATCATTTGATTTTTGTTGGCGATCGAGATACGTGTCACCCGTCCCAACAAACCCATCTGTATTGTGACCTAATTTCTAAATGTTGGTGCTCTGATCTTTCAACATTATTTGTCCTATATTATTATGTCAATAATCCTGTCGGCAACCTTCTAACAACCCTTGCTAAATGTCAATGTTAAACCCATTTCTTCCTAATTATCGAGTCTATAACAATTTATTGAAAAAATAAATTAAAATGGTCTCCCACTATTGCAACTATATATATATATATATATATATATATGAGATTATTGAAAAAAAATCATAAATTGATGTGATTTCGATCTATAATATATATCTGTTAAGTTTATTTTATAATAAAAATAATTTTATAATATAATGTACTATATCAAATCACATCAATTTATAAATTTAATTTTATATAATTTATTGTTGCTAAAGTATTTTCATATTAAATGCATCCGATCGAGGTGGCTTATAAGTACATTTGATTTTTTAGTACTTTTCGTAGAAAGTTACCCATTTCCGCTTGTTAAACGTTGGCAAGCAAGCGTGTCATGTATATATATAAGTCGGCCTCAGCTCTCGGCCACATTGTATGAAATTTCTACCAAACTTCCATCCCATTTCTTCTTCTTCTCCTTCCTCTTCCTCTTCCTCTTCCTCTGTGTTTAAGATCCTTAATTTTTTACACCGACCGACCAAAACCTTACATCGAAAGCTATATATACATCAATTCTTCCTAAAGCGACAACTATGTATAGTACGTACGTACTGTTCTAACCATCCAAACGTCGACGTATACATTCAATATTTCACCAGACGATGATCGGCAAAAACATGGATTATGCACAACAGTACTCTATTGGAAAACCTGCACTACTCTTGTTGCTCTTCATTGGGATCTTCTACAGCCTCTTTGTTTGGTCTTCTTCTATCAGCAACCCGTTCAATCCATTCCAAAAGGAATCCATTTGCACCCCTTCAAGTTCAAACACGGTAATATTTAAGTCAATTTCTCACTTAATTTGCTTCTTATGGGTTTTGATCTTAATTTGCTTAGGAAAGTAATTTTAAGCTATAAATATTAAATCCCTTTGCAGACCACCGATATTTATGTCCCCCAACAAGATGAGCTTGAAGAAGCTCTATCCAAAGCTTCAATGGCGAATAAAACAGTCATCATCGCTATCGTAAACAAGGCCTATGCGGACCAAGACATCAACGCAGACACCACCATGCTTGACCTCTTCCTCGAGAGCTTTTGGCTTGGGGTGGAGACTAGACCACTCCTTGACCATCTCTTACTCGTAGCCGTAGATCAGACGGCCTATGATCGCTGCCAGTTCCTTCGCTTGAACTGCTATAAATTGGAAACTGATGGCGTGGATTTTGGGGGAGAAAAGATCTACATGTCCGAGGATTTCGTCAAGATGATGTGGAAAAGAACTCATTTTCTCATGGAAGTTCTCAAGCGTGGCTACAACTTCATCTTCACGGTACGTTTCTACTATTTTTTTTTTTATTTTGCTTTCCTTCTGCGTGGCATGCATTCATTAAGTTCTCACTTGAATTCAGATATGAGATGAGTTGAGATGAGTTTAATTTATTTTTTAAAATTATTATTATTTTAAAATTTGAAAAAAGTATATTGAGAATTGAAAAATGTATATTAAAAATTGAAAAAGGTGTATTAGGAATTAAAAAAGGTGTATAAGAATTTATGTTTTATATAAAAAATTATAAAAATATAATAATAAAATAAAAATGAGTTGAAATGAGTTGAGATAAGTTGAGCTCACCTCCAAATACAAAAGGGACTAAATTACTAAATATTTTGAAGTATTGTCGGATCATGAAACTTAGGACTGGAAAATGGTTCACACGTTAACATGAAGTACGGTACTGTGAGTAGGACAGAGGTAGCAGGTTAATTATCATGATTAAAATACGATTATCTTGGCCTATAAAATAAAAAAATTAAGTACGTAGCTTGACTTTTGGGGTTGCGATCTCAAAAGCTTTTCATTTTTTTTTTAACTAAAGTAAACTTCATTAAATTAAAAAGAATGACATAAGAGAAAATGATGGGTTATCAAATAAACATTTCAAAATAATAAATTCACTGTAAAAAAATTGACCTTTTATAACAATTAATTTTAATCAAATAATTATTTACAACTAAAATTAATTGTAAATAATATTTTTTTTACAATTTATTAGTCACAATAGTTCACATTTCTTATAATGATTATAGTGTATAAGTGATAAAAAAGAAAAAAAAAATAGATTAATTTGAGACTAATAACTTAATCCGTACCTATGTTTTATTAGAAGATACCGTTTTATTTAAAGATAAAAATAAGACATTCACATAAAAGTAAATAATAAAATTACCGCAAGTAATAGTTCTTCCACATGAAGCAACGCAAATGACGGATGTAGTACTGTTTATTGTTTGAAGATAGTTTTTGGAAAAGTTCTCAATCTCTTCTTCAAAATCTTTGATTGGAAAAAACAAGAACATTAAAAAAAACGGTTAAAATCTGTCTCTTTAAACTTTTGACAAGAAAGAAATGTACGTTTGGTGACAGGTCCTGTCATGGAATATTTTTTCTTGCTGGTAGCGCTAGATGCAGCCACACACAAGTTAGGTTTTGTATAGATGGAATATGACTTTTTTAATTGTTTTGTTTATATAAATACAATTTCTATAGACATAAGATGTGAGTGTTACTATATTAAAGACCATTTACAGAAAATATAGTACTTACAGTAAAATCTAAATATAAAAACCTCTATATTTTTAAAGATTTGAGACAAAAAAATGATAATAAATTTAAAGATTTGAGACAAAAAAAAAATGATAAGAAATTATGGTCATCGGATACAAACTACAAGAATTTTTTTCCTTCTGTTAAGGCCGCCAGCCGCGGCAATCAGCTAGCTACATCAGTGCCATGAGTTTTGGAAGTAAACATGGACAACTGTTAATGGCCGAGATCGGTGGCCGGACGTGATTTGTCAGCTGTCACATGCATAAAAATATCTCGAGACTCGGCCGCCGGCTAGCTGTCTTGCATTGAAATGCTACTGACTTTTTTTTTGTTTGTTTGTTTCAATCCTTCAAGCAGGAGGTTTTGTTTTCAGGGCAGGTATTTTCTGTCGTTTTTGCATAGAAACTGCATTTTGGTAGGTCGGAGAGGTTTTAGTTTAGTTGATCCCCCCATAGTTTTGAATCTAATTTAAAGAATATTTAAATCATCTCACAATCATTAGAGTAAAAAGCAAAGAGCTTCTTATTAATTAATTAATTAATTAAATAAGTAATTTAATATCAATCAAGGCGACCCACATGAATCATGATGATCATTTGGGTTTTGGTTTTTTAGGAAATTATTGATTATAGTATAGTAGTAAATTAGGCAGTTGAGAGAGCTGTGACGTGCCTGATAAAAGAAACTAATTTCTTAATAGGTTTAAGTTTCTAGTGAAAAATAGTTATAAGAGAAATAGATGTTTTCCAGCTACTTCCTGGTGCATGCATGCTCATTTAGGTTTAAAAAATAAACCGGAATTATAAACATTACCAAAAAAATTACTTATTTATAAATAGTAAATTTCAACAAAATTATTATTTAAAGTTAAAATTAATTATAAATAATTTTTTTGTCACAAATAACTAATTAATACAAAGTCTATTTTAATCTCCAATGCATCATGTCCATTATTTAGGTAGAACTGCCACGAACAAACCACGATGTTCTGTTCAGTTCAGTACTTTTGATCTTTTATGTCTATGATCTAGCAACTTCACACATACACACACACATACATATATATATATATATATATATACATATATATATATATGTATATATATGATATCTCATTCTTATAAATGATAAAGGTACTAGATTCATCATGTATATTAGAGTACTCTACATTCATCTTTAGAAAAAAAAATAGTTTTTATTCTTTATAATATTTCAATAAGACTCTTTTAAGTATATTATTGGCTAAATATATGCCTATATAAGTACTTGCCTATTAGGCTATTACCATGCATATTATATATTGTTGTCGATGTCAAAATTTGGGTGCTTTGAAATTTCTAGTTGGAGCTTAATTTGATTGAATGACGTGGAACTTAATTTTGTTTGAATATTGATCTGATCTCTCAAGTTCTTTTCCCGTACGGCACTTCACATCAAACTTGACTAGTTTCTCATCATGGTTAATTAACATGCATGATGATAATTTTCTGATCCCTTTGTAACAGGATACCGATGTAATGTGGCTAAGAAATCCATTTTCACAGCTAAGCAAAAACGAAACTGAGGATCTACAGATCAGTACCGACATGTTTTTCGGTGATCCATGGTCAGAAAAACAACTGATCAATACCGGATTTTACTACGTTCGATCGAACAACAAGACCATCACTCTGTTGAACATATGGTATTCTAAGAAGGACAACTCCACGGGGCAGAAGGAGCAAGATGTGCTATTAAACCTAATTAAAGGGGGAATAATTAAACAACTGAATCTTACTGTAAGGTTCTTGGACACCAACTATTTTAGTGGGTTTTGTCAAGAGAGCAAGGATTTTAGGGCAGTGACCACCGTCCATGCAAATTGTTGTCGGAGTATTACTGCCAAGGTCAAGGATTTAAAGGCTGTCCTCAATGATTGGAAGCGTTTCAAGAAGATTAGCTCTAATCGAAGGCTGTCTAATGTGACGGAAAACTTACGGTGGTCGGGACACTTGGGATGTCGGAATTCGTGGGGGCCAGTCAATAAGAGTGCCAGTACTCATGGTTCAAATCATTCAGTAAATAATTAGAGTACCTTCAGTTTTTTTTTTCCCTACCATATGCATCATTCAAATTTGTGGGGGAAAATATAATCATGAGTTCTTGATTTATTTGTAAGATAATTAGTAGAATATAACCTCGACATCATTTGTATAATGAAATTCGATTTGTAAGATTTAAATTTGAAAATATTTGTTTTTTTCAAAATCAAATCATATACATATATATAAGTGTTTTGTTAGAATATGTTATTCACCCTTTACTTATAAATAGAATTTTCCTATTATTATCTATTGAGAAGGACGTAATTAATAGACGTGAGTTTAACGTTTTATAATGGGATTAAATTTGTCCTTAATTAATATTAATTTAGTTTTGTTGAAATTCCCCTTAACACTTTTAAAGACCTTTCACTTCCCGGCCTGTAATCTTTATGCATCATTGATCGATGGAAAACTATTTGGTTGTTGATAATATATAATTATCTTTCCAAGATGGTGAATATTAATTTCATTATGTGTAATTTTGTCTTAGTTTGTGAATTTAGAGTAAGTTCAATATAAAATGAGAAAGATATTTACAATGGTAAATTTATTACAAGAAAATTGTTTATTTACATATAATAAATTATATCAAAATAATTATTTACAGTCAAAATTAATTGTAAATAGTCTTTTCATCATAATTAATTGATCACAAAAATTCTTTTTTCTTGTAATAATTGTGCAACAATCATATATATAATTGCTTTAAAAAAATGAATAAAATATATGATTGAAATATTTTTTAATGATATATTTACATTATTCACAATTGTACTTAAAATTATTCATATAAAATTTGTTATGATAAATATAAATAATTAAACTTATCTTTTCTTTATTTAAATTCCAAAAATAAATTTTTAATGATATATTTACATAATTTACGAGGGGGAGTTCAGTCTGGTTCGGTCGGTCTCGAGAGGATTTTATAGATCAAACCAAACTTATTCGATCCAAGATTTTTCCAATCTAGATTGGACCAAATACTCCATAGGATTGGACTAGACCAATCTCTTTTGGTCTCGTTCGGTCCGGTCCATTCGGTCTATAATTCTTATAATATGTGAAATATTAATATATGAAATTATTAATGTATACTAATACTAATATTATTATTATATATTATAGTTAATAATTATACATTGAATAATATAATAATATTTTGATACTAAATAATATATATAAATAATAAATAATATGTATTATATAATTAATTATATACAACTACAATTATATAAATAATACATATAGAAAATGAAAGATATATATAATATACATTCAATCCAATTTGGTCCAAAGTAAAAAATATATAAATCGGGTCTAGACCAAATCTATTTGGTCCTGTATTTTTTTGGATTAAGGCTGAAGAAACCCAAACTTGGATTGGTCCAGTCCGATCCAAAATGATCGGTCTTGTTAGTCCAGACCGACCAATACTCTCCCTTATAATTCACAATTGTACTTAAAATTATTCATATAAAATTTGTTATGATAAATATAAATAATTAAACTTATCTTTTCTTTATTTAAATTCTTGAAATAAATTAATGAAACCGATAGCTTCGCTGATGGTAAAATAAGACCAGAATCTTAAATAAAAACTTCGACGCTCTCTGTCACCTCTCTCGTTTTCGCTGTATTTTGCTTCGGATAAACCAGGTGTGGACTCCGAGACTGATCTCTTAAAAATCTGTTTGTTGTTCTTCTCTCTTTTTCTAATCTGCGACGCAAAATGGACTTAGATCGCGTTAACTCTGACATACTAATTACCTTTTCTTTTGTGCTTTACGCTCTGTTCGGTTTCTAAGAAAATGTAGGAAAAGTTACCGGCTACAATGTTTCGGCTTGATTGAAGTTCCTTCCAATTCTTGTTTTATTTTCTTCTGAATGGTACTCGATTGCTGTTCTCTTTCTGTTTGTGCCTCGGATTTCATGTTATTGAGCATAAAAGTTATATGCACAAAGTTGTATTATGCATGCGTTTGCATACATGATAACTCTGTCTGCGAATATAGGTGCGTATGTAAATAATATATGGGTGTAAATAAAAGTGTTCGCGTGTGTCATATGTCCATTTATGTGCGTACACATTATGTAGGAAATGTTTACCGCATACTTGAGCAAGTCCTATCTGCTCGATAGGATAATGACAATTATGAAAAAGAGTTAACAAGAATTGTCTGATAAACGGTAAATAAGTTGTTGCTGATTTGTAAATTCTCATTATCTTTGTGCTATTTTTCGTGGTTTAAAGTATTTCCTCGCTTAAATTGCTATATGCAGCTTCTCGTGTACTTAAGTGTAGTGGAGGAGATGGATTCATCAGCAGTGCTACTTAACCAGCTCAAGGCTTGTGCTTAGCTTTTTTGGATTATTTAGATGTGAGTTGAGATCCTCATAACTTATTTGATTTTCTCAATCGTAACAGGCAGCAGAACCATTTTTCCTATTAGCGGGTCCCAATGTGATTGAATCTGAAGAGCATGTTTTTCGAATGGCAAAGCACATAAAGACTGTTGCATCAAAGTATGCTCCCTCTATTTATGATCTAAGCCATTTTCCTCGTGAGCGAAATGGGTGTTCTAATGAAATGGCATAGTTTTGTTTTGATGCAGAAATAGATTGGTTGAGGAAAATTGTAACGTTTTTCTTTGATCTATGGAGATTAAAAGAGTCATTTCTCTCCATAAAGGTTGTATTGGTTGGGGCGATTATATTACCTTGATATTTAGTTTTAGGACTTTGAAACGATATTGAAAACACACACATCAAAATACTCGTGATACTCATGTTTTATGCAAAATTGATACTTGAATCTCCTGTATTTTATTTGCTTGGCAGTTTTCTACACTATAAAGGAGAACAATTATTTTAAAGAAATGCAGCTAAAGAGATTCACTTCAATTGCGAGTGAACCTTGTAGAATTTCTGATACAGTTTGTTTCTGAATCTTGTAGGCTTGGGTTGCCTCTGGTTTTCAAGTCAAGCTTCGATAAAGCTAACAGAACATCCTCAAAATCATTTTGAGGCCCTGGCATGATTGAAGGCTTGAAGGTTTTGATTATTGTTATGTAGTTCTCAATAGGGCTGTACATCCGGTGTCCAAACCAAAAATCTGGGTCAACCTGGACCGGAACCGGATGTGCAAAAGCGAGTTGGACTCCAACCCAGTTTCACCCGGGCTGAAATCCGGTTTTTTAAAAAACCGGAAATCCGGTTTCCAGATTTTAAACCTTTTTTTTTTTAAAGCTTGTTTTATTACTTTTTTTTGTAGAGAAATTTGTTGTAAAAATATTTATAAAAAATATTCTATTTTGTTATAATTTTTTTAAGTAATGTTAAAAAGTAAATTTATTAGTATCAAGATAATTGGGTTTTATATGCATTCTTTGGAAATAGATCTACTCTCTTCTAGTTCTAAAAGGATACATGTTGAATAAAAAATAATAATAATAACAGAAAAATATCAGCTTCAGAAAACAAAAGAATCAAGACGCTTTAATTAAGCATCTATATATTGCCTTACAATTACAAGATATCATTCAATAGAGGATAGTAAAGATCCATACATAGTCCATCAAATATAGTTGCTATATATATGTGACTGTCATAGGGAAGTGCGTCCAAAACTTCCTGCTCTAACGTCTCGATCTCACTCTTTGGTAATTAAAATAATAATAAAAAAAATCTGAAATTGTGAATTATATCTCAAATACATTCAAATAATTTTCCAAGTTCCATAAGAGGTGGGGGAGTCTTTTGAAAAGTCCTCGAGTCTTCCTTGCAACCATATAAGCCATCCCATCCCTTTTGATTTTGACAAAATTGTTAGTTCAAACCTCAAATTACCATAAACAAACTCATCTTCTTATGTCTCTTCGTCCTCGCATACTTCTCCACATGCAGTACTACTACTACTACTACTATTACTACTACTTGTGATTATTCTTCTGATGCGGTTAAGGAAAGAGCTGCAATCAAAGGATTTTTTATTTTTGGAAGTTCTCTGGTTGATAATGGCAACAATAACTATCTCCAAAACTCAATCGCCAAGGCTGACTACTTGCCATATGGAGTAGACTTCCCTTTTGGGCCAACAGGAAGGTTAAGGTCTCGTTTAAATAACTTATATAACTTGCTTCTGCACATCATTAAAGAAATTGCACAATTGATAATCAGATTATGATAAGTTCATGATGCTAATAGTCAAAAGTTTTACTTATAATAAGCTTAAGGTCTCGTTTGGTTGAGAGACTAGATTAATTTATACAAGTAATCGTCACAAAAGACTTACCATTTCATATTGAATGTGAATATTCAAGTGATCCTATCAACCATTTAATCAACTTCCAGAAAAGGACAACAAAGTATAGGAGATTATAAAAGTCCATGAAAGAATTTATATCCCAATCCTATGCTGCCCGGATGAAGTTGATGTTCCAATGACGACCTCCCTCGGCTGACTCCAGAGCCTTTGCCACAGTGATATTTTTGTCCCTTGCAACCTGAAACAAAGAAGGAAACACGTTAAACAGGGGCCTATCGCCGCACCATGCATCTTTCCAAAACTTGATTCTTGTGCCTACACCACATTGTAGCCTAGTGTGCAACTGAAAGACTCTCCACCCACTTCTTATGTTTTTCCATACCCCTACACTACTAGCTCCTCTCACTTCATTAGAGCTCTAACCCCCCCATTCACTCCCAAATTTGTGATCTATCACTATCCTCCAAAAGGCTTATGGTTCTTGTTGGTACCTCCACAACCACTTACTAAGCAAAACTTGGTTGAATATTTTTCTTTATAGTAGACATTTTATCTTATGCCATAAAATAAAGACTATATTAACTCTTTCTTACATATGCACGAAGATTTGGAAGAAAGAGGCCGACCAAAAAGGTCGTTGAAAACATGAAAGAGATTGTATGATAAATGATGCTCCATAAATGGATTGAGTTTAACTTAATATCCTATCTACGCACTTCCATTTCAAACTCATTTGCAGACTAATTTAAAAAAATATATTATAATAATATATATTTTTTTTAACTTTTATTTCATCTCATCTTATCTTATCTCATTTTTAAAAATAAATCAATTTTTAGGTCCTCTAAAATTTCTGAATTATAAAGTATAAAGTAAGATAGAAATAAACACATTAAGTGAATATCACGACATTTATAACTGTTTGAATAAATTTTTAGGACAATATTAAATGTTTAATAAATATTGTGAGACTCACTTTATGTATTTATTTCTTTCTCATTAGTCCTAGAATCCGGACAAGAACTTTAAGCGATCTAAGTCTATACAAACATGGGTAGAGAATATAAATCCAACTGAGTAAGCACATTGGTGAGTGGTAGCACTTTGAACCTGAGTGCCATAATTTCGCTTCCGACTTCGAGATATTAGTAGAATGAAGGTGACGAGAAAGGCAATGAAAATGCCAATTGATTTGCTACGTTTTGGTATGAAAATGACTTCCATAAACCTGTCGGCAAGATATTTTTAGCCACCGAGAGTCTAAAGATTAATTGCATCCTAATGCACATAACGAAGACTGGCAAAATTGTAAATATCAAGAAAGGCCAATTCTGTGCTCCTTCTGTGAGTATTTTTATGAACGTGAAAAATTAGAGCTTCTGTTGACATGTATACAGCTTTTCTGCTCCAACTGTCTTCTAATTTATATATTGTTCATATTTTGCAGGTCATGGTAAATTCTGCTGAGAAGGTTTGATTGGCTGGAAATCCAAATGTGATGGTTTGTGAAAGAGGAACTATGTTTGGTTATAGTAAGTTTTGTTGTTTTGTTTTCAAATGCACAAGTAGTTGGTTGCTCTCCCTCTGCAAATATGCTTAATTGAAGCGGTTACAATTTTTTTATTAGCCCTATACTTTCTTTAATACTTCAACCAATTGACTCTGCTCTGTACTTTCAAAGATTCAAATGGTTCTTTAAGCATGTTTTGGCTGTTGTTCTGCAGATGATTTGATTGTTGATCCTCGCAATTTGGAATGGATTAGAGATGCTAATTGTCCTGTTGTAAGTTAAACTTGCTAAGTGCCTTCAAGGTTCTAAGCCCTACAAGTTTGGTCCATTTTCTTTTTGGCATACAACCATCTCTAAATTAATTTTGTATTACTTTTCAACTGGTAGACTAGGCTACGTTTGGCAGGTGAGGTATTCTCAAATATTCTCAGAATACTCCACTATTATTAATTACTTTATTATTACTTTTCACTTATTTTTTACTACTATTCATTACTTTTCAATATTCTATTATTACTTTTTCATTATTTTTTTACTACTATTCAAAACTCGTCTTAACATTTCTCACTACTCAAAAGTAAGCTAAACCCAAACGTATATCTACATCCACACTTGCTGACATATTCTTCAACAGCTTAGAGTCTTTTTAATAATGATTTATTTTAATCAACAAGCATTAAAATGTATTTTCTGTAAGTCCCTCTTCGAGGATCTCTGTCATTCTTCATTTATCTTTTAATTAAAAAGATAAAACTTTAGATCCCCACAATGTTACATTCTACGTCAACAACGATTTTTGTAAAAGACTAAATGGAACCGTCATGAAACAACCATAATATGTGCACGTGTTTTCGATCTTAACCTGTTGAGGGTGATGTTTGCTTCATACTGCATCTGTATATGTACTATTCTTGGAAGACCTTCCAGTCTAATCAGGTGTTGCACTACCGGTAGCTGATGTCACACATGCATTACAACAGCCTGCTGGGAAAAAGGTGTGGAAAATCTTGGTGTGGCACAGCTGCTTCTTTGTGAATTGTGCAAATAACCTTGTTATTTACATCAAAAGACAGGTCATGAATGACATCCCTGTCTAATATGCAAATGGCTGGCAATTTATATGGGGAGAAGTATAGTTATTTAGCAATATTAAGATAATAAGCTGGTTTTTATGTTGGAATATGGATAGTTGAAAGACATGCATTGCCGATGTTGAATGTTCCATTTAATATTGTTATAGTAGCAATTTAGACCTATGATTTCTTCAAGAAGAAGAAAAGGCATTTGATTCCTTTGTTAAGCTGACAGTCACAGGGTCTAGGGTGTCATCATTAGCAATTCAACTCCTTTAAATGAATACCATTATGATGCAGGTGATATGGACTGTGTCCAGCCTTTTTTTTTTCTTTCCTTCCAGGATTTGTACTGACTGTAACTGGAGTATTCAATTTTTTTGTCATGCTTTTCTTTGCTATATATCTATGCTACTCTCATGTGACAAGATTTCTCAGAGTTTTAGTGCCAAAAAAAAAAATGCCGTAGGATGGTCATTTCCTGATTTTGCTTTTGATTCTCACATTTCCCATATCAAGGGGGTTAAACTTCTACTTTCTCATGTAGCTGGATGGTGGAGGTGTTTCTAGTAGAGGTCTTCGTGAACTGATACCATGTATTGCAAGGACAGCAGTTGCTGTTGGAGTGGATGGAATTTTCATGGAGGTACCAGGAATATGCTGAAGCTGATCATTGCTGATTTGTGTCAATGTGAAACTCGAATGTTTTAGAGTTGATAATGAAATTAAATGTAGTACTCCTGCACATTGGTGTTTCTTCGAGTATGCCAGGAAGGAGGAACTGTCCTTTTTAAATATTCCCTTCTGTCTAATATAAGTTGAATGCTAATCAAATGAATGCAATATGAATTATGAACAGGCTTAGGTTTTAGAAGTATGTCATTTCTTTTAATAAGCATTTTCATTGTTATTATTATTATAATTATTTTCCTAACATCTTCGTTGGATTATTAGGTGCATGATGATCCTTTGAATGCACCATGTGATGGTCCAACTCAATGGGTGAGTTTTCCATACATCATGCTTCCTGCTTCCTAGGATTCATGGAACTTTTCTCCGACACTTCACTCTCCTTTGAGGTTTTCCCGTATGTAGAGATATTTTTAATTATAGTGAGTTTTATTGAAGCTCTAAATAGGTTATATTTTGATTGTTTTTTGGAAATAGCCTCTTCGTCATTTGGAGGAACTGCTGGAAGAGCTTGTGGCAAATGCTGTAAGTCTGGTAGTCTGTTACCATACTTATTGTACATGGTTCTTTCAATCACTATAGTATTTACAATTAATTATCAACTTACTTTGATTGCTATGAGTATGGACAAACGAAAACATGCTTAATCAAATTTCCATGTAAGGTCAAATCAAATAATTAACTATGTTGCTGATGTTGTAAGAGTTAATACACATTTTTTTTTAATAGGGAAAATAATTTTTTATTAATAAATTACGATTTAGGAGCTAGATATTGAAGGCTTTCAAGTTCTTTTTAACTTCAAAAAATTTGCTGTTTGCTCGAGGGAGAGGTAGGAACCGCAGAGGGTTGGTTTAAGACATTACTTGGGAGGAGTATTCACATTCTTTCAATTTTTGCAATTGTCGAGTCCATATAGAATATAGGAGTAGGTCCCATGTTGAAAGAGAACCACAAGCCCCACATGTCAAGTCCCCCCCATCAGCAATGAACCACGCAGCCTTGTGACGTGGCATAGTTTCAGCCATACACGGCATTTAGTTTAAAAGATGTATAAAGGCATCTGTCTTTCTTCTTTTATTTTGCCAAATTTCCCAAATATGTTTTTTTGTTCCCCCTCTTATTTTTCCATCGGTGTGATTATAGTTTAAAGGATGCAGACCAGAACCAAACTTGAAGACGATATGCATCAGAGAAATGGAACTAAATGTGTTGTCTCATGGGTGATGCTGGGGATGTAGCTTGACCTTCAGTCATTAACAAATTATTCGCTGTTGTATTCAAAATCGTTTAAATAAATATATATTTATTATTTATTTCACCAGATTATATTTATATATTTATATATCCAGATTCCAGATAAACCGAGGGATTTGGAGAGAAAATGTTGCTAAATTCTATTCAGTTGTTCTGGACCGAGAAGTTAGAAGTTAGAAGTTGGAACCTCTTCCTTGAGGAGGATTAATAATAATAATTAATAATAATAATAATTATTATTATTTTATTTTAAAAAAGAATTCCATAAAAACATCTGTCCATTAGATAATATGTATATCAATTTTTAGATAAATAAATTTTCCTTACTTCCCACATTTAAAATATCTCAGCAAATGTTCTTCTGCACTTGTTTTTTTTTTTAATTTTTAAATGGTAAGCAATGTTCTTCTGCACTTAAACAAAGGGAAAGAGTTCTCTCCAATAACGTTCACAGTATCTACAAAAAAAAAGAATCGAATTATTTTAAAATAATATAAAGAAAATTGAAAAAAAAAAGATTTATTTTAAAATTATATAAAAAAATTGAAAAAAAAAATATTTATTTTAAAATTAAAAAAAAAAAATTAGGGATGGTTATAGTTCTCGTTATTTGAGATCCGTTCTGAATTTCGATAGTTATATATATATATATTTATATTTTTTAATGCTTTAAATATTTTTTTTTAAAAAAGAAAAAATTATAAAATTATAAATTATAAAATTAAAAAATATATATATATATGAGCGAGACTCAACCATGTTTTTATCATTTTCTTAAAGAAAATATTCCATTACGGATTACCCATTGAACAACAATTTATGCGGCAGAACAGTTCTTCTTTGTTAAATTGACCAATAGATGCACGCCAAGTTTTAAAATGGCCGCTCACAGCATAGCCTTGTCTCCGAGAGAAGCACCCAATTCAATTTCTCTCTTTATAAATAAGCTCCGATTTTCTATAAATCGGACCTAATCTAATCTAAATTTCGCATCACTTTTTTCAGGGCGCGCACTCTCTATTTCTATAGGGTTCGGCTTTCTCTCTCATAGGGTTTCATTCTGATCTCAAGTTTGGGATCTTCTTTTAGGCCTTTTATTATTTCTCATCTCAATTTTAAATTAAGCTTTTCTCGCGTTCTTATTGAGGTCAAATAAGGGTTTTTTGAGTCGATCTTGAAATTTTGAGCCTTTGTTCGTCTAAATTGTGAAACAATGCCTCCGCGGATGGTGAAGAGGGGTGCGGTATCGGCGGGGCCGAAGAGAACGGCAAGAAACACCAGAGGGACCGCGAAGGCTCAGAATCAGCCGCCGGAGACTGCGGCCGAGGAGTCGGTGAAGGTAGAGGAAGTCTCGATTCCGGTCGTGGAGGAAGTCTCGATTCCGGTCGTGGAGGAAGTCTCGACTCCGATCGTAGAGGAAGTCAAGGTCTTGGAAAAGCCGGTTGCCGTGAAACTGGAACAGGAAGCAAAAGCGGATGCGAACGGCTTGGGTCCGGTGAAAAGTAAGTTTTGTTTTGGACATCGAACTTGATTTTGGGTTGGATTGAAAAAGTAGATTCTATTCATTCGTTGACTTGTGTGTGTGTGTGTGTGTGTGTTGGACTTGTTGGAATTGTTCAAAAGTTTTGCCTCTCTACGGGGCTGTGGCAAGTTACGAGGAAGTGCTTCTGTGGTTCTTTGCTTCAGGCTCAGTGTCGGTTTTACCTATTTGGGTATTGTGTTTTTTTTTTTCGTTTCTATTGGTAAACCCACTCACTTTGTTTCTGAGTAATACGTATATTTTTGTTGGCTGCCCGATTTAGGTGAGATAGGTTTTTGCTCAAGGATGAAATAGGAAGTTGGGATCTTTATTGGATTTTATGTTTATGTTTATTTGGCATATAAAATTGAACGTCTTAAAGTACCCATTGCTACATAATCTCTTTGAGGTTTTGAAAACTGAGGTAAAACTTGGAGTATGCTCCTAGGGGTTGGCTCAAGTGGTAAAGGCCTTCATCTTGGTATTATGCTCCCTCTAGATCAAAGGTTTGAACCTTCTTGGGTGTAAACAATTTCTAAGGGCCATATTGGATTTCCCCTTGAAACTCCTTTTCGAGAGCATGTGCACCCCTGTAATTAGTTGGGACACCGTTTTAAGACACCCATTGCCAATAAAAAAAACTTCATATAAAAAAGTGATAAGGGCAGAATGGATCTCACTGGAATTGGTTCAGTTGGAACATGCGAATTGGATCAATGTGGTGTTCAATCCACATGTTATGAACAGGGGCCAAGGTATTTTTCCCACTGGATGCACATTGCAACTTTGACTTTGATAATCCAGTTAGTGGCCACAGAGAGATCGTGTGCTATTGTTTTCTCTTCTTGAGAATTTTGTTTTTGTTGGAGCCTAGGATGATGGCTATATATTTATTATAGGGTGCGAGTCATATAGGATCTCATTGTAATATACTGATAGACATCTCTGTCATAATTATGGGAATTGCATAAGTAATAGGATGAACAATTGTTGCGGGTTCTGTTACTTTTGCACTGTAAGTTTCCTTGAGCCTTTTGAACTTGAGCCTATTTTGACTGGCTGGTTCATCGTCCCTGCTTTCATGACAGAAGAAGAAGAGGTGAAGGAGTCTGTAGATGAATATGAAAAAGATGAGCGGGTGGAGCTGGAGGATAATGACCCTGAATATGAACCTGAAGAATATGGTGGGGTTGATTATGATGAGAAGGAAATAGAACATGAGGATGTTCAGGAGGTGGGAGATGTTGGAGAGGAAGAACATGAGGAGGATGCCGATGAAGAAGAAGAAGAAGAAGTAGAAGAAGTAGAGGAAGAAGAAGAAGAAGAAGAAGAAGAAGAAGAGGGTGATATGGTTGAGGAGGAAATGGAAGATGTTCATGAAGAACTTGAGGGCGGAGAAGGGGATGAGCATACTGGTGAGGATCAAGAGCATGCAGCACTGGTTGATGCAGATGAAGAGGAGCACCACAAAGTTGTGAAGGAGAGACGCAAACGTAAAGAGTTTGAAGTATTTGTTGGTGGCTTAGACAAGGATGCAACTGAGGATGATCTTAGGAAAGTTTTTGGTGCAGTTGGTGAGGTTACTGAAGTCAGGTTGATGATGAATCTTCAGACTAAGAAGAACAAGGGTTTTGCGTTCTTGCGTTTTGCAACTGTGGAGCAAGCAAAACGAGCTGTTACTGAGATCAAACACCCGATGGTAATTTTTGATCTTCTCATGGTTTGAAATAGGAACTTATATGTCTTCACCTTGTAAATTGTATGTGTTAATGATTGCAATTCCAGATAAATGGGAAACAATGTGGTGTTACTCCAAGTCAAGACAGTGACACCCTTTTTCTGGGTAACATATGCAAGACATGGACAAAAGAAGCCGTAAGTATATTGGTTCACTTAATGTCACCATCAACCTAACTAGTCTTTAGTGGGAGTTGCTATATTCTCAACTAATTGGTTATCAACTTTGGTTCCAGTTGAAAGATAAGTTGAAACATTATGGAGTTGAGAATGTTGAGGATTTGACGTTGGTTGAAGATAGTAACAATGAGGGAATGAATCGGGGGTTCGCATTTTTGGAATTTTCATCTCGTTCAGAAGCCATGGATGCCTTTAAGCGCCTTCAGAAAAGAGATGTTGTGTTTGGAGTTGATAGGCCTGCAAAGGTTTCTTTTGCAGATTCCTTCATTGACCCTGGTGACGAAATTATGGCACAGGTAATTTTTGGCTCCAACTTCTTCGCATTCTTTAGGGTGATTGCAGCTCCTGATGGTTTTGACTCTTTTTGAAATGCGATGCTGATCTTGGATATGTCTTGTTAAGCTTGTAGGGATGTTGGTAATATCTTGCTGAGTACTTGAAAGTTATATTTGCTCTTGATATGGGCATCAATCTACTCTAATGTCACTGAATCTAGGTTTATATATGGGATACAGCATCTCTTTTTGAAAAAAGTGGATTGAAGTTCTCAAGAGTTGTGTTTTCAGGGCCTTTTTTAAAGGCCTTCTTTTGTTAGTTTTTTATTTTTTTTTCAATATGTCATTGGATATTATACCTTTTTTTTTTTTTTCATCTTGAGGGGAATTTCAATTGAACTTGCTTCGTGAATATTTTTGGAATTGCTGATGACATACTTCAAGTTACAGGTTAAAACTGTATTTGTGGATGGTCTGCCTGCTGCATGGGATGAGGATCGTGTCCGAGAGTTTCTTAAGAAATATGGAAAGATTGAAAAGATTGAGCTTGCCCGGAATATGGCTTCTGCCAGGAGAAGGGACTTTGGTTTTGTCACATTTGACACTCATGATGCTGCAGTGACATGTGCTAAAAGTATTAACAATGCAGAGCTGGGTGAAGGAGAGAGCAAGGTTAGTCTTGGTTCTTAAGGGCTTTAGATGCTTTCAGTATTACTCAATGATATACTTGTTGGCATCAATTGCCTTGGCTTGAGTATTAGCTATCGTCATCACCTTTCAGGCTAAAGTTAGGGCCAGATTGTCAAGACCACTTCAGAGAGGCAAAGGAAAGTATGTTGGACGTGGAGATCTTCGATCTAGTCATGGGGCTGGACGAGTTGTGAGGAGCTCATGGGGTCGTCCAACACCACGCAATCTACCTGTGCGTGGAGTTAGAGGCATTGGAAGTCGTGTTCCACCAGCCAGTATGAAGAGACCTGGTGGATTGAGAGATAGACGCCCTGTTGTGTCCATTCCGACAAGAGGCAGGCCCCTGGCTCCTCCAGCGAGGCCCTATTTCAGGAGAGCACCTGGTATGGTTAATTCTGTGCATTGTGTGGGTGCAGAAATGCACTTTTGTCTGTATGAATAAATATGAAGTTTTGCACTTTCTTTGACAGTTAATTCATATCCAAAAAGTAGCCTGAAGAGGGAATATGGTCGACGCGATGAACTTCCTCCGAGGAGCAGAGCTGCTGCAATTTATGGTCCTAGGGCCATCCCAGAGAGACGCCAATCATATAGAGACGACTACTCTTCCCGTGGTCCTGGTTACTCTGATATTCCTAGAAGTACAGCACGTCCAGCACCAAGGAGAGCTTATGTGGATGGTGGCTATGGCCATAGGTTTGAAAGACCTCCTCCTCCCCCTCCAAGTTACCGTGAAGGACGTGCCCATGATTATGACTCCATGTCTGGGTCAAAACGCCCATATGCTGCACTGGTTAGTATTAACTTGTATAAGTTTTGCCATAATGCTATTTATACATCATGTTATGTTTTCTCATTTCTTTCATATATGAGTAATTTCTGAAGTGTGTTTGATTTGTCTTATAATTCTAGGACGATGTACCCCCACCCCCACGTTATGTTGACTCTGGTGTCCGCCAATCTAGAGCTCGATTAGACTATGAATATGGTACTGGTGCTTCTCAGTATGGTGATGCTTATGCCGATAGGTATGCTCTTGTTTTTTTAATTAAAAGTGGTTTTTACTTATCCCCATTTTCTAATACTTTGTTTCTGTGCTAATGCACTTTTCGTTGTCATGGTTGGTAGGCTTGGGAGATCTAATCCAGGATATGGTGGTGGCAGAAGTTCTGCTTCAAGTCAGGATTCACATGGGATTTATAGCAGCAGTCGCCAGGGCATGAGTTATGGAGGAGGTGTGTTGAGTTGGTAGCAACCTGACATGCATTCGCAATAAATTGTGCATTTGTTGAAGTGATGTTCTCCAATTTTGATTGTTTTTCCAGGCTCTTTCAGTGGTAGTGATGTTGGTGGAATGTACTCAGCAAGCTATGGTGGTGATTATGTGTCCCGTGGAAGTGATGTATGCTAACCTTCTCCAAATGAATGGCAGTGTTTAGCGTCAAATCTTTTATAGTTTGTGTAATTATTCTCTATCTGGCCTGTGTATAGGTTGGTGGTAGCTCTTACTCATCAATGTACTCTGGTCGTGGGATGGGTGGTAGCAGTTACATGGGAACTGGTAGTTCTGGATCATATTATTAAGGTAAGTATTTATCTTCTTGCTGTTTCTTTTGGTAAAGCACATGAGGAATTAGACGGTATGCCCAAGTATTATTTTATTGGAGATCACTTTACCCCAGAAGCATGGCATCTCTTTACTCTTTTAAGAGGTGTGCTTGGTAATACTTGGAGCAGTGTGGTCACAAGTGAATTTGTCTATGGGCAGATGCGTCATGACAAAGATGCTGCTCTAAGGGATGTGAACTAAATGAAGCCCATGCATTATGATGCCTACAGTGAAGTGAATCTGACAAGTCTAAAAGCCCTTGATATGTTGAGGGGATTTTTGTGGGACGAAGGAGAGCTGTGTTTGTTCTAGCCATTTTAGATATCTGCTGAAGTGCTAGTCTTCTAAGTTGGAATATATGCCTGTAAGGAAATTTTTAATTGTTTAGAAATGAAGACAAGAAGTGTGCTTCGCATGCTATATGTATGATCACACACATTTTATCTTCTGTATGACTTCACTTGATTGGAAAAATGTGGAGGTGTGCTGCATCATCTGTTCTTTTGGACACAATGATGAGATTGAGGGTTCTGTAATTGGACAAGGAATTTTGGGAAATCTTCTTGTAATTGAATTCACTGGAAAAGTTGTGGCTCCTCCTAGACACTCTGGTTATTTTTGGACCACTTGCTCTTTTGAAGCAATACAGCCTTCATTGAATAGGAAAGTCTGTGAACCGGCTACTTCTTGAAGGTAGTAGATAGACTGAGCTTGTTTGGAATACCTATGAAGTTTGGAAAAGTGGTCATAGAATGTTGGCCTTGATTTTCTTTGGTGCTATTAGTAAAAGAAAAATAATGAAAAAAATGAAATGATTTTGAATCAAATCAGTTTGTTTATGCTGGTTAATACGGACTGGGAATTGTGTATATCTTTGGTTATGGAAGATTATTGCTACTTCCTGAATGGTTGGGAAGACCCTAACCAATGAATGTAGAAGATGAAACTTAAATGGATGGTGCTTAATGAAGTGTATGTATATATTTTTGTTTGAGGAATATCAACTGAATATACCGTGTGAATGGAGTTGTCTTTTGTCCCGATTCACAATTGTTAGTATTAAAATCTCACTTTGTGAGAGATCCATTGGAAACTTGCCCCTGCCAAATTATTGGTATTTGGAGTCGTGTAGTTTATGGAGAAGTTTAGGATGGAGATCCTGATGTGTTGTGATTAGCATCAATCTGAGTTTTTAAACAATTCAAGCATTGGCATTTTGTTAAAATCTGGATCAGAGATAAGTGTCGCTATACCGATGGAGAAAATTGCAGGTATTTGGTCACACTTGACACTTAATAAAGGTTTGTCATGCTGGTTCATGGTTAATTGCCCCATGCTCTTTGGACAAATTGAGCATTCTTGACTTATCCGTTAGGAAATATTACAAATCTGCATTGCTGGTTTGAACTCGGTAGGGGTTTGCTTGCACTCCTAATAACTTGAGTGGGAATTCAAATAACTTACATTTATGGATGGAACTACTATCTTGTATCCAGTTTTGCTTAGCTCACAAGTACTTTTGGCAGCAGAAACCAAGTTAAGTTGCCTTGAAACTCTTATTGCCTTTTAGGTTGCAGGAGTTTGTTCTCAATAGGGATTTATTTATATACTATTTCTGCAAAATGAATTGTAATATTAGAGATTTTAGCCCATTATTTTTTCAATATGTGAGAAAAGAGGTGCATAAAGATGAAACGCTCTCTCTCTCTCTCTCTCTCAATTGGTTCGCGTATTTGCTTCTCCTTTTGCTTATCTATTCGAGGTACGCATGAAGCCCATGGGACCATATTTAAGGATACTCCCAAGCGAGAGAGACCTACCCCACCACGAGAAAGAGAAGAGGATCAGTTAAATGGGTTGTTCATGCCCATAATTTTTGAAAGTTTTTATTTTTTATTTTTAACCAGCCTGGCTAATCACAGTGAGTGGAAAATTGGAAATTGTGGAGAAGATTGTACAGATTTATATCAAACCCAACCCAAGGTCCGGAGTTTGAAGATTTTACAGATTTATGAAGAATTTGACTCAACTTAATTCAGTTTGACATTCAAATGCGACTTAAATACAAAGTCTTGAAAATCTGAAACTCCATGAAAACGTGGGGGCAGATTTAAATTCAAGTTGCTCGTAGACATTCGTTTGCTATTTGTTCAAAAGAATCAAGAGAAAATTGTTGGAGGCTGAAATTCAACACAAACATATATACAAATGCGAAGAGATGGCAAAACCTACTCCATCAGGATTTCAACAAATCGCTAATGGCTCAGTAATTTACTGCACCTTTTAGTGCCACAAGGTTTTGGATATTTTCCATTTTTTAAGGGACTTGGTTGCTGGAAAATTTATATAGCTACAGAGTGGATTTGTAAGTTGTAACTATTATTAGCCACTAAAAATTGTACATAGTTGGGAAATAAGAAATGAAAATGCTTGCCAAACATGATTTGATCACTCTTTTTTTTAATCCTTTCTAAAAGTCAAGCAGCTGGTAGCCTATATAATAGTTAATAGCGACATTATTTCTTCATTCGGTAAAATATTAAATGCGTAACGAGTACGCATAGCAGTTCAGCTAAAGCAGAAAAAGTGGCGGTAGCTATTGATTTAGTCCAAGAATTTACTGAGTATAATAAATAGGTTGTACCGTAAGTAAATCAGGTGGGATCCGTGGCGCAATGGTAGCGCGTCTGACTCCAGATCAGAAGGTTGCGTGTTCGATTCACGTCGGGTTCAAATCCCTTAACACCACCGCATCTTTTTTTGCCATTTTTGTCCTGAAATACATGTATCGGAAAGCCTTAGGAAACCTCGTGTAAAAACCTCTTGGGATCGCACTTATGCATTCTCTTTTATTTGAAACACACCCTTTTTATTAAAGTGAATTTTAAAAATTAAATAAAATATTATTATAATATTATTTTTTAATGTTATTGTTATTTTAAAATTTTTAAAAAATTAAATTATTTATTATATTTTTATAAAAATTTAAAAAAATGTAATGATGAATTTGAAATAAATTCTTAATACAAACATGACCTAATCAACTCATTAATGACACGTAGCTATGCTCAACCAATAAAGCATGCATATTGCATATAAAACAACAATGAAGAGGATCTTGGTTAACGAGGTCTCTTTAAAGGAGAGGACTTTAGAGTTTAGCCAGTCTGAAACACCATTATCCTTGAATATTACCTTCTAAAAATTCAGATTTGGCTTCATAGATAAACATTTTTTAATTTTTTTTTTTGTAAGTAATAATAACTTCATAGATAAACATTACAATGGAAAGACATGAAAGTGGCTTTCACGTGCCCAGTTCAACTTGCATCTGCATCAATCACTATCATTACTTGGCTCTTCATTAAGAGAATTGCTAGAAACAGAGATTACAATGTTTTATTGCCGAAGTGGTGCTAAGTGCTTAGATCTACCGAAAATTATTATTGCAGAAAATTTTGTACAAGAATTGTGGAAGAAATAGATTACAATTCATCTCTAATTATGTTATACATTTTAGCATTCTTAATTTTCAGTTCTATTTGTGTTCACCAAATGATTATTTTTATTTCTTTTTAAAATTTTTTTAATTGTAGTTAACGTGAAATTGAAAACTTGTTGCTGTACAATCCCTACACGAAATTTCCTATATGTAACAAAACCCTAAATCTAAAGCTCATCAGGTGGTAATGGAAAATTCTTCTGAGGCATTGTGATATGCAGGAGCAGCAGGTTGCCAAATCCTCATGGATATATCCTTAACAAGCATACCAAACATAATGATCCGAATCATGCCAACTGTTCTTACTTCTGGGATTCCCCAAGACTACATAGATTCACATCTTTTCATGTCGATAAGGCTTTATATAATTCGATTTATGAGCCTTGAGATCTCTGAAGTCTAACAAACACACCCATGAAAATTTAAGGTTCCATCATATCATAGAAAGCAACTTCAGAAACACGTGAAAGGAATTGCAAGTCCAGAAGTCTTTACCAAATTACCAATCAACATAGCATCACAATAATCAACAAAAGATTAGCAACTATAGATCAAGAGAAACAAAACATAGTAACGCCACACAAAAGAACAATACCCAGAATAAAACATTAGAAAAAATAATACTAATTAAGCAGACACAAGTTGTTCCTTATAAGCTTGGTATCAAAACACAGAATCGACAATAAAGCTACTTTTTTTCAGTGAAAATCAAGCTACAGCTAGTTAAGTTCCACATAGTTAAGACTATTTTATGAAAAGTGGCATAAGCCAAATAAAACATGACGACTAAACTAGGAAACTCATCATCATCTCTGTCACTTGGCATGTTAAGCAAGCTCCATGAATGTCTGATACCAAACCACTCCCCAAACTCTCAATTGCTAACAGAAGAAAAAAAATTACAGAAACAAAGACTCTTCTTTTGGGAGAATAACATGGCCAAGAAACCCACAAAATCCAAGTACAAAAAGGCATTCTAAGACTCTGGGGAGGGCATTCGCTTTGCCTTCTTTTTCTTCTTCTCTGAGACGGCTTTGGCAAACGCCTCCACAATCCGTTGCTGCGATTCCAAGATCATCTCGGTACGCTTCATTTCCATCTCCATCCGCATCGCCTCAATCTCCCTCGCCATCTCCATCTTCATCTGCTCCATCTTCACAAACCCGTCTCCTAATACTTTTATTGCCGACACCATCTCCGTCACTGGGTCCCTCTCCCTCTTCCCCGACCCTGTCGAATTACAATCCCTCAAAACCCTGGCCCCAAAATTACCGCCAGGGCTTGAACTAGGGTTAGGGTTCGGGGTTGAATTGGGATTGGAGTTATACTTGTGCTCAGTCTTGCCGAAATATTTCGACCCGGGCTGCGCTATACTCACCCCGGATGGGATTCTGATCCGAAACCCACTTCCTCCAATACCACCTCCTCCTCCACCACCACCACCACCACCACCACCACCACCACCGCCGCCGCCACCCCCAATTCCATTATTTCTATACAATTTACTCATATGCCTCATATTGGGACCTCCTCCATTCTTGAATTCTTCGTACAAATCCTGATCTTCGTCATCTTCGGCGTCGATGTCGTTATCGTTATCGCTGTCGGACACGTTCGCGCGTTTTTTGTTGGATCCGGAGGAAGGTCCCTTTTCCATGGCGTCCATGCGCTTGAAGTGGACCCAGGAGGAGGTAAACCGAGAAACAGGCATGGAGCGAGCGCGCTGAAGCTCTGTACGGTAGCGCTTGCGGAGCTTCTCCATCTTGTGGCGGCACTGGACGGCGGTCTTGGGAGGAGAGGCCGCGGAGCAGCGGCGGGCCACGGAGTCAGCCACCTCCTGCCAATGGGTAGCCTTGAGGTTTCCGCGCCGGAGGGAGTACCACTTTTCGCGGTACGAGTCGATCAGGGCGACCGTCTCGTCGTGAGACCAACAGGGCGGCGGGAGGCGGCGGGAGGCGGTGGTGGCCGATGATGCGAGTGGTTGGGTGTCGGATTGAGGAAGTGGGGGTGCGGGCAGCGACAGCGTTACAGCCACGGCAGCGTTAGGGCCCGAAGGAGTGGTGGGCGCGGCGGCGTCGTCTGCGGGTGGCGGCGAGGATGAGGAAGCCATGGCGGAGGACAACGGAAAAAAGGAGGTTCCTTTCTCGTTCTTAATGAGGATCCAGAGGTGGGTTTGGGGTTGAGGATAAGAAAGGCAAACGCAGATTGAAAAGCGGAGGAAATGGAAGTGGAGGTGGTGGTTGGGAAATCAGGGTGGGGGAGAAGGGAAAGGTGGGTGGCGCAGAATAGAAAGAGGGAAAAGCAGAGAGGAAGAGAAGGGTGGAGAAGGAGATGAGAGAGTGGAGGAGATAAGGAAGAAAGTGGTGTTTGGTGACATATTGGGGTGGAGGGAGGAGTGTGCGGCTGATTTTGAGATCTATCTAGAATCTAGATGGATGAGGAGGCCACCGCTTAGGTGGAGGGGGTGGGGGAGGGCTAACGTGCACCGTGGGGAAAGGGTGTGATAGGCTGCGCACCCTACCCTTCTCCCACACCAATTCTCTCTCCTTCTGTCTGTCTGTATATAGGTCCACTCTGACTTTGGGGCCACTTTCATCATCAAAAGTCTTTCTTCACAAAATATGGGATAGATATCATTCGTACGATCAAACAGTGTCATGTAATCAACCGCATAGGGTGGGCGTAGGTGGCTGTGACTTAACTTTGGGTGGCATTTTTTTAGAGAGAGAGAGAGAGAGGAAGGGAAGGGGGTTGTTGAAAGCAACGTTGGGTAAATAGCATGATATTTATGCTACATGGTGGAATCGTCAACACCCGATGTTCGGCAGCCAAAACTTCCATCTGGTTCGGATGGCGTTAGGTTTGGTTTGGAGTTCGTTGGTTTTCCTCTAACTATACGGGGGTTTAGATTTGTGGTTTGGCTTCAACTTCGGATGGAGCTTTGAGTACTGAAACAATTTGGGGTTTTGTCCTTTTCTGCCCAACACAGAATCCTTAAAATGCCAAGCTCAGTTACGAACGTAAAAGCACATGGGAGCCTTTTTTATATTAGGATATATTTGGACCTTCTAAATGATTATATGCATGCCGGATGGAAAGAGGCAAGAATTGGACTGAGAAATTCACACGTGTATTTCAGCAAAAAGAGAAAAAAAAAAAAAACAAGAAAAGAAAAAAAAAAATAACAGAGAAATCTGTGTACTGGATTGAGGTAGGCCCAACGAGATTTTTACTAAATTGGTTAAGTGCAGAAGAAGGCCGAATCTCGTGTGAATCCTATGTGTCTTGTTTGTTTTTATGGTATTCTTTCATTATAAGCGAGAAGCGTAATCAATAAAATTAGGATATGAGTGACCTATAATTTTGACTCTTTTCTAAAAAAAGAAAAAAGCTAGGCCTAATCAATATATGAGAGCAATGAAAAGAAGTTACAAAAATGAGAAAAGGTCCAAAGGTAGGCACAATGAAAGTTAAAAAAGTGATGTGGGTGTTGATTAGTAAAATGGAAGAATTGGTGTGGGCCGGAATCATCAATATCATATGCGAGCATCAACTACTACAAGTGGTTGTTTGTTAGAGTTTTGGGCAATTAATAGAAGCTTTTAATCAATTGCTATGCTGAGTTTGGGATGTGAAATGGGTTGATTAAGCTTCCCACAGGTTATCTAAGGAGCGAGACTATTAAGACACTGCAAATTTTATAAATGAAAAACATGAACATATGGAAGATGAAGATGATAATGGCATCACGCTTTGGGGATTTGAGATCTCAATTCTTCCTGAGAAACAAGTTCAATTTTCTAAAGGTTCCAGAATGCTGAACCAGGACTCACATTTCCTTGCATATTCTTATCGACTAATTAACTAAGCAAATATCAAGATAATACATGTAAAATAAAATAACATCAATATTTTCTTCCTTTGCTTCTTTTTCTATTGCCTCTTCTTCTTTGATTTCCATGTTTTCCCCTACCACGAGAGCCGCCTACATCTTTTTGCAATTTTCCTCCATTCGGTCGAGTATTGTTGTCATATGTAGCAATTTCTCAAAAATCCGTTCTTGCAAATTCATTTGTTGGTCGTTTATTCTTATACCTGTCATGTAGGAAGGTTAGGCTCTAGATACCACTTGTTAGGCTCTAGATTATCTTTTTGCAAGATGATAATGACATTACGCTTTGGGAATTCGAGGTCTCAATTCCTCTTGAGAAACAAGTTTAATTTTTTAAAGGTTTTAGAATGCTCAACTAGGACTTATCTTTTCCTACATATTCTTGTTGACTAACTAACTAAAGAAATACTAAGATAACACGTGTAAAATAAAATAACAACTTTCAAAAAATTAAAACAACTACAAGACTTTAAAGATAATTTATCTAAAGAAGTAAAACGGTGCGTTGCACAAGGTACTTCTCAACAAATGACGTCACTTATGATAGGACCAAAACAGAGGCATTCACACGTAATTAGGAGGTTGTGGAAATGGATCAGGTTAGGACTCAAATTGCATAGATGCTAGGATTGTTGGGTTATCTTATGTCATTCGCAACCCTGTAATTAAAAATCGAATGATGTGTAAGGACTCTGTAGAGATAACCGTTATAGATACAAACGGAGTATCCAAAATAAATTGATGTGATTTTATAAATTTTGTTATATCTACTTCATAATAAAAATAATTTTATAATTTGACAGAACACATCAAGTCACATTAATTTTTAAATTTATTTTTATGTAATTTATTTGTGGCTAAAATATTTTCTATTTGTAAAATCATCATTTATCTTAAAATTTTAAAGTCGATAGAAATATATAAATTTTAATTATTTATTTTATATCTTAACATATCACGTGTGGATCACTCTTTTTTAATAGATAGATTAATATGTAGAATATTTAATTAAATAAGACGTAGTGTAAAATTAGGACCATTTGAATTCAGAATCTATGTTCTAATATAATAAAATCATGACTACTTGTACTAAAATCTAAATTGATAAAAAAAAAATATTTTTATTATTTATTTTATATCTTAACAAAATTATCTTCAACCATAAAATATTTGTGGATTCTCAGTATAAAATATTGTTGGTAGACAATCATGTGGATCATCTCTTGATCACCTTAATACATTAGGATCCATGTATTACAGAAAGATGTAACCATATATTATTAAACATTACACGGACATGATACGAGCTGTGATGATCAGTAACCAACATGAACAATACTAGCTACAATTACTAATTTCATAATCATATATAAGGAAGGACTCGTACTTTAAACTCCTCCAAACAAGAAAACAGAGTTAACAAAGCCTGGAGTACTGGACATCAACAAACCCGAGATCGATCATGTTGAACGTCTATCGACTAAGCGTTCTGATCAACTGACGTTAATGATTTGCTTCTGAACTTGTCGAACAGTCGGATGAAAAGCCTGATTACAAAAGGAACAGCAGCAGCGATGAGAACATAGCGAAATCTGACGGATTCCTTGGGAGTTACAGCGCAAACAGCAGACGCATATGTTACAATCATAGACGCGGTGGCAATCAACACTTCAAGTTGGAAAGGAAACTTGAATGTTAAGTACATGATGACCACGACTGAAGATGAAAGGGCCAAAGTGTTGGAAATCAAGAAAATAAAATAAGCATTTTTTTCAGTTGCATAAATGGCCCTCCCAGCTTTGTGTCCATTTGGATCATCTTTATCATCCTGCCAAACTCCTCCAGGAGGGTTCACCCCAGCTTGAAATGCCACTGCAGCAATCAGCGTCGCAACTACTATCAGAATGTTCCGAGCATCTCCTGGTGAGTCTCTTTTTTCATCATATTGAAAGAACCTTATCGAGTTCTTGCTCATCATCAACTTTGTAGGCCGGGTTTCGGATTCATGATCAGTACTATCCTCCATTATTTTTCCTTGTCAAAAGCAGTATTTTGATATAATATTGTGGTTTGGTTTTAAAATGATTCCACGCATGATGATCTGCCTGTTCTTGATCATTTATTTGCTGCTTTTATATTTAATTCGTACCTTATCAGTAAGTTAAGATAGGACCACGTGATCTTTTGTGGCTAAGAAATTAGCCGGGCAATCATATGGGGGAAAAAGAAAAAGAAAAAGAAAAAGAAATATATATATAGAAATAAATTATATATAAATAAATTTATAAATTAATATAATTTTATATGAATTGTCAAATTTGTATTATAATTTTATAATTTTATAATTTTATAATTTTATAATTTAATAAATTATATAAAAATATATTAATTTGTAAAATTAATTTTATATGATTATTTTATAATTAAAGTATTTATTTAAAAAATTATATGAAATGTCTTTTTCAGAAAAAAATTAGGGACTCCGGGGCCTCATGAATACCTTCTAGTTTTTTGGTCTCGTGGTGTTGTTTCATGCCAATGATAGAAGAATCAAGACCAAATAACACCCGGAAAAATAAGTTGCAAACAGCTGTGATCTATGACGTATAGAGGTGAAACAATATACATTTGGGTAAGAGTGATGACATGTACCCAATGTATGGCTTATATTTTTTTCAGGTTTTTTTTTTAATAATTTTTAATATATTTCTCATTCGAGTATTTTTATTATAGATTATTGAAAGGGTCCTTTAAATATATACTGGTTCTTTGATATTTGGTGCAAAATTTTTCTGGGTGTCCATGCATAAGAAACAATAAAAAGATAACTGGCTGAGGTTATTTTAAACTTCAAGTAATTTATTGATATTATTTTACATGATTAATATTGGAGAGTAATCAATATTGAGCGCATTCTTCTCACATAAATAATGTTGTTCATGATACTATTTATGTGAGAATGAATGCGTTGAGTGTAACTTTTTTTTTTTTTATATTAATTTGTAAAAGTGGATAGCGGTTAATTTATAAGTACGAAAGAAAATTTAATTTCTTAAACTAAATTTTGAGATTGAAAAAAAAAAAAAAAAAAAAAAGCTTAAAACCACCAACATAAAATTCATACATGCAAGAAGGAAAATAAGCCTTCCTACTCCTAATTCAATATCGGGTACGAGGAAACATGAGCTTTATGAAGTAATACTGTAATTGTACGTGCATGATCGATTGAACTGATATATCCTCAGTACATGAACATGAGCTTGATGAAAATAAATCACGTTTAATAAGCTAGCTTGTCAATAAAAGTACTGTAGCTTTACAGAATCCGATCTCGAAAGACCAGATCTTTCCCCGTTGAAACTCCCGACTTCTTGTCAGTAAATTAGGATGATCCCTAGCTTTCTGTTGGGTTCTTCTCCACCAAATGGCATGACAAATAAACTAATGATGTAGCACAATGATGTGTGTTTTTCTCCTTAATTTGTTCATGTGTTCATCTAGAAAATTATATTCCACCAGTGTCATCAGTTCGATCTTCTCTCTCTCCACATACATATAATATATAAATATATATTATATATATATATATATATATATATATATCTCACTACAAGCAGGGACAAACTACATGTTAGAACTTTGACTTCAAAATTTTTATTGAAATTATTTTTCAAATCTTAATACTCAAATAGCTTTTTTACCTTTTCATTTTATTGACACTCAAATTATTTATGTAGCTTATCAATACACCTCGAAAATGAAAATACTCAAATTGCAAAAATTTTTAATTTTATGATGTATGATTATAATTTTTTTATATAATCACATGCAAAAAATGTATATATATATATATATATATATATATTTATACATTTAGGAAATGTGAGTTTCGAACTCTAGACTTTCATTTTGAAGACTAAGAATTATGTCAATTAGACTATAAACTTTTGACCAAAAAAATAAAAAAATGCATATTATTTATATTCATACATGTTATATACTTTGTCAATATTCGCCTTTCAAATATCAAATTCTAATTCTGACAGTGAGATATAAGCAACAACAAGGTCTTTTTAACTCTCAGTCCCGGAATCCTCACCTTCTTCAGGAAACGACATTCCATATAATTATTCCTTCCTCGGCCAGCCTTACTCTTGCAAGTTCTTAGCCATAAAAGTTATCGCCCATAACGACAAAGCATTGAGCCAGCTTATGATCTCTGCCTCGCGTGTTGCTTGGTAAGATTGAAGTTATAATATTATATAAAACAGCAGATGAATGATGAACAGACTCAATATCCATCGAATCCTTTAAAAGCAAGCAAACCATATATCATTTCTTCGACAGACATAAGATATTAAGATTAATGGATCATAATCAATCGAAAAGCAATAGTAGTGTGACGAGCAAGAACACGTTCAGGTACTTCCAGTTTGAGGAAGGAAGAGACTCACCAAGAGATGCTCGATCGGAACGTTCTCTTAGTAGTTGCCACTCTCATTGCTGCAGTCACCTTTCAAGCTGGTGTCAACCCCCCTGGGGGAGTTTGGCAAGAAGATGATAAAGATGGACACAAAGCTGGAAGTGCCATTTATGCATATCAAAATCAAGCTTATTATACTTTCTTGATTTCCAACTCTTTGGCTTTTTCAGCCTCAATCTTGGTCATAATGTCTTTAACTTACAGATTCCCTTTTCATCTCAAAGTTTTGGTTGCCATGGCGTCTATGATTATAATATATGGGTCTGCTGTTTTCGCTGTCACGCCCAAAGAATCCGTGAGGTTTCGTTATATTCTCATCTCTGCTGCTTTGCCTTTTGCAATGAGTTTTTGTATTCGAATCTTTATCAAGTACTTGAATAAGAAATCATCTACAGTTGAGGACTCACCTGTTTGTTGATGCCTAGAATTCTGATGTACGTAGTTTTTTAGCGTTGAATTCGTGTCCTGCTCTTCTTATCATTCTCTCCTTGATACGCACAAAGAACTTATATTAATGTGATTTATGAGCTACGTTAAATCTATTTTATAATATAAATAATAATATACTACATCAGTTTGAAGGTTTATGTTTGCGTAAATCACTTTGTAGCTAAAATACTCCTAACCCAAACTTGCTAAAGCCATCAGTAAATTTATTGTCTTCTAGCTATTTATATGTCCACCCTGGTCACTTCCATTAATCCTACAATCGTCAAATTAATCCGACTCCTCGCGCTCACACTCATCCGTTAGGAATCGGATTTCCAGATCATGTTAATGCATCGGAAGAAGAAGGAGAAATAGGTTTGAAAAAAGAAGAAGAAGATTACAAGGGACTTGTATATATATATATATATATATATATATATATATATATCAAACAGTTTGAAGTTCTCAACTTAGGAAGAGAGTATTAATTATTTGTTGTAGTGATGTGAGAAGACCAAGTACATCATGACGATGTATTTCCTAACATATCTACCAAAATTATTTTCAGAAAAAATAAGACCGAAGAAGAGGAATCTCAAGTCTTGAGAAATCAAATTAATTAAGAGTAAAGCTAGCTCTAACATATTCCTTTCTTTTTTGTTTGTTTCACAATATTTCCTCTCGCTTAGAAGCTTCTTTCTAGCTCTCGTCAATTTAATTCGTAACAAAGTGCTGAGAATTACATAAAGAGCCAGACATAGGGGATTCGGGGAAGAAATTCAGACACATCAACATCTTTTGGTCTCCAAGTGATAAACCAATGAGTGATGCATATCTATCCCCAGGCCACTAAGAACTTCCCTGCACCTTTTGGTCTAACAATTGATATTCCACTGTAGATAACAGAAGCAGAGGTATCATAGGCGGCTCTAAAATTGGTCGGGAAGCACTACTTCAGACCCATCGTCATCTGCCGCCACTGAATGTCCATTGCCTCCACCGTCTCCAAGTGATAAACGAATGAGTGATGCACATGCTTCATCTTCAAGATATCTTGATTGCCTCAATAGTCCAACCAAAACCTCCTTGCTTTCATTGTCTTCTTTCTCTTTGCAGAGCTTAAAGAAGGCAGACACATTGACAGGCTTTGGCCTCCAACTCTTTGATCTCTCAGCCATAAAAGCTTCTTTCCAACAGGATAAAGCCTCTGAAATCCTCTTCTCTCCCATATGCCTCTCAACAAGAATCTCCCATGTACTTGAATTTGGCTTTCCTCCGACTTCGGTCGTATGGTTGAAGAAACTGTCAGCCTTATCAAAACTTCCTTCCCTAACATACCAAGCCATGAGAAGATTTCCAATTCTAGGGTCAAAAGATGATTTCACCTGTAACCATTCCTCGTAAATTTTCTCTGCCCTTTTGATATCACCTAGCCTAACAAGAGATGATATTATAACATGGTATCCCAAATTTGGAATAATTGGAAAACTTCTTTTGTAAACTTTCCACACACGGTAAGCCTCTTCTTTGTTACCAACATTACCATAAAGACTTATGAGATAATGATAAGGTATCCGATTCCGGCCTTTTATCCTACCCTCCACCTGCTTCAAGCAATCTTCAGCTTTATCAAACTGCCCCATCTTAATGTACATTGTAGCCATTGTGGTGAATGTACTCCAGTTGGGATTAATGGTTCTGTCCAGTTTCATCTGTTCAAATACTTCTTCCATCTTTTCTGCAGGTCCTTGTGATCCACGAGATGATAGCCAAATACTATAGGAATATATATCTAGTGGTATGCTTTTCTCTACCATTTCTGAAACCATCGACTCAACTTTATCATACTCCTTGAGGTTCATATAGAGAGTCATCATCACATTGAAAGCAAGTGAATGTGAGGCATAATCTTTACTTCTCATTTCATCGAGTAAAGATTCTGCCTCTTCCCTCATTGTAGCTCTCACATACACATTGAGAAGAGCTCCGTAGATCCTCCTGTCCTTCAAAGAATCTGGCAGCTTCATGAAATAATCTTCAGCACCAGAAACTCCATGAACCTTGGCAATAAGATCTAACTGAACTGCAGTATCACTAGGGGATAATATAAACCTCTCTCCTCTGTCATTCATCCAATCATACACCTGAAAAATCATAAAAGTTCAAAACTGAGACTAATGCAAGACAAGGCATATCATCCAAAAGATTTTTTGATTGGCACTAGGTGTTTGGGAACAGCGTCCCAACTAATCCTAGGGTTGCACAAGTCAGGAGTTTCCTGCAAGTGCACCTCAGGTAATTCAAGGGAAAAATCCCCCAATTCGGTCGTCCAAAGAGCTTTTTTGCACCCAATGGGATTTAAACCTTAGACCTGGGGGGAGCGTACTGCCAAGCCCAAGGCCTTTATCGCTTGAGCCAACCCCTAGGGGTTATTTTTATCTTTTATTTTTGATAGGTAATCAAGAAGTTTTATTCATAGTTAATATCTCCAAAAGATAAAAATAAGGTATCATGACATGGCTCATCAATGAAAAGGACAAAAGAACCATAACTCAATGCCCTCAAGGCTCAGCATTCAATTAACAGAAACTTCCAACTCGTCTCATGCATAGAATGAACTATTTTAATGATTCACGCTTACTACCAACCCATTCATATAACTAACAAGAAGTTCATGCCCTCATCAAATAAATCGAAGCTCGTGAACAGAAAAATCCAGCACAAGGAATGAAAACCTTATCATGCAACTTTAGAGAACGAATTAGTTCAATGAACTGCTCATTTATGATAACTCTAGCATGTAGTCAAATAAACTTTACCACCTAATCCAATATAAAGCTAAAGCAACTTCTGGACAGAAAAACCCAACAGAATAAATGCTCTTCATTCTTTAATTTACAGGAAAGCCAAATAAGAAATGCAGCCAAATAAAAATGATGGTCGCCGATAAGCATATAAATTTGCTATCTGATGGCAAGAACATCTACGAACACTATTTATTGGAAGACCAAGAAACAGGTGATCCCATTACATAAAATAGGAATCAAGGAGAATTTTTTTGTGCCTCTACTAGAGAACATTATCATTTGTAATGTTTGGCCAAGCTATTTTTTTTTTTGCATGGAATAAGACTGCAAATAAACAAAACTTGTTAATAAAGTATCTGGCTTCTCCTTGACTTCTGATAAATTTACAGAGCTTGTTAACAAAGCACCAAATAACCAATTAAGTAGCTTTTACCTAAAGAGTAAGAAACAGCACTGATGCACAAACTCGTAATACCATCAAACCAGCACATCATTTATAAGGAATTCCACCAATAGCAACGGATTACCCATTAGGCAAAACACACTGACATATCAGATGAGTATCAAATACGAAATCAGATTTTTGCTCAACAGAAAGATCATAGCAACATAGAGAACAAACATGCAACAAAACAACGCTGTCCCATTAACCGAACCAGTCAACTTATCAAATTTATATGGAAAAACATCACTTGCCCATTTATCAAATACCTAAAGAATCACTAAACACCAAAAACATCTTCTTCTTTTTCTCAGTTATAACCAAGAGCTTGGCTTTTCGGCCGAAAAATAGCACTACCAGTTAAGTAAAACAGAGCAAACACAAATAAAAAAGGGTATCATTGTTTTCTATCATTTTTATAACCTCAAGAGCTTGCTTGTGCTTCTTGTACTTCCTCAACTCCTTGACCACCCTACAAAGCTCCCATTTTGAGAGTATTTTGCCCTCTTTCTCCCACTGGTTCAGAACGCTCGCAGAGCCCAACTCAGGGTTTTCCATCAGCGATATGCTATTATATATAACGTTCCATTTCACCTTGGGTATGCGCTCAAAGTCCACGGACCCATATCTGCGGAATCTTGAGGTTGAGCAGGTGATGGAGATGGACACGCCCCGGTAATTTGCAGTTTTGGGTAGTCTCCAAGTGGGAACCCTGGATGGCAGTGGCCGGGAGTAGGAGAGGGATGACGAGAGGGAAGCGTTATAGTGGTGAAAATAGGGTTCGAGAATCATTTTTTTGTTGGGATTTTGGACCGTTTATGTAAGGAGTTCTTCTATACATAGAGTGCAATGGTATGGATGAGTGAAGAGAGGGTTTGATTTTCTGGCTCAGTCGCCCTGGGAACAAACAAGGGACTTCTCAAATCAATAATGCTGTATAATTATTTTAAAAAAATTATTATAAAAAAATTAATTATTATTATTTTTTCTTTTTATATAAACTTTATATTTATTTATTTTTTCAAAATAATTATATAATATTTACACATTTTACAAAACGACTGTAAATATATATATATATATATAAATATATATATATTTTTTTATCTAATTTACGTCAAGAGTCCCTTATTTTTTTCCCAGGGCAAGAAACAGTCGCTTGTTACATGCACTCGCGAGTTCTTAAAAATTAAAATATACAATTACATCGTATAGTTGTATTTAATATTTTAAATTGTAATTCTATTATTTTTATCGATTCAATTTTTTTATAACAAAGAAGCTGTTTTATTCATCATTAAAGGAATTACATTATAGAATCATATCAAATAATTTGGAAAATAGAATTTGAGAAAGAATCCCATCAAATTATCAGATCCTCAAGATTCCATGCAAATCTTGGCAAATTATGGGCTATTGCATTTGCCATACGACCTCTTTGTTGGACAATAAACTTTGGAAACCTTTGCAGCTAGTTCTTAATCTCATAGAGTAGATTGTCCCATATGGATGGATAGTAAAAATTCAACTCCATTCAGTCCTGCACCACAAGAAGAGAGCCACTCTTCAATTGCAAATCAATGATACCCAAAAGAATATTGTTGTCATATGCAGCAATTTCTCCAAAATCCGTTCCAGCAAATTCATTTGCTGGTCGTTCAATCTTATACTTGCTATGTAGGAACGTTAGGCTCTAGATATCTCTTGTTAAGACACTGCAAATTCTATAAATAAAAAAATAACACAAGAAAGATGAAGATGATAATAACATCACACCTTGGAATTAAAGATCCCAATTTCTTCTGAGAAACAAAGTTCAAAAGTTTAAAGGTTTGAGAATACTTAACTATGACTCACCTTTTCCTACATATTCTTGCCGACTAATTAGCTAAGCAAATACTAAGCTAACACGTGTAAAATAAAATAACAATTTCTAAAAAACTTAAACAACTACAAGACTTTAAAGACAATTTATCTAAAAGAGCAAAACGGTGCGTTGCACAAGGTACTTCTCAACAAACGATGCCGCTTATGATAGGATCATAATAGAGGCATTCACACGGTAATTAAAAGGTTGTGAAAATGGATCAGGTTAGGACTCAGAATGCACGGATGCTAGGACTGTTGGGTTATCTTATGTCAATCGCATCCCTGTACGTAAAAATCGAATGATGTGCAAGGAATCTGTAGAGACACTATAAAAAAAGAGAAATGTTAGATCCACAGATTGGGATTCCCGACTGACTGCGGTTTTGTATATTTTTTTAATTTCTTTTTTTATAAAAATGATTAAAGATATATTTTCTAATAATATTTTAATTTTTTTTAAAATTATAAAAGTGTTAAAAATATAAAAGTAAACAAAAAATCAAAAAAATAAAATAATTTTACACAGTCAGAAATCCTAATCGAGAATCTCGATATGTGAGTCTAGTTGGACTCATAAGAAAAATAGGCTTTTATGATTATATAATTACGACTAAATGACTATTTGTAATCAATTTAGCTGTAAATAATAATTTGGTTGGAATTAACTGACAGCAAATAAACAGTTTTCTTGTAGTGAGATAACTGTTATAAAAACAAACGGATTATCCAAAATAAATTTTATAAATTGATGTGATTTTATAAAATTTGTTAGATCTATTTTATAATAAAAATAATTTTACAATTTGACAAAACACATCAAGTCACATTAATTTTTAAATTTATTTTTGTGTAATTCATTTGTGACTAAAATATTTTCTATCTGTAAAATTATCATTTATCTTAAAATTTTAAAATTGATAGAAAGAAAGAAATTTTAATTATTTATTTTATATATTAACATATCATGTGTAGACCACTCTTTTTTAATAGATAGTTTAACATGTAGAATATTTAATTAAATAAGATGCAGTGTAGAGTTAGGACCATTTAAATTCAGAATCTATGTTCTGATATAATAAGATTATTACTTGTCTTAAAAATTTAAATTGATAAAAAAAATATTTTTTATTATTTATTTTATATCTTAATAAAATCATCTTCGACCATAAAATATTGGAAGGTTCTCGGTTTAAAATATTGATGGTAGACAATCATGTGGATCATCTGTTCACCTTAATACATTAGGATCATGTATTACAGAAAGATGTCACCATATTTTATTAAACATGCACGGACATGATACAAGTGATGATCACTAACCAACATGAACAATACTAGCTATAATAGTACTAATTTCATAATCGTAGGACTCGTATTAAACTCCTCCAATCAAGAACACAGAGAGATAGAGAGAGAGTTAATAAAGCCTGGAGTACCGGACATCAACAAACCCGAGATCGATCATGTTGAACGTCTAGCTATCTAAACGTTCTGATCAACTGACGTTAATGATTTGCTTCTAAAGTACTTGTCGAACAGTCGGATGAAAAGCCTGATTACAAAAGGAACAGCAGCAGCGATGAGAATATAGCGAAAGCTGACGGATTCCTTGGGAGTGACAGCGCAAACAGCAGACGCATATGTTACAATCATAGACGCGGTGGCAATCAACACTTCAAGATGGAAAGGAAACTTGAATGTTAAGTACATGATGACCAAGACTGAAGATGAAAGGGCCAAAGTGTTGGAAATCAAGAAAATAAAATAAGCATTTTTTTCAGCTGCATAAATGGCCCTCCCAGCTTTGTGTCCATTTGGATCATCTTTATCATCATCCTGCCAAACTCCTCCAGGAGGGTTCACCCCAACTTGAAATGCCACTGCAGCAATCAGCGTCGCAACTACTATCAGAATGTTCCGAGCATCTCCTGGTGAGTCTCTTTCTTCATCATATTGAAAGAACCTTAGCGAGTTCTTGCTCATCATCAACTTTCTAGGCCGGGTTTTGGATTCATGTTCAGTACTATCCTCCATTATTTTTCCTTGTCAAAAGCAGTATTTTGATATAGTATTGTGGTTTGCTTTTAAAATGATTCCACGCATGATGATCTGCCTGTTCTTGATCATTTATTGGCTGCTTTTATATTTAATTCGTACCTTATCAGTAAGTTAAGATAGGACCACGTGATCTTTTGTGGCTAAGAAATTAGCCGGGCAATCATGTGGAGGAAAAAGAAAAAGAAATATATATATATAAATTATATATAAATAAAACTATAAATTAATAAAAATAATTTTATTAATTTATAAAAATAAATTTACATGAATTATCAAATTTGTATTATAATAAAAATAATTTTATAATTTAATAAATTATATTAAAATATATTAATTTGTAGAAAAAAATATATATAATTTTTTTATAATTAAAGTATTTATTTAAAAAATTATATTAAACGTCTTTTTCAGAAAAAAAGTAGGGGCTCCAGGGCCTCATGAATATCTTCTAGTTTACTGGTCTCTTGGTGTTGTCTCATGCCAATGATAGAAGAATCAAGACCAAATGACACCTGGAAATATAAGTTGCAAACAGCTGTGATCTATGACGTATATAGGTGTGACGATATACATTTGGGTAAGAGTGACGATACGTACCCATTGTATTTCGAATGGTCTAAGGTCCCGTTTGTTTTGTAAAGTGGACTCAATTCATCTAATTTTATTTTGAATTTCAATTCATTTTAACAATTCATTTTAAATTTCAATTCATCTCAACTACTCATTTTATTACTATTCATAATTTATCTCATCTTATCTCTGAATTCAAGCAGGCCTTTAATTTTTTATTTTCTCAGATTTTATATTCATTTTTTTATATATTTTAAAAAACAGATATTATTATTATTAAAAAAATACTTATTTAATCATTAAATAAAAAAGTTAAAAAAATATTTTACAATTCAAAATATAAATCCAAAATAGAAATTTGAGTTAAATAACATTTCTTATTTGGATATTAAATTATCTCAACTTTACTCGATTTTGGATGCAAGAAATAGAAAAGAGAAAAGTTTCAATCTAGAACTGGTGTAAATCCTTAAAATACGGACATGTTGGCCATTCATTTAATCTATCATGGATGCATAATCATCAAAACACTCGTTTCTCACCTCTCATAGTACTCTCTATCTCTCTCTCAACATTCTTTTTCTGTATCTCTCACCACCTGAAACATTCTTTTTTATTTTTTAACACTCTCTCTCTCTATCCAACCTCTAGAAATTGCATGTCTGCAGATCAATAGAGGGAGAAGTTGAAAGTCCACTGTTAGATCTGATTAAATTTTCTTTTCATACTTAAAGTTAGGAGTGTTCATCCGAGTTGAGTTGTACCTGGCACGATTTGAAATTTTAATATATTTCTTAATATTTTGATTTTTTTTTAAAAAAAATTGAAGAAAATTTTAAATTTAGGTTTCAGATTTGAGAATTCGAAACCCGGATGAACACCCCTACTTAAAGTCAAATGACTCACTATCAAAAGATCACCTTTATCTACGGGAAGTGGCCTTGAGCACACGGTAAAAGAATTAGAAGATGAATTTTTGGCCACATCCCGAAATTTGTGGACTTTTGTTTTGGTTTTGTATTAGTGAATTTTACTTTGATATTTTTGTATGAAAACATAGTTCTCGTGATTGTGTTTCGAGGAAGTATCAAAATTAAATAATAAATCATTATCTCTCTTGACTCTTCTGAAGATCAAATTAGTAAATGTTGTATTTCGCGACTTGAAGCTCATTAAAAAAAATAAATGTACACCCATGAACCTCCTTAACTCCATTTATATCATCCATATGAAATTCTAAAATTACATCATTTTATCTTTGAATTTGTGTTTGTGAGACATCAGCTAGAGATATCTCAAATACTTGCTTTGAACCAACCAATCAATCAAAAAATTATTTTAAGTTGTGTTTACAACGAATTCACCGTTACACTAAAATTAAAAAGTTTTTGATGGACTCACCAGTTTAATTCGAGAGAGAGAGAACTTAACTCAAGAGAGAGTTGAACGGTGGAAAAATAAGAAAAAATGAGTCGAAATAGATGGGTAGAGGTAAAAAAATATTTACGTGTGAGTTTTTTATTGGAGGGTGTAAAAAAAAAATATATCGACCAATTCTTGACGTCAGGCGCTCCCAAATGAAAAAGACAAAAGAAAAACAGAAAGAAAAGAAAGCATGCTTTTGATATGTATTTAAGCATTTTATTAGTACATAATTGCATGGAATTATTGTTATTTGTCTTTTCTGTCACATGGTCAGGTCCGCATGGAATTATTGTTATTTGTCTTTTCTGTAATATGGTCATGTTTGGTGTCTTAAACAGTAATAAGATTAAAAATTTATATACGGGGTTAAGTAAAATTAAAATTATAATAATTTTTTTTCTATTTTTATTTTTTTAATATAAAAATTAAAATAATCTAATAATAAGATCTAAAATAAAAATATAATATATTTCATATAATATATATTAAAAAAATATATAATATATCAAAAATAATAGAACATTAAAATAATATAAAAATATTCATACAAATATATCTAATAAAAGAAATATAAAATATCTAATATTGTAACTTACATTTTTTAAAATTTTTTTTATTAAATATTAAATTTAAATCAAAATTTTTAGTTATTTATCTTTCAATATAAACAAATAAATTATTTAATGGAAACTCATTTTTGATTTTGTTGCAAAATCTTATTTTAATAATTTTTTACATATCATCATATTATTAAATTATTTTATTTGATGTGAAATGTATTTTATTTTTAAATCATATTATTATTATTATATTAAATTTGTAAGTAATTAATTTATAAAATTAAAATAATTTTATAAAAAATGAATCAAGATAATTTTTTAAAGAAAAGATCAATATAAAATGAGTAATATTATCTTATTTATAAAAAAATAATATATATATTTTAAAATTATATACATTTATAATTTTTAAGATTAATATATATATTTATATATATTTTTTTTCAAAATAATAGGGATAGGGGCATGGGCCTCCCCTTGCCCCTATGTAATTTCACCAGTGGTCCTAATTTGTGTGTTAGGTAATGATACCTTTCCACCTTTATATCACTACTTTTTCATTGATCTGACGTGATTTTAATTTTTTTTATTTATTCTTTCTTTTCTCATCTGTTGCTACATTATATTTTTACAAAACTTTTCTCGTAATAATGTAATCTTTAGAATGATGTAACCTCATGTCAGAATGATGTAGAACAAAATTTAAATTTGAAATTCAAACTTGTCAGGCGATTTCGTTTCATTTTCGTTGGGCTTTTTAGCGGGAAGTCTTCGAAGATGAGAACATCTTTCGGTATCGTTGAAGGGCAAAATTCATTCCCTAGAATTTCTCCATTCCAAAACACATCTCTCTCTCTGACCTTGGCCTCATTATTGACCGAACTTCCTCTCAACTTCGAGTCGCGCCTCCGGCGGTTTGGCCACCGAACAACGACGCCTTCAAATGTAATGTTACTTCTCTCTACTTTTCCTTAGACTCTCTCTATCTATCTCTCTGTCTATCTTTCTTTCTCTCTCTCTAATTGATGCGAAGAACAAGGAAGCTTTTGGAGCCACTACAAGATTTTTGACTTTTTGCCATAAATTTTTTTTCTGCAGCATACTGTCGTGACAATAAGTCATCTTTTATCACAAAAATGACTAAAGGAAATAAATATCGAATTTTTCTCACGATTTTGTCGTGATCAAAAATATTTCATGAAAAAAAACTTTTAACTGCAATATAACTATTTTTTGCCACCAACTTTTATCATGGGATATAAAAATGACCTTTTTACTATGAATTACTACAATTAATTCATAGTAATTAATTGTAGGAAAAAAATTATTGTGTTGAGTTCAATTACCTTTTGCCACAGAATCATTTAGCTACAAAAAGTTATACAAATGAAAAAATTTCTATTGCGATTTATACTTTTTTACGACGACTTATTTATCAATTACTATGAATGTGTTTCGCCACAAAAAGTAAAAACGAATTACAATATGTAAAAAAGAATTATTTTCACGAGAGCATCTTATGGCACAAAATCACTTTTGCCATGACTTCACATCCCACGATTTCAAAATCGTGGGTAAAAATTATTTTTGCAGTGACATCTTCTAATGACAAATAAGTATTTTGCATTACTATACATTTTATTTTAATTTTTAAAAATAATATAATTATAAAATATACATTACAAGAAAATAGTCATTTTGGGTTGTTTTAATTTAGCCGTAATATTTATTACTACAAAAGGTTGGGCATTCTCCATCTACTTAATTTAATTGTTACTGGTTTAGCCTTTTTGTTGCGAGTTTTTTGCCTATTTGCGGCAAATTTTAATCGCCGCAAAAGTCTTTTAAAAATTTAAATCCCCCCGATACTATCGTATTCCCCAATCCCTAATTCGTCTCTCTCTCTCTCTCTCTCTCTCTCTCTCAATCTCAATCTCTCTCGCTCAAGCCGTGCTGCCGCCAATCCCACGCCATGCCGCCGCCCCTTCCCAAGCCGCATCACTACCGTGCCGTCGCGCGCGCTCTCCGAGCAAGTGAGTGTGTCTCTCTCTTTCTCTCTCTTTGTTCGTCTCTGTCTCTCGAAATCGAGATCGCAACCTAGGGTTGCTTTGTCTCTCGAAATCGAAACTGCAACCTAGGATTAGTCTTCATTCCTCTTGCCTCTCTCTCCATTCCACTATCTCTGGAAATCGCAACCTAGGGTTGCTCTCTCCATCCGTTGATACGGTGCCATCAATATCGTGCCATCGCGTCGATGCCCAAAACCCAAAACCTTCGTTGATACCGTGCCATCGTCGTTGCCGTTTCTATCTCGCTTGGCAGGTGCGTGTCCTTCGTCGATATCCAAAACCTTGATTTTCATTTTTAGGGATTTTATTTCTATACGAAATTACCTAGTTTTTTATTTATTTATTTTTGAGTTGTCTTTGTGCGTGGGATTGTAGCTGAATAGTATAAAAAATCTAGTGGTCGTTGGCTAATTTTACTGAAATAATCACTAGCACATTTTCTGATTTTCGTTTGTTAATTAGGTCGGATTGTAGGTGGTATTGGCTATTGAAAACTAGTGATTGATTTATTGTTAATTAGGTCTAATTTTCATTTACTATTGATGTATTGCAGTTTTTGTGATGGAGTTATTGTTATTAGTATTTTTTCCCTATTGAAGACTATCAACTTCAAAGGAACCAATTATTGTATTCAGTTTATGTCTAATCTGTTAATACTTTGGTTTATGTCTAATCTATTAATGCTTTGGTTTATGTCTTTACATTTACAAATAATGCTACATTATAGCTATTTATTTCTTTGGTTTCTTCCTTCTCAAGATGAATAAATAGATGCAAGCAGTGGCTGAATTGTACTCAGTTTAGTAAGTGTTCTTGGGCTTATACCTATTTCTTTGGGAATAAAATATTTTATTACTTATTAAAAAAATTGTATTCAGTTTAAGAAGGTTTAATCTGGTCCATTTTCATACAAAATTGTACTCAGTTTATTTTTTGTGGTTAATCTGGTTTTATGTCTTCATTTTGGCTAAGAAATTGTCTCACAGAGTTTTTGAAGCACATTGAGTGGGTTCCTTTGAGCTAATATTTGTGACATTGGAGGGGTCACTACAACATATTTGCCTTTGCATTCTCTCTGTTCTTTTTAATCTTAATGTCTGGTTTTTTTTCCTTTTAATTTTTCTGTTTAGGTTATATTTCCAGTGTTGTTATTTCCCTTTCATTTTGTTCTTATCGTCTTCCCATTTGTTAAAATCCTAAAGCTTTGATTGATTTTATATGTTAGATTAAAAGTTACACTATGAATGATTTGCTTTCTCAAGGTAAGTTTGTTGAAAACTTGATTGGGAGATTAATATACTTTCAGTTCTTAGATCATGTACACTGCTAAATTACTTGTAGCAAGTGCCTAGCGATGTATCTAGGTGTTGTCCTTATGTTTTTGTTTTTTCAGCATATAGTCTTTACTATTTTATTTCTGGAACACGAAATTGATTTTTATTAAGTGAATGGAACATGCATTTAAAACAAAAGTTTACTAATGATGACAAGTAGTTTACTCTTTGTTGATGAGTTGGTTTGAACAGCCTTCTTATCTAATAAGGTTTCTTCATTCCAACAATAAGTTTGTTTCTTTGCCTCTAAATGTACAGATACCATTATCTAACTTTTCTCTAATTTGTTTACTGGTATGGATTTTGATGAGGGCATCCCTTATTTAAACAATTATTTTGGATTATTTTATTTGTGTTTTATTTAGTTTATTTTGGCTTGTACCAATGGGCTTGGACCTAGTTTGGTTCTTATGTTATGTTTATGATTTGGTCTTGTTTTAATGGCCCTAGGCCTTAGCCCATAGATTTTCTAGGATTTAGTTAGGGTTTATTATTTTGCTATTTAAGGGCATGTATTCAGACTTGGAAGATAGACTATGATAAATATTGAATTAAATGTGCATGTTGCAACCATTGCCTCCCAACCCCTTTCTTTCTCTTCTTCTTCCTCTTGACTCATTCTTGGCTTCTTCTTCTTCTCAGTCTCTTCTTCCCCTCTCAGCTTTCTGGTTTCTTCTCTTTCTGTCTACTATTATTCTGTTTCTTACTATTTCTCCATCATCCTACATCAGATTTAGCAAAGAAGTTATTGAATGTCCTGGTATACTTATCTTGTTGCCCTTGTCATTTCAAACTTTTCTGGACTTCAGACTATTAGTATTTTTTCTTGTGTGCAATGGGTGACAATCTAGTTATTTATCTCTCTCTTTTACTAATTGAAAAAAAGGTGAAAATCTGGTGTTTGCCTGAGGCATGAACCTAATACTACTAGAAAGCGTGGTAAAATGTTTAGGGTGAGGAGACATTTGCAGCCTTTTTTGGTTGTGTTAGACACAATCTTAAAATTTGCTTCCGAATTGAGGTTTGATTGGCTATTTGATGTAGGAAAAATTTTGATATATGCCTACAATTGCACTACTGGTTGATAATATATTTCCAGGATATGAAAGAGACATTAAATCTTATCTTGGTGCATTGGAAGTTTGCCTATGACTACAGAGTGCCTTATTTAGTACAATTTTATCCATATGCTTGTATTTTGTCAACTCTTCCATGATTATCCATACATTATGAAGTCTACTTGGTAGATGATTTATTGCTATTTTCCAAAAAAGTTTGAAACCAATTAGGAGTGGTTGTAGGTGAATTTGGCCTCCAACCATGAATGAACTAATAGAGAAGTCATTTATTTATTTTTATCTTGAAGGTTGATCTTTTCTTTGAGTCTTTGAATTTAGTAATTGTGATGGAGATTTCTATGTATGCAAGGAGGAATGTTTTGATTGTAAATTGGGATTGTTGACTTTCATAATTTTTTCCTTATATTGATCTTGTACATTTGATTGTACAAAAGAGCATACCTTCAAGTTTCTTCTTCTACTTTTGTATCAAAGTACATTAAAAAAGCCACATCCTTAAAGAGACAGAAGACTGCTTTGAATTTTGAACACAGTATATTGCTATACATGGTAAGAATAAATACACGATTGGACTGAGCTATCTATAGACAGCATTTACACAGGAAAATCAAAGCGTAAAGCATTTACATAAAGAATAAAAACTGACAGCATTTACAAATGAAATTTAAACTGATATATAGATAATTAAATATCTAGCTTTTATTGCTTTGGTTTAAATTATTGAACATCTTCATCATCTTCCTTAATAATCCTTGCCTCTCAAAAAAGATGTGGAGATCGAGTATCAAAAGTCTTGTGTCCTTGGGACAGTGCAATATGCTTACACTATTAAGTGTCTGAGTATAACTTTCATCCTTGCTCTCTTATTTTCATTTTTATTTTTTTAACAGGAAGGCCTGGCTTTTATGTTTGAGACAGCTCATCTTTTTGAAGATGCCTTATGAGAGTACGATGAACTAGAACTCTGCTATTTGGAAACAGGTGATTCGTAATTTTGCTGTCAAGATACTAATTTTGACCCTTGTCATGTTTTTAAATATATGTAGTAGTTTGATATACACATACACACTCTACGCATCACCTTTATCTAGCTTATAAGCATGTAGGCCCTTGTGCACAGGTTTATTCTATAGCTAGCAGTTCATCTTGCTTTTCCCGACTTGAATTTATGTTGCTTACTTGAATTATTTAGTCTAGAATAAGAAGAGGGGTCTATCCTGACCCTGGCACTCAGGTGCATTGACTTAGGTGGTTAATTCATTTTGTTTGTGTTTGTTTCACTTCAGATTTTGTCATGTTCTCAATCATATAAATCACTTATCATGTCAATATATTATATTATACAAACTTAATTTGGAGCTAGATGGAGTTCAAGTGGTTTATAAAAAGCATAATTACTTATTTATATCGATAATGTTGCTTTGTTTATCAGCATGTCTCTCTCCCTGTCTCTATTCTTAGGCTTTCCTATCTTTATGCACTCACTCTTAACATGTATTTAGGTGTTCTTTTATATACTTTTCATGTACATGGGTTATAGCCCATGTCTATTTCATTCAGATCAACAAATTTACTCGTACTTAAAAGAAAAAAAAGGTGCTTAAATAACCTGAAAAAAAGGTTGTTTCAACGTTGCATATTAAAGTAGTTTTTAGTTTCAAACAAGTTAAAAGGTACATTTGAGGAAAAGAAAAGTGCTATTTCAGATAATTCAGAATGTAGTTAATTTTAAAATATTATCAATGGGAAAAAAATCCATACAACTTCAAGATAAACTTTCAAACTTTTAGGACATAACCTTTTTTTTTTTTTGATAGGCAATGTAACATGTTTGAATGTGCTTTAAATATATGGTTACCAAACAATAAATACATTTTTGATAGTAGAACTTATAACTTATAAGACTTAAAGCTATAAGTCATATTTTTCACAACAATTCTAAACATGCACTTAATTTGCCATATTAGGAACTCTATTATATTCTTTACATGATTAGGTGGTTTTTTGTTTCATATCTACAAAATTATTCTTTTCAATCACATAAGAGTAATAATTAAAGGGGATGTACTTGGCTACGCCTATAGGCATTGATAAATTTTTACTTAACAAAAAAAATAATAATTCAAGGTATGCTCATCCTCTTTAGTAACAATTTTGTGTCATTTATTCTATCAAGTTCTCATAAAATCAGTTATAAGATATATTTTTATTGGTGATTGTGGAATTGATAATGTCTTTTTTTCTTCTAATTCAGGATTTTGAGGTGCCACATCTATACATTTAATGGATATATATTTGGTAATTGTGTTTTATCCTAATTATATCATGACATCAATTTAAAGTCCCATTAAAATACTAGCCTAGTTTGTCACTGTCCATATGCTGTAGAATGATTAAAATATTTGCTTCACTCAAAGTCAGTTTACAAACCAATTATGTTTTATTTGTGGATCTTTATCAATTTGAGTCAAATTAGATACCATTAAGGCAATTGGTAATAGTAAATCTACACAAGTGAAGCATTTGAATTCTATTAAGTTCTCATGGTTTATATTAATGTGCTTATACTACAATCATTATGTGAGAATAACAGATTTGGATTTGTGGATGGTTGTTATTTAGGGATAGCATATAACGTTAATTGTATATAATTAGAAATTGGTTTTGTGGTTGGTTTATATTAATGTACTTATACTCACATATTTAATATTATGCAATTAATCACAGAAGGACTTCACATATGAGCATCCTTTGTTTCTGCACCAAAAAATTTTAAGGTAAAAAATAAACCTTATGCTGATATTATGTAAGTTCGAGTTTCTAATTGGAATTTTGTAAGTTCTTTGATGTCTAACTGATAATGAGTTTGTATATGAGTAACTTTTTGCTATACATGTAACTTTTCTTTCTTGTCAATTTGTATATGAGTTACCCTTTGATATCCTCTTATGGATTCGACATCTTATTTAGACAGATATAGGTTATTCTATTACTGGAATGATGGTCCTTGATATCTTCCAGACAAGATACTCTCTGCTACTGCGTTTATTTGTGCCTTCTTAGTTGGGTTAGTCATGCATTTTTATGATTTTAAGTTTTGATTGATGTGGTTTAGTTTTTGTTTCTTATTATCTGAGTACAGGAAAAGAAAGTAAAAGACATGCCTATATAGTTGAACTTAGTTTGGTTCATAATTTCTTGGCTCGTTATGTATATTTTAGTCTATATAGTTAAACTTAGTTTGGTTTATAAGACTTGTATGAATTAGGTATTGATTAATTTTGTAAAAATAAATGTATATTTCAACTTATGTTAAAGTATTTGTTATGATTATTTTTTGCTTAAGTCGCATTTTTTTATTTTCTAATTTTTTTTTTCTAAATTCTCTTAGTATTTGCCATGAACATAATTCATGGCAAATACTTTTTCCCCATAATATTAGTTGTGGGAACAAGTTATATGCCATCAATACATTTGTGGGTAAAAGCTTTTTTCGGCCTATTATCTTCATGGATAGTATCATCTTTGGCACATGGAAATGTTATTTGCCACAAATTTTTCATGCTTTATCCACAATGTCAGGTAGTGGAAAAAAGTTCGTATTTGCCATGAAATAAAATTTTGGTGGAAAAAGTTTTTTGTTCATGGATTATATGCCACCAACATCCCACCAACAAATTTGGTGGAAAAAAAACATTTCCCACTTAATATATGCTTTTTTCCACCATATAGCTTTATGGAAAAAAGCTCAAAATCTTGTAATGAGCTGATTGGTCTTTTTTACAGCTATCGAGTGGGGATCTTGTGAAGCTATTCGTCTGGTGGAAGATGAAGTTTAACATTAGTTGGTTTAATGACTACTTTTCAAGTTTTATTATTATTAAGAGATTCTGTTTTTTCATATACAGCAAGTATCCATTCAGATACTTTCTTACTATTAATAGCCCCTTTCTGAGTTTTTGGTTATTGATAAACAACCTTATTTGCTGTAGTTAAGACAAAAGTAGTAAGGTCAACTTGACCATATCTTTAAGGTGGCTTAATAATTCTTCTATTCCTATCTAGCTCTTACTAAATTGTAAGATTTAGTTCTACTTTAATCCAAGTCTTCTAAGTTTGACACCTCAAAATTTTTGACTTGGTCAGTTTGGAGTTTAGGTGAGGTGTTATGCTTCACCTCAATTTGAACTATGCTCCATCTCAATCTGTACACCTCCTAAAAATTTTTCTTGAAAATATTCTGAGTCTATCTTTTGTACTCTAATCATTTGAGACTCATTAAAGTCACATTCCCGCTAATGATGCATTTTTACTTACCAGGTTCATCTACCTTAGTTTATACCCCTTAATTCTTTCAAGATACCCCACAAAAATGTACTTGAGGACCCTGTGATCTAACTTATTAATTATGGAGTGTGCATAAGCAACACAATAAAAAATTCTCATGTAATCATACCTGAGGTTTCCCAGTCCATAAATCTTGTTGAGTTTTAAAATATATGACAAAAGAGGGGCATTTATTAATTAAATGAACTGTTGTAGGAGTAGCTTCTGGCCAGAAAGTTTTAAGTAGTCCAACATTTGATAATATGTACCTTACCTTTTTTAAAATGGTCATATCATTCTCTCAGTTAGACTATTTTATTGAGGGATTTTCCTAATAGCTTTATACCCAAGAATTCCTTATTTATTACAGAAATTATTAAACTCATTTAATAGAAATTCTAAATCATTGTCAGTTCTCAAAGTTTTTAACTTTCTGCTTACCTGGTTTCCCACCAAGGATTTTCATTCCTTAAATTTTTTAAATGTATTACTTTTCTGTTTAAGGATGTAAATACATATATTTCTTGAGTAGTCATTAATGATAGAGGAAATAACTCCCTCCACAATGAGAAACTACTCTGGTAGGTCCCCACAAGTCAGAGTGTACATAATTTAGAGTTTGCTTGGTCATATGAGTTGCCTTTTTAAAACTAAACCTCTTTGCCTTTTCATAAATGCAGTCTTTATAGAAAGACCATATTTTTGTAGTTCTAAAAGCCCATTTTGACTAACATTCCCTAATCTCCTATGCCAAAGCACAAATTTGTCATTTAGAACATTCTGTATTAGAGATGCTTCCCCCACAATGGTCTTTCCAATTAAGGTATAAAGGCCATTTCTTATTACTCATTTCATTACAGTAAGTGAGCCTTTTGTAATTCTAATTTCTCCTGCTTGAGACTTGAAAGCACAACCTAAATGATCAAGCATGCCTAAAGAAATTAAACTTCTCTTCAATTCAAGTATATACCCGACTTCTTTCAACAGTCTCTCCATACCATTATATAGTTTAGTCTTATAGACCTTATTCCCATAATTTTACAAGATTTATTATTACCTAAGATTACATGTCCTCGTAATTCTAAAAAGGTTTCAAACTGGCCCTTATTGGGACACATGTGGATTGAACTACTAGAGTTCATAATCTTTTCATTCCCTGAATCTATTTCAGCCTCATTTAACACTTTAGCATTCTCATAGCCCTTTGGGACTATTGGGCTATCCCTTTCCTCCTTGATTTTGTTCCCAAGATTTGTTTTTCTGTCAAGGTAGTTCGTTTTGAAATGTTCTTCTTTATGACATAGAAAACATTTAAGTTGTTTCCTCTTAGACTTATACATCTTCTTCTTGTTCTCAAACTCATCATTTTTACCTCTCTTTTCTATTTTTCCCCTAATTGATAGACCATCACCATGTTGTTTTGTGTCAGTACTGTTTTGTAATTCCCTAACATGTAATACAACTTGTACTTCATCAGGGGTAACATTATCTCTACTATACATCATATTTTTTTTTAAGCTCAGATAAGAAGATTCCAAAGAACTCAGTAATAGAATGTCTTGGTCCTCATCATAAACTTTGATATCTATATTAGCTAGGTCTAATATAATATTGTTAAAACTATCAAGATGTTCCCCATGGGTCATCTTAAAAGTGTACATCCTAGTTTTCTTATACAATCTATTTGCTAAAGATTTTGTCATAAAGAGGTTTTCTAGCTTTACCCAAATGCCAGCAGCCGTGTCCTTATTTGCCACATCTTTAAAGACTTTATTCCCAAAAGAGTGGATGAGAGTACTGTGAGCCTTTTGGTGGATGTCCTTTTGGGCTTCCTCCTTTCCTGCCTCAGAGGAGAAGGAACCTTTCTTTTTCTCTCCAAGGAGGGCATTCTGCAAGTCTTGTTAGATAAACAATGTCCTCATCTTGATTCTCCAAAGTCAAAAATCATTTTCTTCTATGAATTTCTTAACATCAAATTTTGTGGTCCCCATAGAACCTAAAGCTTTTGATACTGATTGTAAATGTTACAAACTCGAGTTATTTAAGGTTTAACTTGAAAATTATTAAAAAAGAAACCGAAGAACCCACTAGATTTGAGTCTTGAAAAATTAGGATTTCAAGATACTAACTAGAATCACAAATACATAACCAAGAAATTAAAGAGCATAAAGTAAAACAACAAAATATATGAAAGCAATATAGAAATTAGAAAGAACATATAGGATTACATGGTTCGACTCTAATAATCTACATCCACGACAAGAACAGTCTCAGGGATCAATCTTATTGAAGAATTATCCAAAGCCAAATCGTTTACACAGATCGCACTAGACCTGAAAACAAGATAGCAAGAATCCCTTGCTCTTTCTCTCAATATTGAAAATTCTAGCTCATGAGAATGTGTATCGGCCTCTCTCTCTCTCTTGAACTGAGATTTCATAATAGAAATGAATTAAGCCTAATAATATCTCATCTTAACATATATATGGTACAATTTGAGGATTGTGATGCATGGTCATCCAACGGCCTTCATTTCCCTTGGCTTTATTAAACAAACAGGTATATGATTTGTGCAAAGACTAAAATGCCCTTTTGTGCAAAGACTGGAATGGCCCTTCTATGTCAACTTTAATTCCCATGTGGTCCAGCGTGTGTCACCATATTATTAGTTGCACATAAAGCAAACAATACACATAAAGAAATGTTTGACACTTTGACTTAATAAATATATATCACATATTTTGTCAATTACCTTTCAAATATCAAATCCTAATTATGTCTCAGAATACAGGCAACAACAAGGTCTTTTAACTCTCAGAGAAAATTGGAGGTCTATTTGGGTCTTCTCGAGCACGTATGGAATTTAATAATTGTATACAAAATTGTGGTTTACTTGACCTTCCATCTACTGGTCAACGTTTATCTTGGTGTAATTGGAGGTTAGGGGGTGGAAGAATTCGGGCAAGGCTTGATAGAACTTTAATAAATGCAAAATTCTTGACGAGTTTTTCGGGTGCTAAGATGGAATATTTATCTCGGATTTCTTCCGATCATTGTCCAATAGTTACTCAGTTATTCGGTGCACATAACAAGTGTCCTCGACCTTTTCGGTTAAAAAGAATGTGGTGCTTACATGAGGATTTTCTTAATGTTGTGCGACATGTGTGAATTCAGTATTTCAGTGGGTGTCCAATGATTTGAATTTGTGCTAAATTGAAAAAGTTGAAAAACGAATTAAAAAAGTGGAACTTTGAGGTGTTTGGTAAAGTGGATAACGATACTATGGAGATTGAAAAAGAAGTGGTGGATTTAGAATAGCAGCTGGTCTCTAATTATTCTCAGGAGATGGAAGTTGATTTTTTTAAATGCAAGGAAAGGCATCTTCATAATTTATATAGAGAAGAAATCATGTGTTGTCAAAAGTCCCGTATTAAATGGCTGGTAAAGGGTGATGCAAATACAACTTTTCTTCATACTTCTTTGAAGTGTAAACAGAAGCATAAAAGTTTAGAATATATGAAGTTAGATGATGGCAGCGTGTTGGAGTCGTTGGAGCCTGTGCTTGATGGGATAGTCAATTATTTTCAGCATCTTTTAACTACAATGCCAGTAACTATTCAGGATCCTGGTATGGATTTGCTTCATCATATTGTTTCACCTACAAATAATGAAGCTTTATGTAGAGTTCCTTTGATAGAAGAAGTAAAGGAAACACTTTGGTCAATTCCGCAAGACAGTAGCCCTGGTCTTGATGGTTTTTCAGCTAATTTTTTTTAACATGCTTGGGAAATTGTGAAGGAAGATTTATTGTTGATGGCAATTGAATTTTTTGAGGGGAAGCCAATTACAAATTTTTTGGAGCCACTAATATTGTTTTGCTTTCAAAAGTGATTGAACCAGATAATTTCTCTAAGTTTCGTCTGGTTAGTTTGTGCTTAGTGGTGTACAAGATTTTGGCAAAAATCATGATGCCAAGGTTGATGCCGATTATGGAAAAAGTGATTTCAGTTGAACAATCAGTTTTCTGAAAGTACGGAGTATTTTTGACAACATTGCTCTTGCACAATAATTGATCATGGTATCAATAAGAAGACTCGTGGTTGTATTATCATGATTAAAATTGACATGGCGAAAGCATATGACAGAGTCAATTGGAAATTCTTATTGGCTGTTTTGACTCGCTTAGGATTCTTAGAAAAATGAAGGGATCTTATTTTTAATTGTATTTCATCGCCAATGTGCTCCATGATGCTAACTGGTTCAACAAGGGGTTTATTCAAGCTATCGAGGGGTCTTTGCCAAGGTGATCCCTTATCACCTTATTTATTCATTTTATCCCAAGAATTACTTTCTCGCATGATTAATGAGGTGTTCCGAAAAGAGCAAGTGAAACCTTTTAACCATGGCGGGTTGTTAATTTCTCATTTGTTTTATGCGGATGATATTCTTATTTTTGCAAATGAAGGGAAGAGATCGGTTCAGAAGTTGATGGATATTCTAAAAGCCTATGAAGTAATTTTGGGACAAATGGTTAGTGCTCCTAAGTCTTCCATTTTTTTCTCATAAAAATTTGTTGCTGGTAGAAAACATGAGTTGTTAAATCTTACTGGTTTTGCTAAAGGTCAATGGCCATGCCAATATTTAGGGGTGTCGTTAAATGTGGGGAGAGTTACAATTAGGTTACTTGAACCTCTGATTTTTAAAATACAAAAAAATCTTGCAGGTTGGAAGAGTAAAGGTTTATCGTTTGGAGGCAAGATTACTCTTATCAAATATGTTCTATCAAGTATGCCGATTCACATTCTATCGGTCATGAATTTGCCAAAGGGGTTTTTTAAAACCATCTCCTCTATTTTCTCTAATTTTCTTTGGAGTTCTAATGAAGAGCAGAAAATAAGAAAATGGGTAGCATGGAGACACATTTGCTTTCCAGTTGAGGAAGGTGGTTTGGGGATTCGAAGTCTTGCAATTGTTCAGACGTCCTTATTCATGAAATTTGTATGGAAGTTGTTGAATGGTAGTTCCTTATGGGCAAAATTTTTCAAAGCTAAGTATTTGGAGGATTATCACCCTGCATATACTTTGACCAATGTTAGAGGTTCAAGATTTTGGAAGGGTCTTATGGCAGTCTTACCAACTGTTATTAAACATTCCAAGAGTCTAATTAGGCAAGGTAATGGTAATTTCTGGTATGATAATTGGCTAGGAGATGGCGCTATCTTTGAGACACAAGAGGTGAGAGGGAACTCACGGCTTAAAGTGGTTGATGTTTGGACACATAATGGATGGGATATTGGAAGATTACAGGACCTAGTTGTGGCAGATTGTGTGCAAAAAATAGTTCACTGGAAATGATCATTAAAGTCTGGAAAAGATATGCGCATTTGGCAACCTAATGTAGATGGGATCTTTACCACTAAATCAGCTTAGGATATAATCAAAGATCATGGTAATATTTGTCCATGGGGTAAGTGGTTATGGTAGACATATGTTCCAAAAAAAATGTCGTTTGTTTGTTGGCGAGCCTGGAAAGAAGCTTTACCAATTGATGAGAGAATTAGTAAGCTTGGCATTTCAATGGCTTCAAAATGTAATTGTTGTATTGCTCCTCAACAAAAAACCATGGATCATGTGCTGTGTAATGGTGAATTAGCTTCTAATGTTTGGAAATATTTTACAGATGTGTTGGGAGTTAGATTGACTTATTTCAACTCATGGCAAGGTATTATGAACTTCTGGTAGTTAAGGGTATCGGCATCTACTCAGGTTGCTCTTTGCAGATGTATTTTGCCTATAATGATCACTTGGGCCTTATGGAAAAATAGGTGTGTAGCCAGAATGGAGGATTTAAAGTCAAATTGTTATGATGTTATTCGAATGGTTAAAGGTTCTCTTGTAGAAATCTTTTCCCAACAACATAAATTTAAAAAGATTCATGTTAATGATGAGAAAATTTTGAAGGAGTTAAATTGCCCTTAACTCCGTTGATAAATAAAATTCCCAAACTAGTGGCTTGGAAAAAACCGCATAGAGGAGTTTTTAAACTCAACGTTGATGGTTGCTCCATGGGTAATCCTGGCAAAGCAAGTGGATGAATAATTTGGGATGCATGTTGGGAAATAGCCGATGAAACAAACAACAAAGATATGAAATAAACCGCAGCGGATGCAACAATGAGAAATAAAACAGTAAACAAAGAAAGAACACAACGATTTAAGTGGTTCCACTCAAAATAAGTTTATATCTACTGTGGGGTTGGTTTCAAAGCTTCACTAGATCAAATGGAGGTTACAGAGAGAGAATCAAAAGATTCTTACAATAGAGAACACTCACCTCACGTGTATACACTCAATCCTCACAAGTTTCACTCAAAATAATGGAGAAATAGAGAAGAAATAATCTAGGAGGGGAGCTCTGATCGCGTCGTCAAAAACAGGGGGCTGAAGTTCGTCGTCTGCTTCCACGCGAAACGCCTTCGCGATATTTATATTATGCAATCTCGCTCGAGTGAGACTTAAACTCGCTCGAGCGAGGACTTCTAGGTCAGATTTGCTCAACTAGCAAACGGACACCTGGCAACACGTGGCATTTCGCTCGAGCGAGAGGTCGAGCGACTGTCGAGCGAAGTCACTGCCTGATCCTCGCTCGAGCTGGAAGTCGAGCGAGGGTCGAGCGAAGTCTCGGGTTGAGGCAAGTCTGGAAGTTTGGAAGTCTCGCTCGAGTGAAACAGGTCTGAGGCATGTATTCACAAGCCATACTCAACAAATCTCCACCTTGGCTTGAATACCTAAAAGCCTCATAAAATCCAGATCAACCTAAGAATGTAAAATGCAGCAACTGAGAAACCAACCCCATCTAAGTTCCCTAAGGAACCTGGAAACCCCGAACCCCTATCAAGTCCAAACAAAACTTGAACTTGTTTACTGCAACTGGCTTGGTCATTATATCTGCTGGATTCTCTGAAGTAGCAATCTTCTAAATACTAACTGTATCATCTGCCACTACTCCTCTGATAAAATGATACCTGACGTCAATGTGCTTCGTTCTCTCATGATACATTTGATTTTTAGTCAAATGTATAGCACTCTGGCTGTCACAAAATACTGTTATCTCTATCTGCTGAAGACCCAAGTCACTGATTAGCCCCTTCACCCAAATGGCCTCCTTAACAGCCTCAGCTGTTGCCATGTATTCTGCCTCTGTAGTTGATAAAGCAACAGTTGATTGAAGTGTTACTTTCCAACTAATAGCAGAACCACACAATGTGAAAAAGTAGCTTGTCAATGATCTTCTCTTGTCTAAATCCCCAGCATAGTCAGAATCAACAAAACCAACAACAACAGAACTGAGATATACATCTCTATCAAATATCAAGCTCACATGCGAGGTTCCCTTCAAGTACCTCAAAATCCATTTCACGGCCTGTCAGTAAGTTCTAGCCTGTCAGTAAGTTCTACCAGGCTTAGCCATATATCTGCTAACCACACTCACTGCCTGTGAAATATCTGGACAGGTACATACCATGGCATACATAATGCTACTTACAGCATTAGAGTAAGGAACATTTGCCATGGACTGTTCCTCCTCATCTGTTTGGGGAGATAGGGAAGCTGAAAGTTTAAAATGCAACGCTAGCGGCGTGCTGACAGGTTTGGAGTTAGACATTCCAAACCTGTCTTGAAGCTTCTCTATATACTTTCTCTGGGACAAGTATAACTTTCTAGCTTTCCGATCCCTGTGGATATCCATCCCCAATATTTTCTTAGCATTACCTAAATCTTTCATCTCAAACTCATCTTTAAGTTGAGTTTTCAACAAATCAACATCAACCATGCTTTTAGTAGTTATAAGCATGTCATCAACATAAAGTAATAAGTGAATGAAAGACTTATCAGGCAATTGTTTATGATATACACAACAGTCATAATTACTTCTCAAATAATCATGATCATTCATAAACAAATCAAAGCGTTTATACTATTGCCTAGGTGACTGCTTCAACCCATACAAAGACTTCTTCAGTCTGCATACACGGTCTTCTTTACCTTCAACTGTGAATCCTTCTGACTGACGCATATAGATAGTCTCTTCAAGCTCACCATGTAAGAATGCTGTCTTCACATCAAGTTGCTGAAGCTCCAGATCATACAAAGTCGTGATGGTTAGTAAAACTCGGATTGAACTGTGCTTTACCACTGGAGAGAACACTTCACTGAAGTCGATCCCTTCTCTCTGACTGTAGCCTTTAGCAACTAGACGAGTTTCGTATCTTGCATTAGGCTGGATTCCCTCTTTTCTCTTGAAAACCCACTTGCAGCCCATAACTCTGGTCTTCGCTGGTAACTTAACCAAATCCCAGGTTTGGTTCTTGTGAAGAGACTCAATCTCTTCAGTCATCGCTGAACACCACTGTGCAGACTCAGTACTCTTCACAGCCTCTGAGTAACTGGAAGGTTCCTGCCCCACAATTTCTTCTGCTGTAGCGAGTGCATAACTGATCATATCTGCATGAGCATATCTCTGAGGTGGTCTGATCTGCCTCCTCTGTCTACCAGCAACTATACTATATTGCTCCTCAACTGGTGTCTCAGTCTCTAACTCAGAATCATGCTCATTAACTATAGCATGGTCCTGAGTTTCCGGTGGTGTCTGAAATGAAGCCTGCAACTCCACCTTCTTCCCTGTAGACACGGGAATCTGAGTTGTCGGATTAAGCATGAATTTCTCATCAAATACTACATCCCTGCTTATCACAAACTTGGGTGACTTGGGATCAGTACACCACAATCTATATCCCTTCACCCCAGAAGCATATCCCATAAAAATACACTTCTTTGCCCTAGGTTCTAGCTTACCATCATTCACATGAAAGTAAGCAGGACAACCAAATATCTTCAAGTTCAAATAATCAGTAGGTGCATCAGACCATACCTGATTAGGTGTCTTCAATTCAATATCTGTGGCTGGAGAGCGGTTCACCAGAAAACAGGCTGTATTGACTGCTTCCGCCCAGAAGTCTTTAGACAGGCCAGCATTGGAGAGCATACTACGTGCTCGTTCTAGGAGGGTCCAATTCATGCGTTCAGCCACTCCATTTTGTTGTGGAGTGTACCTGACTGTACGGTGTCTGACAATTCCTTCGTTCTTGCAGAACTCATCGAAGTCACTGCCACAAAATTCCATCCCGTTGTCAGTCCGAAGCCGTTTCACCTTCTTACCGGTCTGATTCTCTATCAGAACTTTCCACTGCTTGAAGTTCTTGAAGACATCACTTTTTTGTTTCAAAAAATAAACCCACATTTTCTGTGAGTAATCATCAATGAATGTAAGCAAGTAATTAGCTCCACCTTTCGATGGAACTGAAGACGGACCCCAAAGGTCGGAATGAATGTAGTCCACTGTACATTTTGTTCTGTGGACCCCAGTTGCAAACTGAACCCTGCTCTACTTGCCAAATCCACAGTGCTCGCACAGGTCTAGCTTGCCCAAATTTTGATTCCCTAACAACCCTTACTTACTGAGGATAAACATCCACTTCTCACTCATATGGCCCAATCTTATGTGCCATAGACGAGTAATATCTGACTCTGACTGATCAGATACTGAAACTGCAGCTTCACCGCTGACAGTACTGCCTTGGAAGAAATAGAGACCATCTTTCAGGTCTCCCTTCATAATAATCATGGAGCCTTTGCTGACCTTCAAAACTCCACATTGTCTTGTGTACTTCAAACATAAAGAATCAAGGGCCCCCATAGAGATAAGATTCTTTTTCAAGTCTGGAATGTGCCGGACGTTAGTCAATGTCCTAACCATCCCATCAAACATCTTGATCTTCACAGAACTCATTCCCGCAATCTTGCAAGTTGTGTCGTTCCCTAGCAAAACAGAACCATTGTTGACTAGTTCATAAGACATGAACCAGTCCCTTTTGGGACACATATGGAACGTACAAGCTGAGTTCATAACCCACTTATTACTGAACCGACTGTTGGAATCACTGATTGCAAGAACTACGTCAGAGCCGTTAGATTCATCAGTAGCACTGACGGCATTAGAGGAACTCGTAGATTCCTTCTTCTTCTTTAGCTTCGTACACTCACTCTTGTAGTGTCCAAACTTCTGACATGAATAGCATTTTACATTCTTCTTGTTGGACTTGGACTTTTATTTCCTTCGGGACTTTCCTCTGCCCTTCTCTGAACCCTTTTGACTGGATCTTCCTCTGTCGGAAGTATCTTTGACAAACAAACCACTGGTTTGTGCTTCACCACCCTTATCATACTTACTCCTAAACTCATTCGAGTTCAAAGCTGACTTTACATCTACTAAGGAAATAATATCTCTACCATACAGCATAGAATTTACAAAATTCTCAAATGAGGCAGGTAATAAACACAATACAATTAGAGCTTGATCGTCATCATCAAGCTTGATGTCAACATTTCTAAGATCCATAACAATCTTGTTAAACTCATCTAGGTGTTCACTAACTAATGAACCCTCAGTCATTTTGAGTGCATACAACCGTTGTTTTAAATATAACCGGTTTGTGAGAGACTTCTTAATATACAAACTCTCAAGCTTGTTTTAGAGACCCTCAGCGGTCTCCTCCTCCGCCACCTCTCTCAACACTCCATCAGACAATGACAATAAAATAGTATTATGTACCTTTTCTTCGTCGTCCTTAGATGGTACAAGAGAATCTGTCGTCCTTTCCTCTAGAACTTTGAATAACTCCTGCTGGCGCAACAATGCCTTTATCTTCAGGCGCCATAAGCTGAAACTGTTCTGACCGTCAAATTTCTCAACTTCAAATCTTGCTGTAGCCATCCCTTCAAATATTCACAGAGCCTGAAACGCTCTGATACCAGTTTGTTGGGAAATAGCCGATGAAACAAACAACAAAGATATGAAATAAATTGCAGCGGATGTAACAATGAGAAATAAAACAGTAAACAAAAAAAGAACACAGCGATTTAAGTGGCTCAGCTCAAAATAAGCTTACATCCACTGTGGGGTTGGTTTCAAAACTTCACTAGATCAAATGGAGGTTACAGAGAGAGAATCAAAAGATTATTACAACAGAGAACACGCACCCTTGTAATTTCTTAGCCATAAAAGTTATTGCCCATAACGACGAAGAATTGAGCTAGCTAATATCCGCCTCGTGTGTTACTGGTAAGATCGAAGTTATAATACTATATAAAATAGCAGTTGAAAGATGAACAGACTCAATATCCGTCGAATCATTTAAAAGCAAGCAAACCATATATCATTTCTTCGGCAGACAAAAAAATATATCATAATCAATCGAAAAGCAGTAGTAGTGTAAGGAGCAAGAGCTCGTTCAGGTACTTCCAGTTTGAGGAAGGAAGAGACTCACCAGGAGATGCTCAAAACTTTCTCTTAGTAGTTGCCGTTCTCATTGCTGCAGTCACCTTAATTTCAAGCTAGCGTCAACCCTCCTGGGGGAGTTTGGCAAGAAGATGATAAAGATGGACACAAAGCTGGGACTTGGGAGAGCCATTTATGCATCTCAAAATCAAGCTTATTATACTTTCTTGATTTCCAACTCTTTGGCTTTTTCAGCCTCAATCTTGGACGTCATAATGTCTCTAACTTACAGATTCCCTTTTCATCTCGAAGTTTTGGTTGCCACGGCGTCTATGATTGTAACATATGGGTCTGTTGTTTTCGCTGTCACGCCCAAGGAAGCCGTGAGGTTTTGCTATATTCTCATCGCTGCTGCTTTGCTTTTTGCAATGAGGTTTTGTATTCGAATCTTTATCAAGTACTTCAAAAAGAAATCATCTACAGTTGAGGACTCACCTGTTTGTTTATGCCCAAAATTCTGATGTAGTTTTTTAGGGTTGAATTCATGTCCTGCTCTTCATATCATTCTCTCCTTGCTACACAAAGAAATTCTATTAATGTGATTTCATTAGATAGGTTAAATTTATTTTATAATAAAAGCAACTTAACTATACTACATTATTATAAAATTAGAATAAATTACTACTGCAAGAGAATTTATTACAAGAGAAAATAATTATAACTATTTATTTATCAAGAACTGAATTTTCAATCTTCCTTTCTTTTTTTTTTTTTTTTTTTTTTTTTGTTTTCTTCTCTTCTTACTTGTACATCTGATCGAATGATTATATCTATTTATAGGCATTTGGCCAGTGTCATAAGCACGGCTTAATTTGCCGTAATTGATAGTTGCACAACATTCATTAATTGTCTCCTCCTATAATGCAAAGATATGTGGGGGGTGTCACGTTGCTTTTTTTTCTTCTTAGTGGGGAAGAAGAGATTATTCATGTCCCCCTATAATTACAACATACATTAATTTATAAGTTTATTTTTACGTAAATCATTTTATAATTAAAATATTATCTTAACCTAAATTTGCGAAAGCCATCAGTAAATTTATTGTCTTCTAGCTATATATATTTATATGGGTGATACTACACCCACTCTTGGGCGATCCCGAATGGGATCCCGCCCAGGAAAATATATTTTTTTTTATATATTTTGTTTTTTTTTCTATTTTTTTTATTTTTGTAGATAGTTTTTATATTTTATTTTTTAAAAATAAATCTAAAATATTATTAAAAAAATACTTACTTAATCATTAAGTTAAAAAAATAATAAAAAATTATTTTTTAATTTTTTGTGACTCTAACATTTCTATATATATATATATATATCCACCCTGGTCATTTCCATTAATCCTACAAACATCAAATTAATCAGTGTTAAGGACGTATTCTGCAGTCTGGTTTATCAAATCCCGACCTGACCGTAACTTGCAAAACAAGAACAAAGGGGGATCGGGGTCTGAGACCGCTCCGACGCTCAAGTTAGTTTTAGGGAGAAAATATAAGAACGTTTGCTTTAGAGAATTTGAGAATGTACCCCCTTTCGTCTTTGGTCTGGTGTTATTTATAGGTGTTCCCTTTGAAGGGGAGTTCCTGTGATAAGAGAGCTGGAAATCGGGACATCACTCGTTCGTCATCCTTGATAGGGAAAAATACTGATCCGACTGGGTCGGTCTCATCGCATTAATTGAATATCCCTTCATTTAATGCTCAATTAGACCATTTTGGAAAGGATCATCAAATGCCGCCGTGTCTTTTGCCAATCTAGCAATTAATGATGTGCATTTATAGCGTCTCCGCATTTAAGAGGGGAGATCTGTAGGCCGGCGGTTGTCTTTCGTTCATAAATGCGGGAGTGATCTTGATGTGAGGTGGATCCAGGAGACATATCAGTACGTGAACCGTCGTTCTGGCCTTAGCATGTCCTCGAAGCCGATTCGATCTCATTCTGCCGAGATCGGGATAACCAGGGACTTGGACCGTCCCCGGTTTCAGTCTCCCTAGTTCAATCCGGACGCTACGTGGTGGTGGGTGCAGATAACGGGCCTTGGGCCTGATAACCTTGTGGGCTCGGGTCTGGGTGAGTTGGACATCCTTTCAGGGTGAGTTGGACACCCTTTCAATCAGACTCCTTGCGCTCACACCCATCCATTAGGAATCGGATTTCCAGATCATGTTAATACATCGGAAGAACAAAGAGAATTCAAATAGGTTTGAAAAAAAGAAGATGACGATTACAAGGGACTTGTATTTATATAAATATATATATATATATATATCAAACAGTTTAAAGTTCTTAACATAGTAAGAGGATTAATTATTGAGAAATTCTAGGGTTCGGTCCGACCGAACTCTCTCGTTTGCAGCTCCCGTCGTCCTTGGCGGCGGTGGGCGACACCGCTTAGCCCATTGGGACCGGAGGGAGCTGGCGACCCCACTCCTGCGGCGGCGAATCCTGACGACTTCCGGTGTACCCCCGGCAGCCTTAAACCCATTTTAAACTTGGGTTGGAATGAAATCGACAGAGAAAATAAACACAATCCAACTCAACCAACTGGAGAAAAAACAAACAAAGACTGTCTTTAGGTGCTCTAAGAGACTGTCTTTTTCAGGATCTTAGTCGAATAAGTAATTATACATATTCATATTAAATACTATTAAGTTCTGTCTACAACAAAGCCGCCAATTCTATGTGTTCGAAACTTTGAAGACTCCAAAGTTTAATACGATCCAAGAAAACGATGTTCTGAAAATAGAAAGGAATTATCATACCAATAGGTGTGTGGATATGCTGATAAAAAAGATTTTGCTTTAAAAAAAAGGTGTGGATATGCTGATTCACCGTGCATAATGCAGATGGTTCTGGCATAACCTTCTATTTCTTCAATCGAATGAGATATTTTTTTTTGTAAGATTCTTAGCCTTTGTTTATTTTTATAAATGAAATGAGATGAGATAAGAAGGATTGAGATAAAAAATTGATAGTTGAGTAAATATTATTAAGATATATATTTCTAATGTCATTTTTGTTTTGAGATTTGAAAATGTTAAATTATTTATTTTATTTTATGTGAAAATTTTAAAAAATTATAATGATTAAATAATATGAGATAAGATGAAAACTTTTGTAAAAACAAATGAGACCTAAGCTTTTCAAGAGACTGTCATTTGGTAGAGATTAGAGTAGTCTTTCAATCAACTTAGAAATTTATGATACTAAAAGGTGTGATCTGCTAATCGGTTTGAATTGTGGACTGTAAATTCTCCCATCTATTAAAGAAAATAACAAAAAAAAAAAAAATATTCAAGAATTTGTGTTTGATTGTTTAACAAATTCAACTCATTTCAAACTAATTATTGATATAATCTATTATTTTTTTAATTTTTTAAATATAAAAAAAATTAAACTCATTTCAACAATATTCAACCTACCTCGTACAATTCAACTTAAAAACTTAAAAAAAAATTTAAATCCATAACAAGACGATCACAAAATATTATTATTTACAATTTAAGTCAACTCATCTCAATCACACAGAAGCTGGAGATTCAACATCGCCAGTTTTCATGGCCACCAAGGGAACCAATTCCCCAGCAGCGCAAGCCTCTTCGCCCACAAAAAGATCAACTCTCACCCGCAAAACTGCATGAACCAAAATGATGGGAATTCCACAAGCTAAAGTAACAAGAAGATGGATGGCTGCGCGTGTCAGGATGAGCTCAACTCCGGTCACGATGGCTAGTAAAGCTAGCACCAATCGTTTGGCAATAACTCTATGCAGCACAACGGAGTTGGGCAGCACACGTAGCAGTAACAGGTATAAGCATGTCACAATCGTCATAGACACCAAGAAAATTAAAGAAACCTTGCGTTTTGGCACAAGGCTTATGAACAGTATAATCCATACAAAGAGTGTATAGTACAGTCCGAAATCTCCCAAGTTTCTGATAATTCGGACGGCGGCGGCTTCGGGGCTTAAGGGGATGTTGAAAGGGCATAGGAGGCTGAAATCGTTGTGCCTCTTTCGTGTCGAGCTCTTCGAATCGTCAGGCTGATCAGCCTTTAATGGTGCTGTTGAGGAGGTAGATGGCCTTTGCATGGTTCCATACGATGCCATGGTGATGCTTGGATCTTGAGGAAAGTATTGTGAGAATGTTCTTTTCAAAAAGCCTCTTAATACTCTAGTCTAGTATAAAAGATGAGATGAAATTTGATATATGGACTAGCTAGCTCCTCCTTCTAGGAAGGGAGTCGGGCACGACTTTGAAAGGTCAAGCATGACTTGGAACAGAGGAACTGACCAATTACATCTTTGTCATATATATGCATATATATGTATGTATGTATATTTTTATATTGAATAGAAAAATTGAACACGCCAACAACCAATTTCAACATGGACCAAGTCTACCTTTTCAGTAAACAAACTCCTAAGTGTTTTGTCATGGGTGCCCGAGCAAGACCTTGAAGTGGTGGAGGTTTGCTATTAAGGAAAGCTTCAAGGACATTAACGGTCGAAGGAAAAGGAGAAGAATAAGGGAATTAATGAAACGATTTGTTTTTATAGATAAGGAATGTGTGCGTTTTATTTGTGTATCACGCATTTTGAAATTGGGTTTTTATTTTAGTGATAACGATTCGTTTTGGTTGTAAGAGTATTGAGATGAAAAGCTAACATCTCTATATCTATAATTCTACATTAGATTCATTATTAAATTCATTAAAATAATAATATAACATACAATTTATAAAATTAATAAACACATCTATAATTTATTCATTCAATAAATATATTAAAAGATAATAAAACAATATTTTAATGGATGAATAGTGATTCTTTAAATATGAAATATGATGTTCAAGTATTAGAGTTCAAAGTTTGAATTTGTAGATTTTGCTGAGTCTAGTATAAAATTATTTTAGATAAAGCTATCAAATTCTAAGATGAATTGAATTAATGCTCTAATAAAGCGTGTGTTGCGTTTTACTTTTGCTTGACTGCGTTTAGTACAAAACGGTGCGTTTTGAGAGGAATTGTAGTATTATGTGGCTTTATAAGCAAAAGAAGGGAACGTTGAAGGCTGTTGATAATTCGTGAAAGTAATATGTTCTTGGAGGTTGAGAATTCCTCGAATATTCTCCACAGGATTTATCGATAGAATCTTGTTCAGTGTGATTCTGTGAATTGGTACTTTCTTGCGATTAGTTGTGTGGGTTCCTGCTTGTTCTTGCAATTCTGGAAGTGAAAGCTTACATGTTTCGGTCTTTCACTTGTCTTTTTGCCCCTGCTTTCTTCATATTCCTTGTTGTAGTACAGAAGGCTCTAGCTCTTGATGGCAGGAAAGAAAAAATATTTCTAGGTGTAAATTGAGTTTCTAATTGACAATGTTTAGAATTAAATCACAAAAATTCTATCACTCCTTGTATCTATAGACTTGTTCAAGCCATAAAAACTGAATCTAATTTGGCTCAAAAGCATCATTGCATTAATATCGGATGCAGAGCCAAACCCATCCACATTTGGATGAATGCCACCGCTTGCTGTATGGGGTTGGAAATGCGAATATTTTGGATCTCAGTACAATCTTTGCTCGGATCTATATAAATCAAATTAAGTGTTTTAATTTGGATGAAAAACTTTGTTCCCTTCTCATTCACGGGTCTGAAAACTTGAGAATTTCCTTCACACAGAAGCTGGAGATCCAACATCACCAGTTTTCATGGCCACAAGGGGAACCAATTCCCCAGCAGCACTAGCCTCTTCGCCCACAAAAAGATCAACTCTCACCCTCAAAACTGCATGAACCAAAATGATGGGTATTCCACAAGCTAAAGTAACAAGAAGAAGGATGGCTGCTTCTGTCAGGACGAGCTCAACCCCTGTTACAATGGCTAGCAAAGCTAGCACCAATCTTTGGTCAATAACTCTATGCAGCGCAACAGAATTGGGTAGCGCACGCAGCAGTAATAGGTATAAGCATGTCACAATCGACAATAAAATTAAAGAAACCTCGCGCTCTGGCACAAGGCTTATGAACAGTATAATCCATACAAAGAGTGTATATAATACAGTCTGAAATCTCCTAAGTTTCTGATAATTCGGACGGCGGCGGCTTCGGGGCTTAAGGGGAAATGTTGAAAGGGCATAGGAGGTTGAAGTACTCGTTGTGCCTCTTTCGTGTCAAGCTCTTCGAATTTTCAGGCCGATCAGCCTTTAAGGGTGCTGTTGAGGAGTTAGATGGCCTTTGCATGGTTCCATATGATGCCATGATGCTTGGACCTTGAGGAAAGAATGTGAATGTTCTTTTCAAAAAGCCTCTTAATTCTACGTAGTTGCGGTAGGAAGTTTGAAAAGTGCGATAAGATATTTTAAAATATTTAAATTATCAAATTTATTTGATTGGTAATTTTATATTAAAGTATATTTAAGCTAAGAAAAAATTGAAATCACGTTTCAACAAAAATTTATTTTACCTACCGTCTTTGAAAACTGCCTGCAGACTAGTAGTGTTGGGAATATTGAACATTGAAATCATAAACAAATTTTTATTTGTTTATTTGACTTTTATTGATAAACATGTCAGATTTGTGGCGTAGGGAAATGGTAGTATTGTAGAAAGCGTAATAATATACTTATTATTAATTTATTATTTGTTTATCATTTTTATTATATTTATTTTTTTATTAATATTTTTTAAATATTTTTTTAACATTCTTAATCATTAAGAAAAAATTTTTAAAAATTATAATTTTCTTAATAATCATTATCTTAATTATTACGTAATAAAAAAAATTAAAAAAAAAATAGTAGAAGAATGATAGATAGATGGTAAGTTTATCATCATTCGTGTAGAAAACAAAGCATTGCAGGCCGTTCGTATCTATGCAATGCAATGCAATGAGGAGATCTTCAAAGATCTTATTTCACTTTATGTCATGCAGGCCGTTCAGAAGTATCTCGATTCTCAGGTAAGCAGTCTTGAAAAAATATTATTATTAAAAAGAATAATAAGGGATTTTTAATAATAAATCTTACTTTTTTAAAAAATAATGTGTAATGTTTATATAATTTATAATTATATATAATATTAATTTAGCCTTTTACAAGACACAAACTATTAAAATTTTTTCAAATAAATTTAAATTTATTTCTAAATAAATTTAAAATGTTTTGACTTTAGACATATAAATTCCAAACAATAATAATATAGTTTATTACGTTAAGTTTTGAATCTTAAATTAAAAGTAGTATTTTTCACTACAATCCTAAACAGGTTCTAAAAGATGAGATGATATTTAATATCAACAATGACATATATAGTCGTAAAATGTATAAATGTTATGCAATCGTTTTAAAAAGGAGTGAGATTTACTATTAAAAAATTAATTTTTTTTTTATATAAGATCTGCATTGGCTCCATTTTTTTTAAAACGACTACACAATATTTATACATGATATAATTACAAATATTATTTCTCATTTCATATATGGATTAGCGAGCTCGTCCAAGGAAGGGAGTTGGGCACGGCTTTGAAAGGTTAAGCATGACAAGGAACAGAGAAACTGACCAATAACATCTTTGTTATATTAAAAAGAAATTGAACACGCCAACATTGAACTACCACCGAGCGTCATTTTTTAACCTCATGTAAATAAAATATATTTTGGCGTCTACAACATTGCCTTCAAAATCAACCATGAAGTAGGCTTATGTATCTCTGTCCCTTTTCCCTCAGAAGGTGAGCACTCCTCTTCAAACAAACAAAAAATTTAGATTTGATTTTCTTCTCCTCTCCCCACAGATTTAGCCACCTGATCTTGTGCTCCCTATTCAGAAAAGCTTCAAGTCCATTTCTCATAAAAGCTTCGCTTTTTGGGAGTGATTTCATTTGAAAAATCACTGCTTTGCGTTTATTTGTAATTTCATATGGGTTTTTGTTTTGGCATTGAGTTTTTTTGATTTGGTACGTTGAAATTTAAATGTATTTTTATTTTAGTTTTTGCGTTTATTTGTGTTTCAAATGGGTTTTTATTTTGGCATTTAATTTTTGTTGATTTGAGTGTTTATTCTTAAATATGTATTTTTCTCCAAAGAATAGAAATATTTGGAGAAATTGCATCCTAAGTAGAAATATTTGGAGAATAGAAATGACCAAATCAACAAAAAAAACTATATTTTTCTCCAATATTTTTGTTGATTTGGGCGTTGATGAAGATGCCGTTTTAGATGAAGTAGAAGAAGATAATGAAAAGTTTGAAGAAAACAAGATGAAGAAGACGATGACGATGGAGACAATGAAGAAGAAGGGGAAGAAAAATCTCTTACGATTAGGGCTATAATCGAGCCGAACTTTGGCTTATCGAGGTCGACTCGATTAAAAAAAATTTAAGTTCGAGCTCGAATTTGAGATTTTTATTTATTCTTTATTCGAACTCGACTCGATAAGCTAAACTTCCAACTTGAGCTGCTCCCACAAATAAACTCAAGTCGAGCTGAGCTCGAGTTTTATTTATTTTTTAAAATTTTTGAATAAAATTTAAAAATAAATAAATAGAAAACTAATAAAAAATTAATACTTAACATCTAACTAGTTGATATTTATTCATCATAACAATATGTTATATGTTTACATATATTATTAATAAATATACATAATATATGATAGCATATATGTATTTCACACATTATTATCATGTACTAATATATAAAATTATTAAATTTCATAAATTAATTATTATACAAATTATAAAATATAACTATGATGTATATTTATTATATTGATATAAATAACTAGATTACATATTACATATTTAATTATAAAAGTGATATACTTATATTATTAGCAATACACATATATATATATATATATAACATGTATGTGTATATATTTATTAATATATGAATGAATTATTATCGAGTTGAACTAATGAATCGACGCGAATATAAACAAGCAAAACCTTAACAAGTCTTAGCCGAGTCGAGTCAAATTTTGTCGAGTATTTATCATTTACTAATCGAGCATGTATCTGTTTTCACGAGCGATCTTTTTTTTTCACGAGTCGAGTTCGATTCGAGTTTAACCGAGCGAACTATTGAGTAGATTGGTTAATTTATAGCCCTACTTGCGACAAAACCCTCTGAAAACAATTTTCGTTATCTTCTAAACGGGTTGGAATACCCAACCCTTCCAAAAACAATATCAAGTCGGCTTATCGGGTCATTGGTATTGGCCAAACGGTATGAGTGATGAAATCGGGTCAGGTCGGAATGGTTCAGGTGAACAGCCCTAACTGGGTATGCTTCTACTTGGTATTTTAAGAACGCAAATTAAATTATACAAAGAAAAGAGTTAGACAACATTGCAGAACTGTGGCCACCGTTTCAGCTTCTTAACAAAGTAGGAGCTCCACCGGTTACAGTCTGTTACACTCTTCGGCCTTCATCGCATATAACGAAAACTTCAAACAAAAGGTTCCACCTGCCCAGAAAATAAAGCTTTGAAAATTGCAAATGCAATTTATATCACTTGGTTTCAAGTTCACGATAACTGGACTTTACCTCATATAGTCACCAGCACCCTGGCCAATTTTTATCCATGACATCTTTGTTTAGTATGTTTCCATGAATATAAACTTTGGGTTCTTTAACCTGCAGAAGACACAAAAGAAAATCTTGAGTGTTGAGCATATCAAACCTTTGAATCTGCATGTAATGTTGATTCTCTACCAGGAAAACTGGTGGGAAGCGAGCTTGAAGACGAGCACGTGAGAACCCATTGATGGTGAATAGACATGTGAATCCATCAACAGTGGGATGTTCACTGCAAAGATGGGAACAATAATGAAATTACACATGCAAAGAATAACTGAAATTACTGCATCAATGCATAAAATAAAACAGCTTGTGTTCTTCTCTATTCACCTCAAACTGCCCCCATCTAAAAGGATAAAAGAACAACAGTTTCTAAGATATAGGCTGTCGCAGTCTTTCACCTTGTTGAAGAAAAATACAATCATAGGGTTATGTATTTAGTGTAATTTTTTTCTTATTATCAGATGAAAAGAAGATATATGATATGGCAACAACACCCAAAGATGCAGTTAAGACGATGTTTGGTAAAAGGGATGGCAAAAGGAGGGAACTCACTCCATGAATGTGCATGTTTGTATGCAAACTGACTCCACAAATGCACATTTTTGTGAGGGAGAGTGCGACGGTTGGATAAGAGTACACTCTGGAGTACAGAAGTACGACTGCTAGCCAATACTATTGAGTCCTCTGTGAGCTATTATTTTGGTCATTTTTTGTCAGATGTGGTATATGATGAGGTGTGGGAACGATTACTTCTCTAAATAGATATGCCATTGACATTAATTGGCCAATGGCTGCTTTGAGGAATGAGAAAATAAAGAGAGAATGACAAAAAACTCACTTTATTAGATAGGTAAAATTTCTGTGGCAAAACTCTTGTAATGGGATCCCTTCTTCTTTAAAATACCTGCATTACATAGCAGTAAAGAGTACAAATTAACATAAACATTTCACTCCGCAGACATCATTACATATACCCAAATAAAACAATCTCAAACATAGCATGTAACAATAAGCTATGTTTTTGACAAATAAATACATAAAGCATAATGAGGACTGTCTATGTATTTATCGTCAGCAATAGCAAAGATATGGCAGAATCATAAACTTTTCTCATTCTTTGGTTTGGTTTTCATTTCATGTTTTTCAATTTTCATTTCTGGTCAAAGATTTTATTTATTAATTACCAATCTATTTATTCATTTATTGTTGTTGTTTTTTTATAATTTATCTAGAAACTACTACTATTATTATGATTAATTTATTATTACCTTGGCATGCATCCATCAATCAACAATGTCCACAGAACAAAAGTTGTCACAGAAAAAGAGGCTACATATAATATTTCATTTTACCATGCCTAGTGTTTCTACGATGTTTTAACCAGAAATGGTGTTAAAGAGGATGTCAAATGGAAATGGTCTAAAGGTGTTATTTTCTTTTTCGGAAACAAAATCAGACTCAAGCACAATGATTATTTTCCTTGGACTTTTTCTAAAATACAAACATAGACTGAGTGATACATACAGTTCATATAAAGAGTAAAACAGCCATCTTAAAGAAATGTCATTATGTTCAGAGGGTGGCAATGATTAAGAATATAGTCACAAAATAGATCACCCTGCACCATTTAACTGTTGTTCCTGAAATCATCGATTAGTTTTGTTCCCAACAAGTCGGTATACTCAACAATGCATTCCACCAAAATAGGCAACTATTGATCAAAGACATGATCCATCTGACTAAGAACTAATACTGTCTACCTCCACGGGAAATCATATTCACAAAAGCGGGATATTCCATTCATGGCCGAAAAGGGATCAATGTGCACCCACTGCTCATTGGCATTGCTAGCAAGATGGCCTGTCAAAACAGTCAATGCTCAGTTTTTTCCCCGAAAAGCATTATCTTCTTGAGAAATTAATTAAGGTAAAAATTGTATAGCCTGGATCTCAGACAACAATACATACCATAATTGCTGATACATCAGATGGTCAAAAGCCATTTTTTTACAAGTATGGTCAAAAACTAATTATTATGGCTCATTTTTAGGGACCGTATTTCCTCCTTTTTCTTTCCTCAGTTTTTAAAAGATATTTAGCATTTCAAAGAGGTAGTCCATTCTGTCTCTTTAAGAGATATTTGATTTCGAATCAAAACAAAATTGCAACTTTTAAATTTTTAACAATAAGCTCACAGGAATATTAATTTATAGGAGAGAGAGAAAGCGGGGTTAGGGAGAGGGAGAGAGAACTTACCAATTTGATGCAAATCTTTCAAAGCATGACCGCCAGGATAATTCTCTAACGATGCCATGAAAGTAATGATGGTAAATCCGACACTGAAAAATAGAAAATGAGTACAAATGCAGAAACATCTTTCGTCCAAATTATTTGTCTACTTTTAAGCATCAGATTTTCAAGGGAATTCTCAAGCATTCAATTATAAGTTCAAAATAATGATTTCTTATATTACGCGAGAAAATGTCTTCTGACCCAAAATGTTTTCATCTCTATGGTAGATGTTTTCTGTTGTACACTTCCTATGAACTTGGGTTGCACCCCTGTCCTCTGAAAAGAATTTTCTTATCAATAAACATAAATAAGAAAGCCCAGTTTAGGACAATAATTGAATCCTGTACATCAACCTTTGAAATAGGACATGCCTATTCTTTGAGCAATAAAGTTTGTTTACCTATCCAAAAAAAAAAAAAAAAAAAGACGTCCAAAAATCGTAGCCAACATAAGACTTAATGGCTATTCAAGGAGCAAGATTTCGGTCTCCTGTTTTAGTCAGCACGGAAAAGGAAATGTTTCAAAATCGTTCATCAAATTTTTTTTCTTAATCAGAATTCATAAAAAATATAGATGATAGACATGCATGGAAGCTGTTGGAAATGTGCATTAAACACTACTTATGCGCAAAGACCAATGAATTAACTACATATTAGAGTATCTTTCTGGCATATACATCCATCTTAGTAGAATTACATTGATTATGTGCCTTTCAGGTAAAAAGAATGGTTTATCATCCAACCTGATTAACAGTAGTCCCAGCATAATGAAATAAAGCAACTTCCAGAAATTTTTCTTCCTGTTGTTGTAGCTGTAAGAATTTGGGATACAAAACCACAAAATACATGAGCAAGAAAGCATAGAAAGGCTTGAAAACGCACATACATTATTGGAAAAATGGCATGCTTTCAGATAAAGGAATATGGAAGTTGCACATCATCTAGTTTTTGAGACTTTTTTTTTTTTTTTAAATTGCGCATGCAGCCTGTAACAATGTTGCATGTAGACAGCCAGATGAAAGCCAAAAAGTTCCAGTCATTTCATTGCATGGTTCTATTTTATTTATTTATTCTTTCCAAGCTACAAGTTACTACATTAAAACTGTTAGAAGACCAGCTGTCCTACAAAGTTCAGTGTTTAGATGTTGAAGAACACTACAGCTTTCTAGCAACAGTATTAAGGAAGTGACTATTCACAGACCATTTCATTACTGTTCACAGAGTTATGAGATGAAGGTTGGTTAAACAACCTTAAAATTGGAGCTACCTAGACTCTTGCTTCATCTGACTACAGCTTTCTAGCAACAGTCCCAATTTATCTTTCAAAAGGTTAAACAACCTTAAACGATATTATGATAATCCGTATACATTGCCAACAAAATACTTCAGAGATTGATGAACATTCAACATTTGCAACATACATTCTAGTAGCTCCAATTGCTGCAGATAAGTTGAAGATTGGAACTGAACTAATAATAAAACGAAGCTCCTGCATCATCAAATTGACATGGTATAATGTGCCTTCTCAAGGATGAAATACAAATAATTGAATATAAGCCAAGAGTTTTTTATTAAAAGGCAAAAGAAAATTTTTATTTATATTATTGAAAATAGGTGCTGAGTACTGTATATAAGAGAAAGAAAAATTACAATATTCCAATGGCTAATACCTTGTGGGGAAGCTTAGAATAAAGTATAACAAATGACAAAACTGGAAGCACGAAGGACAAGGCCCTTTTGTCAAGTAACAGCCCAATCTGCGAAAAAGATAGCTTTAGGACCCTACAACAGAAAGTTATTTTACTTCTAACAAAAAAAAAAGTTATTGTCCTTTATACTTCCGACTAAATTTTGAAGCCAAAACCAAATCTTAACTAATCCCATTTAATTCCCAATCAATCCCGAAAATCCTATTGTATGAGCCCTAAATGGCACACTAACAATCCTTTATCAGCAGGTAAAGAAATCTCTAAAGAACAAGGTTATGATTCTTGATACTGCCCAAAGTATGGCTCCCAAGTACATGCCAGCAACATTGTTTCCTTAATCCCAAAACTAGCATTTGGATCAACAAACATCAAAATATACAGCGTTTGGGTCCACCCTTATTGATGATAGGAAACCCTAATATTTACATTATAGAAACTATAAGTCACCATCCAAATGAAACTAAGTAACCATTTTCAGCAGTGAGAACAGAATGCCAAGTAGCACCATGACAAATACATAAGGGAAAACCTAGCATGATAACATCTTGTAATTTTACAATAGTCGCCAAACTCACCAGAAACAGAGGATATGCAACAAGCAATGAGCGCGGGAGTGCTGAAGTGAAGTACCAGTGAAAGGGATGTGTCTAACAAAACAAGATGTTAAGGAATACAGATAGCATAATATTCATAAAATAATAATCTCAAGCATCAGTAAATAATAAGATTCCACTAGCTTACGAAAGGAAACATCAGATGAGACTCCTCTAGAAGTAGACATAAAAAAGGAGCTATAAGAGAAAAGATCGTACTACCACGTCATTTCAGTATACAAGCGGGACTAGTCTTTTATTTTCATTAACCAGTATACGGAATGTCTCCAACAAAAGCTGACTCAGCATTGCCTAAATGTGATGCAAGTGCATATAGCAAGTTGCAAACAGATAACTAGCTTACCTGCATGCATATGCTTATGAGGATCTAAACGAGAAATAAAAATAAATCACATAAATAGAGGGTGTAGTTCAATATTTCTATAGAATATCAATTGTGCAACAGATCATATCTGTAATTGAAAAATCCTTTTAAGAAGGATACACCCCACTCAGAACTTCGATTCAGAACAGAGTTGAACCAAAAAACTTCAAATTCAGGCCACAGTATCCTCTTCCACATAATTGAATCAACAAAAATGGTAAGACCTGTGCTGAAGAGAATTTAAACACTAGATATTAGTTCAGGAGCTGTCATCATGTAGAAAATACCATTATGATGTAATAAAAGTGTGTGTGCATATACACAACAATAAAAGAAAAAGATGATCAATTAACCAACCTATGCACAACAGAGCCATCCCAATGCAGCGCTCTAATGCCTTCCATAGTGAAATTGACTTGGTCTGTCATTGATACCATTAAATTCTCATGTATATCATTTTGTTTTTGGATAGGTAAATTCTCATGCATATCATATAAGGGCTGAAAAGAATGCATGAGTCTATCTTGGAGATAGTGGAGTTGAAGGCTTAGGAAAGCTATGTGTGATGGGGTTTTGGCATGGGTTTAGTTTCTATTGAAATTGGATCCATTAGATATGGGACACGTGTCCTATAAAAAGAAATAAGGAACATATGTTCCACATCCAAGCGAGTCCAATTCCAGCCTCGTGAAAGAGAGACTATTCTCTTCGACAATCAAAGATATAAGCTCAAGCTAGGAAGTTATGATGTGCCAACTGGAGACTTCCTATAATTATATTTTCTACTAAGCTGAAGTCTGGTAGTTTATGTTAATTTCTTTTAAGATTCTACTTAGTTGTGTCAGCCCATAACGTAATGAAAGAGTTATTCTTTGGTAAACTAAATTCATCCAAAACTTGAGGCATACGATCCAAAGCATGCTATTGATGCATCACACATTTGGTCTATAGTCCTTAACGCATGTCATAGTACTTATGCTACAGAAGTATCAACAGTTGCCATGTTAAGAATCTTGAAGTAGGAGAGTTGAAGCCTGCTTTGTGGAGTGCAACATTATAAAATCATAGAAATCTAGATATGCCTAGCATCATCACTTTAATAGTCCTTGAGCACCTTGAGATGCCTGCTAGCATATTCCATTTCCGCTTTGCTCCACTCATTGGATAATATAAGCAGTTCTAAGTAGGAATGATACTTGGATCCCCCTCCACAACCCCCCCCCCCCAAAAAAAAACTCTCATGCATTCCTCTTTAATATATTTGCGTACCATTTGTTAAATAAGAATTTTGATTTATATCGTTCAACTCAACCCAGTTCCTTCTCAGTTCTCTTGCAATAAATTATAATGACAAGAGTATCAACCTGGAAATGATGAACAGAAACGATAAATGTATGAAACTTTGAATCACAATGTGACCAGATCCTACAGTGACAATACAAGAAAAAGGAAGCAAAAGAAAAAAAAATTGATAGGACAAGCAACCTACCAACAGAAGCATCAGTCCAAGAGGGCCAAGAAGTAACAGCATGTCACATCTAAAGATGATCGTGGCAAAAATCTGTTATAATTAAAAAACAGAGAGCTGTAAAAATATCTCAGCAAAAGCCACCCATGCAATTATTTGATAGGCAACTAAAATAATAAAAAGATTCTATGAATAAGGAATAACAGCAAACATACTGAATTACAGATTGACCATGTGAAAGCATAACTATCAGTATCCCAGAGAAAAAAGTTCCATTCATAGTTCAATAACATTTTTTATTGTAAGTAAGAAATATTAATTTATCCACGTAATTAGGCATAGCCAGGTACACAGAAAGTATACCATTCATAGTTCAATAACATACACCCAATCATAAACAACTAAATACATAGATAAATACATAGGCAAATAAAACACTTACCAAACAATTTAATGCAGCATAAAAGTTCCCCATCAACCAATGTCCATAAGCCCAATTAACTAAAACATATAGGAAAAAGAAATGCCATAAGATAATTTGTTTTTTGATAAGTAAAAAATAATAATAAATGGCATAAGATAATTTGTTAATGAGCAAACTTATAAAAAACCACAGCAAGAAGTGATTACCGGCACCAAAAGCTAGTATATTAGGAAGAGGACGGGTACAGTAGAACAGCAAGTGAAACTGGAGTGCAGTTAGTATTACGAGGAAAGCTTCTACGTGATTTCCAAACTTATCTCTAACCTGCTCAAACAGAAAAACTAACTTTTCAACCTATATCCATGAAAGATTAAATACAGGCCAATACATTATAGAGAAAATTGATTTACAAATCCAAAATAACGTTTTGCATCTCTCATATCTTTCTAAGAACAAGCAGAGTCGGTTACACATTTCTCTAGGCAACAATTTTGATTAAAAATATCTGGGTAATAATGGGGTTCAACAATAATTTTTTTCTGATAAGTATGACAACTACTATTGAGAATAAAAAAAGAGCATAAGCGGAAATTATTGGTTGAAAGATCAGAATTTAAGGTGGCATGATATCAGATTAAGCCAGATCCTTAAAAACCTTTAACAAGGGTTCACCCCTGATGGTTCATGAATTTTCTTGTCACCTCTTTTTTTAATCAACTAGTTTTTATTCTATATTTGTAGATACCACTATCAATAGTTATGGAATCGCATTATTTTGGCTGCAAAAACATGCATCCTAAACTCAACCTTGTTTATGAGGTATCCTGGCCATGCAAGTTGGCCATGACTTTGGTTTTAAGAGAGTCAATAAAGCTAATCAAGAACATGCAGCATGAGTCCCTTATTTCCAATCAAGATTTAGAAAGGTAAATGTAGGGTCCTCACGCAAACTCATAGCAACATTCCAGGCATAAGTACATGCAAATAAAACCAGTTGCTCAAGAAGGAAAAACATCAAGAAGAAGGAGCATACCTGAAGACGAAAAAATCGTAGCGTACTTAATATGATGCACCCTAATGCCATACGAACTAGACAACAGTAGAAATAGATTAGCTTACTTCAAAGGGTAATAAATATAAAAGACAAAATAACGATAAGTTAAATATTGATTGATATGAAATTGCCATAAAAAACTATATATGTTCACACTGAATTCCACTTTTTGAATCCTTTTTTTATACAAGTGTATTAATATATATGAATGGGCAAAAGTCAATTACAGAGTGCTCAATGCCTATCAATACGGCATATTAGAAATAAGGAAATCATAAAGGTCCATGCTATTAAAATTCACGACAATGGACCAGGTACATAAAATTTTGTAAAAGAAAACAATGAGCTGCTCCCTTGATCTTTTATTGTCTTCAAAGGTCCTCTCATTACACTCCTGCCATAGGCACCACATAATACAAAGGGGAATCATCTTCCAAACAGTTTTGATCTGTCTTGTACCTTGAAGAGATGTCCAACACGCCATAGATGTCATCACGGTTTCGGGCATGACCCAAGCTAGATTCAATCTTCAAAAAGCATTGTTCGAAAGAACTCTAGCTGTTTCACAATATAAGAAGAGATGATTCACCAATTCACCCCTACTACGGCACATGCAGCACTAGTCCGCTATGATGATCCTCATTTTTCTCAGATTGTCCATAGTGAGAATCTTGCCTAACACAGTTGTCCACACACAAAAAAAAAAAAAAAACGCTTTCATGGGTGCCTAATGGCGCCAAATCTTTCTCCAGGGGAATTGAGTTTCAGAAGTTTGTGTAAGAACCTTATAAAAGGATCGGACGGTGAAGATTCATCTCCCCACTGGAGTCCACCACAGGCCATCGTCATTCTGGAAGTTTGGTCTTTGAGCATAAATAAGATTGTAGAAATCCACGAAGCTATCCAACTCCCAATCCTGTGCCACTCTATTGAAAGTAATATTCCAGTGAATCTACCCTACTTCTGCCACTGTGAGATTCTGATCACTCGCAATCGAATAGAGTGCGGGAAACAAATTCCTAAGTGCCCTGCCTCCACACCAGGCATCTTTTCAAAGTCTGATTCTAGTACCAGCTCCCAGATGAATTCTTGTATGCTGCTGGAAGACTCTTCACCCACTTCTAATGTTCTTCCAAACCCCCACCCCACAAGCCCCCCCTAACTTCATTAGTGCTCCAACCTCCCCAAACACCCACATATTTGTGTTCAATCATCATTTTCCACATGGCCTCTAGTTCCTGTTGATATCGCCATAGCCACTTGCCAAGTAATGCGCAATTGAACATCCTCAAATTTCGAATATCCAAACCGCCACTGGAGATAGGACGGCAAACTGTCTCCCATTTAATTAGATGGTATTTGAATTCCTCTCCCAAGCCACCCCACAAAAAGTCTCGTTACAATTTCTCAAGTCGACTTACCACTCTTGCTAGTATAGGAAAAAGAGAAAAAGTATGTGGGTAGATTAGAGAGGGTGCTCTTGATCAAAGTGACTCGGCCCCCTTTGAACAGATACATCATTTTCCACCCTGCTAGTTTCCTCTCCACTTTTTCTATAACTGAGTCCCAGATTGCGGCTACCCTTGATGCCGATCCCAAAGAAAGCCCCAGATAAGTCATAGAAAGTGAGGCAATCTTGCAACTGAGAGTTCCGGCCAGCTCTCACATATTACGAACGTTTCCGATCGGCACCATCTTCGATTTGTCGTAGTTCACTTTCAAGCCTAACACTGCTTCAAAATAAAGAAGTAAGGCTTTCAAAACTTGCACCTGGTCTTGATCAGCTTCACATAGGATAAGCGTGTCATCTGTAAACAACAAATGAGAAATATTAGTGAAGCTCCTTGCCGAGGTTCCGATAGGGAATCTTTTTATAAGTCCATTATCCACTAAGACTGAGAGCATCCTGCTTAGAGCTTCCATGATTATAAAGAACAACAATGGAGATAACGGGTCGCCTTGTCTCAAACCACGAGAGCTTGGAAAGAATCCTTCAGGGCTACCATTAATCAACACCGAGAATCTTGCAGTAGATATACACCATCTAATCCAAGACCTCCACATTTTTCCAAAACCACACCTACCAAGAAGATACATGAGGAAATCCAAATTGACGTGGTCGTACGCCTTTTTCATGTCAAGTTTGCAAAAAATTCATCTATTTCCTGCTTTCAATTTGCTATCAATACATTCATTGACTATAAAAACCGCATCAAGGATTTGCCTACCCTTGACAAAGGCATTCTGAGACTTAGTAATAAGCTTTCCAATAACCACACCAAGACGATTACAAAGCACTTTCGAAATAATCTTATAAACCCCACTCACTAAGCTAATAGGTCGAAAATTCTTGATTTCTATAACCCCAACCTTTTTGGGATTTAAAGCAAGAAATGTGGTATTGAGACTTTTTTTCAAATTTCACAAACGTGAATAGTTCTTGAAACACCTCATGAGGTCATCTTCAACCACCTCCCAACATTCTTGGAAGAAGCCCATAGAGAACCCATCTGGCCTAGGCACTTAATCTTTAACTATATTGCGAATCACATTGACCACGTCTTCTTCCTTGAATGCCCTCTTCAAATGAGCAACATCATTTGGGTCTAAGGTATCAAAGGGCAAACCATCAAGGTTAGGTCTCCAATCCTCTTGCTCTGAGACTAGATTTTAATAGAAGTTGACAATCACTTTTTGAATCCTTGAAAAGGAAAGGGACTAAATGCTGCTAATATCACAACTTAAATATGGTTTTTTATGACATAGAATCTCACCAAGGCAAGACCCTTCAAACCCACCTATGAGGAGCAAACCTCAGATACACAACCCAATCTATCAGAACTGTGTATTAGTTAATTTAGGGAAACTCCTAGTACAGAATCTATGTAGTGCATTTGGATGGAAAGGAATGAGCGGTATTTTAATGACAAAGAGCAGTCTCTTGAACAAATCTGGCATTTTTTTGTACACTCTTTGTTGTTTTGGTTTTCAGCATTAGTGAATAATGGATCATCCATTCATGATTTTCTGACGTCATTCTCAATATCCTAGAATCTATTTACGTGTGTTTTTTTGTATACTTCCTGTGTACATGGGCTTCGCCCATACAATTCGTCTATGATAAAATCCCTGATTACTTATAAAAAAAAACTCCTAGTACAGAACCTAACACAAAATGCCTGAGTGTACAGCTAATCCCAAGCTTACCCTTTGACCACTGGGCTGCACCCTGACGGGTAAACTGAGTTTATCAAAGTTACAAGCCATGGAGACCATTTGATGGTCCACATGGTTTCAAAGGCAGGCTCAAAAGGAATTAGGATCAAAACATTGTCGTACAAGAGTCATTGAGCTTCTAGATGTAGTTTCCTGATATAGATCCAACAGAAACTATCTGTCTTCAGAGGGCAACGGTTATAGGCAAACTATCATATTTCTTTGTGGACAGGAAATAAAACAGAGTCACATTTTCCTTGCAAACTACTTGCAATAACTAGTCCATAAATTTATTAGACAAAAGTCAAAAATTACCAAGCCATTATGGAGACAAAGGAGTTTGGTTCTTAACTAAGTGAGTTCTTGTTCTCGACTCCCATAACTAACAAGCCTTCTAGGCATAACAAAAAATTGTATCACCTATTCTGGATCTTATGTGCACATCAAAACTAATAAGCCTTCTACCATTTGCTATAAAATAGATGATTTAAGAATTTTGTAGTAAATCCTTCTGTATTGGACCAATATATTCACTTTAAAAGAGAGAAAATTTTCATCAAAGATTTAGATTTTAGAGTCAACACCACTTGTAACTACAGTAGACCCATTTTCAATCACACCTAAAAAGAAGCGTAAAGGAAGTGTGGAAATTAAAGGAAGGGATTCCGCAAATTTCATGTTATGGATGGTGCAGCACCTCAACAGAACCAACTTTCACTCCAATCTAAGATAATAAATTCATATGATTATGCCCAAATACTCACCAGCAAAAAGACTATAAATCTTTGGCAAGTGCAGCAACTTCATTGCCAATATAAGTGGAGATGCCAGTATTGATACAAGCAAGGCTCCTACGAGAATAACAATATTTTGTTAGGAGTTAATTTAATGCTCTTAGAACACTTGACCTACTAGAGGAAATAACTTAATCGTCATTTGACTATTTCAGATAATTTGAGAAATACACTCAAACTGAAGTATGCTGACCCTAACCGAATGAATAAGCACTAACCCTAACCATAAAAGAATTGAAGATTACCAATAAAAGTGCGAGGAACCACTCCAGGGAACTCCAAATGATCATACTGATTATGGAAACAAGGATCCAATCTAAACAATTAGATCAAAAGTAGATTTCCCAACTTAATAGAATATGAAAAAGATATTGAAGATATAGACAAGTAAAACTTACATCATCCAAGTGATGTTGATGATAAAGAATATCATGCATTGCCTGGATAAATAAAAGATTGACAAAATTATATTAAAAAAAAACAAAACCATGACATGCAATAAGAAGTTGATTCTGAAATGATGAAAACAGAATGTCGAAAATACAGTCTCAGGATCTTCAAGCCCTCTATGTGGAATCAAATGGTTCAAGTTATGTCCGGTTTAAGGCCTATTCAGTAGACTCAAGTTAAGGTTCTTGTTCTGTCTGGCATTAAATATCAAATCATCTCTACCACATAATTGAATGATATTGAACAAACTATAGGGTTCTCACTCAGGTCCCAAACACTAAAATGAAGAAAAAACTTAAGGTTCAATGTTCGAAACGAATTAGGACATAAATCGTATATCATAGTTAACATTAATTAATGTCCAATTTTCACTTTTGCCATCCATTTTACCGTTTATACAGATTTGATTGGTAAAGCTATCGTTGTAAGAGTTTTATTTGAATTCCATGTCCCACACACCCATCTTATCAGTTTGAAATAGTTCCAAATCTTATCGGTTAATATTTAAGTTATGAAAGGATAAGAATTACTCTTAAGAGATAAGATTAAAACTTATATCTAATTATAGTCAGACACAGACTCTTAAATTTTTTAATGATCGAAAGTCTATAAATAGCACTGGGAGATTCAAGAATTTTCACTTACAACATTAGAGTGCCAATAGCCATCGGGAGATACTTGTAAAGCAAAAGTTATTAGGGTAATCATTCTCTCATAATCAGATCAATTTTTCATCAATCAAAAAATATACGTTTTTCATATTATTGTTTTATTATTGTATATCATAAAAAATCTAATTATTAATGTCATATTAAAAATTCTAACAATCATTGCAATCCCTTTAACTTAACTTCCCACACACAACTGCGAGAAAGTAAAGTTATAATCTTCGTTTCCCGAAACGACTTTTAATCGGCAATCAAAGGCCAGGGCGCTTAATCCCGCAAGTTTCTGCACTATAACACTCGAACTTTTTTTAGTTATTTGATACTCCTAGCTTTTTTTCTTCAAGATTTAACAAGAAGTAAGTGAAGCTTCTTTTCGCTTGAAAAAAAAAACAAAACAAAACAAAACAACTAATGAAAAGAATACCTGAACATTGAAGCTTTCTTCAACCTTAGTGTACGGGACCATGATAACGTAGAACGCAGCAATGGATCCCAACAGCAAATCGTAACCGTAACGCTCCAGACATGTTGAAGATTTTGGAGACATTGTCACAGCACAGCGAGAGAGCCGAGCAGGCAGAAGGACGAAGAGAGAGAGTGGAACAAAGGTGCACTTAATTGGGCCACCAAGTATAGCAATGTTGTTTATGGGGTGCCTGAGTATTGGGCCTCTAATTACGTATTTTGTTTAGGGAAAGCCCATTCTAGAATCCCTTTTGCTGAGGCTATAAGCCTATATGATATATATAACCTCAAGTATAGCTCGTCTCCAACAACAAACCAATATCGTAGTGTTTTAAGCTGGGCTGCAAAAATGGGCCCGTATCCTGGCCCGTCTGCTTCAATCGCCTTATCCTTGAAAATAATTTGATGATTTTTCAACTGGATAGATTTCTAGATAGAATAACATTAAACATAAAAAGAAATTTTATTTGCAATTATGAGTGAGATACTGTATGTTATGTGTAGACTTATTAATGTATAAGAACAAAAGAAAAATATATATTATTTTGAGAAAGACATTATTGTAATTTTATAAAACATAGATGAGAGAAGAACGCATTAAAATTCTAAATCTAAATCCATTAATTAGGATTTTTCATGTCTTCCTCAATACTTGATTCTTTTTTTTTTTTTTTTTTTTGTTGCCATTTTTTTGCAGCAGTTCTAGCTCACGGCCTCTTGACTAATATAATGCGCGCGTGCTTGCCACCTCCATGCACGTTGCCACCATTAATATTGCTTGAATTCTCCTTTTTCTCATTTATTGTTAATTAATTAAGTACTCTCATTAAGCAGAACATTAATTAGCTGATTCACTTAATTTCAGATTAAGAAACTTTAAAAAACAAATTAATAGATTATATAATAATAAAGATAAGGGACATGGGTAGTAAAGACAAAGTGGAACCCACCAAATATCTGATGCCTCACTCTATCATCATGAGATTTTGGAAGTCTTTAGAAATTGATTGAAAGGCCATGATTGCTGCATGGAATTCAGCATATATATGCGTTCCGCCATTGGCCTCTCCATACCCCTCTCTCTCTCTTATTGCTTCGAATTGTGATCTTTTTAGAGTATTATTTATGACACTTTTGAACTTTGAATACAGAAATGATGAAGATGTCGGATCCGTAGGTAAACTTACTTTTTCCAGCTTGTTGCTAAGTGTTTAGGGATTGTTTGGTAGTAATATATATATATAATTCTCACGATGTTGCTTCAATTTATGGTTCGAAATATAGGTCGAGAATTCATTGCTGCACTTTCACTTTTGATGGCTCCAATGGCACAACAACTGATCTTTCAAATTCAATATATATGCGCGCCTTTGTAGTACGTGCCTCTCATAATGGAAACAAAACACACTTAACATATATAGGGTTTCTGATCATCTGATGATCTCTCTAGTGATCTCTCCATCCATTGAAATTGGAGATCAATTAGCACGTGTGTGCAAATGAGAACGGTAGAAGCACTTATATATGCTGAGAATATATAATTAAATATCCTATTTCAAACCCTAAAACCTCCCCGGCCACTACTTATATAATTGACTACGTACAAACAATATCTCATGATCCGATATTTCTGCAGGCGGGAGAGAAGTACTAATATATAGGTAATTGGTTAAATAGTAGTATATATATAGTGAAATTACTTACAATCATTGAAAAAATCTAACGTTCACTACAAGAAAAATGACTTTTTGTAGCCAGTTAATTTTAGCTAAATGATTATTTACAGTTAAAATTAGTCGTAAATAGTATTTTTTTCGCTATTCATTAGTCACAAAAGTTCACATTTCTTGTAGTGATTTTCTGATCCCCTCATGAGATCATTTGAAAAATTCCCAATCCTCACTGGCCGATAATAATAAAGCAGCTACAAAAAAAAAAAAATAGAATTTTTAATATCACGGAAAACCTAACAGTACATATCCATATCACATCCATGATCAAATAAATCATGATCAGTTTTAATTTCATCGAACGGATGCAGTAATTAATTTCTAGAAATTGTGTGCATATAAATTAAAAGTTCTTGAGAATCTCATATATATATACACCCTTTTAATTGTTAATAAAAACTCTATATGTAATATTTTTGCATTTTTTTTTGCACATTTTGCTAATATAATTGATTGCGTCTTTTTTAATCTAAAAATATAACTCCTTCAATCGATCACATCAATTAAGTATGCAAGGATAACATGCATTCAATCATATCAGTTATGACTGTATATAACATAACTCTTTTATTAAAATTATTGATCGTGTTATCATTCTAATAGTACTTTGCCTTTATATTGGTACATATTCAACTTTGTTATGCTCAGTATTGATTGAAACGCATTATTTTGGTAGAGTATGACCTAGTACTATCATGTGACACATGACACAATTCATTATGCATAGGGGGGTTGCATGTCAATGATTTGGAGGACAATAAGAATATTCTAATTTCTACGAGCCGGTTATTTAGTACTTAACAGTGTAAAGACTGTGCCTCCACCCAAAGAACAAGATTATGTATAATATCGATCGAACAAATTATAGCACCATTTACAGCTTTTCAGAATATTGGCAGCTTGACGGAACAAGAATGACGAATAAGCTCATTAATTGTGAAATTAATGCTGGCATAAAACTTCAGCAAATATTAATAAATTATCTCCAAATCATTGATCAATAACTTTCTTTTGAAATTGGCTATAATTTTACTCATTGTATATAGACAAAATTAACACTATATCTGAACCCCATAAAAGATCCAATATTATCCAATATTCATCTCTATATATATATCATATATAATATATATATATATATATATATATATATATATATATATGAAGTCTCAGATCTTCCAAAGGATAGTATATAAAATTATGGCGGAGGCATGCATCATTATTATCATCAAATGATGATTAAGTACGTAACGTAGGAATGGATGGATCGGTTTGGGTTCTTGGTCTTGATCGACCTGATCATTGGTTTCATAAATCATCAAACTGAATCAACCCAATTTATTTAACAAACAAACAAATGCAAGAGATGTTATTCAAAACAATCTGTCAATCCCAGAAATTAATTAAGCAACAGCAAAACCTTCCGGCGGTTTTGGTCATTCCGTATTATTTATAACGAATTATTTATGATGATGATGATTATTGGTGACGAAAATAGACTCATTAATTTAGTAGAAAATATATTATAAGAAAATTCACCGCTTATTTGTGATTATTTATTTTCAACAAAATGATTATTTGTAATTAAAATGAGGTTATTTTCATTATAAATAGTCATTTTTATTATAAATAATTAGTCATAAATACTTAATTTTTTTGTAGTATATATATATAGTCATCTTAACAGAAAATAATTAACCCAAACAAATATTTTTCTTTTAGTTGTCAACTGTGCAACCAACAATAAAGAAGCAATACTGAATATATATGAGAAACTGATACTTTAGTCACAAAGAAATTAAGGCTCCGTCTTCAAATTGGAGAACTAGATTCGAAACTCTCCATCCTGTTAAAAAAAATGTTTTTGGTTGTAAAAATTTTAAAACAGGTTTTGAAAAAAAACAAAACAAGAGCAAACCCTTATACCCAAGCCATTGAGGGGTGGGGAGACGGCCCCTAATTGGCTATGAAAAACCTGGGAGAGGGGTCCCTAGCTCTTCCCCTTGGATGTTGGCAAGTGATTAAACATGCATGTCATCAACTCTAGTTACCTACTTGTGTAGTAGGTATATAATTTCATTATTCCGAGCTAATTAAATTAATTATTACGAGCACAAAATCTATTTGATGAATTATTTTTTATTTTCTATTGTGTTTAAAATACAGTACTACGCGTCCAGTACAATATGATGCACTAAATATAAGCTTGGCCGGCCGGCATGATGTAACGCGAATTCATTCGGGTCCTCTCACTGTAACCCTAGTCTCATTAATGTCTCCAGGCATCGCGCTCCATGTTTCTTGCTTCATCTAGAAAGATCTTTCAGAAGTGATCAAAAGGAAGATTATACGCCCAAAAATAGGAAAGATTATACTTTTCTTTAATATTATCGTCTTGTTTACACTATTTCTACCTTTGCAGCTACTTTTTATCCTTCCGCAGCCCCCGTCCAAAGGCCGAAAGGACAAACCAACTACGACACCCAAGAAAGATTCTTTGTATATTTCACAAAAAAAAAAAAAAAGGATTCTTTGTATATAGAATTGGTGAAACGACGCTTTCGAGCGTGGACATTATTGTCATCTCCAGCCAAAACACATGTCGTTATAACACCGACATCGATTATCTAACTCCAATGAAAAATTGCCACGTTAGAAAAATAACCCATCAAATGATATAAGCATCCAGATGAATGAAAAAGTAGGATGTAAAACCAGTACGCTCTCTATGTGGCAAGTTTCGTAATGATCATTTAAATTTGTGTAATTTACTTCTGATAAATGCTGATCATAGTGTAATTCATTAGATTTTTTAATCTCTCTCTATATATATACATTTTTATATAATTAATAAAATGATTTTTTTTTATATCAACTTGTTGCTCGAGCGCGCTCAAAATAAAAAAGTTGTTGCTCGAGCGCTTAGATCAAGATCAATTTCATATAACTAACAGTTGAGAAGTATGTAACTCATATATGATGAATATGCGACTTATATCTTAAATACGTTCGTACATCTAGAATTAATATAAATATATATGATGTAACCTTATTTTAATTGATAGTAAAACTTTGCCGCCCGTTTTTGTGGATACAGACACATTACCAAATTACGTAAATTTTTGTATTGTTTCTCTCTTAATTTCTTTTTGATTATTTGTATATTCACTGAAATTGTCGCACGATTACAACACTAATTTGTCTCATAAAGTCTGTTCAACAAGAGATAATTGTCTATTCTTTATAAATATGTCTAAGATATTATCCACAAATAACGTAAGATTATTTCTTAACACCCTCTCTCATATACAGACTAATATTTTTCTTGATTCATGTTATGGGATAAATAGTATGGGTCCTATTTCATCTTGTGGCAGGTTTTATATTATAAAAAAATTTATAGTACTAATAATTCATCTCATAAAATCAATTTAACAAAAGAAAATTACTCATTTTTTTTAAATATGTCCAAATTCCTGTCCACAAAAAATATGAGAATATTATTCCTCAACACTCATGGTGCATAGTGATAGTACTCAATCCAGGCCAATAACATGGTTCCCTCTTTTTGCTATCTGCAGCGCGCGCGCGGCAGCTAGCATTGAAGAGTGAAGATCCCTTAATTTAGTAGAGTAGTAGTCAAAAAGGTTATGCTTTTTGGTGCCAATGGAGGCAGAAGCTTTTTGTCAATAAGTTAATACTGATGATCATCAGATTTATAAAGGACTCCAAAAGAGATTGCATACAAGATAATTAAAGACAGATCGAAGAGGGTTTTTTTTTCCTAATTGTTGTTGGTGTTGGTATTGTGGGAGGAGTTGAGAGGGTCTTTTCAGAGAAAGGGACTGTGGATGACATAACAGGTGATCAGAGTGAGTGGGGAAGAGGGTCGAAGATTACCAAGAAATATGTTGTGTGTAGGGGTTATGATAGTTTTTTTTTTATTTCTCTTTTTGCAGTGAAGGGTGGTCTGAGTGGACAAATATAAACATATATATTGGAATTTGATTTGGCAGGATTCGAGGGGCTCTATCACTTTCATTCTTTCAACTGCCATAGACATTCTTCATGACATGAATGGAAGCTGTTTTGATGTACCCTCACCACTCATTGCTCTTTAGACTTCCACATCCCAACAGCCTCAAACCGGCCTCCCCCCTTCTGATCTTTCTTCTTTTTCTCTCTGTACAGCACAACACTCAAAAAATATATATCAATATTAATAATTGTTATAAAAATAATATAATTAATGACAATAATGGTGTAATGGAATCGTACAATATTCCTATCTGTCATTTTTTTTTTTTTTTTGGTCTCTGGGTTCTCAGGGAAAGAAATTAAAGGAAGAATATATGCTAGTTGATGATCTATGCGCAGTGATGTGAACTACTTTTCATAATTTTACGTTACTATTAAAGTGTCAGAAGACTCCGAACCCCTCATCCCACCAAAAAAGGACAGAAAAGCAGCAAAAGTACTTCTCAAAGTGGGATCCCTTTAGCTAATTAGGGTCAGTGATATAACTAGAAAAATTATCTTAATGGTGTTAATTGCTTTAGTTAAATTATGAGCAAATTATAATGTTTTCATGAGTGATAAGGACTAAATAGAAAAGCAGTACATGCAGGACAACCTTGTCACTTTCTTTGAAACCGGTTAATCCTTTGAGGAGGGATATTTTTTTGGTACGATATTTCATGATCATCAACCATATATATGGATCAGCTCCATATATATCTCTGTTGAGTCTGTACTACGCTAGGAACTTCGATCGAAACGTTCACACATCGATTTGTCTAAATAAAATAAGAAACAGACACTACAAGATAAAGTATTGATGATGATGGGTGTTTGGTAAACTAAGGTTAATTGAGTTTGGTACTCGTAATTATAATATTTTTCATTAAAATCTTTTGCTTCATTTGTACTACTAAAAGCTAGTACTTGTGAATAAGGCCTAATTAATTTATATTATCGTAATATATTTTGCATTACCAAATACAAATTCATTTAAGTATTATACATTAGTACTACTAGCTAGTTCTTTCATTGCAAGCTAGCTAGGTTAATACGATCATGATCAGCAATGAATTAGCATTAGTATTTGGTCATTAAGCCCATAATAGGATGTGTCATTTTAATAGACATATATAGAAGTTCTTACTCTTATTCTATACACTTAAAATAGATCTAGTCCATTGAATTTTATTGCCTTCTTACTCTTTCTCTCCTTTCTCTTTGAGCAAGAACTGAAAAAAAAAGGGTACGCCAAATTTTTTGAAATAAAGGAGGTCAATATATATTATATATATACTTACTCAGTGTCCTAGACAGTTCGATATATAAATTTATTGGTAATAGTTAAATTTTTATTGTAAAATATTAATTGCAACGATTAATTTCCATCGTTGGTCAGTTGTGGAAATTGCCGGATGGCAAAGATCAATATAAATGAACCCCAACTGGTATTACTTTAAACTAGGCTCACAAAAATATCATTAGTGTGAGGGTGAAATATCTTAAATCGGCTGAGACCTATTATATAGTATATTAGAAGACAAGAATACGTGGGAAATAGGTAATAAGGATGAGCAATTGACACACATAAGAAAGCATATCCAACCACTGTACATCAAATATTCTATATAAAAAGGCAGTCATCAAAATATCAATGGATTGATCTCTCTCTCCGGCTGGCTCTGACTCTTTATCTTTCTTGCTCTTTAGCTGACTTCTTTTCTAGAATCGTCTCCTTCAACCTTCTTAGCGGGACTCGAGTTCTAAATGATTTATATATTTTTCTTATACAGTGTGAGTCATGAGAAACCGTAAAAACACTTATTATAGGAGATTCCCTTTCCTGAACCCCCATGAATGTAGACTTTACGCAGAACCACGTAAATATTGTCTCTCTCTATTTTATTTATCTGTTATCTATGTATGTACAGCCGTACCAGAGTCTCACTGGAAGCTCCAACCGACATTCAACGAAGTCCAACTCGTTTCAATAGACTGTGAATGATTTTCTTTTTTTTTTGCCCTGACCTATTGACCGATTTTCATCACATCAACAATTAGTACGTAGTAGCCAAATGCCAAATGCCAAATGCCAAAATCCTTGCACATCGAGTCATCAGTCGACCCTGCATATTGTGATGATTTGATGTAAAATTTATACATCTTGGCTTGGGGTAGCAGCAGTACTGATCATTCTGAACCTCGTGAAAGAAGGCAAGACGGTACTAGTACTGGTTATTAATATTGATGACAGCACCATTTGCGCGTGGAAGCGACTACCTTAGCATAATTTTCAACCATAAACACGCTCCCACCCGGAAATATATATTATTTGAAAAAATATAAACCTATAAGCTGGCATATGCATGGCAGGGGATCACCATATATAAAACTCTTCAAATTATATATCCTATATATATGTATATATGTATGTGTGTGTTAATTTTACACTATATATAAGGAGGATCCAGCAATCTCATAATATATCCTGCATGGTCATGCTTGATAGCTAGAAAAATGTAATGCTATATATATATATATATATATATGTCCACAAATCTCTCTCTCTCTCTCTCTATATATATATATGTGAACAATTCTTTAACTAGAAAAGAATTATAAAAAAATAAACTCATAAAATTGATATGATTTGGCATAGTATATCAGATTATAAAATTATTTTTATTATAAAGTAGATATAATGAATTTTATAAAATCACATTAATTTGTGCATTTATTTTATGTAATTTTTTTATGCTTATAACATTTATATATATATATATATATATCCCATTTGGTAACTTATAATTTCAGTTCCCTTATTCATTATTCATATAACAAAACTAATTAAAGATGCAGTATTACTACAAATCTATAAACAGAAAATATATATCCTCCGTCCAGATCGTACGTCTGAAAAGAAATTACAGTTCGAACAAGGGATTCCGGGAAATAAAGCAGCTTAAACGTGCACCAGGCTGCTTAATTAACGTTTATTTCTTGAGCTCTAAATTTAAATGAGTTTATCATGATGACTTCAATCTTTATGCATGGTACCTGCGTTCCTATAGCATGTCATATCTGATCCCCGATTAAATAGGGGGAGAACGTCACTATAAAAAAAAAAAAAAGAGTATCAGTCACTAAATATTTACGATTAAAATAATTATTTTTGTGATTAAAACAGATTAATAATAATTAAAATAAATTATTTATAACTAATAAATAGTAGTAAATAAATAACTTTTTTATAGTGCCTAATAATTAGTTGAAATGTATATAATGAGGAATATCTTAGATTTCTAATATTTTTGTTGACCTACATATATACATATACGTTTGTGTTGTGAATATACACAAACATTTCAACTTTATTTAACAACAAAAAAAATTGATGGTATATATATACTGTGCATGTGTGAGTGCGTCAGATCAGAGAGAGACACAGAACAGTGTGTGCCAGTCTTGTGTAGACAACGGCCATAAGAAGATGAGAAGGAATAATTCCATCAGAAACATTCCATTTAGCGTTTACCAGTTGACCAAAACTCCACCGGGTGTGAAGTGTGAACCACACCCCCAATAGAAAAAAATAAAAAAGAAAAAAAAAGCCCTTCGTTACCGGCTGTTTGTTTTACGGACAACATGCACCAAAGCTAGCTATTAGCAATTAGAAGAGGATCAAGGTCAGAAAAGAAAAGCTTCGAAATAATGGAAGAAGATCAAAGAGGATCATCAGCTCCAAATTACGAACTGCAAGTGTCTTTCTCAACTACTCCACAACCGATCCCAGAAATGGGGTTTGTACAGTTTGAAGATAACCAGGTTCTAAGCTTCTTGGCTCCCTCGCAGTCTTCTCAGATTTCTCAACCTCTCACCGGCGCCGGAACCACAACCACCGCCACCACTAGTACTGGCGTCACATCCAACACAAACCCCACCAACATGGGGTTCAGCCATAACGACCTTGTTACTAGATCTTCTTGGAATAATGATCAGGTGGTTAGCGCACTGTTTTAAGGAAAAAAACATGATTGAATTAAACAAGATTTTTGCCAATTTTATATCTTATTGTGCTCCTTGACATTATTTTTAATAAAGGAATATTAGTTTATTGTATGCTAGTTCTTTCACTACTTTTGTGGAGTTGCTGCTTGATCGTTTTGTATTTCAATTTTCTTGTTGGAAATTTAGGTCGGAACAATGGATCCCAAGGCCGTCAACGACGAAAACTGTACCGGTAATGCTAGCGATGGCAACAATTCATGGTATCCTTCTCCTAACTTGATCGTTTTCTTAATTTCTATTTTCATGGGTACTCTCTCTCTCTCTCTCTCTCTCGCCCTCTCTCAATGCCCAAATAACAAACATGCACGTATAAGACAACCTCAAAAGAAATTAGTTTAAATTCTTCCACAGAATCTAAGGAGATCTACGCATATATATGGGAGAGATATGTTGCTTCTGTTTCCTTACAGCAAGCGTGCTTTTTGCACACCATGTAATTGCAATCTCTCTCTCTCTCTCTCTCTCTCTTTCTCTCTCTCTCTCTCTCTCTCTCTCTCTCTCCCTCTGTCTCTCTCTCACACTCGTGGGTGCGAGAGCACAAGTAGTACTTCATGGCGTAAAAGTCTTGATACACATTGATACCCGAATCCCCAACTCCGTCAGTGGATTTCTCTTTCTTCCAATTATTACCCGTTCTCCTCATTTCTTTCTTTGCTTGTCTTTAAAACGAAAAGAAAGAAAGAAGTAAATGGATCTAAGGAATTTGGCAGGTGGAGGAGCTCAAACTCGGATAAGAGCAAGGTGAAGGTGAGAAGGAAGCTTAGAGAGCCAAGGTTCTGTTTCCAAACAAGGAGTGATGTGGATGTCCTTGACGATGGTTACAAATGGAGGAAATATGGCCAGAAAGTTGTCAAGAATAGCCTTCATCCAAGGTACTCTTTCTCTTCCGTTGCTTTTCATTTAATATGACATTTAATTATATGGATAAAACATACATTTTTTAGCTTTATCACAAATTCATCATGTATTAATACTCATTCTCATGCTTAATCTTGTGATCATACTTCATATTATATATAGAGTACTGTAAACTCATGTAAAACCCGTTCATGCACAATAAAGACGCCTTAATTAACTTCTCGATTACAAGACGATTGTGGATGGAATTGAAAATTCGTAACTAATTAGAAGACTCAAGTAATTTCAGGAAAAATTACTATTGCAAAATTAATTAGTTTGCTTAATTTTTATGCATAATCAGTTATAACTCTGATTAATTAATTAATTAATTAATGCGTCACCCTACTGATTTTGTTGAATTTACAACATCATATAGATTTAATTAGCTTCAAGCCGGGGTTTGGTATTACAGTACATAACTGATCCTAACTTAATAAGATCATAATTAATTATCTTGTTTATGGCTGGTAAGGAGTATCAAACAAGTTAGTACATTTTCCAGATCAAGCTAGCAGCTAGCTAGCTATAGATAGCTCACATGCATGTTCAAGCTTTATAAATAGGACCCCGGAAAGTTATTTAATTCCATTTTCTAGCATGCATGTGGTACTCCAATTAGCTAATTCGATTGATCACCATGCATCCATACACAGCATGCATGACATGCATTTAATTCATTTTTCTTCTTTCCAATGTATGTATATATATATATATATAACGTTGTACTACGATTGGCCCATATGTATATATATATATATATATATATATCGATGTAGGATATTATATATATCGTCCCCATGTTAAACTAGCAGATCAGGGAGGTACTAATTAATCATGATATTGGAGAAACATACATCGTACGTTGTAGTGTGCAGGTGGCCTGATTAATTAATTATCGTTCGATCAAGATATATATATATACACACACACACACAAGCATGACATGATGACATTATCTGTCCTCGATCGGGACACAGTTCCAAAAAATGTCTTATGATTTCACTCATTCATGATCTAATATTCCTGGTATTATAATACATACATAAATTTCCTACATGTCGTTCCATATAATTGAAATTCAATTCCAGCTTGAAAGTTTAAATATTGTTTCTTTAAATATTGTTTGTAGAGATACCATACGACGAATGCATGCTTGCACATCCTTTATTTAATATCTTCGGTGAATATGGAACATTGATCTTTTAGTACGTGACTCGAAATTAACTTAAATTCTCAAGTTCTTCGATCTTTTTCCCTTGTGTCATTCCTAATTCTCTGCTGATCAGTCTAACAATAGCACTCCATATATAATGGGTACTTGACATATTCAATCATTAAAATATTACATGGAACGTACTCCCTTGTAGATGTACTTAATTAGGTCGGGATTACGTAGTTCGCACTATTTCTAGCCACGGCCTCCAATTCACCAGATCAGTTTTAACTGTAGTCAAGTTAGGGTTTGAAAGGATCTCTTATTAGAGCCATTAATTAGCTTTCGAGAGTTGCAAGAGACATATATCATGTACATGTCACTTGCAGTGAATTGATCTCTGTCATTACGAAAATTAAGTTAAATCAGAAAAAAACATGCGAAAGTCATCGTTTCCCAACAATGTTCATCATCTTCGGTCCTCCTGATCAACTACTGTTGGGATATAATTCATGCAATTTTTAGATAGTTTTGAATTAGTTCCTCCTATTATTTATATATATATATATAGGCATATTTGATCACAAGATATCACATGCATGTAAAATTATAAGTAATTATTGCATGGGTGTGATCATGGATTGTTGGAGTACCAGTACTACTACTATCCAGAATGATCAAGAAAAAATTAGTATTTATAACAAGTTATTTATGACGAGAAAGGTGACCACAAATAAACTGTTGTTTTATAGTGAAACTTTAATTGAAATATTGTTCTAAAATCAAAACTGGGTTTAGATTTTGTTTTGTGAATTAATTTGTGTATAGTAGTGAGCATCTTAAATGATAGTGGCATTAAAATTGCTGCATGCCGACCACTTACTAAAATATAATTAATGAATAAATAAAGTAGTTAACTTAGGATTAATATAGAGCTATTATCATGAGCATCCTCATTGGATTATGCATCATAGCTCAAAGTTAAACTTTTGCGTAATAAAACATAAAAATCATTACAAAAAAAAATGTGAGATATAACCAATCTAATGTATTCAAAAATGGCAGAAATGACCAATCTCATACAATTTGGTCATTTATATCTCTTTTAGATGCATCAGATTGATTATATCTACTTAGAAGTCTTGTTGTGAATATCTATATTAGATTATGCAAATCTAAATTTGGCTTTGAGCTACAACAATTCAGCTCTATGACCTATTATTGTAGCTCGACCATTTTTGTTTTATTCATTTATTTCACATTGCAACAATTGAAAGTCATATTTTCTTAGTTTTTCTTTCTTTGTTTCTTTTTGTCTGCATCTCTCAGCCTCTTTTTCACGACACCTCACACCCGTCTTTTAGTCTTTCTTTGTTTCTTTATTTTTGTATGCCTTATGCCAACACCTTTGTTTCTCTGTATGTGCCTCTCGCTCACTCTCTTTTCCTATCCTTGTCTCTCTTTGTATCCTTCTCACGCCAACATCTCTCAGTCTCTCTTCATTTCTCTGTTTTGTACGCCTCATGTCGCATTTCTCTGTTCGTGCCTCTTGTTCTCTCTCTCTCTCTCTATATTCTTCTCACATCGACGCCTCACACCAACGTCTCTCAGTCTCTCTTCATTTCTCTGTTTTTGTACACCTCATGACACGCCTTCATTTCTTTGTTTGTGTTTCATGCTCTCTCTCTCTCTCTCTCTCTCTCTCCATATCCTTCTCATGCCAACACCTCACGCCTCACGCTAACGTCTCTCGATCTCTCTTCATTTATCTGTTATTGTACGTCTCACATTTACGCCTTTGTTTCTCTTTTCATGCCTATTGTTCTCTCTCTCTCTCTCTCTCCCTCTCTTTGTATCCTTGTCTCTCTTAGTATCCTTCTCATGCCTCACGACGCTAACATCTTTCGAGCTCTCTTCATTTCTCTGTTTTTGTACACTTCACACCGACGCCTTCATTTCTCTTTTTGTGCCTCTTGTTCTCTCTCTCTCCCTCTCTTTGCATCCTTCTCTCTTCATATCCTTCTCACTCCGACACCTCGTGCCTCACGCTAACATCTCTTGATCTCTCTTTGTTTCTCTATTTTTGTACGTCATCTCATGCCAACGCCTCATGCTAAGTTGCTAATGTCTCTTGGTCTCTCTTTGTTTCTCTATTTCTGTATGTCGTCTCATGTCATCGCCTTTGTTTCTCTATTTGTCTCTCTCTCCCTCCTCTCTCTCTTTTTCTGTCTTTCTCTTCATGCCTCTATTCATAAATTCATATTCTTGAATTGGTGATATTTTATTATTATTTTGATTATTAAATAAATAAATGTGAAAATAAGTTTTGAGTGGAATAATTGAATACAAATTTATGTAATATTTTGTAAATTTTGCATTTACATATGTAATCTAGGGTTGAATAATTGGAGTAGATATATTGAAAGAAAACCCAGAATCTGACACCTTTACATGAACAGCCCGCGGCAAGTTGAATGATGTACAATGGGTCTTATCTCTGCATGCATGCCCTTTCTTTTAATTTCTTTTTCTGTGCACGTGTCTGCCCCTTTTTTTATCGGTTTGTGAAAAAGGCTCTGCTTTCTTCTTGCTTTCTGTATAAAATATAAAGGGTTTTTTAATGGTTCAGGTAGGCTTATATATCTTCCTGGTCTCAGAATTAACTACGAACTTAACTTATAATTTTCCTTTGTCATTTAGAAAGCGTGAAAGTATAATTGTACTTATAAATAATGAAGTAAATTAACCAAAACATTAATGCATTAGCAAATTTGCTAAATATTGATAGCTACTGCATAGTCTCAGAAAAGGAAGCCCCAGAAAGAGTTAATTAAGAACCATGAAGGTATGTGCTACCAACTACTAATTATTGAATAGGAGACCATGAATTGTTAGGATAAATTAACATGCGGCCTAAATTAAGATCAGGAATAGCAGGGTAAGTACCTGAAGTTGAAACTTTTCCCATTTTGCGTATAACACACAATAAGGAAAAGATTATCACCTAACATATATTATATATATAGGCTAGTGCTTGTGTCGGGGTTTTGAAGTCGAGATCAGTTCATGAAAGTTACACCTCATACCGGGTCTCTGTGTGCTGGTTTGATAAGCTTTCTAGGACATAAAATAAAAATTAAAACTAAAAAAAGAAGGGTTATGCGTTGAATTATCTGGTAGCATATAATAAAAGCGCATTCACAAGATTATGATCTCTGGTTAATTATAAATCTGGAGGGATGATTACAGATCAATATCGGCATCATGCATGCCATGATTCCTCGTTAGTTAGTAGTACTCCAAGCTAGCTAGGTCGTATTAACTATGAAGATCGACATGGTGAAATTGATGGCAATTAGCAGCTTCAAGAATGTATCTCTTTTGAGTGTGATTGTCAAATTGATGCCCGCTATCTAGCTGCAGCCGTACGTTTATATTCCGCCTGGGACATTATAAATTTCCTGCAGGAAGTCCAAGAATGTTATTAATAATGTTATATAGACATAATGTTGAGGCCGCGCTAGAATATATATATAAATATATATATATATATATATATTTCAATGGTTCTTATTCTAATAACCATGATCTACAAATAGTAGATCGATCATGCGGGGTTGAGGTTCTTGGAATCTTGGGGAGGCATTTCTAAGGATATTTTAGCCGCTACATATAAATATATATATATATATATATATATATATAGTTTCTCCTGCTCATGATCTTGTTTCCCTCGCGCATGTGTTGCATTTCTTAGCTAGGCTTTTGTGTTGAATCCTGAAGAACGTGCCCCTGTGCTTGTGTTTTTTGCTCTCTATTAGTCTATTCTCATCTTGTAAAAGAGGAACGATTAATAATGCTAATTATCATCTTGCACTTGAAAAACGATAATGAATTGACAACAAAAATATAGCTGCAAAAAGGGATATTCAGATTGATAGTAGATAATACAAGAAACCGTAGGAAAAGAAATGGATGGGCGCTTTAGACTAAGATATCAGCCCTTGAACCAGTGGGCAATTACATCAGCCAATAGGAGGCTACATGATTTCAGATGATTTAATTTATAGTACTGCTCATGTTCAGTTTTCCTCATGATAATAATATATATACACACTGTACGTTTTCCTTAATTTATGTACTTATTTACACACGCATGCTAAATTTACGCATGGCGAAAATGGTTGGTACACCCACTAGCCTCGATCTGGCTGTCAGATGAATATGTTTATAATAAGCCTTTTTGACTGCTATGAAGTGAAATTATTACATGAATTTGGTGATCATGATATCGTTTTAAATGAAGGGATCTTGGGTTTATCTGATACCTTGATCTCGTTGATCATCATAAATTTGATCTTGATAAGATCAGAAAAAGCGAGAAAATGATCAAAAAAACAGAATTTTTTTCTTAGTACTGCTCAGTAGATCATGATCATTTTCTTTTCTTTTCTGGTCATATCTCTGATACGGCTCCTGTGCTAATTTTATTGATAACGATCTCGTTTATGGTAGAGAAATATCGTGATTATAACAAACAGATACATTAACAGTAGATCATCATGATCTCTTATCGTGTGAATTACAAGACTGTTTATCAAGGAAAAAACATGTTTTTGCATATTCTACAGTACTACTTGAAGTGCTACTAGTTTTCTTTTTCCTTTACAAGTTTTACAAGTACAGGAATATTAAAGCTAGGGTACTCATGATTAATATGTTTACTTATATGTTTGCTAATGGCAGAAGTTATTACCGATGTACCCATAATAACTGTCGGGTGAAGAAGAGAGTGGAGCGATTATCAGAGGATTGTCGAATGGTGATAACAACCTATGAAGGTAGACACAACCACTCTCCTTGTGACGACTCAAACTCATCTGAACACGAATGCTTTACCTCATTCTGATCATTGAATATCGATGCATGGCGCAGCCTCAATCCGATCCATCGAGAACCAAAAACGTTGTTGTAATATTAATGAATATTTATATATATTGTACCAGTTTGTGACAGAATTAAATTATGTCGATATGATTTTGAGGGATTAATCGCTGATATATTTATTAATGTTCATACGTACGTACGTTCCTCTCTGTCATTGAGTTTCAAAAGATGATTTCTTGCAGTCATGTATTAGTTAGGCCCCTAGATCGAAGCTGTGCTAGCTAGCTAGCTAGTGATCATCATTCATCATGATGTTATTGCGAATATAACGCAGCCACCGCAAGAAAAACAGCCATTTCTAACATTTTAATTATAACTAAAAAAATTATTTATGATCAAAATAATTTAATTATAATTAAAATATCATAAATATTCGTTTTTCGTAAGCTTTGGATAGTGAATGCAATATTTATACGTTCCTGTATTGCTCTCAACTTTTTTTCAACACCAAAGTTACAAGTTAGCAGAAAAGAATCACAAGAACATGAAGATCGTCATTAAAGCGCGGCCATGATTTGTATGAAGCATGCCCAGCGGCTCTGCTCGGAAATTCACCATGCATGTCGTACAACACATCTCTCTCTCTCTCGCGCGCGCGCGCGCGCGCCAAATCATGTGGAAAGAGAAAGTGGAAAGATCACATCAGCAGAATCTAAATGCCAGATGTGTGGTACTGTTCAGTACTTGAGCTCTTCGGAACTGGTGTCTCGACGTTATAGTATATTTTAATTCTCTCTCTACGCATGAAAGTACACTGGATTACATTGGGGATCATAATTCCCTTTATTCATGAATATCTCCAAAATAGATCATGTTCATTTCGAGATCCAAATTGTCTGCAGTTTTTGAGATTATCTTGTCCGAATACCTTAAGAAAGACCATCTTCTTCTTCTTTTTTATCTTCAAATCATATGTTCCATGTGGTTTGACATGTATTATGAAGGCTACAACTTTTGTAATATATATTAGCCAATTAATGCTCAAGATCATTCCCACAAAATGAGACGTTGACTTTCATCAGGGTGACAATTAATGTATATACTATATTTTTTGTTTGGAACGAATAGCTAGGAATTAAGGATGTTAGCTTCCCAACTCAATAGGATTAAGTTTCAACCGATCTTAGTTATTGCAGGCTGAGCCTCCATACATAGCTAGGTTTTTTTCTACAATACTTGAAGGTTAGGGAACAGTCTAAGCTGGGCGGCTGGGCCTATTGAGAAACAAAGCATTAATGATTATTCAGTTGTATTATTTTTGTCGTAAATAGTCTTATTAATTACAATTAATTAGTTACAAATACAGATTATTTTTTTTTGCCTGCAAATTAAGTCGCATTAATATAAATAAACATTATTATGTCATTTGATCATTTCCTACAACAGTGTTCCAATTGCTACAGCTATCCAATTGTCCGGCCCTTATAAATGACATAAAATTTCTCTACTAGTGTAAGTCGAGCTTAATATATAATTAATGAAAAATCCTGAAATAATGGTTATAAATGTTTGAATAATGGATCTTTTGGAATTGGACCCCACCCTTTTGTAAAAGATATCACTCTTTATTGCATGTGTAAACGGATTTGGAAGAAAGCCAACCCATTTGTTTCAAGAAATGTACCCGTAAATCTCTCAATCAATTCTTCAAAGACAAAGTTTTTATTCTAAATTGGGTTAGAAAGCCTGTTTATTTTCACAAATATTTTCATCTTATCTTATTTCATCTTTTCTCATCATTATTATTTTTCTAAATTCTTGTACAAAATAAATTAAATAATTCAACTTTTTCAAATTTTAAAATAATTTTTTCAAATCTTAATATAAAATTAATATTAAAAAAATATATTATAATAATATATTATTCAATTTTTAACTTTTATGTTATCTTATCTATAAAAACATGAAACTAGACCTTAAAAAGTTTGACATGCATGTACATGAGGAACATATATTATATAATGGTACTTGTTCACTAAATTAGTTACACATGAAAATTTTTTAAGTTAAATTTTATAAAAAGTTACTTGTACTTACATGCAGTTTAATAGACATATTTATAATTAAATTAATGGGCTAGAGAATATTACTTCCTCCAACTCAGTATAAAAGAAAATTCTATACTTTATTTAACTCGACGGTGAAATGAACTAAAATCTAAGCAAGAAAAAAAAAATACTCCTCGAATAATTAAAATGAAGAAATCTGAGTGCAAGCATCCTCTCTTTCCAATGGGCCTATTCGCGTACTACAAACGTTTACCCCTAGCTAGTTCATTTGGGACGATTGTAAGCCCCAAATCATTCAACACAATTGACGGATAAAGTAATTGAATAACCACACCCGAATAACATGAAATTCAAGCCTCATTTGTTTTTTCCGATGAAATAAGATTAAATTAAATAAATTAAAATGAAAAAATTAAATAAAATATTATTAAAATATATTTTTTAATATTATTTTTATTTAAAACTTAAAAAAAATTGAATGATTCATTTTATTTTATGCAAAAAATAAAATAATTATAATAATTATAAGAGAGGAAATAAGATAAGATGAGAAACTTTATGAAAATATAAACTAGGCATGAATGTTTCCCCCAAATAAATATCCTTGGTGGGATATAATAAGGAGTTTAAACAGTAACCAACTTGAACCAAATTTGAATAATGGAATTGGGTTGTTACACAGATCACCTGAGCAAGCCCTCCCTTACTCTATAATACTGGAGGGAACTCATGATCGAGGTAAGTTGATTTCAAGTCTTGGATCCATCATTGATAGACATATTATATCAGATATTACCAATATCAGTAATATTGGTAGTGCAATTTTTTTAAACAGTGTATATTCATGTACTTATTTATATGTATTGATCAAATATATTTTATTATCTAAATTTTAAATCACAGATTTAAAATAAGAATAGCATTAATTAGTATCTTAATTACTATATTGTAAATTTTTTCAATTGCGCATCAATTGTTTTTATTGTTGAAAAATATTTGAATAATTCTTTTTGTAGTCCATATTTAATAAATTGTATTGTTGTCTTCATTATAACGCTATTGTTTAATAGGTAAATTAAATGAATTTTTCAGATTTCTAAAATTTGTGATTTGTAAATAAAAGTATTTTAATCAATTTTATTTTAAAATGAGAATTTTTTTATTTGTCTATTGTTTAGACTACAACAAAGTTCAATTTCTTAGACTTTATGTATCATTGTCCAAAATATGTTAGTCGTAATAGATTACATAAAGAGAGATACTACAACTCATTATTTCACATCACATACCTTATATATTTTAAAAAATTATTATTTTTATTTTATTTTTACTAAATTAATTAAATTATTTTATTCACCATTCATATATTATATATTTATTATAGGAAAAAGAAAAGAATTGAAATATTATCTTTCTTTTTTTTTTTTTTTTTGAATATTGGGAGATTTGGGGAGGGGGATTGAATCCCAGGCCTCTTATTTGGAGGTTGAGTGTCATGCCATCAGGCTAGGCCTTTGGCAAGAATTGAAAGATTATCATATGATATATAATGTATAAAATAATAAATAAAATTATTCTTATATAAAAATAAATCACAAAATAAAGTCACTTCATGTAATAGCTTTTATTATAAAGATAATTTATTGAATATGACAATAAATATTTCATATCTCAAGATTCTCAACCTTCGATAAGCATGAAAACCTGAGAAAAATAATCCATTCCTGACCGAATATTTTTGCATAGTAAGAACATTCACAATAAATTCAACAAAATTAATATTTAATAAGCATGAATATAAAGTTGTAATAGTCTCAATAAATAAATAGCTAAAACAATTTTAATGGTTTGACTCAACAAATGTAACAAGTTCTTTGGGCCTTGGGCTAGTCAAGTAATTTTTTGAGATTCAAATATTCACTCTTTTTATTAATTTACTCACCTGTGCTTAAAAAATAAAAAATATTTTCAATTTTCTTCTTGGTAAAGCTTTCGAATCCTCTCTTTGTAGATAATTCAATATAAATATTAATTATTTTATTTTATTTTTTCAAAAAAATTAATATTTTTGTTTTTATAACTATTATTTGTTAAGAATAATATAAACATTAAAAAATTAATGTATATTTTTTAATAATAAGTAATTGAATTAAAATAAATAAGAAGATAAAAATTAATATTTTAATAAAATATTTATTAATTTATTAAATTTATTGTTTAATATAATAAAAAATAACTAATTAAAATTTATAAAAATAAAATTTTTATCCAAAATTTAGTCAGACAATAAAGAGTCACTTGTGAATGCTGTTAGGGTAAGCGTTTTTTGTTTTCTTTGCAGCCGTATATGATACCCCTCCCTTCCTTTACTGCCAGTCAAATCGTCTCATACCCTATTCACTTTCAGTGTTGCAACAACACTAGAGACTTCAGAGAGAAGATGGAGCAGACCTTCATCATGATCAAGCCTGATGGTGTCCAGAGGGGCCTGGTATGTGGGCTTGGGCTTTATCTCTTTGTTTTTGTTTTTGGAAGAGTAATTATTAATCATGGGTATGGATCTGCTGCATGGTAGGTGGGATTGTGTAAGAAAGAAAAGGAGAAATTTTTGGTGTTTCTGTTTTTTCCCTGCTTTCCTCAGACATGTTTCGATTAAGGGATTTCGTTTGTCTTGGGATGTGCTGTTTCTGTTCATAGATCTAGTGCTTGGTTGATGAGAATATGGCGCACAGAACACCAAGTTTATCAGTTTAACGTTTTGCAACTGCTTTTGTTTAATCGAGGCAGCTTGATTTCATAGCGTTTATCTGTGTTTCAGGTTGGTGAAATTATTAGCAGATTTGAGAAGAAGGGGTTCTATTTGAAAGGTAAGATCTTTTCGATCATTCATCGTAGAATATGAGCTGTGAAGTTATGGGTTGGCAGTAATATTTGCCTGTAAGCTTTACATACGAAGATTTCCAATATGTGCATATAAATTAAAGTGTAGACCCTGATTGCATAATTTGCATGAGAGTCTGAAATGACAGTTATGCCATAGGTGGTCTATTCTTAGAGGGTTCAATATGAAATGCTCTTGTTTTTAGTTGAATGTCATTGGATTCCCATAATCCTCTTTCTTCTGTCCTGAAATGAACAAAAAAAAAAAATGAAAACATCAATTTCTGTAGTAGACGTGCAGAAAACTTCATTCTGAAAGAATAGTTGCATGGAATGTTCTTCGCGTTTTCAAAAAAATGAGTTGCTTAACTTGCTCAAGATTCTGGGAAAGCATGAAGGCTGAAACCGAGTTTGAACTAAAGGTAGCTGTTGAATAATGAACTCCTTTCTTCTTATGTAGTTGAGTAAATGTAATCTTTGTTTAGGTTTGAAGCTCATCACGGTGGACCGTTCTTTTGCTGAGAGGCACTATGCGGATTTGTCTGCAAAGCCCTTTTTCAATGGGTTGGTTGAATACATCATTTCTGGTCCTGTTGTTGCTATGGTTTGGGAGGGTAAGAATGTTGTGACAACTGGTCGAAAGATTATTGGAGCTACAAATCCTTCGGATTCTGCCCCTGGAACCATCCGCGGAGACTTTGCAGTTGAAATTGGGAGGTAACTACATCTTCCTTTAAATGAATACTTTTCAAAATACCAAGGTTTGTTTTGCAAAAGTTTGGTGGTCTTATATTATATCGCATTTTGTCGATAAAGTGGTCAGCTCATGTAGGCATTGAGGGTCTTAAAGTACTATATTGTTTTGTTGATAAAGAATGGTCATCTCATGTAGGCATTAATGGTCTTAAAGTAATGTTTTGTTTCAACATGTTTACTTGGCTTCTTACTTATCAAAGAAAGAAAAAATTGTACTTGGTTTGTTTCTGATGCCAACCAGATACATGTGTTTAATACCCTGTAATCATTTATCTGGTTGATTTTTTTTTTTTTTTATAGTTTTCTTTTACGGGTCAGAAAACTTATGGTCCCAGCAAATTATATGCTATGTATTCCTCTTTCTTCAGAACCTTCTGGAGGATTTTTTTGAAGCTAGGAAAATAAATGCAGAAATGGAAAGTGAATTTTGAGTAATTCTACTTTGGACTTGGATTACTGATGCTTTAGTTACTTTATGCAGGAACGTTATTCATGGAAGTGATTCGGTTGAGAGTGGGAGGAAAGAAATTGCTCTGTGGTTCTCTGAAGGCCCTGTTAGCTGGGAGAGCAGTCTTCACCCTTGGATCTACGAGTGAATGCTTGATACCCAGCATCCTCACTCATTTATATTTATGAGACTACTGCTTTGATAAGCTGGTTATGAAGTTTTGACTTAACTTGGTTATGTCTGCTTCCTTGGAACTTTACTTTATACATGCTTATGAAATCAACACAAAAGTAATTTAAGTTATTTGATTATGGGCTTGCATTAGTATTTTTTGTTTTGTTTTTAAATGGTCTGCTTCTAAAGACCATTGCAATGGAAGCCCTTTTGAATGAAAACATAAGGGGAATTGTTTGCTTGATCTCTCACCTCTAAGGCTGTGTATGTCAGTGTGATACAAACCAGTGGATTGAACTAGATGATAGTTGTTGACATTGGACATAAACCAAATTAGTGGTCTTTGATGTGATATGATGGTTATGCATTCATGTTGGTTTTGGAATCATTGGAGTGGTCGATCTACCAATTCAGAAGCGATACTTATGCGAGTGTTGGGTCAAGTTTGTTCACCCGCTATACTTCACCACACACAGTTTCTGCCCTTGATCACTATTTGAATTTGTATTTCCTGAATTCGCCCAAGGTGACAAGCATGCAAACCTGTTGAAATGTGAGTTTTTACTTGTGTATTTGTTCTTCTGTGCCCTCTTGAATTCCCGACCATCTAGGTTATATTACTGCTGAGTGCTGAAGCTGCCGCCCACGTTCGCCACCTAACTCTTACTGGATGAACTCTCCTTATGCCTCTGGTGACGACACTGATTAATTAGTTGAGTAACTATTGGGTTATAGGTCATTTACGAGAGAGAGAGAGAGAGAGAGAGAGATTGCTGAGTTTGACATGAACTGCTCATTACTTTGGCCTTGGAGAACGGGAAAAATATGGAAAACAAATAAATATACTTTACAGTTTACACCCAAAATTGACATTATTAATCTACCAAAAGACTACACAGAATTATAGCACATAAGGATATCACTTGTTTTTCATTTATATTAATAAATCAAAATTAGATGAGCGTAACTAACCTTCCAAAGTTGCATCATCCGTTATTGATGTGATATCAAGCAATTGGAAGATTATTCTTTATTTTCAGCTAACTTTTAATCATTTAACGAGTAATTCTAGGGTTTAGTACCAACTAACAAAATATTTTAAATGAGTTTCCATTTAAACACTCGACAAGAAAATTCATTTAAAATAAGGGCATTTGCTGATGGGGGTAACTAAAGGTGAGAAATCCAATCATTTCATTGCCATAATTCTCCATGAGGCAAAACAAACTCCCAAGTTTATCCACTGGCCGGTAGTATCCTAATTATAATCTGGCTATACTTAAAAACAATACATGTAATGAGGTTTTCCAAGCATTTAGGCGCCTCGCAACATAAACCAAGAACACCCAGTAAAAATTTACAGAAAAAGCGGAGTAATTAAAACCAAAACCCACCACATTGGGTTCCAATTCCATGCCAACATATTGGAATTTGCAGTATTGTGTCAGATAAGTCTTCACCGGATGAAAAAGATTTGAACTTCAGCATTAAAACATGCTGATTGAAATCATTTTTCATACTTTCTTCAGCCTTACAAACTCTAGAAACCCGCTTTTTCGAGAAACCAAACGGTAACATGCGATCGCCAGAGCAAGCAGTGTTAAAATATGGAGCACCATGTCATATACAATTACCACCTAGCTAAAATCAAGTGTCTCCATTGATGGCATGTATCTTGCCGTTACAAGCCCTTACGTTAAAATTCTTTGAACCTTTATACTATCGGGTAAGAAGGCCGTATGAGGGCAACTCTTCCAACCGTGTGATGTCTTCTTGCAGCAGCTCTTTTTCCAGCTGACGCCGAGTGGATTTCATCACCGTCTGTAAAATAACACAACATAAGAGAACAAAATTTACCAGGACAAATTACTAGCAATCAAAAAGTGGCCAGGTGAATAGCCTCCAGTGCTACACAAACAAACCATAGATACTATCTTGAGATTTTCCTTTAATCTGTTAGTCTATGACACTATTTATGTAGGACTCGTGGTGGCTGAAAAATGTTCTCTTATAAGCTTTTTCCTGTCTACAAGGAACTTTCTGGTTGGAGAATACATACATTGAAATCCATGTATGATGCACGCATGGAAAGCCATTGGTGATCCATTAGCTTGAATGTGATGCAATAGAGAAGATCAAATGCTGAATCACTTTCTGCCATGCAAATAACATCATCTTGTCTTAGCAAAAATACTTGAAACAGCGAGAAGTTAAATAAAAAGAATAAAGTAGATGCATTACAACCATAAATCCTCATATTGGGCATTCAAATCAGTAATAATTTACAAAGCAATAGCCCAGCAAATCCATATGCGTTGCATTGCAGGAAAGACAGCTTCCTCCCATTTAGTTCTATACCAAGTTCCGTATATATATAAACAACAATGTAAAGGCTATTAAAAAAAAAAAAACAACGTAAAGCTGCAGTGGAAAACTAAGAACCATCCAAACATTACCTGAAAGGAACTTCAAAAATGTTGCTCCCACCAGCGTCCGAGGTTTGACTGTAAAGTTGATGCACAAAGTTAATGATGAAATAGATCAATTCTTATTCAAATTACATGACATGAAATGCGGAAAAATCACCCCTAAAGGGTGTGTGTCAAAAGGATATTGGCTGAGAGATCTGTGTCAAAAAATATACTTGTAAAACAAAAGATCCATGTCAAATATAAAATCCTTAATTAGTACCAGAAGTACCAAGTATTCTATTTTACCCTCCCAGAGTAAAACAAAAAAAATCCACAAGAAAAGAAACAAGGGGGAAAGAATAACAAAATCATTTTACAGAGGCTCAATTCTATGATGGAAGCAGTACCCTATCAGCACACTCCAATGTGCACAGGAAGAAAGCAAAATATGGGATTTAAACTATTTACAAAATCAAATAAAATTTCTAGAGGCAAAGTGTGCCGTAGAATGTGATTTGGCAACAAAAAAAGATGAATATTCTTGTAAAATTGGCATTCCATTCAGAAAAGGCAGATAAAATTATTGACCTGCTTCCAGATCAAGCATCTGTATAAGCATGAATGTGATGTTCACACCAGCTACAGCAAATGGGTATTCCCAGACTGATCGATCACCTTCCTGCTTTCGGAGAAGATCCTGGAAGGATTTCTAAATTGAAAAGGTTTGGTGAGCTTCAAGATTAAAAAGAATGACGAGAGCTGCATAAAAACCATATTTAAACCTGCTGGAATTTATAATTTTAAAAACTTGGCAGAGCTCTCCAGAAATAAAACCAAGTTAATCAGACACAGACAAGCTGGTTTTATGCATCCAGTACTTACTATACGAACTTAGTACGGTCATACAAAGTTTTACACACAAGTCTCGTATCAGTAACGGGAAATATATCTCCCCAGTTCATTTCCCAACAAGCTTCTAAAAATGAACAGCTCGTGCCATGTCAGCATCAAAATATGCAATATACAATGGAAATATCCATGCTCTATTGAAATGGGAACAGATATGGGAGATTTCCAGATTCATGGGCAAACAGTTTCAAACTTCATCTTCAGAGATATATTTAGAGTGCATCCCACTAAATAAGTTATGTTCAAATGTGCAAAAGACTTAAAGATTTTCCATATTCAAGGGGTTACAGCTTTCATCTTCAGGTAGATATCTTTATTCCGGGAATAAAGAACGATGAATTACCCTTAAAATGTTTTGGTACATGGGCAAAGTAAGCAAGGAGAAGAAAAAGAAAATTACTTCCAGACATAGACGTATAAGAAAGTCATCCGTAAGATGAAACCTTTCAAGTATTAGTTCAAGAAAAACTAACCACGGCAAATTTTTGAACTGCAAATTATATACTAAAAAAAATTTCAAGCTCTAGAGTCAGTAAAAAGGACCCCTAATCAAATATCATTTTAACTTCTTTTTTTTTTATATAGGTAAGGATTATTTTAACTTTCAGTTCATCAAAATATTCCCGCTGCATAAATCCTTTCGATCTACTTGACTTTTTAAGAATGCGTAACATTAACTAAAATAGGTAAAACTTTGTTCCTACTATTAAATTCACAAGTGCACAACATATCATATAATCACACTTCAAACAATTTTTTTTTTTTTGATAAGTAAACAATTGTATTGATAGAATAGGCAAAGCCCAAGTACACAAGATGGTATACAAGAGACTAAACCTAACTAGGTCGTAGATGGGTCGTAAGATACAAGGAAGTCGTGAAGATGGAGACCATTAAAATCTACAGCTATGGCCCATAATAATAAATCACACTTCAAACAAATTGACAGTACCAAATAGCCAAAGGTGTGTGTTCATGAGCACATCCTAAAGTTTCATTCAACTCTTGCCAATATCCATGCCAGGAAATTAATGACATAAATCTAGCAGCCCAAACAAGATGCCCAAATAAAAACATCCATGTGCAGACTGATAAACAGTTTTATTTTTATTTTTATAAGTAACAGTTTTTTTATTGGTAAAGATAACTTTATTGATAAAAGGAAGTAGCAAATGCCCAAGTACGCGGGACATATACAATAGCATCACCTATGCATGCTAAACTAGTGAGCCATCTCTGATAAACTATTCATAGCAAAAGGGTTATATGCATTAATAATTTCTCAGCATTTGAGATACTTTTGCAAAAGAAAAGGGGAATGGGATAGAGAACAAGATAAGGAACAGGCTATACCGGAAAATTCTTGGCAAAGAACAACAAATTCTCCAGTGATATGAAACCACCACCTCTACCAGACAAAATCAAGTTCCATTAATTAGTGAAAAAGAATTAGAAAGGAGTAAAAACACGAGTTAGCATTGTACAGGAATAAGGAATGAGATCATACGTACCTAAAATCCGTTGATGGATCCTTCCCCTGCCAACCCATATCTTTCCACTGCTCAGATATTAGACCACGAAGTTCCTCTTCAGGAAAGGCAGCATTCCATAAAGCCCTTAAAGCTTCCTATAAGAATGAGATGTCATAAATATTAGCCTTCAAAATTTAATAAATACTGGACTGCATGATTAAGCCATGTGTATTTAACTCCTTTTTCTCTGAATGTACATTTAACAAACTAATGGACCGTACAGAGAAAAGATGCAGGATCTCATGTACATTCCTGTATTTAATTAAAAATAAACTCTACTTGCAAAAACTGAACATGGTCTTTGCCCAATGGGGTACCTGGTGCTCAGGGATTGAACAATCATAGGAAACATCTATACGACTCTGTAGCATTAGCAAGCATTCCTCCTGACAGCACCAAAGTCAAATAAAATTAGTTCACAAGCTTAACTGGTTTGCATGGTAGTTAATGATAGGGGAAATAAGATGGAACCGTCATTAAAAAAAAAAAAGCACCTTCGTGACTATGCTGGCCTAACATGATGTTCATCAAATGCAGGAAACCACAAATTTTTAAAGGCACATACAAAGTTTGTGTAAAATTCAAATAGTGCCAGACATGGAAAACTGTGCCACACCAGAAATGCGGTGGAAGATCTAGCAGAAAGCAGTATTTTATAGTTCCCATAAGTTTCCTTACGGTCCCAACAGAGCTGCCACCTCACAGCATTTCAATTGTCAGTTTTCCATCATTATAATCAGTATCTTAATACAGCTACAGTCCATCTTTGGAAGCATAAGCCTTCAATAAACTATACTGGTGATTTGTATACACAACAGAGACTTTGCCAAATATGATAGCCAAATAAATCTGGATAACTGCACGGTACAAAATACTCCAAATATTTCATATTAATAACACTGATTATGGGAACTCAACCATAAGTCCCCAATACGTTTGCAGATCAGCACATATTGAGAGTTAAATTGTGAGTACAGATGGGTGTTCCCAAAATGGGGTGGACATAATGAGAAATAAAACCTAACTGCCCAGAAATTTTAATATTCTATTCAGCCAGATCTCCAAATTGATTTTTTGTTTAGTAATTGACTTGAAATTATTGTTCAAGTTTTACTGCAACATCATATGAGTGTTCAAAGAACGGTCCCAAGTTCTATGGCCAACACATTACACCTTTTGGCACTCTTTCTTCAAAAGAGAAGACCCTTCTAGGATGAAATCCAGAAAGAAACATGTATAATTACATACCCATAAAGTCAGTTCATAATCAAATACCAAGGGCTGGTTTCCACATCAGTCAAGTGCATTCCCTAACAAACACTCAATGACATTTAACATAAAAGAAAAATGAAAATGGGCGTCACTTCAATTTACATCCAAGCAAATGCACACATCAGAGATAAGCGATAGATAAAGTGCAAGGAACAAAGCAATAAATAACATTAAATTTCTCTATGAGTCACAATGATCCTTGTTAGAGCACTCAACAACATAACACTCAAGGCCATGCCAAGATGGAAAAATAAAAAGAAACCCAAAATTTAAAAACTCAAGATAGGACTCCAAAACCCTCAAAGAGGCTTGTGGCGGTCTCGTGTGCCCTCTAAACTAGCCTTTTTTGTATGGAGTGCCGCCCTTGAGAAGATCTTGACTACGTAAAATTTGTGAAAGGGGTTGTGTTGTGTTGTGTTGTGTTGGATTGGTGCTATTTGTGTAAAAGTAATGGAGAATCTAAGATTATCTTCTACTACATTGTGAGGTAATAAAGGTGTTGTGGAATGAGATCTTTCAAAGGGTTGATGTTGCTTGGGTCATGCCTTCGAGGGTGGTGGATTTGTTAGGTTGTTAGAGGAAGTTGCAAGACTGTCCACAAGTGGCAGCAGTGTGGAAAATGATCAAATTATGTCTTATGTGGTGCATTTGGTCAGAAAGGAATGCTCGATACTTTGAAAATAAGGAACGCACATTGCAGGAGCTCAAGAATTTTTTCCTTCGCACTTTACTTCTTTGGTTCTTAGCTATTGTATTAAATGGAAACAATGCTCATGACTTTATGTCTTTAATTTCTCGCTCTTAAAATGTATATAGATGTTCTTTTGTATACTTTCTGTATACACAGACAATGCCTAGTTCTTTCATATCAATAATATTTATTTCTTATCAAAAAACAAAAAATACCCAAACAAAACAAACTGCTTGAAAAAATAATATAGCCTTTAAATTCCATGTGCCTATTTATATTCACATCAATGAAATTACTTCTTACTTATAAAAAAAAAAATCTCCATGTGGATAAAATAAGAGCTAAAATACATTAGACACCTGTCCAACAAGATAGTAGCCATGATCAACAAAAAATATATTGTTTAATACCAGCCAGTAGCCAGATACTCATCCATCAAACATAATCTGGGAGAAAATGGTGATTATAACAACCGTAGAGTACATGAAAATTTCCTTGCTAAATATACTTTTTCTTAATATCTACAGACTTAGAATTGAATGGATACCCAAAGAGAACAAATGAACTGAGGCATTTATGAATAACAGCAGTTAATTAATCTAACCCAATGAATTTTTACCTGAGCAGGGCTTAAATCAAATGAAGGACGAGCATCACTCTCTCTTCTTTGTGCGCACACACAAGAAAGACCTCTGCCAAGCCATGCTGCCGATCCTGCCACAACTTCAGCTGTAACACAATAAAACTGCCCGCTGATGAAAATCAAGTTTCTTATTGTTGGGCTACAAAGTTTTAGTGTCGGAATGTAAGGTTACTACAATGCAACATAATAACTAGAGGTCTAAAAACTATCCTATCTATTTTATGAAAAATGATATACACAATATTTTCACAACTACGTTTTAAAATGAATTTTGTGAATAGTGTTGTGTGGGTATCATTAATCAAAAACTGTGAGATAGGGGAATTTGCAGACCGCAAAATGCATTATCGGTTAACCTATCAAATCAAGAAAATCTACATTTACTTGAAGCTGCTTCAGAAAGGAAAGAACAAGAATTAAGAAATTCCAACACAGCATCATATCCAGAGACACTGTTTCGATCACATAGGACAAGACGTATAACCATCTGATCAGAAGGAACCTAGTGTAGAAATCTACTTTCTTTTTATTAAGTACCCAGCCGAGAAATCTTCTGTAATTGCTTCGTAGAAAAAAGCAAACCAACATTACATGGACGTGGTAGTGAGTGAGCTACACATGCACTGAATTTACGCAACAAAAAAAGAAAAAAAAAATTGATGGGTTACGCGATACAAAAATTTTCTACAAGTGATCGAGAATTTTAATATAGAACTAAAAAGGCCTAGCCTTTGAAGCCGTCTAAAAACCCACCACAGCAAACTAGAATAGCAGAACACTTGAAATCAGAGTAGAACCTCATTCATGCTCAAAATTATGCATCCATGATTCACTTTCAAGTCACAGATCCAAACATAAAAAAAAATAATAATAATAATAATTCAGATGCATACGTGTGTGCGTGTAGAGAGAGATAGAGAGAGAGAGAGTTCTAGATAGAGACAGTAACGTAGAGAGAGAGACAGACAGAAAGTCGGAGACAGTTAGAGAACAAAGGGAATTGGAACAGAATAAATTTACCGGAAGTTGAATGGCAGGTGTTGCCTCGCTCCAGGCCTTGAGAAATTCTCCTGACAGCGACAAATGACCCTCCTCTATCGTCCATATTTACCACAAAACCGAACCACTACTCGATCACTACCTTCGTCGCCAACCTCACAAACCCTAACCAATCTCTTCCACACCGATCCGAAACCGCAATTCAAGCCAATAGTATAGTCAAACTCAAACAAAAATCCAAAGAATGCTGCAACCGGAAATCAACGAAACCGGACAGAAACGGCGATATTATATCCGTACAGTATGAAACGGGGAAATGCCTTGGAGAGAACCAGCAAGAACGGTCTAAGAGCCGCCGGAAATCGCAGTATCCGATAAACGAGAAATCAAACCTCTATCAGTCCAAGGAAGAAGCAGAAAAACGGAATTCGACTATGGAATAAAAATTCCAAGAAAATGAAAGAGAAGGAATCGTAATGGAGCCGAGATGGGGGACGGAGAAGTTTCTTGGAAGAAGAAGAAGAAGAAGAGAGATTCTTGAGGGGGAAACGGAGAAAATCTAAATATCTGTCGGGAGAGGAAATGAAAATGGATGTAGCATATTGTTCATGGTTTATGGGTATGGCGAGGGTAGGGTTTGTTGGAGATCTGAAGCGGAGTCCATGAGATGAGCCGGCCTCCCACCCTCTCTCTCTCTGCCTCTCTCTTTGTATCTGTATGTTTGTTTCGGGGGGTGGCTGCCTCTCTGCTATGGGGTGGCGTTTTGTTTGGATTCGTTGGGGGGAAAATAGCTTTTTTTAGTGATGATTTTTACGAAACGCTATTTACATTTACATTTTATTTTATTTTATTTTTCTAACTGATTCATCTCATCTTTATTTATTTATTTTTTAAAAAAATAAAATATAATTTTTTCAAATTTATTTCAACTCAATTCATTTTTTCTTATTAATCAAAATAAAAATAATTTTAAAAAAAATACTTTATAATAACATTTTATTCAACTTTTAATTTTTATCTTAATTCAATTTAACTTAAAAAATAATCAAAATTTAATTCTTAAAACAAATCTTATATATGAATTATTATCAATGCAAAATTCTCAAAAAATATATAGTAAATTTCGAATTTAGAGACATGAGAGGCTGGTTTTTAACTTTTGGGCCTTTGGCCATAATTAATGGTTACAAGGAGAGAAAATAAGTCAGTTGCGAATAAAGTTATATTCTTTTAAAAATTAAATTTAGAGAATGCATCTAAACACTCTGATTTATTTATTTATAAATAGCATTGCCGCAAAGATTCCGATGATTCTTGTTTGAATAAATAGTACTAAATTCTTCTTAAATATTATAACATTTATTTATATATATATATATTTTAAATGAATTTATTTATATATTTATCTCTTTCATGCTCATCGATTCATCCATATTTAAGAATTTATATAATTATAACAACTGTTTATCTTAACTTTCTCCAACTTTTTTTATATGGCTACTCTTTCACCCTTTAGGCCAATAAATTATTTTTTATTTTATTATTTATTTTGCTTAATGGCTTAATTTGTAGTAATGCTAGAAGTATGCGGCTTTGTATATCTTTTATGAAATTGATAATGTGGCAAAAATATCATGTCAGTCTAAATATTAAAATATATATAAAAATAAAAGAAAAAAACATAATAAGAAAAAAACAAAAATAAAAATATGAATAATTATATTAAAAGATGCGTAAAAATAATATTTGTATATGGTATTTATGCAAAAGGTACACAAGTCATATATAAATAGTATTTCTCTATAAATTATTTCAAGATCCTAAAGTGTCTTGCTTCTAGTTTTTTTAACGCATTGTAAAATTTGAGAAAATATATATGCAACAGTGATTTGGATACCATTTTATAACTATTTTAAAAAAATGAATAAAAAATAGAATTCATATGAAAAAATATTAATTTTTAAATAATAAACCGTATTATTTTTTAAAACGGTTATACAACAGTTAGGCATGTAAAATTATTCTTATATATTATACTTAGTACAAAATATGCCTTATTGTTTGATATCAATCAAGAGCAGTATTTAATATAATAATGGAATGTGTAAACTACTGCTAATATTATTATTTTTTTCAATTATTATATTAAGTGTGTGTAGTGTACAATTCCTGCCATGGGATTATGGTTTGTCACATTGCGAAAAATATTATTTATCAATCTAAACATTGGGTAATTTTACCCTTCTATGATTTGATGTGCTTCCAATACCAATAGAAAGTAACATATCTTAAAAGATTTGGTAAGTGTGGATTAATTATTAACCAATTGACATATCTATACGTCATAATAAAGCACGCGTACTGTTTTTCTTTTTTTTTTTTTCTTTTTAAAGGAAGCACGCGTACTGTTTTTAATATATAGTTTGAGAAATTATTGTGTGTTCGAGAGTACAAATGACGTATCATTATTGTCATAATAAATAATAATATCATATTAATAGACTAATAATACTAATAATTGTTTATAAAATTTTATAACTGTCAACAAAAAATGAAATTAGATGAAGGCCTAATTATTAAGTCAATCATAAAATATTTAGTAATAATTTATTATCAAATTTTTATGCACGTCTTAAAATTATAAATATTATTTTTTATAATAAAAATAATAAAATTTAACAAACAATTAGGCCAAAGACACCCATTGAAAAAGGAAAGAAAGTGTCACATGGGATGTTGTCAAGACATGGACCAACCATGATGGGGAGAGTTCATTTACGAGATATACCCTACAATAACATCATTTTGTGGTTTGCTAATTCTTTATTTTTATTATTCTTATTATTATTAGAATCAATGCCATCAAGTTAGAGTTATGGTCCACACGCATGGGTGATGGGTTCTTTGACTCTTTACCGAAGTTTAGGGCTGAATCTAAATCATAAAAGCACTCGAACTTTAATAGATGCCTTGCTTTTCTACATGTGCATGCATGTTATATATATAAATGTTTTAGAAACAGTTTTTATATAAATAAATAACATGTTTATTAAAACATAGTTTAGATCATTCCCACAATATGGGATGAAGGTAATAATGAGGCACACCAAACTCGACAATAGATTTGGAAATTTATTCATATCATATTTTTTATTTTTTATTTTATTTCTTTTTTAAGTAGTGTTATTTGAAGCTCTTTACACTGCATATCATCTTTATGACAATACTTTGTTTGTAATATTTAATTTGAGATTATTTATTTTCAGCAAAATAACTATATTTTGTAATTAAAATGAATATATTTTTATCATAAATGATCATTTTCATTACAAATAATTAATTACAAATGTCTGTTTTTTTAGTAGTATCAATTAAATTGTGTTACATGAATGGTATTATAAGATTTCAAATATAAGTAGTATTATATTAAAGTACATAAACTCTTTTGTTTTTTCATTACATATATATATATATATATATATATATCCACCAACTTACACAACACTATTTATTTGATTTTTGCTCCAAATTTACATCGTATTGGTATTGGGTTTTACATTTTCCAAAGTCTGGGACAAGCATGCATGTGAGTTTTGTCCCCTCTTGATGCTTCAATATATAAGTATAATTAACATCGATCGTTGCTTATGATTCAAGTACGTGCGGCCGTGCCATTTGGCAAATTAATGCATGTTTACAGCTTACTATAAATGGATGGTTCGTCCGTTATTGATGAACCATGCCGATTTGAAAAAAATAATGCTAGTTGTTGAAGATTTCAATGCATGCAACGGATCAGAGTCCAAGTTTATGCATGGGATAAGTTCAATGTTCTTAATTAATTAATTGTCTATTCCTCTTATGCATCTTATAATAGGCTCATCTGATAATGCAAGAGAACTGCTAGATAAACAAATAAATACAAAAATAAAAAATAAACTCAAAAATTAATATAGTTTTATAAGATCTGTTTGATCTATTTTATAATAAAAATAATTTTTTATTATATAAAGTTGTACATAATACACACCACAATAGCATTAAATATGACGATCACTTAATTAATATCATGTTAACTCACTATAAAAAAAAATGAATATTTGTGATTAATTAATTGTAATGAAAAAGACTATTTACGACGAAATCTGATTTATTTAATTAAAAATAGTTATTTTTAATAAAATAATTGGTTGTAAATAAGTAATTTTTTTATAATAATTTTTTATTGTTTATAACCGGTTATGAGTGACTAATATATAACTTTATAAATGATTCACCCATAAATGAATCTTATAAAAATAAGCTGATAAACTAATATAACTTTATTTTAAAAAATAAAAAGTTGGCGGATAAGGTTGACGAGGGTGATGGATATGGTGGGTGGGCTAAAAAAAGGCATGCATATGTTGAGTGATGGTGAAATTAGGAGAGGGCAAAGACAGGAGAGGACTAGACATGAAATGATGGAGACAGTGGAGCAACAACAACACTACGCAACAATATAATTACTAGATTTCAGAACCCCTTTCCCTTCCCTTAATTAATTCCCTCTGCCCTACTTGTTTGTAATATTAACCATTATTGTTTCTTAAAGAACAACATTGGTAATTATTGTTTCTGTCAAAATCTTTTATTTATTTATTTTATATAAATATCTCTTTAATTGCTAACCATAATAATTAGAAAAATTAAAGTTTTTTAAGTCAAGCCAAATTCAACCGTTGTTATCTCTTTGACCATATATAATTGTATCCGGGTTTTCTATTCTCACCACTCTAAATCACTTTATTTTATGAGAATGGTCAGATTTTAATTACAAAAAAATTATATAAAAATAAATTTATAAATTAATATAATTTGTTATAATCCATCAAATTATAAAATTATTTTTATTATAAAATAAATTTAACAAATGTTATAAATTTACGTCAGCTTATGAAATTTTGTTAATATAATTTTTTTGTTTGTAATAGTTCTCTTATTTTATTTATTAATGCATTCTTGATATTCTTCTTAATTCTAATAATTTAATGTCCATTCTTATGGTCCAACTGACTCAACAACTCTCACTTTGGCAAAGGGGGGAAAATACTTTAGCTATATATAAGAACATCTCAAAAAATATAGAAATTATTTTGGTGAGATCTCTTTATAATTACAACACTTCTAAAAAAAAATTAAAATAAAATGACATGGGTGGAAAGCATACATGCATTAGAGATTAAATATGGGATAAATAATTCAGATTATGATTTGAAAATATTCCTAATAAATGTTTTGTTGTTACCTATGATGGTATAATATACTATATATGATAAAAATTAGATTAGGGTTTGATTTGGCACGGAAGTTACATCTGATCTCCTTGGAACTTGGACATGATTAAATATTTGTCAATAATTGTCTAACACAAGATACCATAGTCTACGATTTACAACCACCAAACAGAAAGGAGCATTGCTCAAGATATATATATGTAAACAAGTTCGTGATTTAGTTTGGATTTGGTGAAATTCAGAGCACCAAATACAATACAATAATATTTATTATTTATTTTCCTTGACGCCAAAGTTTCAGGTGGAACCTCTATTCCATCAAGACCCTTGTCGGACCATATTCAATGTGTTTCAATCTGATGATCATCTAAATTTATAGATTTATAGTAATTATTTAAGAAGGAATCTTATTGATTTCCCAGGAAAACAAAATTATATTATCTTATTGTTCAGACTAAAAGTAGTTGATCTTTATGAACCAATCAAAATTTGATAAGAATATTAAAGCAAATTTGACTTTCCCTTATGTTAGTGTCAACTTTATGTTATATTTTGAAGGAGGACATCAAATAATCCAATCCAATGTGTATAAAATAATATAAGATGAAACTAAATAATTCAATTTAATATGCATAAAATATTGGATCAAATAATAATTTTTTTTTTTTTTTTTTTTTTTGGAGGAAGAAATGCAGTGTGGTGGTGGTGGCGGCGGCTTAGATCATCATATATGGTGGAAGGGGCAGTGATAGTACTAGAACCACATAAAATGGGGTCATGATGCTTGTTGGAAATCAACTTCTTCATCATCTTCTTCTTTTACACAAATGAGAGAACCAAAGTTCCTTTTAGCAATGGAGTCTGCCACAAGAAATAGGTGTGTTTCCTTTTCTTTATGAGTTTTGTTAATCATCATTCTCTATGCTATATATCATATATATATATATATATTAAAGTTTATTTTTTTTAAATTAATTAAATTCTTCTACTCATTACTATATACGAAATATTTGGTAAAACAAACATATAATATATAATGTAAAGAGTGATCGCATAACATTTTTCTTTTATTGTCACCCATTTCAATCCAATATGGGTGGGTACCTGTACCAAATGAATAATTTTAGAGTTCGTGCAGAGTACCAAACATCAAGAGAAAAAAGGAAAAAAGGACCAGTAACATCTCAGTGTCCGATTCCTTTCTTGGTGGCCATGAACTTTTTTGAGCTGTCGAGAGTTCGTGTCCAATTCTGGGCTTATTGATCCAACCCGCACTGATCTCCCCCTTTTTAGGCTCTTTTGTAAAGGTTTCTTCGATTATCAAAACAGTACCTTTTAATTAACTAAAAAAGAAAAAAGAAAAACATCACTATACCTATTCATTTTGATATCTTATTTTAACATTTTATGTATTTTAAATTTTTTTTATTTAATAATTAAGAAAATGATTATTAATATATTGATATATTTTTTTAATTTTTTAATTTTTAATTTTAATTTATTTTTTAAAATAAAATAAAAAATAAAAATAACTAGCAATAATATTGAGAGGTGTTACTTAGACAAGCTCGTCTGAACTTATTTTAAATTTATTGTTATATTTTTATATATTTTTATATAAAATATAAATTTTAATATAAATTTTTTAAATTTTAATACAGTTTTTTTTAATAATTAAATTAATTTTTTTAAATTTTAAAATAATAATAATATTAAAAAATAAATTTAATTCAATTTATTTCGTGTTATTTTTCTGAAACCAAACGGTACCTATTAAAATAAAAAAGAAATAAACCCATCCTCAAAAAGTGTGTATATTTCTTTCCCGTTATTTATCTTGTATACCCCAAAAAGAGAGATCCATAGGGAGAAAAAAGGGCTTAAAGTTTAAGCATCCTCCGCCGACCTAACTCGAAAGCTTTAAGACTCTGCTCTCTTTTTCACATTTCACCTTTGTTTTGGCCTTTTTTGAGGGTCCTAGCATAGTGGCATGGCTACGAGATAAGTATCCTTTCTCCTTCCTCGATAGAAGAGCTCTCTGTTGTTAAGGAGCAAACACCTTTTTTATGTCATGATAGCTATATTGCCTTGCGAGTGTTTCCAACGTTAGTGACCAAGAGGCAATTTTGCTTTTGTTTTTGTAGGTTGCAAAGTGGAGTGCCCAACTTAAAACGGTAAATACACGTTATATTTTACAATATTTTATACAATATATATAATAATAATAAAGTATTTTTATAAATTATCTTATAAAATTAACACTAATTTATAAAAATATATGTATTATAAAATATACTGTATGTATCATTTCTCATCAAGACTTAACTAATCATATGCTGGCCGCGACATAAAAAACCTATTGAAAGAAATTACAGAAGATAACACAAAGAAGTTTCAAGAGAGATGGACAGTGTTCAAGGGAAAATTAAACAAACCTAAAGAGGATATTCAATCAGCTGGTTCCTTTCCACCTCAATCTTAGCTTCAAATGAGAATAATTAATCTTGACAAAAGAGCTATGCATTCCCTAAACATTAGGGAGTAGGTGGCCCCTATCCTTCCCACATCCACACACAACTTAAAAAGTGCAATAACATGGGAAGTAATCATAAACTACCAAAGCAAGGGGCTTTAGGTAACATATTGTAAAATTCCACTTTGTGAGCACACATTCCCAAATCTAACTATCCCCATACACATGCCTAATAAGAATAAAAGTAATCATGACAAATGGCCTGAGACTGCACCCAAAATAAATGGAACTCTGACAATGGCAAAAACTATTCAATGCACATCACAGAAAGGGAAAAAAGAAGTAAGATTCGAACTCGACATCAAATCCTATATTGGCTTTTTTCGTAGAGAATTGTTACACACAATATATTTTATAATATTTATATAATAAAAATTATTAAATAAAGATATTTTTATAAACTATCTTATAAATTTAACGTTACTTTATAAAAATATCTTTATTTTATAACACAATAACATAAATTATTTTAAAAAATATTGTGAATTTCTTATTTCTCTTTCATGATGTTAATTAGGGATAGGTGCAGCCCCTAATTAAGATCTTACAACCACATAAAAACGTGAACTTCAAAGAAACAGCAAATCCAGAGAGTAGTAGAACAACTAACAGCAGAAAGAAGAGAGTAGTGGAACAAGTCCCAACTAAAAAAAGGAGATCCAAAAGGTGGATGGCTGTTATAATTCTCCGTGCTAGTTAGAACACATTGTTCACTTGGAAGCAAACCTCCACACAAAGACATACATAACAAGGGCCACCAAGCTGCCTTTCTACCCAATATAACATACTGGTTGAATGCCCTTCGACTAGACTATGAACCTGTAAAGCTCAATATTTTAATAACCTCCTCAAGCCCTGTAATGGCATAGATTATACACTCTCTTGCTAATACAAATTATGAAAGGGGTACACCATAAAACATAAAACGAAAGTGCATGTAATGCCAGGCATTTCCATAGCTATAAGTGGTAAAGCAAAAGCTTTGAGTTTTGGAAAGTGCCCAACTAGAAAACTTCCTCACTTGGGAAAGTTCTACGTTATATATGAAAAATGAGGTTATTAAGCCTAAAAATGTCTAGAGAGATGATAGATATGGAAAATAGAGGATAAATTAAAGCATTAAAAAAATTATGAATAGATTCCAATTTTTAGGCTCATGTGATCTACTAAGGAAATTATGGTTATAACCCTAATTTTTCAAGTCCATTAGAGCGGAACTCGAACTCAAGGAACTCACGAGTTCCTTGAGTACGATCATATCCAAACTTACCGTTGTGCCCCATGTTGTACCTCACTTAGGGCCCGTTTGTTTTGGGAGATGAAACCAAAGCTTCCAAACTCATATCAAACTCATCATTATACTTTTTTAAATTTTTATATAAAATATAATAAAAAAATTAACTTTTTCAAATTCCAAAACTATTTTTTCAAATCTCCACACAAAATTAATATTAAAAAATTAATATTATAATAATATATTATTATTTTTTTAACTTTTATCTCGTCTCCTACATCTCTCCCGCCATTCCCAATTTCCCAGCTTCTCTCCCTCTCTCATCTGCGATTAGAATCCCAATTTCAGCGCCTCGAGCTCTTTCCTTCGTTTATTTTGGGCTTCTACGTTTTGGAGCCCAATCGAACCGGATAGACTACTCTTTTACAACCCATTGTACTTAAGTGGGAGCTCCTCGAGCCCTTCCTTTCGCTCTTGGTTGGGCTTATAGGCATTGGGCCCCAATCGAACGGGATAGGCTACTCTTTTACGACCCATTCTAATTAGAAGGTGCGAAGACTTTCTGGATTTTGGTTGTAAACTTGGTGCGTAAAGGCCCATTATATTCATATAAAATTCAAGGAACTAATATTTTTTTTAATGTAAATTGACGTAGCAGATTTTTATATTAATGATATGTTTCATGTGAGACTTGTAAATAAATTTAGTTTATTTATTATATGCTATGCTATAGTATTAAACTTATTAATTTTTAATAAATGATATTAAAAAACTACTCATGTGTTCATGTTCTGAATATACCTAATAAATTTTCTTGAATTTTGTATTAATTAACTTAAATTATGTGCCGATGACCTTTGGCCCAATGACATCAATCATCCATCTCAAAGGTTAGATAAGGAGGACAAATCCAGAATCCTCCTCTGCCTCACTCTCCTTTGTCTACATGCTATTCGGTAAGTGAATTTCAAGTGAGAAAACATATTAGAAAAGTACATGAAATTATTCACTCATAACATTATATCGACAGAAATTCAACAAAATAACAGGAACACTACATGAGGAATAAAATATAGCACTGCCTCTCGCCTAGCTGCTAGCTAGCCCATGAATGCAAACATGGTTGCTAACACAAGCAAAGACACAAACATGTTCATGGTATAAGAAATAATGGTGGCTCCACTAGGAGGAGGAGGAGGAGGCGAAACAGTCGTGGAGGGCGGAGTGGTGTCTGAGGGAGTAGTTGAGCCGGAGGGCGGTGATGGGGTGGTGCTAGCTGCCACCACATTGACTGCTAGCTTCATGCCTGTAGGGCAGTGACCACTTGTGGGGCATATGAAGTACTTTGAGCCTGGCGAGGATAAGTTGATTGTTGTGCTTCCGCCTTGGTGGGATTCAATAGCATTGCCAGAGTTGCAGCTGTTGTAGTCACCTTGACTTACTTCATCCACTTTGTGGCTGCTGTCGTAGTTGAACACTGTTTTGATCAAGAGTAACAACTTCGATGAATTATACATTTATATATATATATATACAATTATATATGTCAAAGAAAATTTTACTCAAAACTTTGAAACATTACGCCAAGTTGAGATAGAAAAAGGAACTACAACTTTATATCAGAAGTCATGATATGTCTACCTGTCCTGTCCAAACAAAACATGGATTTGTTCTATGTCAAGCCTTGCTTAGATCTAAAGGCGCTAAAATATAAAATAATAAAATCTACTTCTTCACATCAACTTAATCATTTGAGATAAGTGGTGATTTCATATGGTATTAAAACAGAAATATTGAGTTCGAACTTTAATTCTATACTCTATCTTATTTAATTAAATATTCCACTTATTAAACCTATTAATTGATAGAAAGTCTGACTTATAAGTGAAGTAAAGTGTTAACTATTAAGATATAAAATAATAAAATTTATTTCTTTTCATTAACTTAAATTTTTGGGACAAGTGATTTCAGACTTGTAGAGTCTAAAAAGGTTTAAATCCAGTTGTAGGTTATGCAGCGGTTTGTTTTTGTTGGGTTGTGTGAGGCTTGAAACGAAGAAGTTTGATATCTACTGACTGTCCTGCTGTTTGGTAAAAGATGAGTAGTGCGCCAATTGGATTTGGAATCAACAGAAAATGGATCCAACAATAATTTAGATATTTTTTGTTGTTCCATTTTATCTCGACTAAAATAAACATATACATAGAAAATAAAAGTTATTTCTGTATGTAATTTAAATTTTCCAATAATTAAACAGTAATTCAAGTTTTCTGAATCTCAGCCGAGTGCGAGCAAAAAAATAGCATACCAAGAGTGTCACCAACTGCAAATGTTTCACCGGCAGCCCAGGTGGTGTAGTCAGTTGCCTGACTCCAACCGGCGCTGCCACCAACAACGTGCTGCGCTCCGTAGACCACCGCCGGTGCGGCCAGCACAAGAAGGAGGAGAGTAATAATTGGCATGGCCATGTCTCAAAACTCTTGTTATGATCTGTGCCTAAAAGTTAACGGGTAGCAAGAGTGTCAGAGGGCTTTATAGCAGATCATATGTTATATAGACACTTATGTTACAACGTTATTACACCAGTATTAGTTATGTTACTAACTCATCCTGTCTGGAAGTAGAACCATGATTATAATGGAGTTGGTATTTGGTTCAGTTTAGGTGGTTCTCCTTCCCTGTCTACCTAATGCATTCAGACTTTTCTCTCTCTCTCTCTCTCTAGTAGTTGGCTAAAAGCTTGTGGGAGTAGGACAAATTTAATCTAAAAAAAGGAGTTTCTGCCTTAAAATATAACTGAGCTACCATGTCAACACAATCAAGCGAGCTCATTGAGTTGAAGGGAATATAGATAGTAGAAACTGATGGTGCCGTGGCAGAGCTGCTTACTAGCTACTCAGATAGCTTTCAATACATCATGATGGCTTTCAGCGCACCTATATTTTTTGATATGCTTTTATGATATATCCACCTAATCTTCATATAGACAGCAGCATCTTGATAGAAACATTAGTTAGCAGAATCTCACCCATCCTCATCTTCACATATTGAAAATTGTATTAGTTAGGACAGCGAAAACGATAAGGAGTATCTCTACCGGGACTTCTCTTCTTGAATCATTTGGTTTCATGGATTTTAATTTTCACAAGAAAATTTGATGAAAAATATCAGTTTTTGTGTCAAGATTCAATGCTTCCGGGACAAACAAAAGTTAACAATCAAAAGGAGGGCGATTAACTCTTATTAAAAGTATCATTTTCAATCTTCCTACATACTTTCTTTATTTCCTTTATCGGTAGGTGTGGCTAATTGGATTGAAAAATTATTTAGAGTTTTTTTGTGAGATGGCATGGGAAAGGAAAAAAAATTACATTTAGTGAGTTGACAAAAGGCGTGTAGTCCGATTGGACTGAAGACCTGGGGGTGTTGGGATCGGCGGAAGCTACCAAATAATTATAGACTGGAATTTAACGTGGTTCGGCCAAAAATACCTACGTCCACACAGAGAAAGAATTTCACTATTAAATAATGGATTACAGATAAGATTTTTAGAGGAGGAGGATCACACATCACTCTACTCGACTCTCACTTCTCTTAGAGCTCACCTAACTCTCTCTTTCTCCCTACTTATAGCATACCCATGCCCCATGTATTTATAGGACAATTGTGCCGAAAACACAGTCAATATTTTGGTATTCTAGTTTTTTTCAACTTCGGCACCTACCTTCCAGCTGCTTCCGTCGGTGCTTAACTTCAAGCTTTCAGCAACTTCTCTTATCACGTTGCACAGCCGAAGTATTTGGAGTTTGGTGTTGACTATTCCAACAATCTCCCTCTCAACACCAAATGGAGGATATCCTAACACATTTTAGTTCAAAGTACTTAACCTAACTATGTCTCTACAGAGCTCAAGTTTTTCGTATGTGACTATCTTCGTTAGCATGTCCGCTGGATTCTTTTTAGTATGGATCTTTACAAGCTTCAACAGCTGCTGCTCCATTACCTCGCGTATCCAGTGATAGCGAATATCAATGTGCTTTGTGCGAGAATAATACATTGAATTTTTGCTGAGGTCAAGGGCACTCTGACTATCACAATAGACTTTGTACTCTTTCTGATTGATTTCCATTTCTTGGAGAAACCGTTTTAGCCACAACATTTTCTTGCTTGCTTCCGCTATAGCAATATACTCTGCTTCCATTGTGGATAAAGCTACACATTTCTGCAATCTGGACTACCATGATACAGCTCCTCTTGCAAATGTGTAAATGAATCCTGATGTAGATTTTCTCCCATCAAGATCACCAGTCATATCAGCATCTGTATAACCATCCAAGACTGGGTCAACTTCCCTATAGCATAAGCACAGTTTTGATGTATCCTTAAGATACTTGAGAATCCATTTTACTGCTTTCCAGTGTTCATTTCCTGGATTTGAAAGAAAATGGCTCACAACTCCTACAGCGTGAGCGATGTCAGGTCTTGTACACACCATAGTGTACATTAGACTTCCTACTGTTAAAGAGTAGGGTACTGCAACCATTTCTTGAGCCTTTTCTGCTGTTGAAGGACACGAACTTTTATTCAGCTTGAAGTGACTAGCCGGTGGAGTACTGACTGGCTTTGCTTTATCCATGTTGAACCTTTGTAATATTTGTTCAACATATTTCTCCTGTGACAGCCATAAATTTTTTTCTCTTCTGTCACAAGTAATCCTCATGCCCAAAATCTGCTAGACAGATCCTAAGTCTTTCATATCAAAGACTTTAGAAAGATCTACCTTTAGCTTCCTGATGATGGATAGATCTTTTCCAATATTCAGCATGTCGTCAACATAGAGCAGTAACATCACGAAGTCACCTTCTGAAAGTTTCCGAATGTAAACACACTGATCTGCAGCAGTTCTCTTGTAGCCATGACTCACCATGAATGAGTCAAACTTCTTGTACTACTGTCTGGGAGCCTGTTTCAAACCGTAAAGGCTCTTTTCCAACTTGCAGACCAAATGTTCCTTTACAAGAACTCGGAAGCCTTCTGGCTGCTCCATGTAAATCTCCTCATCAAGGTTGCCGTGAAGAATTGCTATCTTCACATCCATCTGTTCAAGCTCTAAATCAAGACTTGCAACCAATTCGAGTACCACTCGAATTGAAGTCATCTTCACAACAGGTGAGAATACCTCATCAAAGTCAATTCTTTTCTTTTGTTGAAATCCTTTGACGACCAATCGAACTTTGTACTTCACTTGTTTGCCATCATTCTTCAGTTTGAACAACCATTTATTTCTCAGTGCTCTCTTATCCTTTGGAAGTTTCATCAATTCATAAGTCTGATTCTTCTGTAATGAATTCATCTCATCCTGTATAGCCTGCATCTATCTGTCGCTATCTGGATGAGAAATTGTCTCTTAGAAGTTATCTGGCTCCCCATCATCTGTAAGAAGAATATAATCTGATTCGGAATATCTTCGAGACGGAATCAACAACCGTCCTCTAGACGATCTATCCGGTTAAAGCTCATTTACTAAAGGATCACCTGCCAACTGTGCAGGTTCTGATGAAGGAGGTAACTGTTCCCCATGCTCAATGTTTGTTCCTTCATTGTCAGCTTCCTCTTATTCTTCTAGAGAACCTTCCTGCCTATCTTTAGTGTTTGAGGCAGACTGAAGTAGTGGTGAACTAGAGGCTGATTCTTGAGCCCTTGTTGTTGTTTCTTCTGATCCTGTAACGTTGTCATGCAACTGATTTTCATGAAACACAACGTTCCTGCTTTTGATGACCTCATTTGTTTTAGGATCCCACAATCTGTATCCAAATTCCTCATCTCCATAGCCTATGAAGATACACGGAGTAGACTTTTTATCAAGCTTCTGTCTTTTCTCCTTAGATACATGTGCAAATGCTTTGCACCCAAATATTCTTAGATGAGAGTATGAAATCTTGCGGCCTAACCATACCATCTCTGGAACTTCAAATTGCAGTGGAACTGATAGTGTTCTGTTAATCAGGTAACAGGCTACTTTAACTGCTTCACCCCAGAAAGGCTTGGACACCTTAGCCATACTCATCATACTTCTGGCTCTTTCCACAATGGTCCGGTTCATTCGTTCGGCTACACCATTGTGTTGTGGGGTATATGAGACAGTTTTCTCATGTCTGATGCCATGACTGGAGAAATATTCTCTAAATTGTCGAGAAATATATTCTCCTCCATTATCTGTCTTCAGGCATTTTAGCTTTTTGCCTGTTTCTCTTTCTACCATGGCATAGAAGTTTTTGAACTGATAAAAAACTTGATCATTTCTCTTCAAGAGAAATACCCACACCTTTTGTGAAGTATTGTCAATAAAAGTAACAAAATATCTGTTACCTCTAAGCGATTCGACTTTAAAAGGACCGCAAACATTAGAGTATACTAAACTCAACAACTATGATCTCTTTCAAGCAGATGTCTGGAACGAAACTCTGTGTTGTTTCCCAAACAAACAGAATTCACAAGGGTTAAGTGCAATATATTTGTTTATTGCAATAAATACTTTCTTTGCCAGCGTGAGCAACCCTTTCTCCCCCATGTGGCCAAGTCTTTGGTGCCACAAATTTGGTAATGCCTCATCTTCAACCATATTGAGGCTATTTGCACATATTTTTGCACTGATTTTGTACATAGTGTCACAAATATGTCCATGAGCAAAAATCATTGCTCCTTTCTTCAGTTTCCAAGAACTGTTGCAGAAGATACTTTCGTAACCCTGTTGATCAAGGGCTCTCCTGGATATCAAGTTTAGCCGGAGATCTGGTACGTGCCGGACGTCCTTTAACACCAACGTACAACCAACGTCAGTCTTTATTTTGACATCTCCTATACCCATGATTTTTGAGAAACTTGAATTTCCCATCATAAGTGTACCAAAGTCTCCCGTTTTGTAAGTACTGAAGAAATCTTTACAAGAAGTGGCGTGGTAAGAAGCTGCATTATCTATTATCCACTCTGTCTCTTGACTTGCAACATGCAAGTAAGATTATTTATGGAGGAAAGAAATGTACAATCTCTAGGAAGTGTTACTGAGATTTCACCTTCTTCCTACTTTGCTTAACCGTTGGAATGGTTCTGCTCCCGTTGAAGCTTTCGGCATTCTTTTCTGAAGTGGTCCTCTATACCACAATGAAAGCACTTTCCTATCTTATTTCGTTGATCACCGCGACTCCGGGATCTACCTCTACTCTTACTCCGATTTGTTTCTCAGTTTCTTCCTCTATTATGTCTTTGTTGCCTTCCTTCAGTTACAAAGGCATTTGACTGATCTCTCCTTGCCTCTTTTCGTCTGTTCTCTTCATTAAACAAGGCATCTATCACCATTGACGTGGTGAGTTTTCCATGTGGAGCTGAATTGCTGAGTGTGACTACTAGTGTTTCCTAGTTATCTGGCAGGGAACTAAGGAGTAGTAGAGCCTGTTCTTCATCTCCAATCTTGAGATTCTGGATCTCGTTTGTGTGTTTGGCCACTGAGATGTCGCTTTTAAACTTTAGGATGACAAGGCGTCTCATCAACAGTGCCTTGTTCCGAGCGGTTTTCGTCTGATACATGTTTTCTAACTTTTTTCATAGTTGGTAACCATCCGCTTTCTGTGTAACATGATGAAAAATACCATGGTCAATCCACTGTCGGATCTGGCCAATAGTTTTCTTATTCATCTTCTACCAATCTTTTTCCGTCACATCGACTGGTTTTACGCCTTTTTCTTCGATCGGATCGAACAGATTTTTACAATTCAAGAGATCTTCCATCCGAGGTCTCTATAGTGCATAGTTTGTAGCTGTTGGCTTGATCATTGCACCTAATCCAGAATCCTCCATTGATTCAATCTTGACTTTTACCTTGAATGGCTTTTTCTCAATGTTCGAAATTGAATCTCAACAAACGGAGTTCACCGTTGCATTTAGAACAGTGGAAAATCTTGGAAACGACTTTGGTCTTGTTCCAAAACGATCAAAATTGCACCAAATACATGTAAAATATGAAAATGGAATATTCTCTTACTGTCGCCGAAATATGCCTTGCCGTTGCCGGAATATGCTCTACGGCCACTAGAATATTCTTCCACCGGCAAACGATCGGATTAAATAGGTCACCAAAATATTCTTGTCGTCGTCGGAATATTCTTGTCAGTGACGGAATATGCCACCGGAATATTCTCCTCCAGTCGCTCTGATGAACCGGGTCACAAACCGGGTCGGTAACGAGTAAGGATCGGATCACCCGACATGAACAGGATGGATCTTGTCTCCTACCTTCAGCTGGCGCGTGCAGCGCGTGCTGTGAGTGTGATAGAGACCTCGGTCTTGTCCCTGATCACCCAAAGGGTTCCTCCTTGCAAGATTGGTTCCCTCCAACGACCGAGTTGACTCTAATGCTTGGGAAGGGAGATATAGGTGAGGGAAAGGGTTAAGTGAGGCTAGGATTGAGTGGGGTTAAGATGGATTGTGTTAATTGGCTAGATGGGAGCAAATGGGGTTCACGGCCAAGGGTCTTTTGGTGAGTTCGGCTAGGCTAGTTTGGGGTTTAGGCAAGTGGGGTTTGTTTAGGGTTATGGATGGCCGAATATGGCTTATGGGGAGGCTAGGGTTTCGGCACAAGTGTTTAGGGATAAGATTCTAGGGTTTTGATGGTGTTTTGGATAAGTCCTAAAATGTAGGGATATGGCTTATAGCCAATTGAGTGGGCAGCACTATGGTGGTTGGTGTTGGCCGAATATGCTAGGGTTTTGGGTAGGGATTTGATTGGTTCTCTTCTTCACTTGATGACCAATCAAATGAGAGTGTGAGGTGGCAATTTAGGTGATGTGGCAAGTGGTTTTTGGGTAGGATAAGGTGAAATCCGAAATTGAGAAAAAGTAGGGATTTTGGTGAGATTTGGATTTGAATTCTTTTGAATTCAAATCCAATGGGTGGCCGGTCTTGCTAGGGTTTGAGGGGCACGAAATTCCTTTGTTTTGGATGAGGGATGAGGTGGATTTAAGTGAGGAAAATTAGGAGAGGATGGGGTAAGTGGCCGGCTAGGGTAAAGGGTAGAATGGACAAGTGGTTAGGCTAGGTTTTCATGCCTTATGCCGTGGGCTTTATGTAGGGTTTTGGGGGCTTGTTGCCGTGGCTGCTATGGGGCACAATGAACACCAAATTGATCAATTGAACAACCAAATGAAGATTGAACAAAAGACAATTGATGAACAAACCAACTCCTTCAAGCTACCAAGAGGATTCGGCACACACACATGCATCAAGTCTCCAACACTTCCTTCAATCAACAAATCACTCACTCTCACTCACATGAGCAATCCGAATCTCCCTATGGAGGAGGATTTCGAATTCCTCTATGGACACACACACAAATTCTCAAATCCACAAGTGGTGTGGATTTGGCCTCACAAACACAAAATCACTCAAGAACACAAAAACATAAAAATCACTCACACAACTCACTCTAACACCGAAACACTATTTATGAATTACCTCAAGATTTTTATAAATAAAAATGAAAAACAATAAAAGGATAGATGTGGATCACCAATTCACGAATTGCACGATGATCCTCTTCCAAAGGGATTCACGAATTGCACCCTAGGGAAGCCCAAGTGCTAAGCACCGAAATCCAAACCACAAGGCTTGTGGCCGGCCTAACTCTTTTCCAAGAGCAAAAGTCTAATTCTCAAATTTGTCAAAAGATGTAAAATGAAAGCCTAAAGGTCCTATTTATAGAGTCTAACAAATTGGAAACCCCCAAAAGGTCCCTTATTAAAACTAGCTAATTACCAAATTAACCTAAGCAATAAAATAATAAAATAACATAAAAATAAGATGGAGGGAGGCGCCATTGGCATAGTGGCCGTGGGGTCTAAGTGGCCCAAGGTGGGCTTGTGTCATGCTTCATCCACGGTCAGTCTTGTCTCGTGCTGTCTCGCTGCATGGCGCCTAGTGGTGCGCGGGCATGGCTCTGTGCAGGGCCAACTGGTGGTGCTCATGGCCATGTGCCATGCATGGTCCTGGTGGTAGGCACAGGGTCAAGCCACGGCGCTCTGGTGTTGCCCAGTCAAGGTGCTCGGGCGGTGATCCTGCATGGCCCGGGCTGAGTGCCGGGGTGGTGTGCATGCATGGCCCAAGCTGATGGTCTGGGCGCGGGCTGCATGGCGTGGGCTGGTACCGCGCGCTGGATGGCATGCATGGTGTGCATACCACTGGCCTGCTCTGCAAGGCGCGGGCTGGTGCCGCGCGCTGGATGGCATGCATGGTGTGCATGCCACTGGCCTGCTCTGCAAGGCGCGGGCTGGTACCGCGCGCTGGATGGCGTGCCTGTGAAGACACGCCACTAACCTCGCTAAGTGGGGCTGTGGGAGGCAGATGCACACGCACGCGTGTGCGCAGGTGAATGCGCTGCGGGGCGCGCCTAGGCACACGCCGGGCTGTGCGCACGCACTGTGCATGGCCAGTAGCCTCGCCGGGCCCCTGCTGCGTGTCAAGGCCTAAGCCAAGGCATGCCTGCAGGCTAGCCAGGGAACTGTCCTGGCCCTCCAAGGCTTGAGTCAGGGCTCGACCTTGGGCGACTCTCCTAGGGGTTCTGACAGAGTGGCCGGCAGGTGGATCACAGTGGCAAAGCTGGGTCGGCACGTGGGGCGCATGCGGAGGATACCGGTATCCGTTCGGGATGAAATTTTCAATAGAAAATTCCTCTTGATGTGAGGATTCTGATAGTATCCTCCAAACTTGATTTTGCACAAGTTTAAAAATGGGTCTCTTACGAAAAACATACTCTCGGTCACCAACCAAGCTCTGATAACACTTGTTAGGATCGGCGGAAGCTACCAAATTATATAAAGACCGGAATTTAACGTGGTTCGGCCAAAAATGCCTATGTCCACATAGAGAAAGAATCTCACTATTAAATAATGGATTACAGAAAAGATTTTCAAAGGATGAGGATCACACATCACTCTACTCGACTCTCACTTCTCTTAGAGCTCACCTAGCTCTCTCTTTCTCCCTACTTATAGCATACCCACGCCCCATGTATTTATAGGACAATTGTGCCAAAAACACAGTCAATATTTTGGTGATCATCTTCAAATATTTTGGCTGCTGAATTCCAGTTTTTCTTCAACTTCGGCACCTACCTTCCAGCTGTTTCCGTCAGTGCCTAACTTCAAGTTTCCAGCAACTTCTCTTATTACGTTGCACAGTCGAAGTATTTGAAGTTTGGTATTGACTATTCCAACAGGGGGTGCGTAATTTTGTTTTAATTAAACACTATTTGGAAAGTGATTGTGGAGATACCAATTAGAAGGGAAATCATTGTAGAGAGTGGTTGTTGATCGAAAGACATTGCATCTTTTATTTAGAATACGGCTTTAGAAAAGATCTTGACTGTTGATAATTTTAAGGAAACTTTGGATGATTGTAATGGAGTAGTGTTACATGTGTAAGAAAAATGATGAATCAATTGACCATCTTGGATTATGCTCAAGAGTGTGGTGGAACTTCTAGCATGTTGGAATATGCATCATCATAGCTCTCAACTGGCAATGACTTGGAGGATAGTTCTTTTGTGCTTGTAGTGTTTATAGATGAAAAGGAATGAGATGTGCTTCCACACCAAGGAGAGAGCTGTGAAGGAAATATTAACTACTTTTTGTGTGTTTTCTTTCGTTCAATGGTTTTTGCAATTGTATCAAAGGGAAAGAATGTTCTGAAATTTTTGCTTTCTTTTCAACTTTCTAGAATGTAATCAGATGTCTCTTTTATATATTTCTTGACATCTTGTGTACATGAGCTTTGCCTAGTTTCATTCCACCAATAACTCTATTTGCAAGCCTCTTTGTAATCCTTTTTTCCTCGATAAATCACATTTATGTACAATATTTACAATATGAATCCATCTTCTCCTTTGACCAATGCATTTTCCAATATGTCTGTTTTGGTGAGATCAGATCTTTTGAGGGGGCATGTTAATTTGATAAGCTTGCCAAGCCAACCCAATATACAAACTAAAAAGTTAAAAAAGACTAGATCAGCAACGTCCACAAATGATTTTATATAGCAGCTCATTTGTTTATACATATTACTATCACCTAATACTGGAAGCAAAGATCATATATATTGGCCGGCCATTATATATTGTCACGGGGCTGGTAACTTGGTTGGGATGTCAAAGTAGTTAAGCAGCATCAGACAAGATCAGTTGGTCTCAATGCATACCGACCCTTGCGGCATCTCGCTTTATCATGACTAACGTCTAATATAAAACCAAAAGCAGTTTCTCAGATTTGTGCTATCCATTTTATACCAATATGTGAATAAATATCAACCGGAATATTAGTGATGATCTACATTTATAATCCTCATGAAGAATGACAAACGTTTGCATGGCTCTTCTATCTTGACAAGTGTGCTTAAAGCTAGCATTTAATCATCTGGACAGGCAGCTTACATGATGAACGACGTCGTCCTTTAATCATTGAGCAGGTTTCTTCCAACATCGTGCACATGCAGAAGCTGGTATATAATTATCTCCTCTTTGTAAGAATATATATAGTCATGAAATCTCTACTTGTTCCTAACTGCTAATTAGTAATTACAGGAAAGTTTGTCGGATCAACCACTGCAATCTTACCATTTCCTGTGATTAATTACCACAATTAATAGCTAAGTTGGCCCAAATCTGGCCCCGCATGTGCAAAATCTTCAGTCCTAAACCTTTGCCTTGACCCCAAAACTTAGCCTAAGGATTTTGCAGATTTAGAGGTAATTGGGCCAATAGAGTTCACATTAAGAGGCAACTACGTACACATTGTCTTGAGTTTCTGCTCGTTTCTCAAGAATCAAAAGCCTTTTGGATTTATGCTAGATCTATGATCAAGAATAATAAGGGACATCTTTAGGGAGATTGGCAATTGGAACGTCCTCTCAATTTTGTGAGCAATCATTTTGTATGTCTCGTCGAAAAATGAACAGAAAAAAAAGAAACAATAATCGAACAATTATTTGGTAATATGGTGATACTTCCGTAAGGATATTTGTCTCATAAGTTAGTAATGAACAAAGGAAATTAAATATCTTCATTGTGCACCAATGACTCCTATTTATACGCCCTGATATACCGGTTAGCAAAAAATACGACTACAAATGTTAGCAAAGGACACAACCTTAACAAATGACACAACCTTTTAACTAAATAAAAAATATTGTATTTTTTGACACTTTCTTAACCATTACTTCCATGGAAACCGTCACCATGGGAATGTGTCATTCCAAGGGTACATTGTTCGGTAATCACATCCCTTAATTAGAATTACACGTATATCCTCACGGCAAAATCATCAAACTCTTCTCTCCATTCATGACTTCAGATCAGAGCTAGGATGTCATAATCTGCATATATATGTTATGTACGTAGTTCAAACACTGGCAAAGTTGTTTCAAACTCTTTGAAGTTTTGGGCAATATTACAATCATTCCAAATACTTAACATGATCCAGTACAGATCAGGAGCCATCCTTCCACCGTCTCTATGCCCATGACTCCACCTGGTATAACTTCTAATTAATGTAGATCGCACGGCCCTCGAGAATTCTAGTTTTTTTTTTGTTGATGGAGAGAATTCTAGGTAATGTGCAGAAAATCAGTATAAAGCTGGCTTTTGTAACAGTCCAATTAATGGACTTGGGTGGTTTCCTTCCGGAATGGCTGGCCTCACTATTTCATACCATGGGGACATGAATCTGTGTTTGGAACACACCTACCTGGTATTAGGATTGTTAATGGATTTAGACCAATAACTGGAATGAGACATAGACAAACTTTTCAGTTTTCAATGGTTGCAATGTGGCGGCCTAGATGCTGCAACCGAGTTCTCTAACATCCTCGTATCGGCGGGAAAAAAAAAAATATGATAAAGAAGACAAATCTTTCCTCCAAATTAGACTCGAGTAACTTCTCCAATATAATTTATAATTGAGTTCTCATGTGTCCAGTGGTGGAGTCAGAAATTTGTGTAGGGAGGGCCAAATAAAATTAAAATAAAATATATAAAATATTTTTTTTATATATATAATTTTTTATACAGTATAAAATAATTGAATAGTAAGATCTACAATAAAAATATAAAAACGTTTAATATAACTTATGTATTAAAAAAATATATAATATGATAAGAACATGTCATCATAATAAAAATATGTTAAAAATACATTAGAAATCATCAAACTTTATTTTTATTTTTATTTTTATCAATAATAAAAACATGTCATCATGTTATTATATCATTTTATTTTATATGAGATGCATTTTATTTTTAAATTAGATTAATTTTGTAAAGAGAGACTAAAATAATTTTTAAAGAGGAGGTCAACACAAAATAAAATTAATTTTATCTTACAAAATTATAAAGAAATAAACATATTTTTTAATTTTTCAATTTAAAAAAAAAAACACATATTATATATATATATATATATATATATATTTTTTAGAATAGGGGTGGAGCCCGTGGGAGGGGGGGCTATGGCTCCGCCACTGCATGTGTCTTGAAAACCTAAAAAATATATGTTCTTTAAAGATAATTAATTTAGAGTCATGCGTTAACTATAAAGAGATATTACAAAAGTAAATTTACAAACTAATATGACTTAGAGCATTCACAATGAACTTAACAAATCTATTATTTAGTCAAATAATAGCTAGAAAGTATTAAAACATGACTGTAACAGTGTGGTATCCCGTTTGATAAGGATAAATGTGGGTGGTATATGTGATTTCACATTGCTTAAGAATGATAAGCTCTTGCTCTTTATAAGGTTTCAATGGGGCTCCAATTATATCATTGACTAGTCCTTTTGGAGTATAGGTCATGTGATTTGGGCCTTCCATTGGAGGATTACAAATAGTATCAGAGTCTATCCCGACCAGAAATGTGGGACTTGAGTCGTGCCAACTACAAAGAATAGGTCCGACGATGACGTCGGGCATTTAAGGGGCCACGGGGTAGATTGTGATACCCCGTTTGATAAGGATAAAGATGTGTTGTGTATGAGATCCCACATTGCTTGGAAATGAGAAGTTCTAACTCTTTATAAGGTTTCAATGGGGTTTCAATTATATCATTAACTAGTCCTTTTAGAGTATAAGCCATGTGGTTTAGGCCTTCCATTGGAGCGTTACAAACAGCCTCTACAAGTGGTTAGCCAAAATAATTTTATCTCTCTTGACTCAATAAATATAGCTAGTAGGTGAATACTAGCCAAATTATTTTTTGGGACAAAGTAGAATTTGGTATGGTAAAAAGAGGATTAACTATTGAAGTTTGTTATTTGGTGTAGTAAAAAGTGACTAGCTAAAAATTGTAATAATAAAATTTTTAGTCAAAATTTGACTAAACAAAAGCTAGGTTATTGTGAATGCTTTTAATATTATATGTCAAATTGTAAAGATATCTAAAGCTTTATATGAAGTAGTGTTAATTTGTAGGTTTATTTTTATAAGATCTCTTTGTAGCTATAGCAATTCATAATTAAAAAAATATACCCTATCCATAAGAGTTATGGAATATGGACTGCATTAAACAGGTGCTTAAAGATTTACATATGCCGTACATACATATGAAAAAATCCAAAGAGATTGATACATGATCTATACATGAATATTAGAGCAGAAGGTATTAATATAGAATATGTAAATGATTAAAAAAAGAGAAATGAAAAATGAAGTCGTAGGCCATTTACAGTGGCTTCGGTGTCCCCCAGAATCAAACAAGGAAACCAATTCAATGCTAACCGTATCCTTGTATTATATGACACACACTTCAAAATATCAAGACAAAGTTCTCCCATATACACCTCCTATGTCTGACGTGAGAACTTGGTCAATGGCCATGATCCCATGCACTTTGGCGCGTGCAAATCACCTCCATCTTCCCATATAAGTCCAGACTCCAGGCCCCCGAATCTCAGCATATCAGGTCCCACTTCACCTGGAATTTTCCTCAATGTATAACCTGATCGAAGTTCTTTCATCATGCGGCTGAAAAAGTACATGGAAACTTACATACCCTATCATATTTACGAACAACAAAGCTGCTTACAATCACTATCTCAATCTGTACTACCAAGCAATATGCGTCTAATGCTATTTCATTAGTTCCTACTCAGGCTTATAAATAGAGGACCCCTCTAGTTCAACCAGTTCATTCCAAAGAAGAAAGAGAGAGAGAGAGAGAGAGAGAGAGAATGGAAGGTGCTACTTCATTTACAAGTGCAATGACCCTTAACCAATTGGGGGTACCTCATGTGCCTCAACGCTATATTCTTCCTTCCTCACAACGCCCAAACCCTGACCATATTGTGAACCCCTCTACGTCCAACCTTCCTATTATAGACCTTTCCTCCTTACAGCATCCTTCTCTCCGATCTCAAACGATGGACGAGATTCGGATTGCTAGTAAGGAGATAGGGTTCTTTCAGGTATACATATAATCCATGACCTTGTAGGAACAATACCATGCATGACCAAGATATGTCCATATCTTTCAATAACAACGTTCTATAAGTATATTAGGTTGTACTAATATCATTAATTGGGTTCATTTTAGGTGTAATGATATTCTTTTGTTTACTAATTCAAATAAGGAAATTTTGTTATGCTACAGAATATAGCGTTTTTTTACGTACGATTTCAATGCATGCGAAAAAATGTCCATAGTTTTCCTTTTTTTTTTTTTTTATTTGTTATGATCATGTTTTCCTTATTTCGATATTAATATGTCCAAGTTTTGGGAAAAAATGATACTTTCAGGTGATTAATCATGGAATTCCCCCATCAGTCTTGAAAGATGCCCTAGATGCTGCAACCGAGTTCTTTAACTTGCCCCTTGAGGAGAAAATTAATGCTTCATGCATCAGCTAATGTTCACGAGCCAGTTAGGTATGGGACAAGTTTAAATCATGATAAGGATGAAACTCACTTTTGGAGGGACTTCATCAAACATTACTCCCATCCAATTTCCAATTGGATCCATCTATGGCCATCGAACCCTCCAAGCTACAGGTAAGTAGCCTATAGGTTCTTTGAAGCCTTTAAACCTATGCCATTATTTTGAGTCACTACTTACCCTGGGGTACTTCTAATCAAAGCTTTTATGGAGATTTTTAAATTGAGAGCAGCTATGCAATCTTTAAGGCGCAAACAAGACAATTATTTGTAGATATTTAGAAACATTAAACATCAATAACTGCAGCAAAATGATCCAAGCCATACAAACATAAAAAACCACTCTTTTTTACTTGACAGGGAAAAGATGGGAAACTTATATGCAGAAGCTGCTCAAGTGCTACAAAAGCAACTCATGGAAGTTTTCCTAGAAAGCTTAGGGCTAAACCCTAATTACTTATAAGACAACGTTGAGAATGGCTCGCAAGTCCTTGCTGTTAACTGCTATCCAGCATGTCCTCAACCAAAGCTCGCGTTAGGCATGCCACCTCACTCAGACTATGGCTCCTTAACCATTTTACTTCAAAGCTGCCCAGGCCTTCAAGTCATGGACCACAACAAGAACTGGCTCTCATTTCCTGCTGTTGAAGGTGGTCTTATAGTACAGTTTCGAGACCAACTGGAAGTAATGAGCAACGGTCAATACAAGAGTGTCATTCATCGGGCAACTGTTAGTTCGGAGAAATAGTAGTTTTCAATAGCAAGTCTTCACAGTTTTGCTATGGACAAAAACATGGGGCCAGCAGAGAAACTTGTCGACCTAGAGTCTTAGAGCATCCAGCGTTTTATAAGGAATTCAGCTTCAAAGATTTTCTGGATTACTTCTCAAACAATGATGTCTTTAATGGTCCAAGGTTCATTGATACATTGAAGAAGAATCCCATAAAACAGTGGGGTAGCGTTTAAGAGATATCTTGCACTCCCTGCTTCCTTTCTATTTTCATCAATCTAGTTTGCTTACCTTTTTTTCTCTCTCCCTCTTTTTTCTGTTTCAGTCTTTTAGTATTATGTATATTTAAGTGGTTTTTGCTTTGATTACTCTCCCTCCTGGACCCATACTCTGTATGCGTGTGCATGCTTATCAAACGTTATCATCAATAAAACTAATAAAGCTTATTGATCATGTCTTTTTTATATTTATATTTTGCTTGTTTATAATTGCCTCCAAGTTTCTGTTCACATTAAAGTCAGAATTTAATTTCATTACAGTCCTTTTTTAAAAGTTATCAGCTCTATAAGCGCTGCACAACAAGAGTTGACACCTAAAAACTCCACTCAAAAGAAATCATTGAAGTGATCTTATGGTGACGATTAGTGCTAGTCTTTCTATAGCCTTTTCCGCCGCAGTTCTACTTGCAGCACAAATGCAGTATAAATAAGATGAAAAAATGGTGACGATTAATGCTTACCAAAAAAAAAAAACCAGTTAAAAGTTTGCAAATATCCGAATGTCAAAATGAAATGCAGCTTGATCACAACTAAAAAGTGGTTGCTGTGTAAAAGCAGTATACTTCCTTTCTTTTGAGTGATAGAATACCCTTACATAAAAAAATAAAAAATAAAAAACTTTTGCATCTATGGCGAGTAATCTAATGACTTTCTCTGAAACTATTTTACCTTCAAAATACAAACCACCAAACAACAAACCCAATGGTGATATCAAAGGCTTCAAGCCTTCAACACCTAAAAAATGCAGTACTTTAATGTATTTTGTCACCTACAGAATAAGCCTGTTGACAAAACCACGTCTTCCTGCTTCATAAACTAAATATCATTGATGTAGATTAGTTAACCCATAAATTGCATTAATTTCTATAACTAAACTAGCAAAAGGGATTACGAATTCAAAAGAAGCTGGGGAGGAAGTTTCAATTGCTCTTTGGAGAGTGATACCAAATGTAGAGTAACTGGGATTATGAGGAGTAAATCAAGCTAAAAATATCAAATTGGAGTGCATAATTAAACCTTTTTTTTTTTAATTTTTTTTTTTTTTTTTTTTTATCTTAGTTACTTGTTCGGGTAAACAAATAAAAGGTCAAGGATTTATGTAAATTTTTGTGAGACTGAAAATCCATATTGGAAGATTCAGTAGATTTATACTTATTATTCTACAGATTTGGGATTACGTTTTCAACATCATCTAGGTATCATTTCACAGCAACATAATCAACCACATTTGTCACAAACAAATCCAACAGAAGTTAAGAACCACTAGCCCAAATTAGACAAAAATCCAACAGAACCATCCAAAATAAACTGATACTTCCATAACCCAATGTACGAAGAAATAAGATTAAATTAAATTTTATAACCCAAAATTTTAATTACAAGAAGAATAGAATTTTCCTCAGAATCTAAAACTTCGAGAGATATTCGAAAAAATTTCAAGTGGAGGTTTAGTATCCTTACATAAAGAACAATTGACTCACAACTCGCCTACCATGTCCCTTAGCGACTGAGACTCACGCTCTGATCTCTGTTCCATTCTCTGCTGCAGCTTTTATTTCCCATTGGAGCACTTTCTCTGCGTTCCAGAGAAGAAAGAGGCGGTTCTGAAAAGAACAAGAGCTATGTTTGCGTGCGAACTGGAACCACTTATTACTTTGCGTAGTAGCAATCTGACCGTCCCTTTCAGCTGGGCTCCAAAAACAGTAAAATCTTGGCCTCTCGTTTTTCTAAATGGATTGTCCACTTAGTACTACAGTAAATACTCTTAGACCTCAACTTTAAAAAATTTTAATTTAAAATTAATTTTATACTCTTAAATACTTAATTATTTCATTTAAATACTTATTAAAAAATCATTAACGAGTTAAGTTATTATTATTTAATATGTTTAGATTATAATTTTAATATTTTGTAATGTGTAAATCATATTTGTGTGTTTATCATATTTTAAAATGTATTACTTATAGAATTGTAATTTTAAGATTGTAATTTATAATTAATTTTTTCTATTTTATAATTATTATTTAAGTTTTAATATTTGTATAAAATCAATTAGGTTAAACTCAAACGAGTTATTAACGGATTTGCGGATTGAAACAAGTCAGATCATGTTGTGTCGTGTCGTGTCATATAGTGTCAAAAGTCTCAACGGATCATATCGTATCAACCAGTTATCTTAACGGATCGTGTTAGGGTTGAAATTTTTGACATAAAATTTTTAACGGGTCATATTCATGTTGACCATTTAAACATTATGTACACACTCTAACACGATACGAATATGCATTATAAGAAAAATGAGTATTTGTGACGGATTATTTCTGACCAATATGACTTTTTGTGACCAAAACATGTTCATTTTAACAGAAAATAGCCATTCTGGCAGGAAATAGCTGGCCACAAATAAACAGTTTTCTTATAGTGACGACCTGTTAACACGTTTTAACACCCCTAAGATTCTCTTAGTACTACTTACTGATATTCATTGTACGTGTCAACTTCTTGATGGATAGTTATGTTAGATTAAGACATGTTGGTGTGAGCAACATGGGATGATAGGAGACCCCGACTCAGGACGGCATGACTAATCTGATTTTTGATTTACTGACATGTAATGAATTTTGTCTCATATATATCTCCTAATCCCCTAATAATATGGTAAAATAGTTACATTATTTGATGAGATAATTTATTTTATTTAATAAATGAAATCTACCACTTCAAATTGAGTACCCCAAGCATTTCACTTAAATTTTTAATACTGCTCGACATGCTACGGAAATCGATATTTCAGCAGGCATGCTCGAACGTGCCCCTGAGGGAAGTAGAAGACCTTGGCATTGATCGAGAACATGCCATAGTTGAGGATATGGACTTTTCCACCTCTTTCAACTTCTCCTTCGAATCTTCTTCTTCTTAAAAAAAAAAAACTTCTTCGGATCCATAAATGTAATCATTTCAGTTTAGAGATTTTTTTACCAATTCACAGTAAATTAATTGATTTTAATTAGAGCATGAAAGCCCTCTTCTTTTTTATGGTTATCTCTAGTAAACTCTGCAACCTCGTAAACACAATAATCAATTCTAAACTTGGGAAGACAATAACAAAAAAGACTCGAGAAAAAGCGAATCAATGGATTTGATCATTGAAGTTTTAAATTGGGTAATTGATTTAATTTATACATTCTAGAAAATATAATGATCAAAGCGAAAAACCGAAATTTTAGTATCAGCTGGCGCTACTTGAAAATAATGAACCTAGACCTTATATTGAAAGGGAAATCGTGAGAGTCTGGCCCCGCTTGGATTTGGATATGAGATGAGTTGAGATGAGTTTAATTTATTTTTTAATATTATTATTATTTTAGGATTTGAAAAAGATGTATTAGAAATTGAAAAATGTGTATTGAGAATTGAAAAATGTGTATAAGAATTTGTGTTTTATATTAAAAATTATAAAAATATAATGATGAAATGAAGATGAGTTGAGATGAGTTGAGCTCATCTTCAAATACAAACGGGGCCTAAGACGCAGCTCGACGATTTGTTGGTGAGGTCTCTTCCGATAAAAAGTGAATCAATAGTTTGTTCTCATGCATTCAGGTCTAGGCTGTTCAATCCATAAATACTGATGTGTCGCATGATTCTTATAAGAGGACTGGTCTTTTCATATAATCAGATGGCACTACAAAAAAAATTAATATTTTTAACGGATTATTTATTACAAATATGATTATTTATTATGAAAATTAGTAAAAAGTAATCATTTTGATAGAAAATAATTGATCACAGATAATCAGATTTCTTGTAACGTGGGCTGGTTAAAAGCATTTCTCAAAAGTTAAAAATTGGAAAATAATTTATATAAATTTAATATCTAAAGGAGTGTTTCTTCTTAGAAAATCAAGCGTGATTTTACCATATTTATTACGCTAATTTAATGTTATTTAAATATTTATGCGAATAATAATAAATAACGTAGGACGTACTTGAGCATTGAGCCACCCGAACCTTTCAATTAAAACAGAAGTTGGTGCCTATCTTAATGATTTACGAGCTTAAGACTCGTGCGGATCGTTGTGTGTGTTGTGTATGAGAAAAAGAGATTTAGAAAGAGACATAAATTTATAACAGAAAATTTTGAATGGTCTATAAGATGATTTATTTTGACAAAACAATATAAATATTTAAATAGTATTTTTGAGTAAAATTTTAAATCGATTTATACTTATATATATAAGAAAAGAAATGAAACTTAAAAATTCTAATAGTTCATAATGAAACATTATTTTTAAAAAGACTCCTGCTTCATAAATATAATACTTAAAATGATTTTATTTTTTAATTCTTGTCAGCAATAATAAATTTTTATGGGTAGAATGTCACTTCGCTGTCATATAACTTTGTTTTTAGATAAGAAAATTGTATACACAACATTTTACAAAATACTTAACGAAAATAAGGATATTTTTATAAGATGATATTAATTTATAAGATAGTTTATAGAAATATTTTTATTTTTATAAAGTATTATGTAAAATATTGTATATGATGTTGTGTATATATCATTTCTTTTTATATACAGTAATAGATTAGAGGGGGATAAACTTCTCAGTTATGATCGGGAAGGAAGGAACCCTTTCCTATGCATATTTATGGCAATTGGTGAAGATTATTATAGTGGCCATCCAAGATTATTCGATTAGTTATTGCCATTCCTACCTATCTATCATTGGTCAACATGGAAACCGTTAAACCCGACTTTTCCTTTCAAATGAATTGATTCGTCAATTCTTAAATTTAAATAAGTTGATAGGTCATACAACTTATCTAAATTTATGGCTTCATGTTGATGTTTTGCTCTTTTGAAATCTCATATGAAAAAGATATGGGTGGAGGAACAAGGCCAAGGTCTATATAAGAAAACTAAATATCTTTGATTTAGTATATCAGTTAAAAATTTATCTAGTAACTTTTGACTTTAAGAAAATTTTTCTATTGTCCTTTTTATATGTAAAAAGAAAAAGAAATAAAAGTTAAAGTTTTACTAGTAAGAAAGTTTTTATAGGTGTCATTGAGATGAGGAAAAAAATTGTGTGATTGTAACAATTTTTCACATAATGAATTTTTTTTTCTGAGTCTAGTGGTTTTTCTTCTGTTTTGGGAGCTTTTCATGTAAATTCTTATGTTGTGTTTATTTATCTATTTTTTATGGAATTTTGTCAAAAATAAATCCTAGTGGGAGAAATTTGGAAAGTCCAAATTCCCAACAAATGATATCAAAGCCACTAGATTCTTTTGACAGAGTTGAGCTTTGGTGTGGTAGTGTAGATACGTACAGTCTAAGAAGGTTCTGTCTAGAAGATTAGAAATTTTAAGTGTGTTCGTTGTGACCCTCCAATTTTTCCTTTGAATCTTGAAATTCTTTCTAGAAAAGATCAGTCTTTTTTGGGAACTTACTTAGTGGGTACTATTCATTTCTACGATAAGATTCATCAAAGTTATGTCAGGAGGTAGGGCTTCAAATCCTATCAGATTTGAGGTGGAGAAATTTGATGGAAGAATCAACTTTGGCTTGTGGCAAGTGCAAGTCAAGAATATCTTGATTCAATTAGGATTACACAAGGCGTTGAAAGACAAACTAATCATTGAAGATAGTAGCAGGTCTAGTTCTACTGGTGAAACTAGGAGCAGATCTGAAATAAGCGATGAAGATTGGGAGAATCTGGATTTGAGAGTGGCAAATGCAATTCGTCTGTGTCTGCCCAAGAATGTTATTACAAATGTGCAAGAAATATTCACGGCAAAGGGACTCTGGGAAAAACTTGAAGAGTTGTATTAGACGAAGGGTGTCTCAAATCGAGTGTACTTGAAGGGGCAGTTTTATACACTACGGATGAGTGAAACTACAACTATTTCAGATCATTTAAGTGTTCTCCATGGCATTGTCTCTGAGATAGAATCTATTGAAGTTAAAATTGATAATTAAGATCAAGCCTTGAGGCTGATTTGGTCTATTCCACATTCCCATGAGTATATGAAACCTATTTTGATACATGGAAATGAGAAAATAATTTTTTCAAAAGTTACTAGTAAATTTTTTTCTGAAGAAAGAAGGCTAGGTGGTGGAAGTAATGGTTCACTTGAAAACTTAGCAATGGTAACAACTGGTGATTGGAATAGGAAGAACTCCTTGAAGAAGAAAGCAGTCTACTAGGTGTGTGGACAACTTAGGTACGTCAAAAAGAATTGTCCAAGAGGTGGAGCAGGTTCGGCAAAAGGCTCCAAATCAGTAAATTGAGATACTGACAATAAAGCTAACATTATATCTCTATTCATAAAAGATGATATCTGTTAAAAAAAATATGTACATCCTCATGGTATGCCGCTAATCCTAAAGTTGTCATAATAGAGGATGTGTTAATATTAGGGGTTCCACAAGTTTGCACACGAGCATTGCTTTGGCATTGATGTAGGATGTGTGGTGAAAATTTATGTCGATGGCTGATGAACTTTTAGGAAAGCCAAACGTGGGAGTTGCACCATAATTTTTCAGCAAAGTTATTTTCGACATGGGCCGAAGTGAAATGCTAGAATTTGTTTATTCTTAGTGAATATGTTTTTATGGTGGAGCATGATAGCGGAAGCTATGAAGATCCTCATTGCGGTGGAGCGTGACTGTGGGATCAGTCAAAGTCGCAAGGTGGAGATTATTGATTTTTTGCTCATTTGGAATCCCACATGGGAAAGATGTGGGTGAAGGGGTAAAGCCAAGGCCTATATAAGAAAACTAAACCTCTTTAATTTAGTACACCAGTCAGAAACTTATATAGTAACTTTTGATTTTAGAAAAAATTCTTTTGTTATCCTTTTTTTATGTAAAAAATAAAAGAGGTGAAAGTCAAAGTTTTACTAGTGGAAAAGTTTTTGTGGGTGTCGTTGGGGTGAGAAGAAAAATTGTGTGATTGTAACAATTTTTCACATGGTGAATTTTTTTCTCTGGGTCTGGTGGTTTTTTTCCTATTTTGAGAGTTTTCTACGTAAATTCTTGTATTGTATTTATTTTTTTATTTTCTATAGTATTTTGTCAAAAATAGATCATGATGAATGAAATTTGGAAGGTTAAAATTCCCAACACTTCCAAGCATATTTAGATCTGGTCGGCTTCCAAAATTGGAGTGCTATCATGTAACTTGCCACATATTCGTTTGTGCATGATTGGTTCTAAATTGAAGCTGTATGCTATTGCCAGGGTTGAAAATTGAAACCGAACTAACCAACTAATCAAAGGGGAGAAAACCGACCGGACCAATTTCGATCAGTTCGGTGGTTTTTCAATCGTTTTCCTGCTTCAAAGTCGTTTAAGCAAAAGCTAGCTTCTACGTCAGAAAAACAAAAGCCCCTCTTAGACACAACATTAGAAAAACAAAAGTGCTTGGAAACTGATTCTCTTCTTCTTTTAGACATGAGAGAGGAGAGAGAGAGAGGTGTCGGGGCGAGGTGGGTCTCACCGGTGTGGACAGCCGGATAGAGGATGGAGGCCAGAGGCCAGAAAGATGAGAGAGAGAAACAATTTGAAAAGGGGGAGGAATGGAAGAACTCAGATTAGCGCCTCAGGCCAAACCCAAAACAACGTTATTCATATCGGTAGTCACTGGTTTGAATACGGCTCAAACCATAAACAAATTCATCAATCCATTAAGGCCGTTGGCCGATCAATTCTCCACCTCTTTTGATCGTTTCAAGTATTCGGCGATTACTGTTAGCCATCTATTCGAAATGTCATCAAAGTATATTCGAATAAGTCTATATATAGTATTTTGTGTAAACAAAATCTATTTGCAAACATTTAAAATAAAACAAAGGTATAGGCCTCCATAAAAATTTTCTAAAAATAAATTTATAAATTAATGTAATTTGATGCAAGAAATTAGATCTATCTTATAAGAAAATGATATTTGTTTTTTATAACATTTATATGGAAATAAGGGTCTTTCTATGCAAGAGAGTAGCAGACAAAACAAGGATTTTCTTTCACTCCAGAGTTACTAGAGGATCGGAAGAGCTATTATTCCATGAGCTAATTAAGCCAGATGCCAAAACCTGGCCTTTTTCTAACGAGAATATATATAGCAATTATATAATATTGGCGCTCGACTACTAGTACATGAGCTATTATTCCGTCTCCCTAGCTAGCTCCTCATCAAGAATTCAAACAATGGACGTACTTGATCGTTTTTACTTCCCAATTTCTTCTCCGTGCCCCGGCCCTTTTGACGTTTTATTTTATGATTGCACAAATCGGGCGACGAGAATCCATAATATAGACGCGTAGGAGCTAGCTTGCAGCCTGGAGGACTGCTAGCTCGGCTTCAGAGCTCTATCCTTGTGTGTAATGTCCTGATCATCATCTCTCTCTATACATACATACATATATATATATATATACACACTTCTCTCCTTGTCTGAATGAGTACTGTCTGCATATCAAGTGGCCAAATACAACTTTCTTTGCGTCATGCATGCATTGGTGGAGTATGCCTGGATCTCTTTTAGTTTCCGCGCCCGCAGGTGATCAAAACTGTGGGTTGCTGCTGTTTAATATCTGTTGATCATGTATATTACGTACTTTGATTAGAATAGTACCTTGATTAGGAGATTATCTCGTATTTATTTACTTCTACATAACATTGATTCAAGATATAAGTGATCTTTTTTCACTTATTTTGATCTACGATTTCAATTATTCAAGGTTTGTAGTAGGCCAGGTAAGTTTTCGGGGTTTGGAGGCAGGAAATTTAGCAGAGTATACACGCACACAGAGTCACAGACACTCCAGATCGGCAGATGATGATCATCTCTGGTTTTGGTCTTGATCGATCTGGAGCAAATAATATATGTTTCACATGGGGCAGTTTGTGGCTTGATTAATACAGAAGCTGTGGGAGGACTTGGCAGCCAAAGAAAGTTTTTTCTAATGCATTAGTATGACGGCATGACGTGATGCAGCTAGCTGCATGTGACCATATTGCATCGCTTCAAATTTTCTGTGCCATTTTCGAAGGTAGCAATATGTGAGTTTGTGTCGATCGACGTCGCTCATGAATTCAAGCAAGGGCAGAAATAGTTTCAACAAACGATGCAGTACTTAATTACGATGGAGTACTCTGTTTTGGAAGGACCTTCTCCGCATCGTGACGATATCTGATCAGGAAAACATCGGCATCCATGTTCAAGTTTGAATACCAAACAACATAATTCATACGTATATGTCATAACAGGATAAGGCTAGGCAGGAAAAGGAGCTAGCTCAGGTTTTCTACCTGTTTCTGTGTGATCACGTGACCTCATGACGAGCACGTATCTGATGACTTCAACTATCTTCCGCTTACAAAAACAAGACAAACCAGATCTGAGAGCTGGTACGTTTGATTTCACCCATTTAGGCATGAAAAGCTTGGCTAGCTCATGTACCTTCAATGTTGGAATACATATCAACATGATATCATTCATAATTCAAAGAAACAAGAATACACACACAGTTATATATTCATGTGTATGTATAATACATATAATGATTCCCATATTGAAAATCCAGATCCATTAATAAAGTCACAAGTCTCCATAATTTACATGACCACACCACTTGCATTATATAATCCAAATCAAATTATGTCATCATGTAGATTATGTGTGTGGTGTAAAATACTTCAAATATAATAATTCGATTATTTAGTTTCTTGTTTGATTTTGATGAACAAAAAGATTTCATCTAAGAACAATTAGGGAAAAAAAAAAGAGAAATTAAATAGTTAGCTTCTTATCAAAAAAATTTAATGATAATTGACATAAGAGTCAAATTCGTACGTAATTCTCTCCATGCATGCGAGTATGCATACGTACGTGCTTAAAGGTATATACAACGTCGTAGATAGAGTACGGACAGACCGCGTACGTACGTCGTACGTGATACTTCATTAATGCATGCAATTTCCCAAACGTGTATATATATATATATATATATATATATATATATACATACATATATACATACATATTAGGAAGAAGCAATGTACAAAACACGTGCAAAACACGTTTGCTTAGTTTAAAGAAATAATTATTTTTAATGTTATGCGTAAGAAAAAAAAATGTAAATTGTAACAAATATTTAATAGATAATCATAATTAAGTAAAGAATAATAATTACATACTTTTATAGATTATAATACAAAAGTATTAATTTAAATAGTAAGATAGTCCTATAGATAGGCATAGTCTATAATTTTAACAAATTTATTTGAGATAAGTTTGATACAAATTTAACCAACAAATTTAAAATATAAAAATGTTATAATTATTTATAAATGAAATTTATAATCTAAACTGTTATCCAACATGTTAGAAATTATTTTTTCATAAAAAGTTTATGATGGTCTAATGTGATAAAATTTGTTCTAAATAGGCTAATCTTCAAGAATGTCTTATTTTAAATATAAAGTTCAGAGATAAAAAATAAAGTCCAACCTGTATGGACTATATGTCTATTTATGGATCTATTTTATTATTTGAACAAAAAAATTTATATTATATTATATTTCTTTTATTTAACCATAAACGTATATAAAAGATACAGTTTTAAGTTTTCGATACTAAATTTGTTTCCATTTCTTTTAGTTTAATCTTACAGTGTCTTTATATCTTATTAAAGCTTATATATAATATTTATATATAACGTTTACCATTTTTTTTTTAATTTAGATTTTTTATTTCTTACGGAGCGTCTTTTTGTAAATATGAGATATGATGGGCTAGTTTTGACAATTTCTCATAAACCCAACAAGCTTCTCTCTCTCTCTCACTCTCACTCCCTCTCACTCTCACTCACTCTCTTCTCCGACAGTAGCAGTGGGTGTCTAATTTGCAGGTTAGGTCGTCTTCTTATTGGGAAATGGTTTTGGGATTTTTTTCCCTCTCACTGCCTCTGTAAGAAAGGGTTTTGATTTCAATCCCCCCAAACCCCACTGTTTCTTATGGCCAAGACTGAACCCACACAGATCAGGTTTGAGATATGGGAAGAGGTTGCAAGCATGCTTTTGGGTTTGCATTTGGGTTTTAGTGAAAGCTTTTGACGTGCATTTTGTGCGGCTCTCCCTCCTTCTCCTCTAGGCGTCTCCACAAGCCCATGGTAGGTATTTTTTCACTTTTTTTTTTTAATTATGGTCTGTGATTTTGGTGTCCTGGTGTGTAGCAACCATTTGCTATGTGATTTTGCTCCATCGTGAATGCTTTACGGGTTTCACTATATATTTTTTATAGCAAATACTTAAGTTGCATTATTAATTTTTTTCAATCAAACCATTACATTTGTCGTTCATTCCATTATATCAGAATCATTATAAAATTTCTCATTCATGACACATTCTTTCACCTGTGAAGGAACATCCTCATCCAGCCGAGGATTTCGTCTTCTCTCTAGCTTCCCAAGCCCCATCTACCTTTTCTCTACTCCATTCATCAAAGGTATAAACCTTAACTTTTATTTCTTTGATGGGATTGTTGTTTTATGCTAACCGAACCATTGTTAGCTGTGTATGTTGAAGGAAGTTATTTGGTGTTCTGTTTTTGAGCATTTTGAATGGTTGGAGTTTTGTAAAATAAATTTGTTGAGCTTTTATGTAATTTGTTTGAAATGCTTGTTCGTTGAAGTGGATTGTTTGTAGTGTTCTGTTATGGGTGTTTGAGATGTGTAATGTCTATCCCTATTTTTTCCTCATTTTTGTGGTTTCTTTTTAGTTAATTTGCCTATGTTTTGCTTCTTCTTACTGTTTGACTGTAGGAATTATATGTTGAGGTGGACTGTATTAGTGTTCTGTTATGGGTATTTGAAATGTGTAATACCTGCCCTTTTTTCCCTCAGTTTTTGTCATTTGTTTTTTTGTTAATTTTCCTATGTTTTGCTTCTTCTTACTGTTTGGCTATAGGAATTATATAAATATTTATTTAATTTCTAGAGTTATTGGTTTATTAAGTTTTTGAAATGTGTAATACCATTAAGTTTTGTGATCAGTAAGTATTTGTGAATTATATAAGTATTTGAAATGTGTAATACCATTAAGTTTAATACAACATAAAGCAAGCAGGAAAACAATAAAATTTGAACAAAAACAAATGGAAGAAATCGAAGAGATGAAGATAACAATAAATTACATCATACACTTACAAAGATAAAAACCACAAATGTACAGCTTGGAAAGCCCCCAACGAACAAGACCTAAAAATAAAACCCCTTTATACTGTCAATTTTAAGCTTCAATATTTTTAGATCATCCTTTTCCATGCAAAATAAAATCTCTTGCTATCTTGTTTCAATTATTTTGAACCCCACATAATTATGGATGAATTGGATAAGAAATTAAGGGATGACACACAATGGGTTTGGTAGAGAAAATTCCAAATAACGTATAAATAATTTAACGAAAAAGGCAACTAATAATTTTCTTGTCTCTGTTTAGGATATACTTGGTTCAACAATGGTAAGAGTTTTGTTGGCTAAAGTGATAAGGGTTTTGATTATGAGTAAGGTTTGAATAGTTGGATCAAACAATTTTTAGAGGTCACGCTAACAAGTTTGAAGTTTAACCGAATAAAAAACGACAGAGAAAATAACTACAAAAATATTTTTAAAGGTTCCACAACAATAAATACAGAAAGCAAAGCCATAACAGAAGCTAATATTGGGAAACCCACAAAACAATATATCCAAAAAATATGATCATGCCTTGCACGTCTTTCTGCCCTTTTTCAATTGAGTTTTACTTTGACAATAGTGAATACGAAGAGGTGCTGGAAGTAGAAGTTTTAATTGAGAAATGTGAATAGGAAGAGGCATGATGGTTACAGTTTCATGGTAGTTTGCTGTCGGATTTATTAGTCTCTTTCAGAAAAGGTTTCGAATATTAATTATTTTACAACTACCAATGAGATATTGATTAAATTTAATTTTATTGTGCATAGAGAAATACTATGATGACTTCAGGGCGTGCCTTCTCAATACAAATGTTATGCGCATTAATGTCCTCATTAGGCGATAAATTGCATTTATAATGGCGCAAAGATGTACCATGATGATTTCATTCCCAATAACCGACGCAAAGATGTACTGGCGCAAATACTATAAATTATAATAAATACTACGATGCTAAACGAAAAACAAATGCTATAATTATGCTATGATGTCTTCATTACTCATAAGATAAATTGCATTTCCAATAACGAAACGTGAATAAACGGAAAACGTTAAAAAATTTATTGTTTACAAATGGACTTAAACGGAAAATAATAAATTATTCTGTTAAATTAATAATTTTCGTTACATAGGCTCTTTATATATATATAGAAGATATATACACGTCATGATCAGTTAATTGTTACTATAAAAAAAAATGGTATTAATTATGATCAAATATTTGGAATAAAAATGATTATTTATGAAAAAAATAAACTAAAAAATGATTAACTAAAAATAATTATTTTATTACCAAAAATTTCAAAGTTTGGACGCAAATGGGTGCCGGACTTAAAGTCATTGATATCTTTTATATCTAGCTGAAACTGATCAAATATGCCTGGGATTCTGTCCAAGTTGTCTTCTGCCAAATTAATAAATCGACCACAGATATCATAGGAATACCGAAGCTGGATTTTTGTTTTGGAAAATTCTGGAGTCACAAACAAATCCCACAAACATACTTGTCATAATTTTGTTAGATGATCCCCTCCCTACTCTCTCTCTTCCTCCCTTCCTCCCTTCCCCACAATTTTCCTTATTTTATTTTTTCTTCTCCCTGTACTCCCTCTTTCCCTGCTCCATTTTTGTTCTTCACAACTCGTGAGAACCACACAAACAGGATGTGCTATCAGTTTATTTCCTTAAACCAGTATTCAGTTGTATAAACTCCTTTATTAGTGCAGTTTTTATGCTCCTCTTTATGAGTTTTATTATGTTTGTACAAAAAATGAAGGAGTTTATTTGGGCCGTCAGAACTGATTCTCGAGAGGATCCCAGAGATTTTGAGTGGAGAAGTGGAGGTTAAGGGTAAGAAGATCTGATTTTCGCACAAAAAAAAAAAAAGCATAACAAAACAACAAACCAAATAATATAATCGGAAAAGTTGAAAAAATAATTATACTAATAATGCGGGAAGTTAAATTTAAATCAATCTTTCTTTTTTCTGTTCTTTTTTCTGTTCTTTGAAAAATTAATCACCTTCCATGATTTAGCCATGAAAAGTTAGAAAAATATATGAGAGAGAGAGAGAGAGGCGTTGCGTTGTTGAAGAAATCTGGATTTTGGAGAGGGGCGTTGCAAGGAAAACATTGAGATGGGAGTTGCAGGAAGGTGACTGTTTATGTTCTGGAATAAAAAAATATTCTGGAATAAAAAAATGACGTGGCATTTAGCCATGACAGTTCGTGAGATCTCTAGATTCCTATGTGTCTATAGCAACTCTCTTTTGTTTTCCGACAGTCCTTGAATTGAGTATGGTGCATGACATCAAGCATGATCATGTACCATGATTTAGTTTGTTGCTTGCAGCTTACTCTAGCTAGCAGGAAGACAATGATAAAACAAAAGCTAGCTTTCTTTTTTCATTTTCATAAATCTTTACATAGCTAGCACGCAGTTTATAATGACAATACAAGAACTGAGAGAAATATATCATGTTTTTAAGGAACAGCTTGCTGAGGCTCCAGTACTGCCCTGATTTGGAAGCTTTCGGCTCAGACATAGATATGATCGACCTGGCCGTGGCCTGCCGACGTCCGCAAATTAACTTGTAGAATATGAACATGATGCATGCATGTCTACGTACGTAAGTTAATTGGGTGAATCAGTGAGTCAACCTTTTGAGACAGGCCTTTCGGAATGAATAGCGTTGAAAAAATTTCATCCCAAGACACTTTAAAGATGAAAATGAGTTTTTTCACACGAAAATTTGTCTCTAAAGAGTAAGTTTGTAGTGTGAACGTGGCAAGTGTTGGGGGGGGGGGGGGGGGGGGGGGGTGTGGTTATAATTGAAAATCTTCCATTTTTCTGCTCAAAATTCTGCGAGTAAGGCAGAAACGGATGTTGAGCATCCAGAAGTGATCCGGTATGGATTGGAAATTTTTTTTAACTCATCTTAATTTAATTCATCTCAATTCATCTTTATTTCATCATTACATTTTTATAATTTTTTATACAAAACACAAATTTTTATACACATATTTCAAATTTCAATACACATTTTTTAAATTCTAAAATAATAATATTAATATTAAAAAATAAACTAACTCATCTCATTTCCACTATTTTAAAGTCTTAATTAACTCTGTTCCACTATGGGCATAATCTCTCAAACATTATTGATGAGAGTGATTGTTTGTTGTTGGTACAATCTCTAAGACAAAATAATATGCTTGGACTTTATGTGCGCTGTTTGCATAAGTACATGGGCTCAAGTAAGGGTGAACTTCTGAACCGACCCGACCGGTTAGGCGAGATTCTGACCCGACCCGACTTCATCAAGTACCGATAGCCCAGTTGGCTGTTTGGCCGATTAGCCGATCTGATACCCTTATCGGTAATCGGTATTCCAATATTTTATTTTATTTTTTTAAATCCTACCAGCCCACTAAAAAGATGCAACAGCCTTTCTTTTCTTTAATCATACAAAACCTCTTATCTCTTCTATATTCCTTTCGCATAAACAGATGGCTTCATTCTTATGGTCATCATCATCGGCATGAACTCGGAGCCCCGTATGACCGTCTTATGCAATACCCAGATCCAGATTCGATCTCGTCTTTTGTGGCTCGGTGCCTGTTTATTGAATCTAAGATTTATGGAGAGAAATGAGAGCTCTTAATCGTTCTTCGACGTCCCAAATCTCGACCAGGTCCCCAACAATGCCTCTATGTCTCTCTATTCCACCTGCTTCTCCAAAGGTACGTAATCAACACCATCTTCCTCATAGGTCGGAGGTTTCAAGATTAAATATCCATATTCTTCATTGCGAGAAAAAATCCTGAATTGATGGAGAGAAATGAGAATGTGGCAAAGAGTTTTTGGATAAATCGGGTTATCGGGTATTTTCGTTTGAAACTCAAACGTGTCGGTAACGAATATCAAAAGGTGGTGCTTCCATTTGTATTGTTATCAGGTCGGGTTATCGGGTCGGTAGTCGGCCGGTAGAACGACCATTTTGTTCACCTCTGCGCTCAAGAAATGTTTTAACTCATGTACTTTTAATCATGTGTTTATGAAAGAGAATATGACAGCTCATCAGCTTGCCCGTTATACTTGGAGGGTTAAGACTTGAGAATATTCAAATTATATGATGAAATTGTATTCCAGACTTTATTTCTCAAATTATTTGGCTTCATAAATATCCATAATTGTTATATCTAATGAAGATGGTTGATTTCTTAAACCCCCCCCCCCCCTCCCCCCAAAACAAATTTTATAACCCTTACGTACATACTTTCAAAAAATTTCTAAAACCTGCATATATAGAAATGCCTATCTCTAATTTTCTCTAAAACCTTATTTAATTTCTATATATCATGTATTTACTATGATGTGGTCCCTTTAAAACTAACTTCTTTGCTTCCAACAATTCTTTCAATTTGATGGGTGAATTCTGAAAAAACTTAAAACTAAAACTACATTCATGAAAATAATAAATTTATTAATATGAACCCCAAAATTCATGTTTATATGAGATTATATAAGCTTCTTTATATGGAACCCAAATCGGAATAAATACTAAAAAATTAATTTAAGGTTGAAATCAGGAAAAATCAACTCATAAAAAGTTTATATATATTTATGAGAATTTGAAAACGATTACGAGTCCTACATATAAAAAGATGTTAAGTTGAAAAAAATTATGAGTTTAACGTATAAACAAATTTTGAATGGAAATAAATTTAATTATTTAAAAAGAGAAACTTTTTGAACACGTGACACTTACATGTGGTGTTTATCAGAAACTAATAGTCACCTGCCATAAAATGGAATCCAAGGAAACGCGCGTAGCAAAGAATCACAAACCCATTAGCCTCATCTCTCTCTCTCACTCTCACTCTCACTCTCATTTTTAATCAATTTGAGTTCTAAAATTTTCGAGCTTGTAATCAATTTCATCTTTTCGTTACGGCTTTCACTAAGAGGAACACCTAAGAACACGTTTGGCCGCTGAGAAACCATAGGAAAACGAGAAGAAAGCCAGGGTGAATCCGAATCAACATGGTCTCTGTTTTTTGAAGTTTTCCATTACTTTTTATGGGCTGGTTTTCTCTATTTCATCTAATTTGACAAAATCGTAACTCAAAATCTAAATCATAAAAATTTTACAGAGATTATTTCTCAATTTGTAGAATGGATCTTTCTCTTCTCACTGCAACTCCATTCTTCAGAGCCTATCCGGAATTCAAGAAAAACCAGATTTGAGATTTTGTCCCCCATCGTTGTAGCAAAAGTGACAGTGAAAAGTCGTTTATAGAGAAAATGTTGGAAACCCAAATGTGAGATTGTCTTTCCTCCATCTTTCTTCTTCGTCGTGTTTCTTCTTCCCCTGATTCCATAGAATACCTGAAGCAAAATTCCTAATAGCTCTGGAATGACCGGAAGAAATGTGGGAGCTCTTGAATGTGGCTTCGTGAGGCAGTCGTCACTTCGTGGAGAAGACGATGAAAGAAGTAATTCAACAAGAAAAGTGCTGAACAGTAACAAAATCCCCTTCGCCTTCTCCATGAACCCAAACTAAATATAAAAAAAAAAAAAAAATTAAGCTTGTTGGTGCTTAGCAACTCGGTATTCGATTTGTGGTTAATTAATTGTGAAAGAAGAGAAATCCATGAACCCAAACTAAATAAGAAAAGTGAATGGGTTTTCTATCCTACACTGATTATATTTGTAATTTGTGTAACAGAACCAGAGAGGGAGAGCACGATTCGATTTTATGGGCGTGATTCTTTTATTTTTCATGGAGTTAGGAATTCGGTTTCATGAAGGAGGGAAGGAGATAGCACAGAGAGGGAGATAGATTTTGCAGGGGAGGGGGGGGTTAGGCGATTTCGGTTCGAGGGAGAGGGAGAGGGAGAGAGTAACAGAGCAGAGAGGGGGGATGGGGAGGCTCAAATGCAAACAGATCGATTTTAGTTTAATAATAATTTAGTAAACCACTTCAACAGATCGAATTTTGGTGATTTTAGTCATTTTAAACCGATTTGAACTTATTTCAATAGATTGAAAATTGTATTTAATTTTTAAGTTATCTAACAATTGAGGTTTTGATTTAACTTCTTGTACAAAAGTGTAATAAAACTAAACATATATTAAGTTATTAACTTTTTTATGATCATCGTATTCAATAAGACACACATGCAGAAAAAACAAAACAAAAAATATGTAGTTATTTATTCTATATATGCATTTATTCTTCGTATGATCAGATCAGTAAAAAGATAACCACAAATTGTTATTAAATCCATTAATTACATATTATTAGATTCATATCATATTTGTATTAAAAGCTGACCAATAAATTTAAATTTTATGCTCTTTTATACACGATATAAAATATGTAAATTTCATTATATATATATATATATATATATATATATAATTATTACATCTAATCAACATTGAAATAACCAATTTGAACTTGCATAAATCATCTTATTTATTGAATCGATTTTTATCTAGTTATTTTTCGATGGGCAATGATATGTGACATCATGGTTGGGGTCTCTTTATGCACTCCTAATAATAATTTATTTTTTATATTTTTATAATTCAATTTTTTTTATTTTTTTATTTTTTTTACGGAAATAATAAAAGAAGGTATGCAAGTAGAGAATATATGTTTTTTTTTGTATTTTTCTTTTATATTTAAAAAGTCCGTAAAGGTGCAAAGGGACCCTAAAAACATTTCTATATTTGGAACCTTGCTTTAAAAAGTAAACCTCTTTTTAACACTCAAATAGGTCGATTTTGGGATGCCCTGGCACCTGCCCTTAGGTTAGCCAATGATCAGCTCTACCTCAAATCATATATATTCCTCTTTATTACTGCAATTTAATTAATTTGTGATTTTAATTGTATTTTAATTGTAGAATGGCCAGCCAACTGGCTGTTAACGCTAGCTCATGGATTTCAAAAGTAGAGCTCCAAGCACAGCCTGTTGCTCAGTAGAGTGGCTGCTCTTCCTGTTCTTCCTAAAGCAAGAGAGCAAGTGTGTGTATATAGAAATCCATTATGCTCATGTTCTTCGATGACGCATAAAAGTCTTCTGGACATACGTGCTTGTTTATCCAAAAGGTATGTACAGATTAAGAGGATTGAAAATCAAGTAATGTAATACTATTGTACTGCCCCCTTTTCTAGTTGTTTGCTTTATTTTGTATCACTGTTGCTGTTAAACATGGCTTAAACTTAGAGCTCAAATGACCCTCTTGACGTACATAGTACCACATGATTTATTAAAAGTAAAAAATAAAATAAAATAAAATTATATTCAATTAAAAGATCAGCGTCTAAACATATAAAAGATGAAAATTAAAACTCTAGATTTCCTCTACCGCGCTATCCCTTTTTGTGTTTGTATTTTTAAATTTTTTTTTAATAAACCACGTAGCATTACATGATAGTGTCATATTAAAAGAATATCTAAGTGGTAAGTTTCAGATGGCCAAATAACATTATTCGCTGATTCAAATTCCGAATAACTCATAGATGAAACGTTTATTAGAAGAATAATGCTATACACTACACCATTTCACTTTCATCCCATCATGTAAGATGCAACATATTTATCATTATTAGATGATAAAAAATCATCAAATTAAAGATCATTTAATAATAATAAATATGTTAATCTTTTATAATGGGATGAAGTTGATCACCATGAGCCAGGTTTACTGCCACGACCGGTAGAATAGATCTTGACTCTAGCTAGTCGTTCTGAATGGCTCTGAGTCTCGCATTTTGTTCATTTTAGTTTCAAGTGAAATAAAGAATTGTTGCAGTTCGAGAACATCAAAGGCAGGTGAGAGTATCACCAGGTTAGGTTTGGTTAGTATTCCACGTGATAAATAACAAGTAAAAACTTTGATACTCGCTAATGAAGGGTTGTTTGTATTTAAAACTCAATTTTACTATTCACAACTAATTTCGTACTTTCAACTCATCTCAACCACTCATTTCAAATTTCAACTCATCTCAACCATTCATTTTATTATTATTCATAATTCATCTCATTTCATCTTATATCTGAATTCAAATGTTATTTAATTTGTCATCTCCAATAGTGTTCCAATGGGACTTTATAAAATTTAACCTACGATAACACCTTAATCATGATTTCCCCCAAAATCCCAAATTAGAAGAAGATCACCATTCTGATTAACATTTCGGTTGTACCACAAAGCATAACTCATGTACAAAGTTCGTATTGTAACATTCTATAAACCCCAAGACCCTTTCCATAGCACTAAAGTTACATTCATTGACGTTATTTTCTTCCCATTTTGCCTAGTTTTGGTCTGATGACTCTGACCAAGGACAAAACAATAATCCGGGGCAAAAAGCAAAAGCACCACCAAACACCTCACTTTTTAGGCAAAATTCCAAAAGTCCCAAATCTATTCCGAAAACTAAGCAGCGATGAACTGTAGCCATAAGTTAATCGTTTCAAATGCCACAGTCTTAAAAACAGAAAACAGAGCATGCGATGAAGGGGGAACAGGAGGGGAAAACTACAGGGGAACATATGAAGAACATACAATATACATTTTAGTGCATGAAATTTAAAGGATCTTTTTAATACAGGAAATTCAATTATTCTAGTCATTCCCTGGTAGAAATCTCAAGCATAGAACCCAAAAAATGGAAAACCCATTGAGATTGTAAACGGGATCCTGGATAATCTCACTTGGCGCCTAAGGTTGGGAAGTGACTAGGATCTTCAATAGATGGGGCTGCCACATTGCTGCCTGCATTTCCACCAAACCCTCCTCTCGAACCACGACCCCGACCTCGACCCCGGCCACCTGGGTTGTGGTACCTTTCTCCTTCAGCAGGCTTCAAGAATTCATTAATGCTGACAGACTATAAACACCACAAACATAATAATTGAGTTCAGTATTAACCAGAAAGGGGCAGCAATGGCAACACAGCAGGAATGAGAACCAGGAAACAGTTCAAGGTAGCAGCATTTAAGAAGCAAAACATACAAAAGACAGTCAAAGAGACGGGCATGTTAATTGTTCCATCTGCTTGTGGAGTGTATCAAGTAAAGCAACTTCCAGCATAAACACAGAAAAGGCATGTGTTTGTTAATACAATTTCAATGTAAAATTAGGGAACCCAGACTACCTTCTTGGCCTTCTCTTCCTTCTCAGCCTCTCTACGCCTATCCTTCTCAGAACCCTGATTTGGAAAAAAAAAATGCAAAAGAAATTATTGTACTGATGCCAAGTACACACAAACAAGATAAACAAAAACTTCAAAAGTTACAATGGAAAAAAAGGGGTTTCACCAGTTTAATAAAGATGTCATCACTGCCCTTCTTGCTTGAAAGTTGTTGCATGGATTCAAACTCTTTCACATCCACCTTTCTTTCCTCGGTCTTAAGAGCCAGCAGGGCCTTCCTCTTCTCCTCCAGTAGTTTCTCATATTCTTCCAGAGTCATCTCCTGTTATAAAGGAAACAAACCATAAGTACCCACCATAGGTACCCACCAACAGGTGGTGCTATTGATCAGGAATCACACCTCCTGAAGTGGAAATCACTGGCTCGGATCTCATCCCCCTCCTCTTGGGGTCAAACTCACCCGTCAAAGAAAAAAGAAAATGTACAACCATAGGGTATATCACCAACACTTGCAATATCGATATAGGTAATGGATACCATAATTGGCCTGTAATCTTATAGGCCGCATTTTACATTTCAAAAAAACTGGAGCTGCCGAAAGATTTCTCATCAATAAAATGTGAACTAATTCATTACGACAAATGCAGTGGATGAAAACCACCACATTTTTTGAAGCTCATTTGCCAAACACAATAACAAATACAATCACAAGTAGAAGATCAATGTTTTAAAAATGATACACGATTAGTCTTGAAAAAAATACAATTACATTCAGGTTCTTGCAGAAAGGCAATTCGTCTACTGATAAGATATTAGTAGAATTTTCTAATGGGTGAGAAATGAAACACGTAAAGGTCAATACTTAAACATTAAGCAATTCAATTACCAACGTACTCACAGAGCAAAGGGTAACTAAACTCTAACCTCATTCACAATACTCCTAGTACTCACTCAAACCATGCAACAATCATGCAGCCAAATTTATTTATGTTATTTGTTCATATCTATACCCAAAAGTTATGATTTACATTTACTAAATACAAGAACACATATTATTGTGGATACTAATCTAGAAAAAAATATTTCTTTCGGATAAAAGAGATCCGGAAGTGCCTAAATTAAAATAACAAGGAACCCTTGTCATATTCTTTGTTATCCTTTGTTAAAGTAGATATGGCAATTGTGTAAGGAAAAGTCAATAAGATATACTTGATAGGCTTTATGCATCTATTTCTGTTCTCTGAAAAATTAGAAAGAGTATAAATGGATTTTCTGAAAACAAAATATTTTAGATAAAATTTGAAGACACCTTATCCTCGGGCTCTTTTTCTTCAGCTTCATTAGAAGGATTCTCCTTGTTGCTGTCTGGAGCCTCTTCCTCAACTACAGGCTTTTCATCACCCACATTCTTCTCAGTTTCATTGACAACCTCTTCAGTCACCCTAAGTACGAAAAGACAGTGAAAGAGCTACATGACTGTTTGATACAAATAAAGCATATTACTAAGAAATATGATATGTGCCTAGAGAAACCCAGGCATTGGCTCAAGTGGTAAATGCCCTGGGCTTGTGGGTATGCTCCCCCAGGTCTAGGTTCAAATCCCCTTGGAAACAATCTGTAGGGGCATCGGACAGAGGAACTTTCTCCTTGAATTACCCAATGTGTACTAGCAAGAAACTCATTGCCGAGGGTGCATACACCCATGGGACCAGTCGGGACATTATTCCAGGACACCCAGTGTCAAAAAAAAAAAATAGCATGTGCCTAAAGAGGGTTCTAAATTTTATTTTATTTTTTGATAAGTACTAAACAGGGTTCTAAAATTGACAGCAAAAGTTTTACAGAATGGACATACTCAATTTCATCAGTTTGTGTTCCCCAGTTTCCACGACCAGACCCTTCTCGTTTGACCTCATTTCTGCTCATAAACGTATTTTAGATTGAAAGCATTTTAATCAAGAAACAATTTAATGAAAAATAAAGATAACTGCAAGGAACTGTTATAGAATAGGTATTCACCCACGCCCAGTCCCACTACGGCGTTCAAATGGCCTTCGAGGACGTTCTCCATCATCACCTTCTCCATTGCTGAAACCACCTCGACGACCACCACGGTAAGGACCACGAGGTCCACTGTAGCCCCGCCTTTCAGTAGACTTACCCGATTCCCCTTCTTCAAGGGCACCTTGACCAGTGGGAACTGCACTGTTGCTGAATGAGCTCTCATTGTTGGAAGAGTCACGATTGAAACCACCACTGCCTCGGCCACGCCCAAATCCTCGTCCACCTCGACCTCCTCCGCGTCCACTTTCATTCCTAGCCTCTCTCACTACTCAGGTGGAAACAAAATCCCAATCAATACCATAAAAATAAGAACCACGACAAAGAACAACATGACTGCAAACAAGAGAACAGAAAACACAATACAACTAAATGAAAAACCTTGAATATTTGTAATCACAACTGCCATAAACAGAAAAAATGAGCTGAATTTCTTTTTCGTAATAATAATGTAATAACATCAGAGGACGGGGAAAAGGAAGTATCAGGGAAACTCGGAACTGTACAAAAAACCAAAAGAACATTAGGAAAAAAAATTACAATATGATTTATAATCATGAAATGTTGTATTTCGCAAGAGAAAAAAGCTACATATAATTCCACTAAAATTTCAATTAACTGTTAATTGTAAAACTATAAAACTTACCAGCTATCCATTATTAACCAAAACCCAATTGAATATATAAAAATGCAGCAAATCATGAAATTCTCCATTATGTACATGGTATAATCGGAATTCCCAAAATAGCCAGAACTATTTAATTATAATAGTTTCCAAACGCGTAAGAAAAATCAAATACCACACTATAATTCTAACAAGTCATTTTCTTCATATACTGTACAAATACACCACCTTTCTTATCTCACCTCTTCGATTGCATTTTCAAATAAACTGAAAATAAAAAAAACAAAGCACAGCCCATCTTGCGGAATCGAAATGGAAAAAACGAAAGTAGAAAACGAAGAGGAACCGAAAAAGCTCACCGGCTTGCGCAGGGGGCAGGGGCTTCGAGGGGAGTTTCGGCGGCGGCTTGGTCTGCTGCTGCTCAGAGGCCGGCTTAGATGGAGCCGCAGGAGCCACCTTCTTGGGTTGCGCAGCTGCGGCGGCGGCAAGCTTCTGCTGAGCTGCGATCAGCAGAGAGGGGTCCTCGGCGTCGTCGTCGCCCAACAAATCAAAGGGGTTCATGGTCGCCATCCTTCCGAAATAGATATGGAAACGGAAGCGGAAAAGGAGCCCTTTCAGAGATTAACACGAAAGGCGACCAAGAACCCTAACTTAACAACTCCTCCATCGGTATATAGATATAAGAACAATAAAAGCACAGATCTGTGAGACAGGGAGATGGAGAGAGTGAGAGTAACCCTAGCCGCAAGAGAGCTTGTGAGAGAAAGAAATGAACCCAATCTTGAAACGCTGAATTTATTGTTGGGTGTCCGGACAAAGGACCTCGTGTGTGGTGTGCGACATCTATTATTCTATTCTATTTATATCTTCTTCTTTTTTTATTTTGAGAAAATATTACTTATCATTTTTTTTTCTATCGTCATTTTATAATTTATTATATTTTATTCTAAAATTTATTATCTAATATCACATTATAAAATAATTAAAAAATAATAATAAATAGATCTATTTTTTATTTTATTTTTTAACGTGGCTTTAGTTTCTTTATTTTTTTAATCAAATGTTTGCTAAAATTAAATAGTGAGATGAAAGAATAATTTTTAATTAAAAATTAAAAATTAAAAATTGAATAAAGTATTAATAATGTATTAATTTTGAATATTATTATTATTATAAAATTTGAAAATTTTATTTTAAAATTTAAAAAAATTAAATTATTTATTATATTTTATATAATAATTATAATAATTAAATAAATTAAAAATGTTTCTCGAACCGAACAACTCTTAAAACCCAACCAATGATCCTCAATTTTTCTAACGATAATTGTGACATCTTGATTCGTGCGGGTGTGAAGTGTTCAGGAATAAAAATAAATTTATAAATTAATAATTTAGAATGAAGAATGAAGAAAGATACGCCCACCGCTTGCCCATTTCGCTTGACGTAGCGTGCCTGGATAGATTAAAACTTAGTTTGGATTTGAAAATGACATGAATTTAGATAAATTTAATTTATTTTTTAATATTATTATCATTTTAAAATTTAAAAAAATTGAGTTGAGGTTTAAAAATTATGTATTGAAATTTGAAAAATGTGTATATAAATTTATATTTTGTATGAAAAATTAAAAAAATATTAATAATGAAATAAAAATGAGTTGAGATGGATTTTGAATCCAAACCAAGCCTAAAAAAAGTTTCATCCACTACAAAGAACGAAAAAGTAGACATGTTCCACCTAGAACGACCTTCTTCATTATTTTCTACTCTTACCTTTCCATCACCTTAACCTTCAAGCCTTCGTCAACAACATCAAACAATTTTGTTTTCTACCTAGCCTTATTTATTTTTAGAGAGGAGACCAAGAACGAAAAAATAGACATGTTCCACCTAGAATAAATCTTATTTGTCGATTTTTGTAAGATGGGTAATATGTCACAAGCTGCTTTCCATATGAACATTTTCACTTTCATAGGCAAGTTGAGGGATCACATTTGTTTCCAGTCTATTAATCCCTTAGAAACACTAGAGCTTTCTCCTTTGGCTTGTCTGTTGATGAATTGTTGGAGATGATAGACACTTCTCATATTAAAGCAACTATTGGCTATCAGCCCCCATGTCATTGTGTCTTATGTCTTTCTTAAGCTTAAAAGAATTTTACAGATGACATTTATAATCTCCTCAGGGAACATATGCAGTAATCTCTATGTCTCCTCATGGAAAATATGCATGCTAAATGGAGTTAAAAAAGAATCCATTTGTCGTGTCAAGCCCTAATGTCAGTTCCAATCTCCACTCTCCATTTGCTGCCTCTTTTAACTAAATCAATTGCAAATCATAGGCTTTGTCACATAAATGATGAATTAGTTTCCTTTTTTGCATCTAGAACTGAGTTATTTTTAAAATATTTTTGTTTAAGGATTTGAGCCACTAAGGAGTTTGGATTGTGATGAACCCTTTAAATTAGCTTTGATAGTATGACGATATTGAATGATTCCAATTCCTTAAACCCCAATCCTTCTTCCCTAAGTCTCCCATGCTTCTCAAATTTTTTCAATGGATTTTGTTCTTGTCATTGTCACTATTCCACCAAAAATTTTTCATCATTAAATTAATTTCATTTAACAACCTTTTTGGAAATCTAAACACACTCATAATATAAGTGAGAATTGCTTGAATTACTACTTTGAGAATGACTTTTTTCCCGACTTGTGAGAGAAAATTATGCTTCCAATTGGCAAGTCTGGATCAAATATACTCTTTTATGGCTCTAAAGGAGTTGTATTTTGATCTTCCAACCATTGTTGGCAGGCCCAAATATTTTCCATTATTGTTATTAACATAAACACATATGCCTTCACAACTTCTTGCTGTTATAGTGCACAGCTATTTGTGCTGAAAAAACTATTATCTTTTCTTTATTCAAGACCTATCTGAATGTTTTTTCATATATAGATAGTAAGCTTTGAATGTTTTGTCATTCATTAGGAGTGGCTCTACAAAAAAGGACACTGTCATCAGCAAAGAAAATGTGGGTAACTCTTTAACCCTCTCGAGCTGTTGCAACTCCCTTGATATCTCTCCTCTGTTCAGCTTGTTGTAGCAAGACACTAAATCCTTCAACACATAATATAAATAAATAAGGATCTTCTTACCTAATTCCTCTTTCGAGTTGAACTCTTCACCTTTTTTCCGTTAATAGAAACTGAGTAGGTTACTAAGGTAATGCAATCCATGATTGGCTTGATCCATTTGTCTTTAAAGCCCAACTTTTTCGTAACAACCTCAACAAAGCACCATTCAAGGCAGTCATATGCTTTTGACATATCCAACTTGCCATTGAGCCTATTTTGCCCTTTCGTTTTATTTTCATGAAATGTAATAGTTCATATGCTATGATGACATTGTCTGTGATTAGCCTGTTGGAGATGAAGGCACTTTGATTGCTTGAGATAATGGAGTTCAAAACCTGCTTCAACTTGTTTGCTAGAACTTTGGAGACTAATTTATACAACACATTACATAAATTAATTGGTTTAAATTGGTTTACATGAGTGGGATCTTTTATTTTGGGAATGAGAGAAATAACTGTGGAGTTTAAACTCTTGTCAAAACTACCCCCATTCAGAAAATGAAGGAATCACATACCTCGTCTCCTAATAAATGTCAGTAGGTTTGATAAAAGTGGACTTTAAACCCATCGAATCTTGGGGTTTTGAGAAGGGCCACTTTATGGAGTGCTTCAGTAATCTCTTCCTTATGGAGTTACTGTTGTAGTCTGGTGTTCATATCTTTAGTGACCCTCACATTAATGTTCTGCAGGCATGTTTGTATTTCTTCTCTTGTAAGGTTGCTTGATGTAAAGACTTCTTTAAATATTAATTGAAAATTATAGTAATGTCATACTGATTTTCCTATTTACTGCCGTGCATATCTTGAATCAAGATATGCGATTTTTCTTTCGTCTTTGGGTGGCACACAAATGAAAAAACTTAGTACTTTTGTCATCAATTTTGATACCAACTGAATTTAGCTCTTTGCCTCCATTCAAGGTCTTCTTGCTCGATCAAAACCCCTAGTTTTTCCTTCAAGTGTTTTAATTTCCTCAATGTTTTGTGGGCCTTCAACATTTTGCAACAGGTGTAATTACTCGATTTTGAGTTTAATTTCCTGGTCAAAAACCATCTGCTTACTCTTACTCCACTGTAAGAGATTTTGAGAACAAGTTTATAAGTTCTTTTTAACAAGGTTCCAACTACTTTGTTCCTTCAAAACTTTTTTCTATCCAGTTTTAATGATCTTTGTACTCTCCTCCTTTTTCACCCATTTTTTCTCGAAGCTGAAAATATGTTTCTTAACAGGGAGATAATATTCTTGTCTTTGATAGGATGGTAGTAGAGGTCTGTGATCTGATCTCCTTGCTGTGAGAGTCTCAACTAAGAACCTATTAAATATATTTTTCCATTGAGGGTTTGCTACCATACGATTAAGTCTCTCTTTGGTAAAGTTAAAGACATCCTGTTTATTGCTCCAAGTGAAGCAATTTCCTTTCCATCCAAAATCATGCAAGTTATTGCAAAATAAAGCATTCCTGAAATTCCCCATTTGCCTTTCAACTCTTTGTTTTCCCCAACTTTTTCATGAAATGCCAAAATTTTATTAAAATCACTCATGACACACCAAGCATGATTAAAGCTTGGTTTGATCATATATAAAAGGTTCCAAGTACTGCTTATTTTTTAGGTTTCTAGATGCCTATAAAATCCTGTGTAAAACCACTTTGTTTGATCCTCTTTCTTAGTGACTTGAACATATTTGTGGTGATGGGAATAATTAACAAGTTTCACTGCATAATCTTTATTCCACAACATAGCCAATCCATCTCTCTTCCCCATAAGATTTACAGCAAAACAAGAGTCATAGCCAAGTCTTCTTTTGATGCTTTCAAAATAGGATATCCTTAATTTTTTCTCTATAAGAAAAATTAAGGAGGGTTTCTTTTCTCTGACTATCAAGTAGAGATCATGAATTACTCGGGAGTTCCCAAATCTCTAGCAGTTCAAAATTAAGTGTTTCATGATGATTGACGGGGCTGCCAAGCAACCTTTGCCAAGGACTGAAAATTTTGTTGTTCTTCCTCCCTATTGTAATACTTTCCTTTTTTAGCACCTCTAATCAATTCTCTGTTCTCTTCATTCCCTATGGAACTTCTTTTGCTTCCTGACCTAAGTGACATAGCCTTTAAAGCCCTTTTACGTCTTAATCTCCTTTCCATGTCCCTTAGGTAGGGGTTCTTATTACTTCAGTGAAAAGTTCCTTACCTCGTGGGTTTTCATTAGGCACAACATGTCCTATAGGAATGTTTCTTTCTGTCATACCAAGTTAATCATCTACCACCCCATCTGCTATAATCATCATAAGTTTATCCATAATATTATGAGTACCTAGTTGATCTTCTATTCTTTTTAATAGTTTTCAAATTACTTTCTACACTCTCAACATGCTTAGAGAAAATTTCTCCATTTTCTACCTTTTCCACTTTTTCTATACTATCTGGTTTACTTGATTGTTTCTGTGAGGGACCAACTACCATTTCTCTCTCTCTGGTTACACATTTCTTCCCTCCCTATTTCTTCCTATTGTTCTTCCACAACTTGTAGATTAAATATATTGCCTCTTGGTTTGGATTTTGCTCGAAGCAAAATTCTATATTGCTTCTAATCTGTTGAATTTTGTGCAACTTCATCTCTGCTTTTTGTAACCCAAATTACCATGAACCAGTGTTCCATAATTGAAACAAAGGCGATGCAGTTTTTCATATTTTATAGGGACCCAATCCTTGTCTCCCAACAAGGATTCTCAAGCCATACCATCCTCTTTAGCTTCCATTTCTTTAACCATTTCCTGAATTCATAATTTATTTTCCAAACTTTTTGTCCATACAATTGGTAGCTCATGCAATTGAATAAAAAAATATTGGCTATCGAATATCATCTTTTTAGGGGCCGGGGGGTGTTAAACCATCATACAACTTTAGAATAAATAAACAATTATCAAAAAGCCATGATTTACCTCTCAACATTTTGTTTCTATCAGTTTGACCTTGGAACGAATCAAGAAAAGTTTGAGCTCAACTTATAAAAAGAATAAGTCTTTTCAATCTTCCAGAGCTTCCCTATCATTGAACTAACCATTTCTTTTTTTTATCACTATCCAAAAATAGTTTTCTAATGATGCAATTTTCCCCATATTTTATTCGTTCTTCTAAATTATTTTCTTCTATTTGAAGTGTATTGTTTTCTTCCTTTGAAAGATGAAAATTTTCTTATTGTTCTCTCAATTCTTCCACGTTTATCGCTTTCCTCAACTCCCATTGATTTCGTGAAATCATCCATACTTTCGATTACTCTTAAGAATACTCGAAACTAACTCCACTGCCTTATCGTCCTTTCTTCAAGGCAAAGAAATTGATAAGCAGGATTCTTGTTAATTAAAATTCCATATTAGTATTCACTGTGCATATTACAATCATGTTCCATTAGTTTTGCTTGTATTTCCATTAAAAAAAAGTTTTGTTCTTATTTACTACTTTTATAAAAAGAAAACACACATAGACTTTTTATTTTCAAACATCACTTTAAGAGAGGATATCATTCTAATAAAATATAAACATAAAAACAAACTTGAATTTTATTTTCAGGGATTTTAACGAGTAGAAATACTTTAAAAAAAAAAAAAAAGGGTTCATAAATAAAGAAAGAAAAGACAGCTTGAACAAATATAAAAAAGCAAGATGAACAGTATATTATTATTCATAATTTTGAACTGTTAAATATATACCACCAAACCAAAACCTAAAAAGGAAATGTGATTCAATTTAGGCTCAGTTGGTATTCGTACGTGACTTCATATCATTTCAATTCATTATTATATTTTTTTATTTTTATATTAAATATAATTTTTAATATAATTTTTTTTAATTTTAAAATAATAATTATATTAAAAAATAAATTTATCTCTATTTATTTAAATTTAATACTAAATCTAAACTAGACTTAAAGGAATAAACATAAAACCTAATACGATATTAATGTTCATAGAATTGTAATAGGTGATGGGACGTATGTACAAAAGATAAAAGGATAGAGAAAGAGAATCATGATTGGATCACCCACGATAATTTCACGATGAAATACATATTATTTTGAGACTCACCATTTTTTATTTATTTATTTGGCCATATTCACAAGTTGTTCCCTCCACATTGACATGACATTGACATGAAAATGACATTTTCAAAACGATCAAAACAAAGTCGCTACAAGCATAGAAAAAACAAAGTCATCACAGGATTTATTTTATTGTCGAAATTACATATGCAAATGCATTAAAATTTACATCACACGAGAGTGATAAGATCCAAGAGACTTGGCTTTCTCAAAAAAAAATAAGAGACTTGGCAATTCAGGCCAATAATCTTGATAAGGATAATTTCACCATCCATATATAATGTTCCACACACCCTCTCTCACGTAATTGACAGCGCCATCAAAATGCAACATTGAGCTGCACAAAAGCAACACGACCAGAAGATATTTTGCATGATTATTAATCTGACTTAATTCTTTGAAAAAAGCAAGTTTTTTTTTTTATAATCTGTTTAACTATCCACCCCGATCATCATTATTGACATAAAATCAATCATTATGAGGTAATTTTGGTATGTGTTTTGATTGTACTGAATTTTGATTTTTGATTATGTTTTTTTATCTTAATTTAGATTAAATTATTTATATATATATTTATATATAATTTATTAATATATTAATTATTATTTTAAAATATAATTTATATGTATTTATATATATAATTTATTTATATATAGATTATTTTAAAATAATACACGAAATAATATCAATACTAAAATATTTCATTTTAATATTTTTATCAATACATTCACCAATTAAGTATTCAAAATATTGGTGACACCACTTACCACCATGTTGACAAGATCTGCCCAGCAACAACAAAGGATCCCCATAAAACACTTCCCTGTTGGTTATGTAAATAGACTTAGCAGTCGTGAGCACTTAATACAGTTAAAATTACTATTTATTCTAAATGTTTAAATTAATAAAAGGATGTAAATCTTATTATTTTTATATTTTAACATACACTCACATGTAAACCAGAGTCTCTCTCAATAAGTTATTCAATACATAAAATATTTAATTAAATAAAATAGAGTGTAGAATCAGAATTTAAATTTAAAATATCTATTTTGATACGATGTATAATTATTGCTTATTTCAAAATTTTAAACTAATAAAAAAATATAAAATATAAAATATCAGTAGCATTGTGCAATTATGCACAGACATTGGAATTAAAGCAAAGCTACAGTAGAGTGACCATGCACTTTATTGTTTTTCTTTTTATTTTTTCCCAATTGCTGCATTGATTTTAGTTTTTAACTCATAACTCAACTGGGGATGCAGATATTACGCATTTGCCTTCGGAAGAAGCCCTTTGAATAGTGTGCAGCATAAAGTCCGAAATCTGCCCCGGCCCAATCCTTTGATTTCTGGTTTGAGGCTTTCTGATCACAAAGTTATTGAAATAGGTTGTTTTCAGGAGCAAAGAAAGGCCGTTATACAGATTATGTGATCCTAAATTGATAACCGTCACAAGGAAGTCCAAATCGCCAAAGGGTAAAATCATGTTAAATTCGATAGCACGCTGCTGCAGAATGCAATAATCTTTGTCAATCCACGTGCATAAGACGACCACGATGGAAGTCACTCCTATCTACATGATCCTATATACACATTTGGAAGCCATCTCAAAGAGCATGAAAAATGTTGGAGGGCTTGTCAAAATCGAAACAGATCATGAATATAACTAAACAATCACAAGAGAGAAGTAAAAGATATTTGTATTCCGATCCTAGCTGTTATGGCTCGGACCTCTCACAGACATATTCTCAAAAACGTGATTGACGTATGTATTTCACAATATTTAACCAATAGTCGCAATATTCAATCCGTTAATCATCAACATAAACCGAAATAGCAACAAAAACAAGAACGCATTTCAAGATCAAAATAAATGACAAGAACAATAAAAAGAATAGGAGAAATCGACACAAGAAATTACGTAGTTCGACCCTAATAGTCTACATCCACCGCAGGAACAGTCTAGGAGTCTTTATTATTGAGAAATGTACCAAAAATGAGAGTTTACATGTATATACAGAACCTTTGTGATCCATGGCACAAACTTGAGTTATTAGCTCCCTCGTATTCTCTCTAACGAAGCTTTACAAATTGATACAATAATCTCTGAATATTCCTCACACAGAACCACCAAAGAAAATCAAGAGTTTCTCACAAAACACCACTCGATCTCCTCACAGCAATAGTTAGGGTTTGCCTTACGTTTCTTTTCTCTCGTAATCGCACAGAGTGAAATTGGTAAAGTGAAAAGTGTTGCCCGGATACACAAGGGCAGTTGCTATATATACACATACATAAATTACAAGTTTGCCATTGTACTTAATTACAGAAAAAAAAAATGAAATTTTTTTTTCATTTTTAAATGGCACCGTCTCTTCCATGGCTTTATACCCAACTTTCATCACGTGTAAGAATCAAAGGCTTGGCACATGTCTTCAACAAATCTCCACCTTGACAAGTCTTTTATTAAAGTGATCATCCTCTTCCTCTAGATTGTTCCTGCAAAGTGACTCGAGCTCTTATAGCTCCCCATATTAATCAAATTTAGGCAATGCCTAAACTTGGTAGCTAGTGGGGATTTTGTCATCATATCAGAAGGGTTTTCCTTTATTGGAACGTTTTCTACTTTAACCTCTCCAGATGCTATTACATCCCTCACAAAATGAAGTCGAATATCTATGTGTTTAGACCTTTCGTGGTATACTGAATTTTTGGCAAGATGTATAGTGCTTTGGTTATCACAGTGAACTGTGACAACCCCTTTAAATATGCTCAACTCATGTGAGAAACCATTTAACCACATAGTCTGCTTTATTGCTTCTGTCATAGCAATATATTCAATTTCAGTTGTTGATAAAGCAACTACAAATTGTAAATTACTTTCCAACTAATAGCCCCTCCAAATGCTGTTTACCCAGATAAGAATTTTCTGGTATCCAAATTAGCAGCATAGTTAGAATCCACAAATCCCTTTAATTCACTACCCTGTTGTACATCTCTTCCAAACCTTAAATCTAGATACTATGTCCCAATTAAGTATTGTAATACCCACTTCATAGCATGCCAATGTGGCTTTTTAGGATTACTCATAAACCTACTTACCATACTAACAACATAGGTTAAGTCAGGCCTAGAGCACACCATAGCGTACATGATGCTTCCCCCCATGCTTGCATAGGGTATACCTTGCATAAATCTAATGTCTTCCTCGATTTTAAGGGCTTGATTTATGGACAGTTTTGAATGTTGTCTTATTGGTGTGCTAACAAGTTTTAAATTAGACATATCGAACCTATTGAGGATCTTGCTGATATAGTTTTTTTGAGATAAATAGAGAAGTCTTCTTTTCCTGTCTCTAACTATTTTCATACCCAATATCATCTTAGCTGGCCCAAGTTCCTTCATCTCAAATTCTGTTTTTAGTATACACTTCACTTCTCCAATTAGATCGGCATCCTTACATGCTATAAGCATGTCATCTACATACAAAAGTAGGTAGATAATGTGGTCTCCTGAATGCCTAAAATATACATAGCTATCATAATGACTCCTTTTAAACCCATTTTCCAGCATATGAGAGCCAAATCTTTTGTATCATTGCCTTGGGGACTGTTTAAGTCGATACAATGATTTTTTAAACAAACACACATGATCAATGTTGGACTCATTTACATAACCCTCAGGGGGATTGCATGTAAATAGTCTCATCTAGTTTACCGTGCAAAAAAACTGTTTTTACATCTAATTGCTCCAAGTGTAAATCTTCATAAGCAGTATAGGATAGAATTAATCTTATTGAACTGTGTTTAACAACAGGTAAAAAAATTTCATTAAAATCTATCCCTTCCCTTTGAGTGAATCCATTTACTACCAGCCTAACTTTATACCTAGGCCCTCAACTCCTAGTATGCCTTCTTTCGTTTTGTAGATCCATTTAGACCCTACCAACTTAGCGTTTTCAGGCTTAACAACCAAGGGGTTTTATAACCCTTCTTTTTCTATCCTTGACCAAGTTGTATGAACTAGCTCCACCTTGATCCTCATCATCTAAAGTGAAAGTTTGAGTCTCAGCATCCTGACATTCTAATTTTCTCAAATTATTGTCAGGTTGCTCCACCTCAAGATGTATCTTCTCAGTGTTAATATCCTGAGTAGGTTCAAGTCTTTTATTTTTAACCTGATCCATTTCATGTTCATTAAAGATCACATCTCTACTACTGATACATTTTTGTATCCCTGGCTCATCAATCCATAACTTGTACCCTTTTAGTCCCTCAGGGTATCCTACAAAGATACATTTCATAGCCTTTGGTTCCAGTTTATCAGTTTAGGTGTGAGCATACGCAACACACCCAAACACCCTCAAGTAGTCATAGTTAAAAGGTTTCCCAGTCCACATTTCTTGAGGAGTATTAAACCCTATGGCTGGAGAAGGACTTCTATTAATTAAATAGACTACAGTTGTGGCAGCTTCAGCCCAAAAAGACTTAGGAAGTCCCGAATTTGATAATAAGCATCTAACCCTCTCCAATATGGTCCTATTCATCCTCTCGGCTAAACCATTTTGTTGAGGGGTTTCCCTTACTGTTTTATGCCTAGCCATATCCTCCTTCTGACAGAACTGATTGAATTCACTTGAGAGATACTCAAGTCCATTATCAGTTCTTAATTTCTTAACCTTCCTACCTACTTGAGTCTCTACCAATTTCTTCCATTCCTTAAATTTCTCAAAAGTGTCACTCTTATTTTTAAGAATGTACAGCCACACTTTTCTGGAATAGTCATCAATTATAGAGAGGAAATAACTTCCCCCTCCATATGAGTTGACCCTAGCTGGACCCCAAAGATCCGAGTGTACATAATCCAGGGTTTGTTTTGTAGTGTGAGTGGCTGTTTTAAAGCTTACCCTTTTTGCTTTCCCAAGGATGCAATCCTCACAAAAAGGTAAATTTTTCAGTTTTTTCTCACCTAGAAACTCCTATTTATGGAGTTCTAAAAGTCCCTTGTGACTCACGTGACCTAACCTTTTGTGCTATAGAACAACCATATCCTTACCTTTCTCTAGGATAGAAGAAACCTCACCTATAACAGTTTTCCCAATGAGGGTATACAAGTCATTTTTAATGACTCCTTTCATCACGATAAGTGAACCCTTGGCAACCCTCAAAGATCTAGATTCAGATATAAAAGTGTACCCTGATTGGTCTAACACACCTAATGAGATTAGGTTCATTTTTAATTCAGGTATATATCTAACCTTAGTTAAGAGTCTCTCAATACCATCATGAAGCCTTAGTCTCACCAACCCTATACCCTGGATTTTACAAGACTTATTGTTGCCAAACATCACAAACCCCCCATCTAAACTAGTGAAAGTTTCAAACCATGTTTTATTAGGACACATATGAAAAGAACATCATGAATCAAGAATCCATTCTTTTCCCGAATCAACCTCGGACACATTTAGAACTTTAGCACTCTCATATCCATCACTCACAACCGAGGCATCCCCCTCCTCCTTAGATCCATTTCCTATGTTAGATCTATTGTTAGGGCAATCTCTTTTGAAATGCCCCTCTTTGTAACACAAGAAGCATTTTAATTGCTTCCCTTTAGACTTAGACCTACCCCTCACTTTGTTTTTACTATTCTTTCCCTTTTGACCTCTTTTTTCAGCTCTCCCCCTTACAGTCAAGCCCTCCCCAGCTTCAGATTTTATTTCAGACATACCTTGTAATTCCTTAGAGTGTAATACGGCCTGAACGTCATCTAAGGTCAGTGTTCTCTCCCATACAACATGGTCTCTTTCAAACTAGTATAAGAATTATCCAGAGAACTCAACAATAAAATCCCTTGATCTTCATCATCAATTTTAATATCAATATTAGCCAAATCTAAAATAATTTTATTAAAAGCATCAAGATGGTCAGAAATTGATATACCTGCGGACATCTTGAATGTGTAAAGTTTTGTTTTCTTGTATAGTCAGTTGGCCAGAGATTTTGTCAGATTCCAGCAGCGGTGTCTTCGTTGGCTACCTCCCTCAGAACTTTGTCTCCAAGAGAAAGAATGAGTGCACTGTGAGCCTTACTCAAGATTTCTTTCTTATCCTTCTCTTCAGCAGCTTCCATTTTCTTTTCTCCAAGAAGAGCTTCTTGAAGACCCTGTTGAGTGAGAAGGGCTTTCATCTTGATCCTCCACAGTCCAAAATTATTTTTTCCATCAAACTTTTCGATATTGAACCTCGCAATCCCCATTGAACAGAATCGAAGCTCTTGATACCACTTGTTATGGCTCGGACCTCTCACAGACAGATTCTCAAAAACGTTATTAACGTATGTATTTCACAATATTTAACCAATAGCCGCAATATTCAATCCGTTAATCATCAATATAAATCGAAACAGCAACAAGAACAAGAACTCATTTCAAGATCAAAATAAATGAGAACAATAAAAGGAATAGGAGAAATCGACACAAGAACTTACGTAGTTCGACCCTAATGGTTTACATTCACAGCAGGAACAGTCTAGGAGTCTTTATTATTGAGAAATGCACCAAAAATCAAAATTTACATGTACATACCGAACCTTTGCGCTCCACGGCACAAACTTGAGTTCTTAGCTCCCTCATATTCTCTCTAACGAAGCTTTACAAATTGAGACAATAATCTCTGAATATTCCTGACACAGAACCACCAAAGAAGATCAAGAGTTTCTCACAAAACACCACTCGATCTCCTCAGGGCAATAGCTAGGGTTTGCCTTACGTTTCTTTTCTCTCGTAATCGCATAGAGTGAAATTCGTAAAGTAAAAAGTGTTGCCTGGATATACAAGGGCAGTTGCTATATATATACACATACATGAATTACAAGTTTGCCATTGCACTTAATTACAGAATTGCCATCATAGCTTTACTAACTTATTTAAACGGCACCGTCTCTTCCATGGCTTTATACCCAGCTTTCATCACGTGTAAGAATCAAAGGCTTGGCACATGTCTTCAACACTAGCCCATGTCCACAAATGTTGATGAGCAGAATTTGAAGGAAAGAAGAAAGAGGCAGTGGGAACAAGGAAAAAGAAGGGGTCAAGAAAAAGTAAAGATAAGATGGAAAGAAAGTGGAAGAAAGCGGAAAGGAGGAGAAGATGTCAGACTGTAGACACGTAATAGAAAGGGTGGTCATTCCTCATCACTACAAGGAGATACACGAAAAGAGGAATTAGATAAAAGGAAGTGCGAGACAACTTGAAAAAGACTTCTTTTTTAGTAGCTTCTTCACCCTCGTCATGACCTAGGTTCCAAAGAAAAGACTTCCTCCAACAAATAGATCTCAGATCTCCATTGCACGCACTGTAGCCATACAAATGCACTAGGTTACTATCAAGAGCTCTAGACTATACCGATCGAGGTTCGAATTATCACAACAGGTCGATCGAGCTCTAGAGTATATATATGTATGGGACACATGTTTAAAAAAATTACTACAAATTCAATCTAAGGACTTGGTGTTTTACTTTCAAACTTATGAAGAAGGAGATAAAAAGCATACAAGACTCGGCGGGGCGTTGAATGGCTCTTTTATCTAAAAGGTATAAGCATGACCTTTGGAGTTTAACTTTGGAGAGAATTAATAGACACAAATTACAATCTTAGAGTTTTACGATAGTCAATATTGTTAAGAAGATTATTCATACAAACCAAATAAAATAGTATGAGATTCAATAATTAATGTATCAATATATCTTGAACCTCAGCCATTGAATTTAAACCATTGTTTTTGGTACCGTACCGTATCGAGCACTTGGGCGGTATAAATACACTGTCTATACTATATCGGCCCAAATACCGTCCTGTACTGGCTAGTATTTTGGTCATACCGGCCATATCGAATTTTAATTTTTTTTTTAATTTCTTTTTTTTTTTACCTCAATGTAGACTAGATTATTTACATATATGTATTTATATATATAATTTATTCATATAGTGACTATTTTTTTGAAATATAATTTATATAAGTATTTATATATATAATTTTTTATATATATAGACTATTTCGAAATGGTACACGAAACGGTACCGATATCTAAATATTTCATTCCAATATATTAATCAGTACACTCATCAATATAGTATTGAAAACTTTGATTTAAACAGAAATCTCATGAATCCCATTGCCTTATAAAAATAAGACTAATCTAATTCAAAGCGTAAAAATCAAAGCACATATAGCAGATCAGCTTGCAATATGATCTCTCCTTCCTCTTCGTCTGCAATTTGATCCCTACATGCACTTTTGTTAAAAGGTAGCCCAACTACACTGACCGGCCCGAGGCCCAAGCCCTTGAAGGTTTGAAAGGATGTGCGTTGGGTAATTAAACAAAGACATAAATATCATCTGCATTCGAAACATCAGACGCCATCACAGAAGGAGCAATGAAATATGTATTAAGTTTTGACTAAACAAATTTGACGTAGATTTTTTATAAAATATATAGTGAGTGATCTTATTTAAAAAGAATGGTTTTTTATTTTTTTTAATATGAGATCTTATTTTTTTTTTGACAAAGACATGCGAGAAATTTATCTATTTGAGATTTGTATAAATTATTTCTTTTATAGTACTAGGATTACCGGAATAACTTTAAGTCAACTGCTCGACTCTGCTCCTTTGATTTTTTGTATAATTGGTTCAATTATAGTAATTAGTTTTAATATATGTCCATGATTTTTTTGGTTGGACGTAGGCCGGTTCCCCAATATATTTAGGAGACTAACGACTGCTATGATTTTATATATGACCGGATCTGTTTGGATGATGAGATGAATTAAATTGAGTTAAATTAAGATGAGTTGAATAAAATATTATTAGAATATTATTTTTTAATATTATAAATATTTTAAAATTTGAAAAAGTTGAATTATTTATTATATTTTATATAAAAAATTAAAAAATATATGAGAATTTAAAAAAATTATAATAAAAAAATGAGACAAATTAACGTGAGTTTAGAAACTAAACTGAGCCGTAGATGAATCAATACTAACACAGCTCATAGGAGCTTGCATCCTGACCACATTTTCAGTACTCTTTTTCACTCTCATAATAAAAAAAAAAAAGAAAAAGAGTTAAAGAATATTTTCGGTTCAGTATTTTCTGTTGGGGATTACGAAGAAAAAAACAAAACTAACTAGTTGGGCTCTTCTATATTCTAATCTCATTCTTATAATTTTTACAAATTTTTATATAAAATATAATAAATAATTTAAAAATTTTCAAATATCAAAATAATAATAATATTTTAATCAATTTTTTAGTTTTCTTCTCAAATTTGTATGATCATCTCAATCTAACATAAAAACAAATACTGTTTTACAAAAGACATCATATTTTACATTATATATTGTGAAGAGTATTATATGTATCATTACTAGTCATGAATTATTCATGCATTTCTGTAGCGGAACATCATGCATTAATTAATTTGCAATCATGTGGTATTGTCTGCGACTTTGTCGTCCTATCATTCATCAAAAAGGAGTGGAGCGAATAACTTTCACACTTCTCTAAAGCTGGGCTTGACCTAGTTGATCGACCTAATCATCATTTGCTTCACCAAATTCTTGTTTGTGTGCCAACCTCTTTAGATTTTTCGTTGCAAATTACGTACCCATGCCGTCCACCACAAAAGTAAGAATAAAAAACACAAAAAATGATTTTTTATTTTTTTTTATTTTTTTTTATTTATTTAATTTTTATTTTGTTGTGCCCCAGCTTGGCAGTACTACTCATCACTCATAAATAATACGGTATTGCATTCTAAGTGATCCCACACATCATTCAAAAGCAAATTATTAAAGGTACGTAGCAGTTGAGCAGGCCGGGGAGGTCAGGTCAATAAAAAGTTCAAAACTGGTCGTTGAAATGATATCTTGATGTATATCTTTCCTATTTACTTGTTACAATATAATGTCATTCTCCCTACAAAAAATGTGATTTTTTGTAATTACTGAATAATCAAAAAATATTATTTATGATTAATTTTAGTTATAAATAATCATTTAATTAAAATTCACTAATTACAAAAAATTATTTTTCTTGTAATATCTCATCAGTACTGTAGTTATGCCTTGAAAGTTTGGTCCAATATTTTCAACTGGAATCGAGAAAAATCTTCTCAAATTTGGAAACAGCTCGTCCCTTGTTTTTGCTTAGAAAATAAATCGCCAAGCCAATTATCGATCAGTTTGGATTTGAAAACTGGAATCGAGAAAAACGTTCTCAAATTTGGAAATTTGTCCATTGGTTTTGCTTAGAACATAAATCGCCAAGCCAATTATCGATCAGTTTGGATTTGAAAACTGGATTCGAGAAAAATCTTCTCAAATTTGGAAACTTGTCCATTGGTTTTGCTTAGAAAATAAATCGCCAAGCCAAATTATCGATCAGTTTGGATTTGAAAACTTGAAAATCGAAAGTTAAGTTACTATTAAAAAAAAAAAATTATTTATTTGTGATCAGTTATATATTTTTTATTAAAAATAATTATTTTTTTTATTAAAATAGATCTATCATAATCATAAATAATTATTTACGAATTTTGATTTTTTTTTTAGAGTGTCTACATCCCAATAAGCACCACGTCAAAATGTCAAAATCTTTTCAAATCAGATCATACCTTATTTTTACTTGGAAGTTGAGTTCTACGAGCGTCCACCAAAACTTAATTCAAAGCGTCCACATCGATCATACAACATTAATAATTTGTTGGCTATATTACTATAAGAGTATTATTTATTTATAATCTGTTATAAAAATTATTTTTATTATATATAATTATTTTAATAATAAAAAGTTCATCACAAAAAACTTATTTTTCTTATAATACATACACGTATTCTAACTGATGCTACACTAGATCATATGCGCGCGCGCTTCGAATATCTCCAATCCATTTTTTTTTAGTTTTTGTTTTTGTAAAGGGATCGAATCGATTCAATCGCATAACTTAAATATGACTGGACGTTTGTGACGTTGGTGACATATGCATGCCAGATGAGCTCTTCTTTCTTTAAGCAATTAGTTCTAGTAGATTATTAGCAATTAAGGTCCGTCTAGATAATTTAAGTTGAGTTTAATTTATTTTGATATATTATTATTATTTTAAAATTTAAAAAAATTATATTAGAATTTAAAAAATATGTATTAGAATTTAAAAAATATGTATAGGAATTTATATTTTGTATAAAATATTAAAAAAGTATAATAATGAAATAGAGATGAGTTGAAATAAATTGAGATGAATTAAGGTGAATCTCAAATATAAACTGGGCCTAAGTTTAGAAAATGCAAGAAAGAGGAATTTTATAAGAATAATTAAGTCAAATTACAAACCTATTTATTAACACATATAACATAACTCTGTAAAAAAATGGGGCAAAAACAGAATCATGTTACATGAACATGTGATGATTGGCGACCTATTTATATATATATTAAGCATAATTTTAGATATCATATTGTATCGACTGAAATTTCGAAAATATACCATACCAATCATACATAATTAGTACAAAATTTGCCTAGAGTAAGAGGAAATGGATTACCTGAAAGAACATTTGTAAACCTATTGATAAAGCTGACCTGGAAATTAGAGATTTTTGGGAGATTTGTACCTTTCATATGAAATTTGCTTAGAGTCTGGTGCAAAGTGAGTCACTCTAGGCGGTTTTCTTTCGCAGTAAGTATGTTAGAAGTAAGCATTTTTATCTTTTAGAACTTAATAAAGGTTCTCACTTCTGAAGATCTATTGTTAGGAATTTTCTAGATGTGTTAAACAATTCTAAATTGACTATTAAAAGAGGAAAATATTTCTTTTTGTTATGATCACTAGATTGAAGGAGGTCTTCTTTGTGCCCAAGTTCTTGTGATTGAGCATCCTTCTATTAAAATTAAAGATTGTTGTATTGATAATAGTTGGAATATTCCTCTTTTGAACAGTCTTATAAGCTATCAGAAAGCTCTTAAATTGCATAATTACTTGGCAATATGGAAAAATGGTAAGGAAACTAATGGCAACTTTTCTACTACTAGTATTTGGGATTGTATTCAAGTTAAGTGTCTCCTCTGCCTTGGGTCAACTAGATTTGGTTTAAGAAAATTTCTAAAAAAATATCGATCATGATGTGTAAAGCTATGCATATTATTTAAATGTGGACGAGAAGGTTAGAATGGTGGTTATTCCTATGGTTTCTAGTTGTAGTTGTTGTTCAACTGGTCATAGTCAGGATTTGAATCATATTCCATGCATTGGAAAATCTGCTCGTCACATTTGGCATTTGGTGGTTAATCAGCTTAGGGTTCATATGGGAAAAGTTTTGAATACCGTACTGGTAAGCGTACTGGTCAGGGCATTAGAACGAAATATTTCGATATCGATACCGTTTCATATACCGTTTCGAAATAGTCTATATATAAAAAAAGTTATATCTATAATTACATATATAAATTATATTTCAAAATAATAGTCAATATATGAATAAATTATATATAAATACATATATGTAAATAGTCTAATATGACTCAGGGTAAAAAATAACAAGAAATGAAATATATATATATATATATATATATATCAAATTCGGTATAGGCTAGTAAGGATAATATTTGAGTCGATATGAAACAAGCAGTATACCTGTACCGTCCAATTGGCCGGTATGATACGATATTTAAAATAATGCATGTGGGTCTTTTTCCAACCTAGCGTGAACAAATAAGTTTCTAGTTTCGTCGTGTGGGTAAGGCTTCCTGAGTTCGAATTATTTTTAGTATCCTTCTGTCTGTGGTGTCTTGGAAACTTTGGGAGAGACATTGTCAAGTTAGGTATGAAAATAAAGTTAATACCATTGGTTCAGTATGGCATGCTATTAAATATTGGATTCAACGTATTATGGATCAGATCATGAAAGTCTTGTTGGTTTCTTTCCATGATGTTGTCATCTTAAATAGGTTGGATATTCCGATGGTTTATCCTAAACTTAAGGGGTCAGGGTGGTCAAGTGGACTCGGCCTTAGCATGGGTGGGCTAAACTCAATATTGATGATAATGACAACTATGGTCAATTAATTGCTACTTACTTTGTGCTCTTGGGCACCGATTCTAATAAATGTAGCAATGAAAAGCTTATTGGAAGGGATTTATTGGTGTTGTCTTTTGGGTTTCTCTTGGGTTGATATTGAAATGGATTTGCAGATCCTCATAAATTGGATTAATAGGGGTGCTTATCATATCTGGTACTTTGAGGATTATTAAGAGGATTTAATTGATTTGCTTAACTACATTAATTTCACTATCTCTCGTATCTTTTATGAAAGAAATGTTATTGTAAATTTTCTTATCAAGATTTCGTTTAGATTCAGAGATGAGATGAGTTGAGATAAGTTTAATTTATTTTTTAATATTATTATTATTATGAAATTTGAAAAATGTGTATTGAGATTTAAAAAATATATATTGAAATTTAAAAAATGTGTATTAGAATTTAAAAAGATATATAAAAATTTATGTTTTATATAAAAAATTATAAAAATATAAAAATGAAATAAAGTGGAATTAAACTCAACTCAATTCTAAATCCAAACGAAAGCTTAAGTTGTTCTGAAGACAATATAATATCTGGTATTCTAAGAGATTTTCTCTACATGAATAGAATTATAGAAATAATAGATGTAGTTATGAAGTTGTAAGCGGTGTACAGTCGTTTTAAAAAAATAAATATATATAAGACTCACGTAAAAAAAATTAATTTTTTTTTTAAATGACTGCACGCCATTTGTAACTCTACGATATTATCCATAGAATTAATCTTCATTACTTGCGAGTTTCGTAACCTCGTGTTTGGTATTGTACTTCCTGCTAGTTTTCTTTTATTACCATTATTTCTTTTGGCTGTGAGACCCTTTTTTCAAGGTTTTAAATACTTTTCCTTAGATTGTTTGGTTTTGTATTTGACCGGTTTTAGGTTTTGTTTTTGGACGTTTGTGCTTTTAGTTCTCTCCTTTTTGACACCTGGGTTTAGTTTTTATTGTTCAATTGTATCTGTTAGGTATCTAATTGTAATTATGATTTTTTTCTATTATAAATAAGAGTTTATTAATAAATTTAGAGAATATTATTAGACATATCACCTGACTCTTTAGTAAATAAATAAATAAATAAATAAATAAAACGGTATAAAAAATGTCCTAGTTTATATCAAAGTATTTTTCAATCGTTTCGGTTAGTACAGATATCGAATTTTGACATGCACTTTATTTTTTAAGTGATTTTTTAATTAGGTTTATAATTTTTTTCTTTTTGTATATATAAAAAATATATCATGTTTGTATAAATCACAAAATAAATAAATAATTATTTTATTTTATTTTATTTATACATGTATGTATATAATTTATTTATATATATATACTTATTTGAAATATTGGAATATTTCATGATCGATACGACTTCCTATAAAATAATCAAAACATTGATATTTAAGCCTAACAATCGGAAGGACACGAAGATTTTCTCCCTCGAGCGGTGCGAGATTTTCTCCCTCGAGCGGTGCGAGAAAAGTGAACTGCTAGCGCTTTCTCGATATATACATTCGGCAGCTGGATGTCAACGAAGATTTTTTACGGACCATCCCGGATAAAAACCTCTACACTGTAGAAGTTTATAGATTTTAAATGAAAATTAAATACTAATTACGACTTAAAAATGTAACCCATCCTGAACATAAAACTACTAATTATTTGTCGTTGCTTAACCATGATCTTGAAGATCTTGTTTGTCATGTATTGATATCATCATATGTGTATATATATTTTAATATTTCTAAACATAACTTAATATAAAATAATTTTAATTTCAAATCTTCAATCTTTTCAAGTAATCATTATCTAATATTATAATTTTTATCAATTTAAAAATAAAACACAAAATATAATACATTTTTTTTCAAATTTGCAATTAAAAATATTACTAAAAACTATATTATTTTACTTTTTACTTTTTAATTTTATTTTACTTTATTTAATTTAATTTTACTTTATTTAATTTTTTTCTTCACATAATTTTTAAGTAAGTATTTTTAAATAATAATATAATTTAAAAACTATATTATTTACATGATTTTTTTAATATCTTAAAATATTTTCTAAAAATACAAAAAATATAAAATTATTTAAAAATACTTACTTTAAAATTATGTAAAAAGAAAAGAAAAGAAAATAAAATAAAAATCGAGATCCCTCGAGTAAAAACAAATAGCATTACCCATATGTTTTTCACGTTGTTAACAAAAACTTTGCCATGTTTACTTTGATCACATGATATTTTTTATATATTTTCTTTTCTGTTAACAAAATGGGGATTTTTTCCTTGAGCAATGATATACATATTATCGATTTATAATAATTTTTTTAATTTTTTTAATTTTATTATTTATTATTTTTTTATTTTAAGTATTTTTTTATAATTCTTAATCATTAAGAAAAAATAAAAAATATATATATAATTTTATTAATATTTACCTTCTTAATTATTAAATAAAATTAAAAAAATTATAAATATAAAAAAAATTATAAAATAATTATAAAATGATAGAATAATGTATCATTTCTCTTCTCTCTCTTGGTCATAGACTCATAAGCGGGCGTTCATCTGGAGGAATTGCCGGCCATATCTTCGGGCCAGAGTCCAAACTCACCGAAATAACACACCAACAGGAATAAATAATAATGACCGATGGGACAAACAAACCTAAAGCAACTCAACAGCATTCCCACTCATAACAACTCGTACTAGGCATTACAAGAAACATACATGCATGGAGATCAAACTCGTACTAGGCGTTCCAAGAAACATATATGCATGAAGATCAACCATTGATCCTATATAAGAACATATCAACGGGCATCTAGGACGCGACTGCCATAACAATCAAATCAAAAAGTCACGCCATATTAGTGAAATTGAAGGATGAGAACTCTACAGGGACAACCACGACCTACCCCCTAGACTTTACATATAAATAATAACCCCTAGATATAGTGAAGCTCACTAGACTTTCTCATTACTTGCAAGGATCTAAATTCACTTATTAATTTAGAAATTAAAGACTTTTTCACTCCCCAAACTATTATTTTCTAGCTTTTTATTTTATTTTATTTTTTTAACTCAAATTACAAGAACTTGACTCAAAGATGTACAAATTATTTTGATAAGTATTGATCTGTAATGGGTTTTGCCAAGAAACCACCATGGTAAAAAGTTGACCTTCTCTCTCGCAAAAACCACCCACCCCCTGAAAAAAAAAACTCCCCCTTTGATCCCAGCTCTAAAGGAGGATAGAATTTCGACTCCGTTTTTTCCTTTGTTCTTCGTTCTTTGTCTTCTTTTTCTTTCTCGGTCACTATTGTTGTGCAGTGTTGATGGTAGTTTTCGAGTTTTTGAGATTTTGGTTGGCTTGTTTGCAGGTTTGAGGTAATCCAAAGACCTAAGTCCATCACGTGCTTTGCCGCCGTTCTCCCTATCTGTTGATTTTACTGTCGATCAAAATTTTTATCAAATAGAGCGACACGTGCACCGAATACGCGAGGTCCAAATCGCCTAGCTATCTGGAAGTTCATTTTTGCCGTGAGCGATTCTTCATGAATTCAAGGTCTCTAAACTATTCAAACTTGTGAATTTTTACTCCTAGAGTGGCGTATGTTGTCCACACGTCACCATAGCTAATTTTATTTTTGAGTTGTTATTTGTATTGTGTTGTTTGGTTAATCTTGTTTAGTGTCGTTTGTATAAAACAACTTATAATTGAAAAATAGTCTCTAGGATTTTTGTTTACAGACTTAATAGTTTCTTTCTTCATTTGTAAGGAGAGACTTTAGTTCTCTACTTTTTTTTACAGTAAACGAATCTTTTAGATAATGGTGGTAATACATGACACGACACATTCATACGAAATGAAGACGATATGAAAAAAAGGGGTTAGTAATTAGCCTTAACGGATTTCGGGTCAAATCGTGTCAACCCGTTAAAATACGATTTGATAACGGGTCAAACTCGTTATGACCCATTAAGACACGTTAAGAAGTTTAATTTACTTTTATACCCCTAACCTAAATTTCAAAAATCATAATTAAAAATTAGTTTTATATTCTTATTAACTATCCCATTTAAGTACTTATTAAAAAGTCTTTAACAAGTTAATTCATTATTATTTAATATGTTTGAGTTATAATTTTAATATTTTACAATGTGTAGATCATATTTTTATGTTTATCATATTTTATAGTATATTACTTATTGAATTATAATTTTTAGATTGTAATTTGTAATTATTTTTTTATATTTTATAACTATTATTTCAGTTTTAATATTTGTATAAAATCAATTAATTTAAACTCAAACGAGTCACTAACGGGTTTGCGGGTTGAAATGGGTCAAGTCGTGTTATATTGTGTCGTGTCATATAGTGTTAAGAGTCTTAACGGGTCTTAACGGGTCGTGTTGTGTCAACCCGTTATCTTAACGAGTCGTGTTATGGTTGAAATTTTTGATACGAAACTCTTAACGGGTGGTGTTCGTGTTAACCATTTAAGTATCATGTACACGCTCTGACACGATACGAATACGATCCGTTAACACATTTTGACACCACTACTTTTAAATGTTTATCTGCAGAGATTTATAAATTTTGTTTCTACTACTTTCAGTTGACTTGTATACTGAATTTTCTCAATTTATATCGATCACATTTATAAATTTTAAATTTTTTTGGTTTAATGAAAGTAAGTCTTTTTATTTATTTATTTATTTATTTTAAAAGTATTGATCTGTGGTTCACGGTTTCTATCCGTACCTTAAATTAATCTTCGTACGTCGTAATGATCGGAAATTAGGCTTAGCATGACAGGCAGATCTAACAGCATTAACCTAACAAGAACCACATATTAATACTTTTGAAATTAAATCACGAGGCAAGAGTACTATATATCTATCCGCGGGGATGGACTTTTTGTTTGGTTTTTGTCTCTTATTAAGTGCATGTGTCATTCTCGGGTCTAAAGATCTTTACTTAAATTGATTCAAAAAAAATCTTTACTTAAATGTTGTTTAGGCCCACCTAATTATGAGGAATTTATAAATTTATCCTAAATGTTATGAAACTTAAAGAAAGGAACTACTATTGTAAAAGAGAAATAAGAAACTCTCTCTGAAACTCTTAAGAACTGAAACTTTCTTTCTCTCTATATTTTCTTCTAAAGGATGCACCATTCACTTCTGGGAATGATGCAAACCTATTACCATTCACTTCAGGGAATGATATTGAGCCAGTAGGGCGTGACTGGTGGCTTTCTAATAAGAGCTCATTATTTTGCTCAGCTACTAGAAGACATGATATAAGTTCAGAATATTTCTTGAACTTTCTCTCTCGATACTGCTGCTGCAGGAGCACATTCGAGGCATGAAATGTAGTAAAAGTCTTCTCTAGCATATCTTCATCGGTGATTTTCTCACCGCATAATTTTAATACTGAGCTTATTTTAAAAAGTGCGGAATTATACTCACTAACACTTTTAAAATCTTGCAACCTCAGGTGCATCCATTCAGAACGAGCTCTTGGGAGGATGACAGTCTTCTGGTGTTCATACCTCTCCCTTAAATTGTTCCACAAAATATAGGGATCTTTTACTGTGAGATATTCAGTTTTCAATTCTTCATGAAGATGGTGGCGAAGGAAAATCATTGCTTTAGCACGTTCCTGCAGGGATACTTGATTTCCTTCTTTAATAGTTTCTCCCAGGTTCATTGCATCAAGATGTATTTCAGCATCAAGTATCCAGGATAAATAATTTTTCCCAGATATATCAAGAGCAACAAATTCCAATTTTGTAAGATTTGCCATTTTCTACACATATAAATAATAAATATGCGTATCTTAGAAAATACATTTATAAATTCACACAGATAATCATCAATAAAATATATCAAAGATTTCAAATAATATATTGAAAAACTTACAGAGGAATAAGGTCACTAGCTTCAGAATTGGTAGAACCGTCGTGCTGATAACGTGTTATGAAACTTAAAGAAAAGAACTACTATTGCAAAAGAGAAATAAGAAATTCTCTCTGAACCTCTTAAAGACTGAAATAATGAATATAAGCTTATTAATATTTATACTAAGTTTTTATATATAAGCTTATTAATATTTCATCATGTTTTGAAATAATGAAATATCGGTGCCTGAAGCACGACAAGAAATTACTTGGGATAAAGTCCTGTTTAAATTTGATCCTCTTACAAATAAATGTGAACCAGAAGTTCAGAGGATTATTTATCTGCAAAATGTTGCAAATCAATTACATGATGTATTTACTGACACTAAAGGTGTTGTAAAATCATATATTACTGCTGTTAATGCTTAAGCAGGAATTGAAGTCCCTGAAGGACGAGTTGTTAAAACAGAAATAAATGAGTCTAAGATACACCTGAAGCGTTGAAGACTTATTGGTGCACAAGAAAAATAAAAATCGGTGCTCATGAAGAGACCGTATTTTCTGTACAAAATATAATCCTCCTGAAGAGGAAACCTCCTGAAGAGGTAACTCCTGAAGAGGTAACTCCTGAAGAGGTAACTCCTGAAGAGGTAACTCCTGAAGAGTGTAACTCCTGAAGAGTGTAACTCCTGAAGAGTATAACTCCTGAAGAGAAAACTCCTGAAGAGTATAAACCTCCTGAAGAGGAACCTCCTGTAGAGGTGTTTCATGAAATGTTTTCCCCTGGAGAGGAACAAAGAGATCTCAATACATTTCATGAGTACTGGAAAATTTATGGATAGAAATAAAACTGTTGTCGACAACATATATGATAACACTTGATATTACCAGAAGTAATGAGCCAAAAACCGTCGAAGAATGTCGACGTAGAAATGATTGGCCAAAATGGAAAGCAGTTATTAAAACTGAATTAAACTCGCTAGTGCAGCGAGATGCTTTTGGACCTGTTGTCCAAACACCAAAGGGTGTAATATTTGTCAGATATAAAAGAGTATTTATACGAAAGCGTAATGCGAAATGAAATTATGCGGTATAATTTGTCGCACAAGGTTTCCTGTAGAAACCCGAGAGCAATTATGAGGAAACATATTTCCTTGTTATGAATGCAGTCACATTCATATTTTTAATCGATTTGGTTATTGCAAAAGGATTAGATATGCAGTTAATGAATGTGGTCACTGCATATTTATAAGCATCATTAGATTATTACGATACTTGAAGCATCTAATCCAAGTACATTTAGGAGTATGTACTTTATAAAGCTTCAAAGATCTTTATATGGGTTAAAGCAATCCGGACACATGTTGTATAATTGAATCAACGAGTATTTATTGAAAGAAGGATTTAAGAATAATCCTATATGTTCATGTGTTTTATCAGAATCTGGATTCGTCATTATTGCAGTTTACGTTGATGATTTACCTTGTTAGAACTCTTGAAAAGATCACAAGGGTTGCTATAAATTCAAGGAATGCATTTGAAAAGGAAAAATCTTATTATTCAATTCATAGAAGAGTTACAAGAATTTGAGACTTCTAGCCTCATCTCTCAAATGCATTTGCTTTTCATAAAGCAACGTACCATCCTTATCTAAAGGATTAGGCAGTCGAAATGAAGAGGCAAGTAAGGATTTTAAATCCTTATTCTCCTGCTTTAAGTCTGCAATTTTTTTGTCAGACTCTTGAACGAGTCGTTGAAGTACAGAAACCTTCTCGTTAAGCTCCTCAATCTCACGATTTTTGGATTGTAATCGGTTGGAAAATCCAACAATAGAGGAGGAGTATCGGGTGCCGAGAGTCACCAGCTCATAAACAGCTTCACGATCTGACTTATTAGCCAGATCATTTGCTTGCTGCAGCATTGCACTTGCGGAAGATGCAGGATCAACTTGTAATTGAGGTGAAGGATACCTCATATGTTGATTGTGAGAAATAGTAAAAGGAAATTGATGAGCCATTGGAAATTTGTAGAATAAGAATACAAATACAGATGAATTATAGATATGAGAAGAAGATTTGATGCGTACTAAATGAAACTAAAGACGGTTCTTATAGAATTGGAAATAAGAACAAGACAAACCATCATCTCTTCAAATCTCACTTTACAAGATATGCTGGATGCATAATTTCAAAAGCCAGCGAGATTAATTACAGCTATCCCTATTTTCTTGTAAACGCTGAACCTCTGCCGTTAGCTGCTGTTGTTGACTTTGTATCTGAGCTTTTTCTCGTTCTAGCTCTTCTACTCGTGTTTTCAAGTCAAGCGAATACCAGTCTACAAGTTTCTTCAGCTCCTTGTTATCTTGTTTTAAATCTTTATTTTTTCTATCTTTAGTTGCAAGCGTTTGATGCAACTCAGATATTTGATTTTTAAGATGATCAACCTCACTCGTTCTCGCCAATAGCCTCTGAGACATGGTTGTAAGAGAGGCAGCATATTGAGCACTGAGGGTTCTTGATGCTGCAACAATTTCAGGATCAGATTTACTAGATAGATATATCTCTGCTCCTATCATGGTATTTACAGCCTCAGGAGAAAATATAAGTGGTTGAGGTATAAAAGGTTCATGGTTTAAATCTGGGACATTAGAATTTCTATCAGACATAATATTGTTCTGGATGAACAACAACTGAATCTATGAGGAATGCGAGATCTTTTTGCTGGAGTAAACCAATGGTAAAATTGGTTATATTTAAAACAACAACCCGAAGCCTTCAAATCTCTTCAAGATCTCGTTTGTCCACAATGTCAAGCGGATTTGATTTTCCGCCGAACCGATAATATTAAATCTCAAAACTTTTACAGCTTTTATCATACATAGATGGTTTCCAATATTATTTCCGCCGTATATAAACAAGTTCTTCCTAATAACGCCGAATGAGGGGGAGAAAATTTTACATGAAAATATTATCATACTCTCTCTAATGCATTATTTAGTTGGAGATCATGTTTGAATTCTTAACTTGTTATATATACTGAAATCATATTTGCTTATTACTTGAAACACTAACGCATATTATCAAGGGGGAATTTAAGTATTACTGCAGGTATCAGATTTCTATTAAGATTGTCAACCAGATATTATTTTTCATCTTCAAATCACTCAGAGATTATTGCAATTCATGAAACAAGTCAAGAGTATATTTGGCTGAGATCAATGACTCAACAATTTTATATGAAGATAATGCTACTTGTATCGCTCAAATCAAATGAGGATATATCAAATATACGATCAAGTGATAATCTGGCAGATTTATTCATGAAGACATCACCAACTGCGACATTCAAGAAAATTGTACAGAATATTAAAATGTGAAGACTCAAAAACTATTGTCATGCACTTTCCAGGGGGAGTAAAAGTCCTGAAGACTTGTGCTGATTGTACTCTTTTTCCTTCGCTAAGGTTTTATCCCATTGGGTTTTCCTTTGCAAGGTTTTAATGAGGCAATCTTAAAGCACTTGTAGATACATAAAGAGACTGTACTCTTTTTCCTTCGCCATTGGTTTTTCTTCCCACTGGGTTTTTCCTTGGCAAGGTTTTAACGAGGCAGATTCTTTATGGGTGGTCATTCAAGGGGGAGTGTTATAAACAAAACGTCGGCCGCCGCCCCTATGTCCCACCACTAAATTATGTGAATGACCCCACCACTATTATTTTAAATCTGCATAGTAACTTGCATAGTGACTTGCATAGTGACTTGCATAGTAATTTCAACGCCTATAAATATGGGCTTCAGTTGTAATGAAATTCATAAGAAAATATAGAGAGAGAAAGAAAGTTTCAGTTCTTAAGAGTTTCCTAAAAAGAAAACTACTACTATTGCAAGAGAAAAGAAACTCTTAAAAACTGAAACTTTCTTTCTCTCTCTATATTTTCTTATGAATTTCATTACAACTGAAGCCCCTATTTATAGGCTTTGAAATTACTATGCAAGTTACTATGCAAGTCACTATGCAAGTTACTATGCAAATTTAATATAATAGTGGTGGGGTCATTCACATTATTTAGTGGTGGGACAGGGGGCGGCTGCCGTCCCTCCACTAAATTCATTACACTCCCCCTTGAATGACCACTCATAAGGAATCTGCCTCATTAAAACCTTGCCAAGTAAAAACCCAGTGGGAAGAAAAACCAATGGCGAAGGAAAAAGAGTACAGTCTTCTTATGTATCCACAAGTGCTTTAAGATTGCCTCATTAAAACCTTGCAGAGGAAAAACCCAGTGGGACAAAACCTCAGCGAAGGAAAAAGAGTACAATCAGCACATTTACTCCCCCTGAAAAGTGCATGACAAAAGATCTTTAAGTCTTCGCATTCCAATGTTATGCACAATCTTCTTGAATGTGGAAGTTGGTAACGCCTTTGTGAATAAATCTGCCAGATTATCACTAGATCGTATCTGCTTGACATCAATTTCACCTTTCTCTTGAAGTTCATGAGTATAAAAGAATTTAGGTGAAATATGTTTGGTTCTATCACCTTTGATGTATCCTCCTCTGATTTGAGTGATACAAGCAGTATTATCTTCATATAAGATTGTTGGGCTATTATTGATCATAGGAAGTCCACACTTTTCCTGGATATGTTGAATAACTGATCTCAACCAAATACACTCTCGACTTGCTTCATGAATAGCAATGATTTCTGAGTGATTTGAAGAAGTAGCAGATAGTGTCTGCTTAACAGATCTCCATGATATGGCAGTATCTCCATAAGTAAATAAATATCCAGTTTGAGATCTACCTCTGTGTGGATCTGAAAGATAACCTGCATCTGCATACCCAATCAATTCTGGACTTGAACCACGTTGATAAAATAATCCCATATCAACCGTACCATGAAGGTAACGAAGGACATGTTTAATGTCATTCCAATGCCTTCGAGTTGGTGCAGAACTATATCTTGCAAGCAGATTAACTGAGAATGTAATATCTGGTCGAGTGCAATTTGCAAGATACATCAAAGCTCCAATTGCACTGAGATATGGTACTTCAGGACCAAGAATTTCTTCATCGTCATCACAAGGACGGAATGGATCTTTCTTCACATCAAGTGTTCGAACAATCATTGGAGTACTCAGAGGATGAGATTTGTCCATATAAAAATGCTTTAGGACTTTCTCAGTATACATGGACTGATGAATAAAAATTCCATTTGGCAAGTGCTCAAGCTGCAGGCCGAGACAAAGTTTTGTTTTGCCAAGATCTTTCATTTCAAATTCATTCTTTAAATATATAGCGGTTTTTGAGATCTCTTCAGGAGTTCCCACAATATTTAAATCATCAACATAAACCGCAATAATAACAAATCCGGATTCTGATTTCTTAATAAAAACACATGGGCATATAAGATTATTCTCAAATCCTTCTTTCAATAAATATTCGCTTAAGCGATTATACCACATGCGCCCGGATTGCTTCAACCCATATAAAGATCTTTGTAGTCTGATTGAGTACATATTTCTAGATGTACTTGTAGATGCTTCAGGCATCTTATATCCTTCAGGGATTTTCATATATATATCATGGTCTAAGGATCCATATAAATATGCAGTGACCACATCCATCAACCGCATTTCTAATCTTTTTGTAACAACCAGACTAATCAAAAATCTAAATGTGATTGCATCCATAACGGGAGAGTATGTTTCTTCATAATCAATCCCGGGTTTCTGCAGGAAACCTTGTGCGACAAGCCGTGCTTTGTACCGCACAATTTCATTTTTCTCATTACGTTTTCGTACAAATACCCACTTATATCCAACAGGCATTACACCCTTCGGTGTTTGGACAACAGGTCCAAATACTTCTCGCTTTGCTAGCGAATTTAGTTCAGCTTCAATAGCTGTTTTCCATTTTGGCCAATCATTTCTACGTCGACATTCTTCGACGCTTTTTGGCTCACTTTCTTCATTACTTCTGGTAATGTCAAGGGCCATTTTATATGAAAATATGTTGTCGACAACAGTTTTATTTCTATCCAGAATTTCTCCAGTTTTCATGAAATGTATTGAGATCTCATTATTTTCAGGTACCTGTTCCTCTTCAGGAGAAAACATTTCATGACACACCTCTTCAGGAGGTCCCTTTTTAGGAGATTTATACTCTTCAGGAGTTTCCTCTTCAGGAGGTTCTGGAATAGAAGATTTGAACTCTTTAAGAGCACCAATTATATTTGTAGCCTGTATTGTGGGTACGTGTTCTTCAGGAACACCAAATTCATTTTGTATTCTTTTTCTTCTGGGAATTTTGTCTTTTGCCCCAATAGGTCTTCCACGCTTCAGGCGTATTTTAGATTCACCTATTGCTGTTTTGACAATTTGTCCTTCAGGGACTTCAATCCTTGCTGGAGCATTAACAGCAGGAATATAAGATTTTACTACACCTTTAGTGTCAGTAAATACATCCGGTAATTGATTTGCAACATTTTGCAAATGAATAATCCTCTGAACTTCCCTTTTACATTCATTTGTAGGAGGATCAAAATGAGACAGGGTCTTATTATCCCAAGTAATATCTTGTCGTGCTTCAGGCACCGATTTTTCTTTACCCATTAACGGAAAATTTGATTCGTCAAAATGACAATCTTCAAAACGTGCTTTAAACATATCCCCTGTAAGGGGTTCAAGGTATCTAATAATGGATGGAGAATCAAAACCAACATATATCCCAAGTCTACGTTGAGGACCCATTTTTGTACGTTGCGGAGGTGCAATTGGAACATATACAGCACATCCAAAAGTACGAAGATGAGAAATATTTGGTTGTTGACCAAATGCAAGCTGTAATGGAGAATATTTATGATATGCAGATGGTCTAATGCGAATTAGAGATGCTGCATGAAGTATAGCATGTCCCCAAACAGAAATAGGTAGTCTTGATTTCATAAGTAAAGGTCTAGCGATTAATTGAAGCCTTTTGATCAGAGATTCAGCTAGACCGTTTTGTGTGTGTGTATGGGCAACAGGATGTTCAACATCTATTCCTATTGACATGCAATAATCATCAAAAACTTGAGATGAAAATTCACCTGCATTATCCAATCGAATGGTCTTAATTGGATGCTCAGGAAATTGTGCTCGTAGTTTAATTATCTGAGCAATAAGTCTAGCAAATGCAACATTTCTAGTGGAAAGAAGACAAACATGTGACCATCGACTAGATGCATCAATTAGAACCATAAAATATCTAAATGGTCCACTTGATGGATGAATAGGCCCACATATATCTCCGTGAATCCTTTGTAAAAAGGATGGAGATTCAACAATGACTTTTGAGGGAGATGGTCTGATAATCAACTTACCTTGTGAACATGCAGAGCACGGAGATTCATTGGGTAGAAATATCTTTTGATTCTTTAAGGGATGCCCATGTGAATTTTCAATAATTCGTCTCATCATTATAGAACCCGGATGTCCAAGGCGATCATGACAACATTAAAAGGGATATACCATATCACCAGAAGTGGTACAATTCAGAAAGGGGTAAAAATCCCCAGAATAATTCTTCAAAGAAAAGTGAAGAGGTGTGCCATAGATGTGGAATGATTGGACATTGGTCACGTACCTGTCGTACGGCCAGGCACTTAGCTGATTTATATCAAGCTTCTATTAAAGGAAAGAATAAAGTGCATGAAACAAATTTAGTAGAACCATCAGATGATTTATTAGATTCAGTAAATGTAGACGTTACTCATCTTGATGTATCTGATTTCTTTAATCATCCTGATGGTAGTATTGAACACTTAATTGGAGATGGAAGTGTTCCACTCAATTAATGTATTTTCTTTCTATCTGTAATAAAAGTTTTTATATATTTTGTAGAACCATGGATCACATTGATGAGCATTTTATCTCTGAGTTGAATGATAAAGATATATGTCTGGCTGACAGTGCTACAACTCACACAATTCTCAAAGAAAAGAAATATTTTCAAAATCTAACACTAAGTAAAGCCTATGTCCATACCATATCAGGTTCATCGGATTTAATTGAGGGCTCCGGAAGAGCTTATATTGTGTTGCCTAATGGCACCAAATTTTGTATTGATGATGCTCTATTCTCTTCACAATCCAGAAGAAATTTATTAAGTTTCAAAGATATACGTCGTAATGATTACCATATTGAAACGACCAATGAAGGCAGTAAAGAGCATCTTCTTATTACTAAAACAATATCGGGCCAGAAGCTCGTATTAGAAAAACTGCCTGCTCTATGTTCTGGATTGTATTATACAAAAATGAGAACAATTGAATCATATGTGGTAATGCACCAGAAGTGCATTGACCCTAAAGTATTTATGACTTGGCATGATCGCCTTGGACATCCGGGTTCTATAATGATGAGACGAATTATTGAAAATTCGCATGGGCATCCCTTAAAGAATCAAAAGATATTTCTACCCAATGAATCTCCGTGCTCTGCATGTTCTCAAGGTAAGTTAATTATTAGACCATCTCCCTCAAAAATCATTGTTGAATCTCCATCCTTTTTACAAAGGATTCACGGAGATATATGTGGGCCTATTCATCCATCAAGTGGACCATTTAGATATTTTATGGTTCTAATTGATGCATCTAGTCGATGGTCACATGTTTGTCTTCTTTCCACTAGAAATGTTGCATTTGCTAGACTTATTGCTCAGATAATTAAACTACGAGCACAATTTCCTGAGCATCCAATTAAGACCATTCGATTGGATAATGCAGGTGAATTTTCATCTCAAGTTTTTGATGATTATTGCATGTCAATAGGAATAGATGTTGAACATCCTGTTGCCCATACACACACACAAAACGGTCTAGCTGAATCTCTGATCAAAAGGCTTCAATTAATCGCTAGACCTTTACTTATGAAATCAAGACTACCTATTTCTGTTTGGGGACATGTTATACTTCATGCAGCATCTCTAATTCGCATTAGACCATCTGCATATCATAAATATTCTCCATTACAGCTTGCATTTGGTCAACAACCAAATATTTCTCATCTTCGTACTTTTGGATGTGCTGTATATGTTCCAATTGCACCTCCACAACGTACAAAAATGGGCCCTCAACGTAGACTTGGGATATATGTTGGTTTTGATTCTCCATCCATTATTAGATACCTTGAACCCCTTACAGGGGATATGTTTAAAGCACGTTTTGAAGATTGTCATTTTGACGAATCAAATTTTCCGTTAATGGGTAAAGAAAAGTCGGTGCCTGAAGCATGACAAGATATTACTTGGGATAATAAGACCCTGTCTCATTTTGATCCTCCTACAAATGAATGTAAACGGGAAGTTCAAAGGATTATTCATTTGCAAAATGTTGCAAATCAGTTACCGGATGTATTTACTGACACTAAAGGTGTAGTAAAATCTTATATTCCTGCTGTTAATACTCCAGCAAGGATTGAAGTCCCTGAAGGACAAATTGTCAAAGCAGCAATAGGTGAATCTAAAATACGTCTGAAGCGTGGAAGACCTATTGGTGCAAAAGACAAAATTCCTAGAAGGAAAAGAATACAAAATGAATTTGGTGTTCCTGAAGAACACGTACCCACAATACAGGCCACAAATATAATTGGTGCTCCTAAAGAGCTTAAATCTTCTATTCCAGAACCTCCTGAAGAGGAAACTCTTGAAGAGTATAAATCTCCTAAAAAGGGACCTCCTGAAGAGGTGTGTCATGAAATGTTTTCTCCTGAAGAGGAACAGGTACCTGAAAATAATGAGATCTCAATACATTTCATGAAAACTGGAGAAATTCTGGATAGAAATAAAACTGTTGTCGACAACATATTTTCATATAAAATGGCCCTTGACATTACCAGAAGTAATGAAGAAAGTGAGCCAAAAAGCGTCGAAGAATGTCGACGTAGAAATGATTGGCCAAAATGGAAAACAGCTATTGAAGCTGAACTAAATTCGCTAGCAAAACGAGAAGTATTTGGACCTGTTGTCCAAACACCAAAGGGTGTAATGCCTGTTGGATATAAGTGGGTATTTGTACGAAAACGTAATGAGAAAAATGAAATTGTGCGATACAAAGCACGGCTTGTCGCACAAGGTTTCCTGCAGAAACCCGGGATTGATTATGAAGAAACATACTCTCCCGTTATGGATGCAATCACATTTAGATTTTTGATTAGTCTGGTTGTTACAAAAGGATTAGAAATGCGGTTGATGGATGTGGTCACTGCATATTTATATGGATCCTTAAACCATGACATATATATGAAAATCCCTGAAGGATATAAGATGCCTGAAGCATCTACAAGTACATCTAGAAATATGTACTCAATCAGACTACAAAGATCTTTATATGGATTGAAGCAATCCGGACGCATGTGGTATAATCGCTTAAGCGAATATCTATTGAAAGAAGGATTTGAGAATAATCTTATATGCCCATGTGTTTTTATTAAGAAATCAGAATCCGGATTTGTCATTATTGCGGTTTATGTTGATGATTTAAATATTGTGGGAACTCCTGAAGAGATCTCAAAAACCGCTATATATTTAAAGAATGAATTTGAAATGAAAGATCTTGGCAAAACAAAACTTTGTCTCGGCCTGCAGCTTGAGCACTTGCCAAATGGAATTTTTATTCATCAGTCCATGTATACTGAGAAAGTCCTAAAGCATTTTTATATGGACAAATCTCATCCCCTGAGTACTCCAATGATTGTTCGAACACTTGATGTGAAGAAAGATCCATTCCGTCCTTGTGATGACGATGAAGAAATTCTTGGTCCTGAAGTACCATATCTCAGTGCAATTGGAGCTTTGATGTATCTTGCAAATTGCACTCGACCAGATATTACATTCTCAGTTAATCTGCTTGCAAGATATAGTTCTGCACCAACTCGAAGGCATTGGAATGGCATTAAACATGTCCTTCGTTACCTTCATGGTACGGTTGATATGGGATTATTTTATCAACGTGGTTCAAGTCCAGAATTGATTGGGTATGCAGATGCAGGTTATCTTTCAGACCCACACAGAGGTAGATCTCAAACTGGATATTTATTTACTTATGGAGATACTGCCATATCATGGAGATCTGTTAAGCAGACACTATCTGCTACCTCTTCAAATCACTCAGAGATCATTGCTATTCATGAAGCAAGTCGAGAGTGTATTTGGTTGAGATCAGTTATTCAACATATCCAGGAAAAGTGTGGACTTCCCATGATCAATAATAGCCCAACAATCTTATATGAAGATAATACTGCTTGTATCACTCAAATCAGAGGAGGATATATCAAAGGTGACAGAACCAAACATATTTCACCGAAATTCTTTTATACTCATGAACTTCAAGAAAAATGTGAAATTGATGTCAAGCAGATACGATCTAGTGATAATCTGGTAGATTTATTCACAAAGGCGTTACCAACTTCCACATTCAAGAAGATTGTGCATAACATTGGAATGCGAAGACTTAAAGATATTTTGTCATGCACTTTTCAGGGGGAGTAAATGTGCTGATTGTACTCTTTTTCCTTCGCTGAGGTTTTGTCCCACTGGGTTTTCCTCTGCAAGGTTTTAATGAGGCAATCTTAAAGCACTTGTGAATACATAAGAAGACTGTACTCTTTTTCCTTCGCCATTGGTTTTTCTTCCCACTGGGTTTTTACTTGGCAAGGTTTTAACGAGGCAGATTCCTTATTGGCGGTCATTCAAGGGGGAGTGTAATGAACGAACGAAATCATCAGCCGCCCCCTGTCCCACCACTAAATTATGTGAATGACCCCACCACTATTATTTTAAATTCTGCATAGTGACTTGCATAGTGACTTACATAGTAACTTGCATAGTAATTTCAAAGCCTATAAATAGGGGCTTCAGTTGTAATGAAATTCATAAGAAAAAATAGAGAGAGAAAGAAAGTTTCAGTCTTTAAGAGGTTCAGAGAGAATTTCTTATTTCTCTTTTGCAATAGTAGTTCTTTTCTTTAAGTTTCATAACACTAAACACATTTTTTTTTTTGTCCAACAAAATGTATTTTTTCATTTAAAATTATTTTGTATATTAATAAATTCATTACGTACCCCATTCGATCAGAAAACTAAACCATGAAAGCCGGCATCATTCAAACGGGAACTACGTACTATATGTTCAATGTTCATATCTTTCATCGCGATACTTGACCTTTAAATTAAAGATGATGGACCCACTCGGAATTATTAGCTTAATTAGGCCCTAGATGACCAAAACTGTACATATATGTGTGAATTATGCACTAGGATTTATTTAGGTTTATGACTTTTTGTTATTTAGAATTAGTGACTACGTATAAACATAACGATCACATTACTATCCATCTGTGATATTTATTATAATTATAAAAAGTGCCAAGATTTTAGTACTTTTTTATATTAATTAATGTGGTATATTAGATTTTTTAACAAGCGAACTTACAAATAAATTTGTTCTAAGAAATTCATATATAAATCCAAGAGGCAGAAAAGGAAAAAAAAAAAGAGAGAGAGAAAAGAAATATTCTATGGACCACAAAAATCTTAATTTTCCCATCTATTATGACAATAGAAATGTTTTAATAATATTGTTTTATCAAAAATAGATTTAATAAAATTAAATTTATAATATTTTACATAATTTATTAAATTATTTTATTATAAAATAAATAAATGAATTATTTATGTATACAAAAGTGGCATGAGTGCGCCACGCAGTCAAATGCAAAGTTAAATGTCAACTCAAGTACTCAGAACTTTCACATTTAAATTTTCAAAATTTCTCTTATATTTTTATTAAAATTTTTTTTTTATAATTTTACTCAATTTTAGAAAATTCTTATATCTCATTCTTTATATTTTTTCTCATCTATTAAAATAATAATATTTTTTTATTTTTTATTATTTTATTTTACATCATAATATTATATCCAATAAAATATAATAAATAAATAGATAATAGTAATATGAAAATGAATAATTATCCCTCATGTGTGTATATATATATACGAGGAGTTATTGTAGTACATAATGAGTAATGATAGGAATATTACTCTTTTATTATTAATTTACTACTTCTTAATATATTTGAGTTTTATTTATTTATTTATTTATTATTTTTTTAAGTATATTTTTAACATTCGTAATTATTAAGAAAAAAAATATATATACAATTTTATTAATATTTATATCCCTAAGCATTAAATAAAATTAAAAATTAAAAATTAAAAATTAAAAAAAACGTAAATTATTTACATCGTTAATCATTCTGGATAGGAGCAGATATCCAGAGGGCCAGAATGGCATTCATAAATTGCTATGTACAAATGGCATTCATAAATGAGATGCAAGCTGCTATATTAGGCAACAACTTACATAGAAGAAAATAACAAAACAATAGTACTACATATAATTATAAAAGAGTGTAGTCCATCATTAAAAAAAATTACGTAGACACTACATTTATTTACTCTTTTTAAAATAATTGTGTAGTATTTACACATTTTACGACTGTAAATATCATTTCTCAAAACAAAGTAAAAGGCAAAAAAAGTCAAAGTAAAGTAAAATTCAGAGTTTTCTTCTTCTTTCGAGTTGCAGACCAAATACTTCAAGGAGAGGTATGATCAGAATATTTCATTTTCAACATTATGCTGAAAAGTAGATCCAAAGCAATGACCAGCAAGCAATCTTTAATGGTTGCAGATCACAACTCTCAACCATCTTTCACCCAAAAATGAACCAGGCCTGTAGCATTTTTTTTTGTTGTCCCAAATAATTTAGAACTTTCAAAGCAAATAGTTTCTTCGAGACTCAACTTTGGTAAGTCCAACCTCAATTCCGAATACCATATCATTTTGTTTTCTTGGAAACCAATTCACATATATAGAAACCAACCCATATCCGCAAAATCTTTCTCAAGAACCAAACACTCATGGGGGGCAAAGGACTCAAAAGACATTGACATTGCTCTTATAGATACTCTGCTTGATAGAAGCATTGAAGAGAATTCTTTTAAACCCAATAGTGGAAAGGTGATATTTGGTACAAAGCTTAGAGTTTAAGTCCCTCCTGTGCCACCTTCTACGTTATCTCCAACCGTCTCCAAAATCTCTGGTAGATTTCAGAATCAAAACTCGAAATTTCAAATTATCAGAATTTGAGTCTCTATGAGTTGCCACGATTTGTCTCTTTGTAAGTGAGAAGGAGCATCCTGAGGATTATACATGTGTCATATGTCATGGGTCTTTTTCATGAACCACTCATATATTTGATGACTACATCGTGAAGACCTATCATTCTTTGCCCATTGAGCCAACTTCTTCTATGGAAAGCTTCCTAAGTTTCTGTTTCAATGACCAAACTCTTGACAACGGAGGGAGGGAATGGAGAGGCGCCTTTTTTTAATCAAAAGTCGTGCCACTTGCGCAGCATTTTTTTTTTTTTTTGAAATAACGCTAATCTAATATATATAATAAAACTATAAAGTTTGATGCCAAAGGGCACCTGAGGTTACAAAAAGCCAAGTGGGTATTTCCCACTGTGAAAATTCAACATCGAGGGAGGTATCGAGATTAGGGGTATGCTTCCAAAAAGATTTTTGGTTGCTGCCCATTGCGCAATAGAGTGTGCACATCGATTCAGATCCCGATGTATTTTTCTAATATCCCAACATTCAAAGTGTGAAAGAGTAAATTTACTATCATGAATCAAAGGCTGGGCAGTCCAATTTGGGATGAAGTTGGAGTCTTGTATTGCTTGAATGGTGTTCAATGAGTCTCCCACAATCACAATCTTGTTAATGCCTTTCCTCTTGGCTTCTTGTAATCCTGTAAGTGGTGCTTTAGCTTCCCCAATATTGGATTCTTGGCTATGGATATGATATGTTTGCACAAATAGGAGTTCTCCATTCTCCTTTCTACAAACTGTTGTAGTTGTACTACCTGAGCTTCTTACAGCAACATCAAAAGCTAATACACAATGATTCTTTAGCAATGATTTCCAGGAATAGCTAGAGTTAACAGATTTATTGCCCCATGTTTCACAATGTTTATTATAGATTTTTAAAGTTGAGGATATAAAATCATTAATATTCAGCTTTAAGTCATTGTGGATAATCTTGTTTCTCAAGATCCATATGCTATCCATTACAGTCATTGCAGAAATTTGAAAATTATGATTTTCATTATGGGGGATACCTAGCTTGCCTGAAGGATCAAGGTAACGTTCCATCCAATGCTCAATGCCGTTTGTTCCTACAACATTAATATTCAAGGGCCATGGAGAATGGCGCCAAAGAATTCTAGAGAAGGCACAATAAAGAAAAAGATGAGTGATAGACTCTTTACCAGAATTACAAATTAGGCATTGGATGTCCTTTTGGGTTAAAGGGAGGAAAGCTTTTAACTTAGACTTGGTGGGAACAATGTCATTCATGATTTTCCAACTAAAGTATTTCAGCCTATCTTAAATTTTGACTTTCCGAAATTTTTTCCACTGAGGGGTTTGAATGAAATTTTGTGAGTTCCCAAAATGATGGTCCCCTACTAAAGCAGCATAGACATATTTAATGCTAAAGTTCCCCAGGCTATGGTGCCTCCAAACAGGTTTGTCAATCCTAAAATGATAATTATGCTACTTTAAAGGGATCCTTAAAATCTCATTCACAGAATTATTATTTAAAAGAGCTTGTAAGAGGATTATGTTCTAGTGTCTGGGTTCTTTCATGATGAGTTCAGAAATTTTGAGATTGGGATCCTTTTGAATGGAGTTGTCTTTGGGAATATGAATGAAGTGAGGGAGGGTAGAAATCCAGTGATCTTCCCAAACTTTAAAAGTGGTGTTGTTGTTCACCTGGAAACAAAAATTGGATTTTAAAAAGTCCCTTTGTTTAAGAATGCCTTTCCAAATCCATGAGTCAGCGGGTCTTGAAGACACATTCATGAAGGAATGATGTTTTAAATATTTTTGAGTGAGCATCTTTTGCCATAAAGCATAATGATTCAAGATGAGTTGTCACCCAATTTTGCAAAGAAAGGCTTGATTGAAGTCAGAAACAGATCTTAATCCTAGTCCTCCCATTGGTTTTGCTCGGCAAATGGACTTCCAGGATCTAAGAGTTAGATTATGAGTCTTATCAGATGGGAAACCCCACTAGAATTTCATGAATTCTTTCCCAATAGACTTTGCAATTTGTTTGGGAATAGAGATAGTAGACATAAAATATGATGGAATTGAGCTTGCCACTGATTTCAGAAGAATGGTTTTTCTTACTTGTGAAAGCAATTTTGTTTTCCAACTAGCAAGTTTTTGAGAAATTTTTTCTTAAATTTCCTAGAAGTGATGCTTCTTTGAATTTCCAAAAATAAGGGGAGACCAAGATATTTCATTTTGGAGGTGGCCTTTTGGAAATTAAAAACGTCTCTGACTTCTAACTTGTGTCTTGGGGAGGTGTTGTCATTAAATTTGATGGCAGATTTTTGGATATACACTTTTTGTCCTTACCAGACAGAGTATTTATCCAGATAATTTTTGAAGTTGGAGGCAGATTGATGGATAGCTCTACCAAAGAGCATGAAATCATTCGCAAAAAGATGTGTGACTTGGGTTCCATTTTTTGGTTATGGAAATTTCCCTTAGGGACCCCAAATTTTCCTCCTTCATGATTAGTTTGAATAAAACTTTTGAACCCAGGATTAAGAGAAAAGAAAAGGGAGATTGATGATCCCTTTATCTCAAACCTCTCATAGATTTTATGAATCCTGTAGGACTACCATTAATTATCACAGAGTTTGATATCGTGCTTATGCATTCCTTGACCCAATTAATCCAAATGCTATTAAAGTCAAGACTTTCCATAATTTTAAACAAGAAGTTCCACTCCATAAAGTCAAAAACTTTCTCCATGTCAATCTTTATAGCTATGACACCTTTTTTACCCTTCTTATTTTAAGAAAGTGAAACACTTCTTTGGCCACAATGGTGTTTTCTTAAATGGTCTTGTTAGGGACAAAAACAGTTTGAGAAGGATAAATGAATCTTGAGAGCATTCTTTTGAAATGATTAGCTAGAATTTTTGCTATAATTTTATAGAAAACATTGGATAGACTAATGAGTTTGAACTATTGGACATTATTAGGATTGTTGATTTTTGGAATCAGGGCTATATGAGTGTGATTAAATTCTTTTAGGAGTTTGCCATTCCTAAAGAAATTCTTGATGGCCTCGTTAAAGTCCTCTTTAATAATATCCCAATAATGTTTAAAGAAGAGACCAATGAACCCATCAAGACTCCGGGCCTTATTTGAAGGAGTTTGTCTTAGAGTGTTCATGATTTCCTCATTTGTGGGGATTGCACAAAGTATTTCATTATCCAAAGTTTTGAGTTTTTCAAGGAAAATGCCTTTCAATTCCAAAGGGATATCAGGATCAGTAGTTGTGCAGATATTTTTGAAATGATCAAGGAAAGAATTTTGAATTGTTTCCTGATTGAAGTCCAATTATTGTTACTGATCTTGATACTATCAGTAGAATTGGTGTGTCTCCTCATTGTGGTGGATAGATAAAAGGATTTGGTGTTTAAATTAGTAGTAGTTAACCATTGGACCTGAGATTTCTATTTCCAGAGAATTTCTTCTCTTTTGAGGAGTTCAGTTAAATGATCTTTTAATTCAGCCTCTTCTATTAGAGATTGAGGGTTAGGGTCTCTTGATTGGATTCCAGTGAGAGCTTTGGTTGTTTGTTTGATGGAAGATTGAATGTGACCAAAGCGGGTTTTGTTCCAATAAGAGAGTGCTTTTTGAACCACTTTTAGTTTCTTTGAGAGAATAGAGCTCGGGTTACTATCAAAGGAGGTGTTTTCAAGCATTTTGGATAACCATTTAGTTGGTATGATCCCTAATCTAGAATTCTTCAAATTTAAACCTAGCTTGTGAAAATTCCTACAAGAGGTATCCAAGAGGATAGTGGCGTTATCCGAGACATGAATAGGCAAGTGTTGAAGAGTAGCATTGAGAAATAAATCTATCCATGCATGGTTGACAATACCACGATTTAGAACTTTCCTGATATGACCTAGTCCATGCCTATTGTTGGTCAAAGTTTTGGACCATGATAACCCAGATCCATCATAACATTCCTATTCATATAAGGACTCAAACCATTTGGATTAGAGGAAGTAGCAAATTCCCCCTATCTTTTCATCTTGACTTAGTATGTAATTGAAATCACCAATGTCTAGCCTAGGACCCACAAAATTATCCACAATCGAGTTAAGCTTATCTT